>OZ012735.1:97538819-98138819 GCA_963859935.3 Lathyrus sativus | reverse complement strand
TAACCCAAATTTTAAGAATCAATCCCTAAGTCTGAACTGAATGATTGCAAGAAGACCACTGTTTCCTCTTCTAAACCCAATCCATCAAAATCGACGCTCTCCAGAAGCAAAACGCAACGAAAAAGAAAAATCACTCAGAAATCAACCCTCTTTCACCTCGAGCTTGGTTCGATTCGAGCCTCACCACGATACGAGTTCGCCTTCGTGAATCTCTCGGTTCTTATCTTCTCTGCTTTAAATTTTGTTCGGATTCTGATTTTGGTTTGTTGTTTATTGACATTGAAGAAGGAGGCCAGATGGTTTGAAGAAAAGAATATTGGGTTGTTCTGGGGATTTTTGTGAAGGTATGAAGATGGGATGGTGTAGTGAGATGGTAGCTGACGGTTGTTGTTCAGTTCGAGTAACGATAGGGTCGTATCTTCATCGTTCCCTAATCTCGCCTACCATCTGTTTGATGAAAGTTTTTGTTTACAGTTGAGGTTGATGGATGAGAGCAAAAGGATGTCGGTTTGAAGATTTGGAACAGGGAGAGCATGTCGTTTGGGTTGCTGCGGGTTTATGGTGTGATTCTGGTAAATGATGAAGCAAGGAAAGTTATTATTGTTGACTGGTATGAGAAGTGGATGGAGGTTGAGGATATGTTCGATTTTGGATGTTGATGCGTTGGATTTCTGCAGAGATTTTGCTAAGTTATTGAAGTTTGTTTACGTTTCAGAAAAGACGAATTTGAAGAGTAACGAAAATGGAGGAATGGAAGAATATTGTGAGAAAAACATTGTTGGTGTTAACAGAAATCGTGAGGGTTACATCGAGAGTGGAAGAGGGTGAAATTGATGAAGTTTAAGGTGAAGGGTAGGCTGAGCTTGTTGGTTGATTGGAAGAAATTCGATGGAAGTTGAAGCTTGAGTCGGAATCGAGTACTGAATAGTGTTGCTGAGTTACGGTTGTCACGAGAAGGGTTCGAAGAATGAATCGGTTTTGGGTTAGTGAAGCAACAAAGGTTTGATGGAAGGATTATCGGTAATTTTCGGAAGTTGTTGTTGGGATTGTGTGATAGCTTTGAAGGAGAGATGGCTGTGATGATTGTGGTCTCTGTTTAGTGAAGAATGTATACTGGGGAACCACCTTCGTAACCATTAGCATGACGTAAATACTCCGAACAGGTCGAAGCTAGCGTGAGGTATCCGAAACCGAACTCGTAGAGATCAAAGCAAGTTTGTTGTTGCTGACACAAGTCACAGAGCTCTTTCGTGCTGCTGCTATTTGAGTGTCGCCTGAGTGAAAGTTCAAGCCCATACATTGTAAAGGTATCTCTATGGTCAGAGAATGAACCACCATTTGACTCACGGTGTCAAACCTAGTTTGGAATGAAACTCTCAAGTTCACTATTTCAGATATGGAGAAAGTAGAGTTTGAGGAGCTTGAAGTGTGTTAGGGAAATGAGCTTAAGTTTGAAGAAGGTTGAGGATGGAAGGACTGAAGGTTTTTGTATGATGAACTGTTTGAAGAGTTAGAAAATGATGGTGAAGCCGTGTGACTTGTTTTTTTGGGATTGGTGTTAGTTGTTATTCAATATCTGGTGAGTTTTTGTTTCTTTACTCAATAAAAAAATGTGAAGTTGTGAGCGTTTTTCCTCCTCGTATGTTGGTTGTTTTTCTGTCTATATGTTGAAGAGAGGCTGATGAAAGTTTGATTTGGAGAAATTTCAAAGAACTGGTGAAAGAATGGTGTCGGAAGGTGATGAGTGGAAATGATTTGGAGAAGAAAGACAGGCGGCTAGGCTTGCTGTGGGATTAGGGTTGGTCCCAACTCAAAGACAATGAACAGTGTATTTATACTCTAAAAGGCTGACACGTGGCACTGATTAAGGGCTTGGTTAAATGTTAAATTGTGATTAATGCTGATGATGCTTTGATTAAATTGTACTACTAATAAACTCCTAATTAATCTACACCACTAATTAATTTAAACTAAATAAAAATCTGAATAATAAAACAAATTAATTCTAATTTAATAGTACTAATAATTAAAATAAATTAAATAAAATAAACTATTTCAATATATTCTAAATAACTCTAACAATGTAATGAACCTATTTAACAAACTAAATTCTACTTAAAAAAATCTATTTATAAATTATTAAAATAAAATATATTCTAAAGGAAAAATAAATAACTATCCTAATTCTAAAAATAAAATAAAACAATCTACTTAAATTAAAAGTTAAAACAAAAATAATATACAGAAATTTAATATTTGAAAAGAAAAAAGGGAAAATGAAGATGAAAACAAAATTTACCAATATGCTCTTTGGCCACGTGTCACGCTCTCATTGGGCAAAATAAGTTGAGATTTGAGAAACGCCCAATTGGGGTGGACACGTGTCCAAATGGCACAAAATTAAATGAAATATGCAAAAATAAATAATACGGAAATATTTACAAAAGCTAGCGGGCAAATTTAGGGTATGACAATGGTGACATGAAAAAAAAGACAAGAACTGAGATAAAAGGTAATATCTACAGAGAACTCGGTACATTAACTGACATGAAGTGATTAACCGAAGAAAAACAAGAAAAACATTATATGGGGAAAGTCAAAAGGTTGATGTCGACAGACAGACTACGAGGAACTAGGAGAAAGAGAGTAATGAACCAAAGAAAGGTCTTAACTCTGAGGGGATTACGGTATATTAACTGATAAACAGTGGTTAACCAAAACAAAGGAGAAAGGAAGTGGTTTTAACCAGAGGACGGTGATCAACCAAAAGAAATGGGTGTGGAACCAAGCAAAGGTTGTGACCCAAAGAAACAGTACACTGACTGAATAAAGAGTACTCGACCGACGAAAATGGTATTCGAACCGAGCAAAGGTTGCTAACCCAAAGCTGGAAGTATTTGAACCAAAGAAAGGTTACTAACTGCAAGGAGCTTGGTATTTAACAGGCGGACTGCGATTAACCGAAGAAAATGAGTGATTAACAAAGAGAAGGTAATTAACTCAAAAGAAGCTCAGTATCTTAATATACAGAATATGGTTAACTGAGGAAAAGTGAATTGGTTCAAACAGGAAAACTTTGATTGACCAAAAGGCGGGTGATTAACCAAGAGAAGGTGATTAACCCAAATAAAATATGGTTTTAATGGACAAGCCGTGATCAACAAAAGATTACGTGATTAGCCGGAGGAAGGCGATTAACCCAAAGAAAGCTTAGTATTAACAGACAGACTATGATTAACTGAGGAAAAAGAGACTGGCATTTAACTAATAGGCAGTGATAAACTAGGAAAGAAAGAGAGACAGCCAAGAGTAGGTTGCGAACTCTAGTGGGGACTAGGGTTTAACAAAAAGACTGTCTAACCGAAGAAAAAGGATTGACTTTGCTGGGAAGAAGAGGATTGGTCCTAACCGAAGGACGATTGATCAACCAAGCAAAAGGAAATGAGTAACAAATCTCAAGGGAAACCAAGGATGGATTGGCAACAAGAGAAGAGGGAAACAAAAGGAGAAGGCTACTTCCAAAGAGGAGGTAAGGATGCTCGTGATCAAGGATCGACTCGACTAGAGGAATAGGGAAACCATAGTAAGGAGATAGAGGCGACTATTCCAGACACAGGGTCATTCGTCCCCTACCCAAAAAAGTCAGAATGAGTGTAGGAATTCTTCACTCTCATTTCTTCTCTAACACCAAAGTGCGGTGCAAGAAACAGAACGAACAACACAGCGCGCAAAATTTGTACAGTGCTCCAATGCGTGCAACCTTCAACTCCGCGGGGGAAAACAGAGGACAAAGCTCAAGAAGATCCAAAGGAGGAGAAAAAAGGGAAGATCAACTAATCAAAATAAAGTTTCGATTATTTAATCAAAGGGAAAAGATGTGCTAACAATTTTCCAAAGGAATGAAAAATTATTAAAGCAAAAAAGGAGAATTTATGATTACACAAGATTAAGTTCATTCCAAAGAGGAACAAATCTTAATGCAAACATGAATAGAATTGTAAAACAGTGCCAAAGTCAATTAGAGTGCATCACAAACCAAGTAATCAAGTGATCAAAGATTAGGCAAAAATGAACATGATCATACAATGCCAAAAATGTGAATAAATGCGAAATTGATAAAATCGGGCATTGGAAAATGCACAAGCATGATTCAAACAGAAGTTAAAACATCCACAAAAATCAAACATATCAATCCATGGGAGTTGAAAGAGGAAGAAATGCCAAACATACATGAAAATGCACAAAAATGGCCTTCTAGGTCAGTGTTAATCGATTAACACTTTGCATGTGCAAAAGTGTTAATCGGTTAACCCTTTAAAAACAAGCAGATTTTGCTGAAAAATACAAGGTTAATCGATTAACACTTTGCTAGTGCAAAAGTGTTAATCGATTAACACTGAGACATAACCTGAAAATTGAGTTTTCAAAAGCACTTTTGTCCAGTTTTAATTTGTGCAATTCTTCACATGTTAGGGAAAACAATCATGCACAAAAATCAAGTCCAAAAACAACAAATAATCACTTATGGAATCAATTAGCACATCAAGAATGAAGATCAAATCATGGCATAATCAATTTACAAACGAGAAAAACGGTGAAACTACATCCCAAATGATACGATAATGATCAAAACAGTGAAAAAAGTGAGAATTAACCAATCTACAAGGCTAATATTTGCTTTGGATGTTGTTGCAAATATATTATGATGAAGCTACTCAAAGAAATCCATAGTAAACAGAATAATCGAACCGTAGTGAAACCGAGCAAAATCTGACGGAAACTCTAAAACTGAAATTACACCGAATAAGCTTGAAGTAATCACTTGAGATGGATCCAAATGCAATAAAACTCCAAGAAAGCAAGAAGAATTAGCAAGATGATGATGGATAAGCTCAAGAGGAAGCACTTCCAATGAAGAAGTTGCTACTCTTTAATAGAGGTTTTTAGCTCTAGTGTAGTTTGGGATTAAAGTGAAGAAGATTATGAGTAGAAGTTACCGAAAATTCAGAGAGAATGTGAGAGAATTGAGAGTGATCAAGTGTGAACATTTGAGAGAATGATTGGGGATTAAAATGATTGATCCTTGTGAAATGGTGATGATTTGCTTATATAGAGTTTTGCTTCGGAGTTGCTAGGTTCGGAATGAGCTTTGGATGTAGTCTTAGAACTAGCCTTGAAGTTAGTTAGCCTCAACTCACGGAGTTAGAGGTTAACTCAGTTAGTTAGGTAGTTGACTCGGTAACAATTTCAATGCAAATTTGAATCTAAGGGCTAACGTGCTTGGAAATGAAGCAACATGGTGGTCTCAATTTAAATTAATGTATTGGAGTAAATGCCTTGAAGTGTTTAGAAATGTCTTGAAGTGTCTAGAGCTGTGTAGAATGTTCCACACAATGCTAGAACAATGTAGACCCCCAAAATGAGAAGCGAAAGTTGTTGTCCTGAAAATGCAGCAAATTTTGCAAGGGTTAATCGATTAACCCATTTGCACTAGCAAATGGTTAATCGACTAACCAGACTAAAACTTGCCCAATTTTTCTTGAAAAAAGATGTTGTGATCATGGCTCTGATTTTCGGCCTCTTGCTTTGATGAATAGGTATAAAAACCTTTATTTTGTCCTTGTTTTGGTGATGTGATATCTTTGGGAGGATGTGATTAATCAGACTCGAAAAGCCTGAAAGTTCCTGCAACAAAGATCACAGAGAAAAAGCGAATGTGTATGCCAGCGATGTAAATGCACATGTTTATGCAATGGCAAAAAGAGGAGGTCAAATTTCGGGTTACGACACATAGCTGAAACCCTATGTTATACCTTTAAACCCTTGCTCTCCCTTGTTGGTATAAAATTTAAGATTGTCACACACCAAGAATATAAGAGATACATATTTATAATAGCAAATACACAACAAACAAATCCCAAAATCACATGGATCCATGGACTGAATCGAAAAAACCTGAAAACTCGAAATACTATTCACTGTACAGAAAATGCTATTCACCGTATGGACGTCACTATTCATCCGTACGAATATCACTATTCACCGTACGAGTGGCACTATTCATCGACCGATTTTTTTTTCTTTCGTCTTTTCGTCCGATTTGAGCAATAAATGCAATCTCCAAAATATATTTAATTTCTATTTATCAACAAAGGTTTTAAGGCACATTTACAACTATATATATATATATATATATATATATATATATATATATATATATATATATATATATATATATATATATATATATATATATATATATATATATATATATATATATATATATATATATATATATATATATTATTTAAGAAAACAAATACTGATTTCCGTGTAAATGAGTTTGCCAAAGAAAAGCTAACTACTAAAGAAGACCAAACATAATATATATTAATCAAAAGACCAAGTTGACTGCAAATTCTCTCTATTTTTAACATTTTACAAAATCATAAATAAATAAAAAGAAAAACATGAACAAAATTAGCCATCTAAAACAGGAAAGGTCATTAGTAAATTATAAAAATCATACCATACAAACAAATAAAACACATTTTCTAAAACCAGTATTTTCTAAATACTCATCAACCAGATTCAGAATATTAGAGGATAGTGAAAAATAAAGCATGAACTTTAAAAATTTAGTACAGGTAATTGCAAGGCAATACATCTAATTCTAATTTAACTTCAACAAAGTATGTCACCAATTGTCGCTCACCAAACTGTCGATGTTATTGTTGTTGTTGTCGAAATTTCCGCTTCCATCACTTGAATCTTATAGGATACATGTGGCTAACTCTTGCCTCTCTTAAATCGTATAGTACGAAGCCAATTCCATCTTCGGTGGCTATCTGTGATAGTAAAACATAAATCACTTCTACAGTTTTAATTAAACAAATACAATCACATTGCAAAAAACTTGAAATTGAGAAAAGTATAAAACAAACAACTTATACATAAATTACAACCGCTTATACTATAAGTGCTTCTTTCATTGAGCTATTTGTTCGAACAGGACGATAACGCACTTATAATTTAGCGCTAATTCTGGATAACTGATCTTAGGTGGTTTGTCGTAACCCTCGTAGACCATGACATATATACAACCATAGTCAATTTGAATATGTTACCATTATCACTCTAATCAATATGGAACACAACCAAAAGCATTGAAAATTTGTGCAAGAACATAACAAAAAACACAACCAATGACGAATACAATTTTCAATTAGACTTCATTCAAACATCTATTAAACCAATAACATAGAAAATGTAAAAACAGTTATCATCAAACCCTCAACATAAGCAAAAAAACTAACATTGAAACCAAAATCTAAAATTAAAAAAAAAACTAAAACTAACAACAATAACAACAACATGGGAGAATATAAAGAATTATAGATATGACGAAGTTAATACACCTATGTTGCTTTGTATTTCTTCTCACAGTTGAATCAGTAGATCTGGAAGTAGATATGAAAAATCATAAAGATCTGAAATTTGTAAAGATGATGACAACAAATATAAAATTTATAGAAAAACACAAAATTAAAAGTTAAGATTGTTAAGAAAAAACCCACACTGAAATTCTTCATGTTTAGCAAAAATCACTGAAAGGTAAAGCAACACCGAAAACCCTGAAAGTTCTGATATCTACGAAAAAAACTGGATTCAATAATCAAGCATGTAAAGCATATGTGCAAAAGATAATAAGAAGAAGAACATGTTAGATTTATCTAACTTTTTATGGACTACAACCAATTGTGGTTTAGTTTGTGAAAAACGGGTTAATCGTGATTCTGATGGGGGTGCATATATAAGCCCTTTAATTAATTAAGTGATCAATTTTATCTAATGACTGAGTATCTGAAACCTGATTGGTGTGGGTAAAAGTGTGGGTTTTAACCTTGGACCCATAATGGGTAGGGACTAAGGTTATATATATTATGTGGCTAGGTCCCCTCTGTAATCACAAAAAAGAATCAGAAACATAACTGACTGCTCCATAACTTGCCCCATTGAAAGTTGTGAACGGGAGTGTGAGATACAGAGGAAGATCCGGTCATTCATTCATTCGGAATTCCGAATCATGACTTCAACAAGTAAGTATTGATGTTTTAATCTCATATAATATCCATGAATATTTCCGCTTACATTTGGTATCAGAGCCTAGATTATATGAGTTAGGACTCAATTATTTATTATTATTTTTGTGAATACGAATTGATGGTATTATTTTTTTTTATTGTCGTAATAAATTTTATCATTACGGAACTGCTCCATAAATAATATAAAATTGGAATTGATATTTTGTGATTACTAAATCTATGAAGTATATATGGAATCGAAAATCTTTTATGTATTTATTTTAATTGGAATTGTTGCATACTTCTTCAAAATTCATATGGTGAAAGTAATAGTGTTCTGATAGCATGTTATTTTTCAATTGCCCTTTATTTTGGATCAATTAAAACAATATATATGATTCTTTGGTTACTGAAATGCAAAATACGTGAATACCGTTAATAGTGCCGGTAACTTTGTTTATCTGGTGTTTCTTTTGCAAATTAATAGAATAATTCCAAGTTAATAGCCACTTCTAAATTCTTTTGTTCAATTTTTTCACGCCAATACAATATCATATAAAATTATATATTACTAATTGAATTATATATAATTAACTAGATTAATTATTTTCAAGATAATATGTACTATATATTTCTAAATTTTTATTGTATTGTCTTGGACATTTTATTAAATAAATGTTAGTTTATATAAATTTGTAATATATTTGTTTTGTCAAGTATTTTGAAATATTATATAATATCTCTATAATATTGAGATTGATACCGTTGAAGACAAAATTTATTAGGAATGTTATATGGTTTAAATTCATGATTGGTTCATGGCAAGAATTTTATTTTTTTTAATTCCTATGCAAGAAACTCTATAAATTATTGTGTGTGATTACCACCAAAGTGAGATCGCTTGTTTTAATTTATAAAAGTCTCTTTGTAGTTTGAGGAATGGTTTTAAGTCATTACTGTGATTGTCTTCCCAAAGGTGGATAATTGTATGTAAAGATTGTGGTTGATTAAGGATATAACTATTGGAGATGCTTTGGTCTAAGGGATTTATTTACCCAAAGGAAATAATTTTCTAAACTCAATGTATGCTCATTGAGTAGCTTATTCTTGAAATTTGTAGATGAAGTTGTTGGAGGTGTTTTGGTTTAGAGAATTTATCTACCTAAAGGAGATAGATTTTCGAACCCAATGTATGCTCATTGAGCGACTCATCTGAGGTTCTGACCTTGGTTTTAACCTGGGTTTTACGCATTCCACCCAAAGGGGATTGTGTGATAATGTTGGCCTCTTAGTGATAGCTTATGTTCATTAAAGCTATATCTTGCCTTTATTATTTGTTCTAATACATTCCTATTTTGTCTGACCTTCTCTATGAACAATTGTTCTGCTTCTATTGAGATCCTGAATGAGTCTAATTTTAAAAAATGGAAGAAAGACTTAGAGTTTTCGTTAGGGATTGCTGACCTTGACATGGCATTGCGTGAAACCAAACCTGTGATCAATGATCAGAGTACACCTGAAGAGAAAGAAAAATTAGCTAAGTGGGAGAGGAGTGATCGACTTAGCTTGTGTGCTATGAAGAGAACAATTTCTGAACATTGGATAAGTGGGTTGTCTGAAAAAGAGAATGCTAAAGAGTATTTTACTGCTATTGGAGAGAGATTTCAGGTATCTGATAATGCTGAATCTGGATGTTTAATGAAACAACTCATGGACATGAAATATGATAACAATGGGGGTGTCAGAGAGTTCATTCTTAAGATGGTTCATGTCCAAACCAAACTAAAATCCCATGACATTGACCTGAATGAGAATTTTATTGTGTCTCATGCCTTAAATTGCCTACCTATTGAGTTCATTCAAATCAAAAATGCTTATAATACATTTGGTGATAAGTGGACTATCAATAACCTCATTACCAAGTGTGTAGCTGAAGAAGAGAAACTCAAGAAGGAGAAAAGTGATCTAGCACTCCTAACCTTTCATGCTAAACCCCATTCTGGTAAAAAATCTTGGAAAAATAAGAAAAACACTCATAGTGTTGCTCATAGAATTCCTGATAGGAAACCTGATAATGGTCAACATCATAATATAGGAGGTCCCAGACCTGTTGCTTTTAAGAAATATATTTGGTGCTTTTGGTGTAAGGAAATGGGACATAAGAAAACTGATTGTCATGCTTTTAAAGCTTGGTTAGACAACAAGAACAAATCTGGAGGGGTTCAGAAACCAGCGGAGACCAAACTTGAGGGAAAGCAAACTCAGGGTAGGAAATGATCTTGAAGTTATTATGGGGTTAGTGGGAGTTTGTTCTTTATGTCATTTTCTTTTATCATGTTATATTTTATTTTAGACACTTTAAGTGTTGGATTACCAAGTACTTTCTATTTTAAGAAATTGATATTACAATGATTATTATTATTGTTATTATTTATCATTGTTTATTTACATGTAAATTTCTAAATTTTGGACTCAGTGTCATCGAAACCATTGTGCCTATGGTAGACACTTGTTTGGAGTTCAAGGCATGGTTATTATTTTGAGCTCGGTGTCTTCAGGACCACTATACCGGTGGTTGATGCCATATTGGAGCTGAAGCATGATTTTAAGCTCGGCGTTGTCAGGACCACTATGCCGGTGGTCGACGCCATATTGGAGCTGAGGCATTATGGTTTGTAAAACCATACAATTTCTTTGTGTTTAATGCATTGGAGAGAAATTGTTAAGGACTGACGAAGAAAATAGCAAATAGTTGTTGGATCACGTTAGCATGTTATTTTCTTGCCACACTCCACACTGATGACTAGTTGACGGAGTATGTAGTATTTGTAACCACGAAAGGTTTTATGTCAATGAAGGACATAATAATCGTCGTGATTCAATACTGCTTAACTTTTGTTGGATGGAGTCATATTCAGATATTGCACCTGGAATCATGGATTTCCTTAAAATGCGGCCGCATTTTAAGGAATTAGTCATTAACCCGAGAGTCGTTTTAAAAATGTATTTTAAAATAAAAATCATACAATTGATTTTGCCCAAGTGGGAGAATGTTAGATTTATCTAACTTTTTATGGACTACAACCAATTATGGTTTAGTTTGTGAAAAACGGGTTAGTCGTGATTCTGATGGGGGTGCATATATAAGCCCTTTTAATTAATTAAGTGATCAATTTTATCTAATGGATGAGTATCTGAAACCTGATTGGTGTGGGTAAAAGTGTGGGCTTTAACCTTGGACCCATAATGGGTAGGACTAGGGTTATATATATTATGTGGCTAGGTCCCCTCTGTAATCACAAAAAAGAATCAGAAACATAACTGACGGCTCCATAACTTGCCCCATTGAAAGTTGTGAACGGGAGTGTGAGATACAGAGGAAGATCCGGTCATTCATCCATTCGGAATTCCGAATCATGACTTCAACAAGTAAGTATTGATGTTTTAATCTCATATAAGATCCATGAATATTTACGCTTACAGAAGATTGATAGAAAAATAAGAAGAGTTGAAGAAATAAAAGAGAGAAGAAGGATTTGAAAGAACAGGCATGCAAAAGATGAAGAGAGAAGTGAGAGATTACACATAAACATAAAAATCACAATTTTAGGAAAAAGGATTACAATACCAAATCCATCACCGACAAAATTCAAAACTCTTCTAAGAAAGCTCTGCATATTTGATTTACACCTCCAAGGAAACATAGTCATCTGCAAAATAAAGAAATTAAACAATTTTGATTAAAAGGGTTTAAAAAAATCAAATTTGAGAGATGAATCAGTGAGAGATGCAAGAAATGTGGTTTTGTAGAAGAAGAAAAAATTAATGGATGAGACAGAAGAGAGAAAGCAAATGAAATGTAAAAATGGTTGAAGTTGAAAATGAAAGAAGAAGTTCATCAATAAAGAAAAGAAAAGATCTGAATAAGCAAATAATAAAATATCATTGAGTAGACATGTTTGATTTGAAAGTAGAAAGTGTGATGGAATAAAGTAAATGAAAAGATTTGGAAAAAAAGTAAAAATCTGCTATGAAGATTTTTTAAGACAGAGTCAGGCGTAACAAAGGCAAATCAAATGGAGGATGTTTGAAAAACAAACTACCACGTGGAGGATTATTAGAATAGCCATGTAGTGGACTGAGGGCGCAGAGGGACATTTTAGTCCTTTCAACAAGCATTAAAATTCTTATATTATGATTAGACTTTTAAACTGTAAAATTAACATTTTATTTTAATTATGTCATGAATAAGACAATTAAAAATAAAAATTATTTAATTATGTCATATTGTTAAAGAACTGTACTGAAAAAAATATGGTTTTTAAGTTGGTGAACACTTTGATACACTTAGATTTAGTTGAATATGATCTTTAATTAGAGATAACAAACAAGTATATATGTTCCGATAAAATATGTCCTACAAAAATTCTTAAAACTTGGAACAGGACGGTGCAAACATATTTGAGAATGCGGACCTAAAATCTTGTCATGTCTAACATAAAAGTGTGGATGGAGCGGGAGGGGCCCGCGGGCATGGGGTCTTTTATGCTTAAAAATTAGTACAAACTTGTATGTAAAATTTCATACCCACAAAAGCCCAAAAAAAATAGGGTGGAGCAGGGCTGAATCTTTAATGGGTGTGGACCTAAAACCTTGATCTTTCTATAAAAAAGTACGGGTAAAACGGACATTACCATCAACCAATCAAATATAATAATTCAATGTCACCTCATTTTTTTTTATATTTTTAAATAAGTTCAAATTTTAAACCAATTTAAAGTTTTGAGTTAAAGTTACTCATACTCAACTTAACTTTTAGGTAGAACTTACCTTTAACATCTCTTATAGCAAGATATTTAGAGCAAAAAAATTAGAAAAATAAATAAATTTTGGCTGAAAGATTGTATCTTCAGTTTTATTATTATGTTACAATTATTATTTAAATTTCTTCTAATGAGTTTGAGTTCAATAGTTTTAGATCCATTAAATTTGACCTAGTTTTAAAGTGTAAAATATGGTATTAATTAATATGAATATTCATAATGCATTTTTATTTTCTCTATTTTTCTCTTTCTTTAGTTTAATAGTTAAACTCTAATTAGTGATAGTTGTATAATCTTCCATCGTTGGTATTTTCATCTTCTTCGTCAATGTCTTTTAACCCACAAACTTCATCAGGTCTGACTCTGTGAAGGAGCAGCAAGTTCTACAGTACAGGCCTCAAATTTTAGAGGGCTTCAAAATTTTGAAAAGTCTAATTTTTTCATCACAAATCAGTATTTTTGTAAGTACATCTTTTTCACCCTTGAATCCACGTAGTTTTAAAAATATTTTCATTAATATGTCTTTTTCACTATTCCATATACCCTTACCCACACAAGGGGAGTCAACTCATTGTTCACTTAGTCACTCCACCGTCACTTAGTTTCCCTCAATCATCGCCTTCATTACACTTTCCACACTCAACTTTTACAATTGTTCTTTCCACCCCTTTTCACTAACATCACAATCAACAAATCCACCCATCTCCTATATTTCTGCAATATAACAACACCTCACACCCCTTTTTTTGAAATCGCAAATTTCACTACTACAATTTTAATCTACAATAGCACTAAATTAATAGTATTTTTTAATAAAACACTATTAAAATTTTAACATAAAGATCTATAATAGTGCTTTATTATCGGGTGCTATTATAGGTAATGGCTATAATAGCACTTTTTCAAAAACGATATTATATGGTTGTAAAAAAACTAATAGTCTGTTTTAACAATATTATATGGCCGTAAAAAATTTGTAATAGCCTGTTAGAGCTACATATAAATAATATTATAAGATTTTATAACATTAAAATAAAATAAAAAATATAGCGTATTTTAAATAATTTCAAGCTGAACATTTTTTCGAAAAATAAAAAGTTGAAACATCTTTTTTCTTCATCGCAAGTTGAACCCTGTATCTTTCCTCTTTCCGTAAAAAATACACAAACAAACACCTTTATCTTCTTCTTACCATATCATTCACCCTTTTTCTTCCTCCCTATTCTATCTTTCACATTTAATTCCTCGTTCACCATTCTTATTTTTTTACTCAAAAACTCACCTCACGAACTCACTATATCCATCGCTCACCATTGTTCATTCACAGAACACCTTCATAAAAAAATTAATTGAACCTTAAGTATTTTCTTACATCCATTTTACTATATCTTTCACCGCTCCCAGAAATCGTTGAGTTGTAGAACAAAAATTGATGGAAACCCTAAAGATTAATTAAGCCAAAACTGATTAATTTGTTTCAATAAATCAATTGAGCCCACAAACTCATTTGAATTAGAGTTTCTATGATAACAAAATCATAAGGGAAAGCTTATGGGCATGATACTTTTATTTTCCCCTTTTTAGATTTTTACTTATAGAAGGAGAAATTACATTTTAAACAACTAAAAGAACATCCCCAATCGTTGGATCAAAAAGTTACCAATAGTATTGGAACCAATAATTCTTCCTTTGTTATTATTAACATAAGAAATGAAACCTTTTTTAGAATAAAAAGAAGATAACAAAGATTTATCACCATTCATATGCTTTAAACAATCATTACCAAGATACTATTTAACGTTCGTTAATATAAAGCATAACTACTTTATAAACTTAAGTCTTGACTTTTGGTACTCAAATACTTTTTAATCCTCTAAAATTAGTGTATTGTTTATTGTCTATGGGTTTCTAATTACAAGCCTAATCACAGAAGATGAAGCACATATATTTTTCATTTTATTTTCATGGTATTCTTTAGAGAAATGCAAAGGTGAATAGACATTTTTACATTCATGACTTGTTTTTAAAAAACATAATAAAGCAACATGACAATTTTTATTATAGTAGTTATATTTAACCACTTTTCATTTTGAGGTCCTATTTAAATGTCATGTATTATTAAAAATATTAGGATTGGTTTTAGGTTTATAACCTAGTCCAACTTTATTATAGGAGGCTCTTTGACTATCTATAATGAAATTCAGTTATCTTTTCCTTTGGTAAACTTATCAAGTGTGTTATGTAGATCACCAATTTTGTTTTCTAAAATAATTTGTTGTTCATATTTGATAGGTTTGACAAGATTCTCATAAAAAGGAGAGCAACAAGAAGAAGAGCTTGAATTATAACACTCTAATTTTATTTAAGGTTGTTTATTTCTTCCAATAAACTTTTATTTTATATTTTAAGGAATGAGAAAGTAGCTTTAGAGGAAAAAAACAAGAGTTTTTAATTTAGTTGACTCCCTAATTAACTTTTTACATATGAGAAATATTCCATTATAATTCAAGTATGAAGGTATGAGAAAAACACAAGAAAGAGGGGTTTGAATTGGATTTTCAAAAATGAGAGCTTTTTTATGAAACTCAAATAGAAATCACAAAGAAACTAAACAAGAGAGAAAGACACACGATATATCCTAGTTCACTTGAAAAGTATCAAGCTAATCCAGTCTACCCGCCAAGGTAATTTTGCCTTATATCCAAGAACTAATTAATCCAATATAATCAACTGATTACAATCTGCACTAGCAACCGCTGGTGACTAACATCCACAAAGACTAATTGTCTAAGTCTTCTTAAGGATTCTGACCTAACTGATCCCTTAAGGAATTACAAACAACAGTTTATGAAAGATAAATGTTCATAATGAGATGCTTCTACTCAAGCAGATGTAAACACAATGAATATCTTAAAAAGACTTTAAAGAAAATTTGCACACAGTATGAATTTTTCGTTGTTGTGTTCTTGCGTTGTTGTGTTGTTGTTTTACTTCTCTATTTTCTTTAAATTATCAAGTTCTTATATAGCCGGTAAAAGATCTGTTAGAGGGCAGATCAGGAATATCCTTGAGTGAGCTGGCGACTTGAAAGAATGTCGTTACATAGGGATGAAAATCATACACAAAAGTTGTCATTTTCATCACAAAATCAGGGTAGTGGAATGGAACATTTTGATATGTACTATAAATTATTTCCCTCGTAAACTTTTAATCTTATCTTCTGTACATCAGAGGCTTCTGGATAGAGATGTTTGAAGCATGAGTAGAAGAGTTGATCACTGGGTCTTCAGAGTCTTTAGAACTTGTTCACCAAAACCTTGTCTTCAAAATCTTTAGCACTTAGTCTTCAGAATCCTTAGTCTTTAGAAACTTAAGTCTTCAAAACTTTGTTCAGTAGAACCTTATATTCGGAGTCTTTAGCACTTAGACTTTAGAATCCTTAGTCTTCCGAAACTTAAGCCTTCAAAGTCATCAGAACTTTGTTCAGCAAAACCTTGTCTTCAGAGTCTTTAGCACTTAGTTTTCATTAGAGAACAACTTCAGAAGCTAGAAAGCCTTCAGAAGTAAATTATCAGTGTTATTTCCATGACTCTATGATTGTCCATGGTTCTATGATTGGCTAAATTTTGTTAAAACAAGATTCTGCACTAATGTTAAGTAAGATGTCATAACATCCACATCTACTGTTATGACAGTACTGTTGTCATGTGTTTTAATCAGGATGCCATTACCAATGTCATGACATCACTGTCTAGTACATCAGGAGCTGATGACAGTACTGCTGTCATGTGTTTTAATCAGGATGTCATCACCAATGTCATGACATCGCTGTCTGGTACAGCAGGAGCTGCTATCACTTGACAAAGGTGTTTTGGTTTGATGAGAACCTGTTGGATATACCTCATCAGTATGTGCAGGACAAAGAGATTTATTAGGAACAAAGTGCAGATTTAATTGGTGTTCATAAAAAGGATCTCTGAGACTTTTTAGGAAACTATAATATATTTGTTTCTACTGTTATGAAGAAGATTCTACAGGAGTGTACTGCAGGGTGAGTTTGGTCAGCTAAGAACAAAGTGTGTTGGATGTCATGCTGGATGTTATAACATCAAGCGTATGACATCAGGGCGCATGTTTAGTTTTATTGTTATATTGCAAGAAGAAGCTCAGGCTATAATTCAGGAAACCTGTTATGGCTCCTTAGTTATCTCAGGCGAGATTCTAGTCAGGGTTGGGCATAACATGAAACAGCTGTGACCTAATTCGCAAGATCTGAATTTGGAAATTAGGCTAACTTGGTTAAACCTAATTTATGATCAGCCCAAGCCCAGTATGCATTACTATTTAAGGAGGAGCAGAAGCAAGGGAAATTAAGCACTCACAACAAGAAAAACTTGAGTGTAAAATAAAGGTTTAAGGTTTTGAGAGTCCATTATGTGTGTGACTTTGTAAGTCACCCTTTGTATCTTTGGATACATTATGGTAGACATATTGTGGCTGGTAGTTATTATTGGTCAATTGTTAAGTGTTCACTCAAATCTTGTAAGCAAGAGTGTAGTGTCCTTGATTGAAGCTGTTAATCAAAATCAAGTATTGTGACTTTGAATAGTGTCTTCTAAAGTCTTCTTTTGTATTGAAGTGTTTATCACTGCTGTGATTGAGAGGGGTCTCTTGTCTAGTGGGTTCTAGGAAGAAATTGCATTGGGTAGAGATTAAGTGAGGGGTTGTAAACGGGAGAGTTTAGCTCTGAATTAATTCTGCTAATAGTGGATTTCCTTCCTGGCTTGGTAGCCCCCAGATGTAGGTGAGGTTGCACCGAACTGGGTTAACAATTCATTGTGTTATTTATCTTTCAGCATTTAGAATTCTGCACACTTTAAATGGTTAGATAAATAGTTCTGTCAGTCTGCAGATGTTACAACAGAGGTCATGACATTGGTAATTCTTAAAGGGATTTAAAATGGTCATGTTCTGTCCTTGTTCTGTTTTAGCAGAGATCAATGTTCTTGGGACATCTGAGATTTGCATACCAGAATTTCAATTGGTATCAGAGCTGGCATCCTATTTGTTCTAGATGAGATCTTGGGAGATACTTTCTGGTAGTTTAAACAAGGAGAAGTTGCAGTTGATTTGATGATTTTGCCAAATGAAGAGTTTGTGAAGGATTCTATGTATCTGCTGCTATGCCATCTGATATAGGAGCTTCTATGACCTGGTGAATGTGTTGCCAAAGGAGGAGTGGCCACTTTTGTATGATGACCTATAAGATGTTCTGACATCTTGTTTAGGGCATGTTGAAGATGTTCTTTTAGTGGTTCCGCTGCATATGTTTCTGATGAAAGAACTCTGGTAGACCTGGGAGAAGATCTGCCTATATACAGTTTGATGCATGGTTGTGGCAGTTGTGTAGATGGTTGGAAGATGGTGTTTGTAGCTATGTGCCTGGGTTGTTCAGTTGTATATTACAAGTTACTGAAGGCTGTTTTAGAAAGGCTAGTGAAAGATGATTTATTTTTCACCACTCTTGACTTGCAAAGGCTCTTTCAACAGAGGAAGTCATAGGCAGGTTGAGTCAAGGGTGTCAGCCTTGGTATTCCTGAAGTTGTGTGGATTTAAGATCAATTGCTATTTGTGGACTACACATGTATTTAATTGGTTATCCATGAAGTTCAAGATTGCTGAAGTTCAGAGAAGGAGTTATTATAAGGATTCAAGATTAATTGCTATTTGAGATATTCTCAAATATTTAATGGATTATCCTTAGTTGATGATCAAGGTATCTCATCAATGGTTGCACAAGCATCAGGCCCCTGATCTGCTTTGTCTACTTCAAGGATCTGATGTTCAACCAGATGTTAAGACATTCCATCATCAGAGATTGTACAGAAGTCTGTAGAAGGAGATATAGTTGATGATCTTGTTACGATACACATGTGTGGTAGGATCTATTTTTATTCTAGTAAGTCTCCTGGCAAGAAACTAAGACTAGAATGTAGTGCTGATGGAAGTGAAGATGAAGACTTTTTTTGGATCAGTTTATCCAGGAGTATTGGAGTGCAGCAGGTGTGTTCTAGTGGAAGCATCTGATCTGTATCTAGAAAGGTTCCTGGCAAGAAACTTGTCTAGAATTTGCTGCTGATGATAGCATTGCTTGGGTCAGTTTATTTCTGATCTAAGTGCATAGGAACATGTGACCATGCTCATCTTGGAGGACAAGAATAAGTGGCAGTTATCTCTGACCTTCTGAAGAAGTCTCTACTTAAGGAAAGCGGGATTCCTTTTGTAAAGATCTTCTGTGACTAATCTTCTCTGAAAAATCAAGCCTTGGCATGTTTGTTTTCTCTAAAGAGGAGTTTTATGGAGTAAATTCATTTCAAATGTAGCATTGCAGAATAGAGGTTGTCTACTCAAACTTGCTATCAGCAATCAAGTCTATGTGAACACGGTACTCTTGATGCGGATCTTCTAAATGGCATAATGAAGGACTAAATTCACCAGCAGAATGTCTTATCAAATGTTGTGACATCAAGCAAACTTCAGGGCATTAATTGATGTTGTGGCACATCATTGTAAGATAGGTTGATCTTCTCGAGTATGAATGGAATTGATACTATCTCATTCAGTTTACAGGAGCTGTGAGAAGAAGTAGATGTTACAGGCCCAAGTCTTGGTGTATCTAAGTGGCCTTGGAGCATGTAGGAGATAATGATCAAGTTTGCTTAGATTTCTAGAGCTCTGAAAGAAGCTGAGTTAACCAAACTGTGGCATTTGGTTGGTCTCTAATGTGAGTCCAAGCAGTAAGCTTGGAACTAATTACTCTTGTGCAGAAGGGTAGTTGGTTGAAGATCAAAGAAGGTTCTGGTTCTGTTCATATATTGGAGCTTGTGGTAGAAGCCCTAAGTTGCTTATGGAAGATTACCTTCTTTTAAAGATGTATTTGATCAAGCTGGTGGAGTTGTGTTATCTGAAGATCTCCAGTTGGATTACTAAGTAGTAGTAAGTCCAGTTGTGGGCATATAAAGAACCATTGGATGTTGGTTCTGTAATATGTATCATCTGGTTTGTTTTTCCTTGGAGAAGGACTTGAAGATTTGTTGTGAAACTTGTGATTTATATCTTGACTAAGAAGTACTCTATCTTGTCATACGGGCGAATGATGAGGTAAGAGGACTGTCTTGGAGTATGATGTGAAGGTATTGTACAAGACTGGAGTGGTTCATTGCATAAAAATCTGGACTATGATGAGTTATATGGAAGTGAATATTCACCAGTTAAACCAGAAATGTTCTAACTTATCATATGGGAGAATGATGAGGAAAGAATGTCTTGAATTATGGGGTGTCTATCTTGCTCTCTGACTCAGGCCAGAAGTCTTATGGAGAAGTGGTAACTCTAGTAAGAAGTGGAGCAGTTTGGTACCTTCTCACTGTATGAGCATGAGGTTGGTCTTGATATTGTGGTGAACTTGGAGCATCTTTTATAAAAGATAGGGGGAGAGCTTCTGTCTGATGGGTGTACTAGTTGCTTGTGGTTCAAGCAGTAAGTGAATGCGTTCAGCAGGTGTGTTGAACAAAGAGTGAGATCTTGAAGACATGAAGATGAGTCTTATGTTTTCCATTCACGTGCTTTTGGAAAAAGAGCACCGGTTATCCTTGATATGGGAAGTTATACTTCTATCTAGGACATGTGACTACAATAGTACAGGTATTCCTCAATATTGTTTGTGGTTTCAAGCAGTTTATGACTATATGTCTCGAGGAGGATGGAGTGTCATACCAGATGTTGTGACATTATGTTACTACTATAGCTCATGGGGAACCTGACAATATTTTTTTCTGTCATTGGGTATCAATGGATCAAGTCGGGTATTTGGGCATCTATCCAAGTGTTTTGTATGACTGGTGAAGATGAAGATCAAGACACCATCAGCCTTGATCTTGTGCATATGGAAGGACTTTAACCCTGACATTTGGGAGATGTTTCTAGTCTTTCAAAGCTGAATCTGAGAAATCTTCCAAATAGTAATCCTGCAACTACCTCTGTTATTTGTTCTAGTATGGGTTAGGAATCAAGTGGTGCAAAGTTGCATGTGTTTCCAGTGTGTAAATATGAAGATGTTGAAGTAAGTCTTCATGTGTTTGGGTTTTCTCTTTCAGAGGGAGTACTGTTTACCATGACAAGGGGAGCTGTGTACCTGTCTGAAGTGTAGTTGCACTACTTGTGTTGACATCGTGTTGATATGGAGCTGTGTACAAAGGTTGCTGAATCTCAGGCAAGCTTGTGTTCTTGAACCACTAATGAGGTTTGTGCTTACTTCTTATGAATGACCTAGGAAACAACATGGGTTATTGTCTGGGAGAATTTATTTTTCTACAGAATATTTGTATCTCAAATTGGGGATTTAAAATCAATTGTTACTTGTGGCAAGTAGTTAATTGATTATCCTTTAATTGGTGATGTCAAAAGTGTCATTCCTGAAGGTGCAGCTTCAGACAAGGCAAGAACTCAAGATTCAATGGTCATGGGGTAACTCCATGCTGAAATATGATGTGGAGGATGTATTTTCAAGGAGCCGTGGTATCTGGATCTATACACATCAGGATTGAGCTTATAGTGTTTGATGGTGCAGTTTTCAAGCAGCTTGTGTATCTCATAGGAGGTTGTGAGATGGCAGTCTAGAGATTTGGACACCATGTGCAGGTTGTCAGCTGAGTCTTGCTTTAAAGTATGGTGATTATGCTTTAGTTTTTGGGTTGGCTCTGTTATTTGTGTGCGTCTTAGTTTATATGTATGTGCATTTACTCCATTTTTTTGTCAATTATTGACAAAACCAAGGGGGAGTAAAGTGTTGTTATCTGCTGCTACTGCCAAGGAAAGAGTAGTATTTTGTAGTTTCTTGCTGAACGCATGCTGAATGCAACTATCAAGGGGGAACATGATAGTTTGTGAAGTTGGATGTTTTTTTAGAAAACTATTGTTGTTGACCTGATGTTTGATTGGTTGTTTTAGCCAAAATTTGCCAAAGGGGGAGATTGTTAGTTCCATGACTCTATGATTGTCCATGGTTCTATGATTGGCTAAATTTTGGTAAAACATGATTCTGAACTAATGTTAAGCAAGATGTCATAACATCCACATCTACTGTTATGAATGTATTGTTGTCATGTGTTTTAATCAGGATGTCATTACCAATGTCATGACATTATTATCTGGTACAGCAGGAGCTGATATCAGTACTGTTGTCATGTATTTTAATCACGATGTCATCACCAATGTCATGACATCGCTGTCTGGTACAGCAGGAGCTGTTATCACTTGACAAAAGTGTTTTGGTTTGATGAGAACCTGTTGGATATACCTCATCAGTATGTGCAGGCCAAAGAGATTTATTAGGAACAAAGTGCAGATTTAATTGGTGTTCATAAAAAGGATCTCTGAGACTTTTTAGGAAACTATAATATATTTGTTTCTACTGTTATGAAGAAGATTCTGCAGGAGTGTACTGCAGAGTGAGTTTGGTCAGCTAAGAACAAAGTGTGTTAGATGTCATGTTGGATGTTATGACATCAAGCGTATGACATCAGGGCGCGTGTTTAGGTTTACTGTTATATTGCAAGAGGAAGCTCAGGCTATATTTCAGGAAACCTGTTATGGCTCCTTAGTTATCTCAGGCGAGATTCTAGTCAGGGTTGGGCATAACATGAAGCATCTGTGACCTAATTCGCAACATCCGAATTATGGAAATTAGGCTAACTTGGTTAAACCTAATTTATGATCAGTCCAAGCCCAGTATGCATTACTATTTAAGGAGGAGAAGAAGCAAGGGAAATTAAGCACTCACAACAAGAAAAACTTGAATGTAGAATAAAGGTTTAGGGTTTTGAGAGTCCATTGTGTGTGTGACTTTTAAGTCACCCTTTGTATCTTTGGATACATTGTGGTAGACATATTGTGGTTGGTAGTTATTATTGGTCAATTGTTAAGTGTTCACTCAAAGCTTGTAAGCAAGAGTGTATTGTCCTTGATTGAAGCTGTTAAGCAAAATCAAATATTGTGACTTTGAAGAGTGTCTTCTAAATTCTTCTTTTGTATTGAAGTGTTTATCACTGCTGTGATTGAGAGGGAATGAGAGGGGTCTCATGTCTATTGGGTTCTAGGCGGAAATTGCATTGGGTAGAGATTAAGTGAGGGGTTGTAAATGGGGGAGTTTAGCTTTGAATTAATTATGCTAATAGTGGATTTCCTTCCTGACTTGGTAGCCCCCAGATGTAGGTGAGGTTGCACCGAACTGGGTTAACAATTCATTGTGTTATTTACCTTTCAGCATTTAGAATTCTACACACTTTAAATGGTTAGATGAATAGTTCTGTCAGTCTGCAGATGTTACAGCAGAGGTCATGACATTGGTCATGACATTGGTAATTCTTAAAGGGATTTAAAATGGTCATGTTCTGTCCTTGTTCTGTTTTAGTAGAGATCAATGTTCTTGGGACATCTGAGATCTGCATACCAGAATTTCAATCAGAGTCACGCTCAGAGGATGAATCCAAGAGAGCATTGTAGCAGCAACATATTATCTTCTTAGAATCTTTCTGAATGTGAGTAGGTACAAAAGCAGACTTGCTTCTTTGGTGCAGAAGCGACTTTTGTCATACCAGAATGATGTTAGAGTACCAAAATGGTCTCTATCAGAGTCAGAATCTGTTTGTTAAAACTTCAGAATGTTAGAGTACCAAAATTGTTTTCACACAAATACTACCTTGTTATTATCAAAACTCAGAGAAAAATAGCAGAACCCAATCTTGTTCTAATAAAGTAGGAAGTTTAGATATTTACCTCATTGTCTTCATGATTTCCATGAAACAGATGTTTTCTTCTTCCTCTTTTTCTGATTCATTTATAGACTCGATATCATTATCATCCTAAGCTATGTATGCTTTCTTTGTTTCTTTTTGAGGTTTTATGAATTTTTAGCTCTTTTCTGGTTCATAGGGAAATTCGGCTTTATAGGAACTTTCTTTTCACATTGATAACAAGTTGTGATGAATGAAGATCTTCCTTCATATTTGTGTTGAAAGTCTTCTTTCTTGTCATGTTTACGTACTTTTTTAATTTTCGGACCAACAAAGTCATATCTTCATCAATATTTGTGTCCTTGCCTTCTTCGACCTTAAGATCGTAATTTTTCTTCTTTTTGTCGCCTTCTTCATACTTAGCTAGACTTTTAATTCCATTTCATATTCCTATATTTTTCCAAACAAAGTAGCCAAATTCATAGAATACGAGTCCTTTGATCCATAAATCGCAGTGACTTTAGGTTTCCATATAGTTTAAGCATCTAAGGACTTTCTTAAGTAAATCCTCATTTAGAAATGTTTTACCCAGAGTTTTCATATGATTCCCAATGTGAATAAAATGTTTTATCATATCATGAATATTTTCCTAAAGTTTCATTCTAAAAAAGATCGTACTCATGGGTCAATGTGCTCATCCTAGCCCTTTTACCTTGGTTGTACCTTCATGGGTAACATGAAGAATTTCCCACATTTATTTATCATATTCACAATGTGAAACGCATAAAAACGAATCAATACTAAGAATGATATTGATAATGGTTTTTTCTTTCAAATCATGCTCCACTTTTTCCTTGTCCTCATTGGTCCAGATTTCTCTATATTTGTTTTCCACAACACCATTAACTAGATGCGTGGGAACATAGAGACATTTTTTTACATCAGTCCAGATGTCATAATTTATCTCCTCTATAATTATTTGTATCTTTTATTTATAGTAATCACACCCCTATTCATTTAAGAAACAATGTCTATTCAGTGAATCATTAGAACTCATTCTTGCATTCTCATATGGTTAGTCTTATAACAACAGTTATGCTTTGATGTCACTTATTGAAAAATGACGCCAAATACAAAAGGGGTGACTTTTAATATATGGTTTTCAACTTTTTTATAAATAGATTGATTTTAGGTTAGTTGATTTTAAGAAGCAGGTAGAAGCAAATATGAAGCAGCAGATCTATGTGCTTGTAGGTATAAAGTTGAAAATCCTGCAGGAGATCAATCTAAAGTTTTAATGGCGACTGTGATAATTAAAGTCAGTGACAATAACTTTCTAGATTGATGATGGTGATCTAACTAGACAAACATATCATACCTCATAAACAAAAGGAGACTAAATATTAAAGTTCTTATATGATTAGAATTAATCTAGCAAAGAATCTTGAAGCCTTAGATAAAGTGTGAAAGCTCACCAGGTCATGTTTGTGTGTCTGTCTGAGTGGCCCGAGTTTTGTAAAAGTAAGAAAGTAACTTTGAAGTAATAAGGCAACTCATACACACACACACATACACACACACATACCTTAAAATATATTTTTGAAATGTTTTTATCTTGAAAGATATTTTCTAAGCCAAGCCAGGTGATAAAAAATGTCCAAGCAATTTTTGAACTAACCAATCAATTAGTAACTTATGTCGATCAATTGGCAAAAAAATTCGAGCCAACTAATCGATTGGAGCATCAAGCCAATCAATTATAGAAGAGAAAATTGATTAACCAAGCAATTAATATAGCACATTAATGACTTGCAATAGTTGTATATCCAATATTCCCTATTTAGGTGTGATAATTGATTAAAAATGAGGTGGTTAATCGATTGAAGCTTTGTGCAAATCGATTGGCTCATTAATTAAGTTCATGAATTATTTCTTTTTTTGGTTTTTTCAACTCCTATATAAAGAAGGATCGCCTCCTCTTCATTTCACACCACTTTCCAACTATTAAATTTTTTTTTGGAATTTATCTCTCTAACTTCCTTCTATCTCCCTCTTTCTAGAAAATATTTCTTTCACTTGAAATTGCACTAGTGCTTATAAGTGAAATTTTTCTTGTGAGAAAGAAGTTTTATAAGTAGTCGTGTTTTTTGTTTAATTCTTGAGAGTGCGATACTCTTGAGAAGATTGAGTTTGGTTTGTGAGATAAACCAGTCATAAAATTTTTGTTGTGGTTTATTGAGCTTTGCCGGAAAAAGTTCTGCTTTGGTTATTGAGATTAGTCTGAAAACCTCTAAGAAAGTTCTAGCTTAGCTCGTGGTAAAAGCTATTTGTGGTTGGGATAAGCCTGTAAAAATATCAATATCAACTTATATAAGGTTTATGGGCATAACCTTCAAAAGCTCAAAGTTTATAGTCAAACTCTTAAGAATGCCTCTTGAGAATACAACTAGATAAACATTCAGACAAACCTAAATAAATCTCGGATGCAATCTTTCTAACCCTATCCTTTTAATTTCTGCTATTTACTTTCACTATTTATTTATGCTTCAATTTAATCCAGAGAAATTACTAACACGATCTTAATCGAGAAAAGTATAAAAATAATCCCAAATTTTAAGTACCATAATTTATCCCCTCCCCTTCTTGTGCTTGAAGTCACTTGTCCAACAAGTTCAACACAACAACCTTACACCAAGTTTTTTTTACAGGTGTAGCTTGCAACCTTCGAGTCAATTGTAACAACACAATAGGACTAAGCTCTTGAATAAACAAATTTAGCACCATAGTAGAAAAGCACAATGCTCATATGAAAATTTCACTCTCTTAACACTAAGAAAATTTCTAGTGAATAAACTAATAACAGAAGGAGAATAAGTAATATTGGAGAGTAGATAGTTCATAAATTTCATGATTTAGAAGTGAGGAAGGAACTCATTTATACACAAAAAATGTTAGCTCGAAAAGGCAACAATCCATGGGCTCGGGCGTAGCCTAATCAATTAGAAGCGACAAGCTAATTAATTAGACTAATTAAAAAAGGAAACTTTAATTTGCTACATATCTTAATTGATTAAATGGATTCATAATCGATTAAAAAGATCTTAACAGAAGAACTTGGAAACTTTTTAGTGAGCTTGCTTTTTAACTGATGATATTTATGATTTAAAATTTTCTCATTTAGTTGTCATTATCAAAACCTTTAGAAGGAGTTAACCTACACAACACATAGAATCACATCTTTGATTTTCTAGCTAAGTCAATCATCTCATTTATCACCAACGCCTCATCCACATTTTTCCTCCCTTTGAAGAAGGATGATTGGTTGGTGGCAATAATTTTATCCATTTCCAAATCTGACCTAGCCGCCAAATTTTTTTCCACTAACTTACAAAACAAACCAAGGAGCAAAACCAACCTAAATTATCCTAAAAAAGCAAGGGAACCCACCTTCGAAATGAGAGAGATTAAGTAATGTGTCTGGCTTATATGCAGAGTGGCTTTAGCAAATAATTGATAAAAACATAACATAAACGCCCTTCCTAAGAAATACCTTACACTTAAAGAAACAAAAATTAAAACCAACCAACAATGTTGGCTTGGAAGAAAAGAACTACAAAGCCAATGACACATTATCAGCTAGATATGTACTAGGAACATCACTAGGAACAACATCCACCTTATCAACCCAAACATCCCTGATACGAATGGCCACAATAGAATTTTTACATCTTATATACTTCACACAAGCATGGAAAAAGCTTGTGTTCACATCTCCCTATTTCAGTTATCTCAAACGAGACCGCTGATTTAATGAGTCTTGACATCTAAGGAGCACTCACATCTCATTAGAAATCTCATACTTCTCTGACAACTCCTTCATTGAAAGCGACTTAGCCTTCACTCTACAACCCCAAACCTTAAGATTATCCACTCACCTAGCAAATTTAAACTCTAAATTACTAAAAACCTATTTATTTCAAGCATTCAAAGTACATTTAAGGGTTTTTAACTTTATCTTTAAGCAGACAAGTCATCCAACCCTGAACTAGACAAAGTCTCATAGAAACAAACTTATGACACAAACTTGAGATCAAGATGACATCCATAAGTAAGGTCTATAAACTCTCTTGGCCCCACATTTACATAGTATCGTAGACTTGAACTTGATTCATCTCTCTCTCTCTCTCTCTCTCTCTCTCTATCTATCTATCTATCTATCTATCTATCTATCTATCTATCTATCTATCTATCTATATATATATATATATATATATATATATATATATATATATATATATATATATATATATATATATATATATATATATATATATATATATATATATATATATATATATATATAAGGAGCATATCAAATGAGAGTGATTTCAAATGAGAGATGAGAGAAACAAATAACAACCATTAGATCAAATTAATAAGAGAGATGAAATGCAAGTTAATAAGAGAGAGAAATTAATAGTCACATTAATGAATAAGTTTAATCATGATATAATAGTTGTTGTTTGTTCCTCTCATATCTCATTTTAAAATCCTTCTTACTTGATATGCTCCATATATATATATATATATATATATATATATATATATATATATATATATATATATATATATATATATATATATATATATATTCAATGTATAAGATTTTTTTCATATATTCAGTATGTTAGAAGTGATTAAATTCAAAGTATAAGAGATTAAATATGAATATATCTTTTGTTAAGTATTAACAAGTGTGAGTAGGGTGGATAATAGTCCCACATTGACTTGAACATTTATAAGTGAGAGAACTCATACACCTATCACCTTAAGGTTTTGGGTGAGTATGTGGATGTGTCTCTCACAAAAGTTGCTCTAAAAAAAAGTCTCACTATGTTCAATGCTCCTTAATTGAAAGTCCAACATCTTTTAGATAGAATTTAAATTTGAATTCGCAATAAAGTGAAAGTCTAACTCGTATCTTAACTCTAACTCATGTAGGTTTTAAAGATTAGTATTATCATCACAAAATTAACCACATTGATAATGACCTCCACCAAACTTAGGATAAAAACTTCATTTTCAATTGAATATTAGTGCGTGTGTTAGTGCATATTGAACTTTCACATTGATGTAATATTAAGTAATATTTTACATGTGTTTGGTGATTCCCATTTACCATGGTGGGTTGTCCTGCACTGTTATTACTCCTCGGTTTTAAAATATGTTATAACAGTATAAGAAAATGTGATAAAAAATGGTTTTTTTATTAAATTATTATTATTATTATTATTATTATTATTATTATTATTATTATTATTATTATTATTATTATTATTATTATTATTATTAGTGTATTATAATTATCACATAGCCAATTAAAATATTAATTCAAAAATATAATTGGAAGATAAAAATTAAAATTACATTAAGAATTAAAAATAATATTTGTTTTAGAATAAATAATTTTTCAAATATAATATTTATTTTGAACGGATGAAGTATTATTTTTTACACTTTATGTTTTTTTACTAGTATTCATTGTTATTATTTCACTGTATTGTTTTGTGCATAATGAGTTTTTTTTTTACAACTATTTTTTTCTGACTAGTAGTCGTTGTTATTACTTTTCGTTATTATTTTATTGTATTATCTTGTACGGTGGGAGTATTATTTTTTTTACACTAATGTTCTTTTTACTAGTATTCTTTGTTATTATTTCTTGTATTGGATTGTGCAGATGGAGTATTATGTTTTGTTCATTGATGTTTTTTTAAGTAATTACTAGTATTCATTGTTATTATTTCTCGTTATTATTCTCTATATTAACTTGCGTGTATTTTTTTAAAATTGTTTAATAAAATATTACACTATAAAAAAATATATAGTCAATTTTCACATAAAAATTATATCATTAAGACAAATATCACATCATTAAGTAAAATCAGTGACGTGAGTAAAACACGTTGCAGAAGCACCTGTAACAACGTCTGCCACATGAATATCACACCACGTTACCAAATTGTGACATTGTTTGCACGTCGCAACATACAAAATTATTTAGATTAGGTTCCCACATGAAAAACACGTCACTAAATTGTGACAAGTTTTTCACGTCACAACATATAAATTATGAAGCACGCAGGCAATGTCAATCTTATCATACAGTGATGTGAATATCACGTCACTAATTAGTGACATAGAATTCACGTCGCAACATATAAATTCTGAAGCACAATGATGTGAACATCACGTCACTAATTAGTGATATGAAATTCACATCACTAACAAGTGATATGAAATTCACGTCACAAAAGTCGAAACTATTATAATTTATTGACGTGAATATTATGCCACCGATGGATTTTATTTTTCATTCTGCTAGCCACATGATATTTATTTTGCAGGTTAATTATTTAATATAAATAAATAAATAAATTGTATTTTAAAAATATACAAAAATTAATAATGAATAACAACTAATTAATAAATAATAAAATGCAAAAATTAAAATAACTTTTGATTTAAAAAGTCAAATTTTCTAATAATTATAATCATTAAAAAATATAAAAGTTTTAGTCACGGGATATTCATGCCACAAATATAAATAGTAATAAAAAAGTTATTCATCATCACTACTAAATATATTACTGTCTTCGTCTTCCTGGACAGGAGGTTCAATTGTGAGGCAAAAAATTGTTGCATTTGCGCCTCCATCTTAGATTGTCTCTTCTTCTTTTTCTCAATTTTGGCATTTAGCACCGCTTCACGTGCCTCCTTCTCGCGTCTCACTTCCGCCTCGGGTGTTGTCGTCTCACGTTTCGCCTCAGTTAGAGCCAGTTGTGTCACTGTCTCCATCATTTCGGGTGTCAATTCTGGTGGACGAGATATTCCTTCCCCATCTTCAAGTCTTTGAAATAAAGTTATATCCCCTTTTTTGTAGTCGGTAGCCAAATGTCCAAGACCAAAGAAATACTCATTAACTCCCTTTTCGCCAGTTGATAAAACTCAAATATAAAGATTCACATGTAGATCAAGCGGATCATTCCCGATTAGAGTATACTGAAGATTGTCAATTAGAAGTTGGACGAGCAGATTCTGATACACCTCTTACACATACATAAAAAATTAAATTAAATATAGTTTAAACAATTTAATTATTTAAAATAATTAAATAAAATAATGAAATATAAACAAGTTACCAAAATTGATTTCGAACGGGCGTCAACAAACTCCCCTGACTTTTTGGTTCGGGTCTTCACGAACATCTCACTAATCTGTGGGTGTCTCCCCAAATCCTTTTTCTAATTAAAATTATTGAGTTGAATATATATATATATATATATATATATATATATATATATATATATATATATATATATATATATATATATATATATATATATATATATATATATATATATATATATATATATATATATATATATATATATATATATATATATATATATATATATATATATATATATATATATATATATATATATATATATATATATATATATATATATATATATATATATATATATATATATATATATATATATATATATATATATATATATATATATATATATATGTCCCCTAATGACGAATTTGTTGCTCCTCCCAATGTATTCTAGCACAAATAGTCAATAGTCAATAAGTTCCTCAAATACTTTCTGGTCTATCCAGTTAGGACGAATTTGTTGCCTTTCTCAACGTATTCTAGCACGCCTAAGCATGTCAGGTAGTCGTTCAGATGTCTTACTTTTTTTTTTTAATTTTATACTCGTCCATGATGTTCCATGTACACCTGATCTGACCTGATCAGAAGGGGATCGCTGACTGCCACGCGTCTTCGACTTGCTGCCTTTTCACTGGTGTTTGAAGAAGAGGAGGGGATGTACCTGCAAGACACTCCAATGCTAAAGTAAGCGTATGGGCAGAGTGATCACAAGTACATAAAAGGGGTAAGAAGAGAATTACCTGACCCTCTTTGGGGAAGAGGGTATTTATAGAGAGACCCCAGCGCTGGGCCAACGGTCACTTGTGTTGGACTGGATTGTCAGGCCCAACCCAGGTGACTACTAGGGCTTACGTGGCGTAGTGAAGATCAGGACGTGGTCTTCGCCCTAGTCCAACTGTCCCGTGATCTCCAGAAAGTGGGTTTGACCTACTCTTTCGGAGGAGGGCAGTTGGTCGGTGACGTGTCCCCGCAGAGGGGAGCACGTGGAGAACGTGTGAAGGACACGTTGTCCTGCCCGACAGGGGAGCAGGTTCTGCCCGCGGAGGGACAGGTTCTACTTGCGGAGAGGGTAGCGTCTGGTCGATGGGGGAGTCTTGTGCTCGACACGGATGAGGCAGGTTCTGCCCGCGGAGGGACATTACCTGCCCGTCGGGGACCTTGTGTTCGACGGCTGCGGCCCAAGCTGGACTGGGCTTGGCAGAATATTATTGGGCTAGGCCTGCCTGGCCAAGCCGGGGACCAAGCCAGAATAGGAGCCCCCCAAGTTGTAGCTCCGAGGGAGGGAGCGAGGACTTGATGACGTTGTGCCGGGGAGGAGAGATTAGTCTGAGGAGAAAAACCCTTCAGCTCGTGTTTCGCGGGGACGCGAGTACGCGAGTCCTTCCTCGTCGTTGGGTTCCCGGGCTTGAGGGAACGTGTTGGTGGGGAGATGTGAGGGGACGCGGCTGTCAGCCTTCGCCACGTGTCATGCGCTGGGTGGCCGCTAGGGCGGCTACCCTAGGGTACTCGAGTGCCTAGCGACGTTTCGAGTCCCGTGCTAGGGTATAAGTAAGCGAGCCCCCGCTCATTCTCCATTTTTCGCCCTCTTGCTCTCAAACTCTCTGACTTGCCGCCTCGCTACCATCTGATCTCTCCGTCGTAGCAGCCGTCACGTACTCCGCCGCAGATCGAAATATAGTAAGTTTCTCCTCTCCTTTCTTTCGTTTTTCCCGTTTGTATTAGGATCGTGGTCGGGGCATGTCAAATGCCCCGAGGAGAGGTGAGGATCTTCGCGCGCTGTAGGGGGTTTTTCTAGGGTTTTACCGTGAGCGTTCCGAGGAGAAACGCCAATTCCGATGAATGCGCCAGGGACAGATGCTTGCTCCGATGAATGCCCCGGGGAGAGACGCTTATTCCGATGAATGCCCCGGGGAGCGACGCCTATTCTGATGAACGCCTCGGGGAGAGCGTGTAGGTTAGGTTATGCAGGCGCCCCGAGGAAGTGGTAGGATTTGGGTAGAGCCACCGGGGACGATGCTCGGTTTGTCCTCGTCGCCCTTTCACTTGACTTGCGGTGGAAGGGTGAATTTGATCTTTGTCATCGAATTCACCGTTACCTTATGCTTTTCAGGTGTTAATGACTACGTTGGTCCCAGGGACAATGGTTGAGGACAATGAACCAGACATTCCATACTTCGACGAGCGTACCCTTCCCCTCGAGGAGTGGGTGTCCGAGGAGCCTCTATCCATGCCGTCTTGTTTCGCTTCTGATCTGAAGAGAGTCTATGCCACCGTGGAGGACCGGAGAGAAGGTGACCCCCAGGATTGGCAAGTTTAACGTCCTCGGGTGGACCACCGAGTATGCTCGAAGTACGAGAGGATGCGGTTCCCGATGTACGAATTCTATTTCAAAGAGGCCAGGCTCAGGCTGCCATTCTCGGACTTCCACCTGGGCCTCTTCGACTGGTTGAGGATGGCCCCCTCGCAGCTGCATCCGAATGCCTTGGCTTTTATTCGGGCATTCGAGGTCGTGTGCCGTTATCTCGAGGTCGGTATCACACTGCCGCTATTCTTCCGCTTCTTCCATCTGCAGCGGCAGACGGTGAAAGACAGGCACGGCTGGGTGTCGTTCAAGCAACCAGACAGGCTTTTTAAAACGTACATGGACTCTGTTCGGGACTTCAAGGGTTGCTTCTTCATCGTCAGCCCGATCACGCATGTGGAGGTTAACTCTTTATATTCAGAAGGGGAGCGGATTGTGAACGGCCAGCGGGAGGCCGTCATGCTGCCGCGGGTGCACGTGGAATGGTCTCCGGAACATTTCTCTCGGGGGACTGAATGGTACATAGTGCGTGCGGGGTCGCTCGATGATGAGGACATGACCGGCTATTTGAAGATAGTCTCGTTCGTGCGCAGCCTGCCGCCGTCGAAGTTGGTGACCCCCGACGGCCAGTACATCCTCGACAGCCAGGGGAATGTCCGCAAGACATCGAGGTTGATCAATACAAAGGCTCTACTCGAGTGTTCCTCAGAGGCGGAGGCCATTCTCTATCTAGGTGGTGGACGTCTCTCCCCTCTCTCGATCTGGTACTCTTTATCTGTTATTGACTCATTTTCTTTGTTTTGCAGGGAACATGTCTTCCATCGAGGAACGGGTGAAGAAGTTGTGCGCGTTGAAGATTGCTGCCCTTCCGAAGACGTAGGTTGGCCAGCTGGTCGAGCAGGCTTCCGCTGATCAGGATGGCCGGGGGTCCTCGTCTCCTCCAAGCAGTCAGTCGCCCACATCCCAGGGGCCCCCAAAGAGGCCCAAAGTTCAGGAGGTGGAGACCGTGGTCGACTTATCAGCGGACTCTACCGAGGAGGGTTACTCCATCGCGCCCTGCCATCAGCACCCTGGTTATTTCCACGAGGCCAGGTCGCCCAGTATTCCGGCGGAGGAGGCGAAGGAGGTTCTAAGCGCGGATCGGGATACGCGTAGGCAGGTCCTGATGGAGGATTTGGCTTCCCTAATGCGGACCTTCACCGCGGCGATGGTTTTGAGCGAGGAAAGTTGCTCGATCGTTGAGTTGTCCAAGCTGCAGGGGGACCTCGCTTTCACCCAGTCTCGTTTGAACAAGGTCGTCGAGGACCTGGAGCTGAACCGGGGAAGGGTGACTCAGCTTGCTGAGGAGCTGGAGAAAAGTCAAGGGGAGACCGCCAGTGAGCACAAGAGGGGGGATAGCGCCGAGGAGAGGCTGAAGGCCGCTGAGAAGGAAGTGCGGGCACTGAAGGCTTGCGTAGAGAATCTGGAGGGTGGCCTTTGTCCTGTTGATAATGAGACCGACAAAGACAGGCATATGGTTACCCGGGCTGATCTGCTCGCCAGGATACGAGTTCTAGAAGGTGACTGTCTGGAGGCTTTCGCCGCAGGCTTCAATGGTGTTGTCGCGCAGCTTAAGGTGGTGAACTCTAGCGTCTCCTTGGTCGAGGACGGCATTGGGCCTTTCCACGAGATAATCGATGGTCGACCCCAGCGCCGAGGAGGCTGGTCCCGTTGTCCATCTCGTCGATCCTGAAGCGGAGGAGAAAGAAGGAGCATAGATTAGTTCTGGGCCTGCGTGCCCGCGTATTCTGGCCTGCATGCCAAACAATTTGTATTTTTCTAAGTGTTTTCTTTACCGGGCATGCGTTCCCTTCTTGGTGATGTAATATTAACTACTGAGCTGGTGCCCGCTTTTATATGATACTTTTGGAATTAAGTGTGCGCTTTGTTTTGTTTTTGCATGGTGTTATGCTCGTTTTATTTCTGCACTTTTGTATACTCGAGATATATGTTTGTATGTTTGAAACACATGTTTGTTATCCCCTTGGGCTTATCCGGGGTGGTAGCTCGACGATAATTGTTTCCGGTAGTGTGGAGAACTGACCGGTTGGCCGGCTTTGTTACCTGGCCGTTTCGGGGGTAGTTTTTCCCCGTGGCGTGGACGTCCCATCGCGAGCTGGGTGTCCTGCCAATGCTGGTACATCGATGGGGAGTCTCGGTCGAGGGATTCTCCGTCGAGCAGAGCCTTCTGCATGTGCACACAAAGGCAGGGCTTGTTGTTTTGTTGGTCTCTAGGAGACGCGAGGAGGTGCGGTGGTACCACGTCGCCCCCCGATGGTCGCGACGCCTGGGCGTCGCGGGCAGTGTTTAACTGTAGTACCTTTTTAGCTTCTCGGCATTCCATGGTCGAGCTAGTTGTTCCCCGTGTAGGTTTTCGAGGTAATAGGCCTCGTGTTCCATCTTGTCGCGGATGCGATACGGGTCTTCCCAATTTGCGGCTAGTTTGCCTTCGTGGGAGTCCTTCTGGTTTCTTCGCAAGACTAAGTCGCTAATCTGAAACTCGCGTTTCAGGACTCTGCTGTCGTGGCAAAGTGCTACCTGTTGTTTCAGTCGGGCTTCTCGAAGAGCTGCTCCCGACCGAATTTCCTCGACTAGGTCGAGTTCCTCTCGGAGGGTGTCGTCATTGTCTTCGGCCTCGAGGGGAGCCTCAGTTCATCTGAATGGCTCTCGTATCTCGAACGGGATCACTGCCTCGGTTCCGTATGTGAGGCGGAATGGTGTTTTCCCCGTGGTTGAGTGAGGCGTAGTTCGGTATGCCCATAGGACGCTGTGGAGTTCCTCGACCCACGCCCTCTTGGCGTCGCCGAGTCTTCGCTTTAGTCTTCTGAGTATCACCCTGTTCGCGGATTCGGCTTGGCCGTTTGTCTGAGGATGCTCGACCGAGGAGAAGTGATGCTTGGTCCCGAGTTTGGTGACGAAGTCCCGAAAGTTTTTGTTAGTGAACTGTGTGCCGTTGTCGGTGACGATGGCGAGTGGGACAGCGAATCTTGCGAGGATATTTCTTTTGTAGAATCAGAGTATATTGTGGGCCGTGATTTTGGCAAGGGCTTCGGCCTCGATCCATTTGGTGAAGTAGTCGACGCCCACGATCAGGTACTTGTTCTGATACGAGCCTAAGGTGAAGGGACCGAGGATGTCCATCCCCCACCAGGCGAATGGCCAAGGGGAGGAGAGGGTTTTGAGCTCGCTCGGTGCGGCGAGGTGCATGTCCCCGTGTCGTTGGCATCTGTCGCATTTCTTGACATTCTCTCTTGCGTCCTCTTGCATCGATGGCCAGTAGTATCCTGCTCGCAGGGCCTTTCTCGCTAGGGATCGTCCCCCGAGATGCTGTGCGTTGATGCCCTCGTGGATTTCCTCCAGAACAGCAGCGACCTGGGAGGTGTCAACGCATTTGAGGGGGACCGCGAAGCCTCTACGGTACAATTTGTTAGACTATGGCACGGATCTAGAGGGGGGGGTTGAATAGATCCCAATTAAAATTTGAGTCGGCGCTACCAATTTAAAAATCGGTTTTGAAAATTTGTTTTAAGTGCGGAAGCGGCCGAGGAAAATATAGTCTAAAACGAACGGTTATTTGAAAACCGGATATGTGATAAGCCTTTGGATTAATGACAATATGGAAAGAAGAATTACAACACTAATCACACTTATCAATGATCTAATTCACTTGTTAGGATTCCTAGTTCCAATGATTTAAAGAGCAAATCAAAACTAGATACACAAGTAAGATAATTTTGGTTTAGGCAATTTGTCAAACACTTGGTGTGCAAAATACTCCAAGTGATATTTATGTTGAGTAAGTGATTCCAACTAGCCTAGTATAATGTATTATTATACTTTGGATTCAAAAATAGAGTTTTAACCTCTTACTCAATAGATATCACAGTTTGACAATAGTGCTTATACAAAAATCACTTATTTTTAAGCTAAAACGGAAATGCTGAAAAATAGAGAAGATAAGTATTTGGTGAGGCAGTTCCCCCGTCGTCCTCGCTTCGGGGTACGTCTGCCCTCAATTCTAAAACTAAAATTGAGATAGATTTAATAGATATCACCTGTTGAATGTAACAGTTTATACAAGGATTGAACAACAAATATACAACAGAAATCTCAAGACGTTGAATGTTGCTTTCACTCCTTGCCCCTTGATTCAAGATGAATTAAGTCCTCCAATCGTTGTTGATAGACCTCCGATTCCAGCCACCTTATTGAATCACCCTTTGTTGTTCAAACCTTCGGCTCCGGCTGATCTCAAATGCAACGAGTCGAACCCGAGATCTTCCCCTCAATATCACTGAATCCGCTACTAGACTGTTGAAGAACACCTCTTCACAATCACCTTCGCTCAGTTGACCCTTGATGAAGAATCTCGTCCAAAAAACCCCAAAATTCAAACCAATCTTGGAGGATAAAACCCTAACGGTTTTATTCAAGAAAGAACCTGTCACAAGCTTCAACCCGAACTAGATTACCCAATCTAAGCTTCGAACCTTATCACCTTTAATCATTCACAATGCACTTCAAAAATGGTTGTGTGTAATTGATATGTTGTGAGATGTTGAAGATGAAGATGAAGAATCTTGGACACCTATTTCACTCTTTCTTATTCTTGAACATATGAATCAGTTTTTATCAAATGTTGTCGTGTTAAAATGAACAAACTTCTATTTATAGTAATAAGCAAATCAGCCAACAAAACAAATTTTCAAACAGATTGGAAATACTGCACTGACTGTGTCAACGCGCGAACGGTCGACCATAGGTCGGCGTGCGCTGACCCGTGTGAAATGCCAAGGCTCCATGTGCTGACTGATGGTCGACTCATGGTTGCTGTGTGCTGACTGTATGGTCGACTCATGGTTGCTGTGTGCTGACCAGTGGGAAATGAACTGATCCATGCGCTGACTGTATGGTCGACTCATGGTTGTTGTATGCTGACTAGTGGGAAATGAACTGATCCATGCGCTGACTGTATGGTCGAATCATGGTTGTCGTGTGCTGACCAGTGGGAAATGAACTGATCCATACGCTGACTGTATGGTCGACTCATGGCTCCAAAATATGCAAAAATTGACATGTTTGTTGTTTTGTGCATCTTGTCACGACTATACGTCAATCAACTATATTGTAATGAAATATGATGATTTAAAAGGATATAGGAAGGATGTAATATGTTAAGTATTGCATGACGACTCCGATTCATCCGAGGTTGTACTTTGTCATCATCGAAACTTGAGAACCTATGTTGTGAGACAGTTTGCCCTCACATACTCCCCCTTTTTGATGATGACAACCTGTGCGAAGCTTAGTGAGAACAACATGCAATATCGTTAACATGGTAGTATAAGCTCCCCCTTTCTTTTGCAATCAAAGCCCCTTTCTTTTGCAGTCAAAGTTGTTGTAATCTTTTGCAATCAGAGCTGTTGTGATCTACTATCTACTTGTCTTTTCTCCCCCTTTGACAACATCAAAAAGAGATGGAGAAGGTAAAGTTCTGACAGATTAACAATTAACAAAATACTCAACAGGCTATAAGTAATCATATACCAATATCCACACAAAATATTGACAATGAGCAAAATATTGAAAATAGATTAAACAAGATTAAGGACACATAAAGTCATAACATTTCATAGGAATCAAGACTGTAAAACAAACATTAGTGTGCACTTAGGAGAGATAAAACAGAACATGATAACAAAAACAGCATGGAGAATGAGCAAATGCAAAAACAAATGACTAATAGCCTCATCCCCTGCCCATATCAAAGGAAGACGGATTACGATATGGATCAGCCATATCAGTAAGGTAATCGACTGCTTGATTCAGGCAATTAATGTTGCGAGAGACGACTGTTTCTTGGTATCCATGGGCAGTTGTGAAAGCTGCAAATATTTCATCCATTCTTGTTGAAAAAGAGTTAAACTGTTTAGATTGGGTGTGTAGCTAAGTTCGGATGCACAAATGCAGATTTGCACTTAATGTCACATATAATGCCATATTTGATGCCTACTTAAAATGCCACAAAACAATTTGCATCCAAACACATAAAACACATAGCAAATGTCATATATATATATACACTATTTGTCATATGATACTATTATTGAATCATGAGAATTTTAAGGAGAGAGAGAGAGAGAGAAAGGAACAATATCACCTCTACACCAGAATAGCTTGATAACAATACACTTGTGCTTGCAACAAAACTTAACTTGTTAGAAGTACAAGCATGTAATTATAAGTAAAGTAAGACGAAATAGGCAATTATGACCCGCGATCCGAAATGTCAAGAATGTCAAGTTCTCGGCGGATATGAAAGAAAGGCTCAGTGGCTAGCGGCTTTGTGAAAATGTCCGCTGGTTGATTTTTGGTGTCAACGTGTTCAAAGACAACGTCACATTTCTCTACATGATCCCTCAGAAAATGGTGTCGAATTTCGATATGTTTGGTACGGGAATGTAACACAGGATTTTTGGTAAGGTTAATAGCACTAGTATTGTCACAAAATATTGGAACACGTTCTAGGTTTAAATTGAAGTCCAATAGTTGCTGCTTAAGCCATAGGACTTGTGCACAACAACTACCAGCGGCTACGTATTCCGCTTTGGCGGTTGACAGAGTAAAAGACACTTGTTTCTTGCTGTGCCAACTGACCAGGGAGTTTGAAAATAAGTGACATGTACCGCTGGTGCTTTTCCTATCCGATTTGCAATTGGCAAAATCGGAATCGGAAAAACCTACCAATGAGCAATCATTACCTTTGGAATACCACAGTCCATACTTCGGAGTACCAGATAGGTATCGAAGTATACGTTTGACAGATTTTATGTGGGATTCCTTAGGATATGATTGGTATCTTGCGCACATACACACGCTAAACATAATGTCGGGATGAGAAGCAGTAAGATAGATAAGAGAGCCAATCATACCTCTATACCTTTTTACCTCAACGTCCTTACCGCTTTCATCTTTACTCAGATTTACACATGTTGGCATAGGAGTGTCAATGGCTTTTGAATTTGCCATGTCAAATCTCTTGAGAAGCTCCAAACAGTACTTTGTCTGGCTCACGAATGTTCCTTCTTTCAGTTGCTTGATTTGCAAGCCGAGAAAATATGTGAGTTCACCCATCATACTCATCTCGAATTCACCCTGCATAAGGTCAGAAAACTCTCTCACGAGATTCATGTTAGTAGATCCAAATATGATATCGTCAACGTAAATTTGTACAAGAATTAAGTGCTTTCCTTGACGTTTAATGAAGAGAGTGGTGTCAACCTTTCCTCTTGAGTAACCTTGATCAAGTAAAAATTTACTTAGTCTCTCATACCAAGCTCTAGGAGCTTGTTTGAGACCATATAAAGCCCTTTTCAGTTTGTAGACATGATCAGGATACTCATGAGACTCAAAACCAGGAGGTTGCGCAACATAGACTTCTTCATTTATGTACCCGTTAAGGAACGCACTCTTAACATCCATTTGAAATAACTTAAAATCCTTCGCACAAGCGAAAGCAAGCAAAAGGCGTATAGTCTCAAGTCGGGCAATCGGCACATAAGTTTCTTCATAGTCGATGCCTTCCTCTTGGTTATACCCTTGCACGACTAAACGCGCCTTGTTACGAGTTATTACTCCATTTTTGTCCAACTTATTTCTAAACACCCATCGGGTGCCAATTACTCGATGTCCTCGCGGAGGAGGGACAAGGTCCCATACCTCATTTCTCGTGAACTGATTAAGTTCATCTTGCATTGACAAAAACCAGTTTTCATCGAGTAAGGCCTCTTTAGGGTTTTTAGGTTCCATTTGTGAAACGAAAGCGAAGTGATAACAGAAATTACTTAGCTTCGATCGAGTTGTTACACCCTTTGTGATGTCTCCGAGAATGTTGTCAATTGGATAATCTTTGTGAGACTTCCAAGCTTGAGGGAGATCATCGTTTGAAGGCGGATGAGCTTCCTTGGTTACCTCATGGTGTACATCTTTATCCTCCTCAACTTTGGCTTCGTCAGGTTGATCAATCCCCGTCTCGCCCCCTTTGAGTATGTCTTCCGTAGATGTACCTGCACCATGAACAACACTATCCTTTTCGACATTTCTCGGATAGGACTCATCAAAAGTAACATGCACAGAATCTTCTACAGCAAGTAATCGTTTATTATATATTCTATATGCTTTACTCGATTGAGAGTATCCGAGGAAGATACCTTTGTCGGCCTTGGAATCAAACTTGCCCAAGTTTTCCTTTCCATTGTTTAATACAAAACATTTGCAACCAAACACATGCAAGTGAGAAACATTTGGCTTTCGCCCTTTTAAAAGCTCATACGGTGTTTTATTTAGAATGGAGCGAATAAGCACCCTATTCAAAACATAACATGCCGTACTGATGGCGTCGACCCAAAAATATTTCGGTAAACCACTTTCGTTAATCATTGTTCTTCCTAATTCTTCTAAAATTCGGTTTTTATGCTCCACAACCCCATTTTGTTGAGGGGTGCGTGGAGCGGGGAAGTTATGATCTATACCATGGTTACCGCAATATTCTTCAAATAAGTGATTTTCAAACTCACCTCCATGGTCGCTTCTAATTGATACAATGTTTGTATTTAACTTATTTTGGGAAAGCTTAGCAAATCTTTCAAAAGCGGCGAATGTATCACTCTTACTTACTAAAAATATGGTCCAACAAAACCTAGAAAATTCGTCCACTATTACGAACCCGTAATAGTTTCCTCCTAGACTTTTAATCCTAGACGGCCCAAACAAGTCCATATGTAGAAGTTCGAGAGGTCTCGTTGTCGAAACGATCTTTTTGGATTTAAATGAGATCCTCGTTTGCTTCCCTTTTTGACAAGCATCACAAAGGTGATCCTTGGTTAACTTTATTTTGGGAAGTCCTAAGACTAGGTCTTTTGAGACTACCTTATTTAGTAAGTCAAAGTTAACATGCGCTAAACGCCTATGCCATAGCCATGAGTTTTCACTCATTGTTATGAGGCATTTGTCGCTTGTTAATGATACTTCATTTAAGTCAAGCATATATACGTTGTTTACTCTAAAACCATTAAACATATTCTTCTTGTCATTGTCATGCACAATTTTGAAACAATCTTTTGAAAATGATACATTGTATCCTTTGTCGCATAATTGGCTAATGCTAAGCAAATTATGTTTAAGGCTCTCGACAAGCAACACGTCGGAAATCGTAGTAGAAGAGGGGTTACCTACACTACCTTTACCTAGTATTGCTCCACGGTTGTTATCACCATAAGTTACATACCCTTTCTTCTTAGCCACAAAGTCTATGAATAGGGATATGTCTCCAGACATGTGTCTTGAACATCCACTGTCGAGAACCCATCTTCTCTTGGTGGTCTCGACACATTTTACCTATTAAAACATAATTAGCAAGAGGAGGTACCCAATGGCATATTGGGTCCTAATATGTTAGCGACAAGATGGCTGCATCTGGGCAACCATTGATAGATGCATTTAGGAACCAAAAATCTCCTAAATCGGCATTTAGCAATGGAATGACCTTTCTTGCAACAATATAAGCATGCAAACTCGACTTTAGAATCACTTTTACTTGCTTGATCCCTAATTACATATGCATATTTTTGATATGGGTTCACCATACTTTTTCTAAAATCTTTTCTATCAATAGCAAATGTAATTTTAGGCTCAAGTGCCTTGTTTAATTTGGCCTTAAGGTTTCTAACTTCACCTTGCCAAATATGACAAGTAGCACATCCAAAGCCGAAAGGATTTCTATGGTCCTCACAATCTGATTTATTACTTTCCACAATGGAAGCCTTAAGGTCCTCTAGTTTCTTTTCGGACTCTTTAGCTTTGTGCTCTAAGTAAGTAAAAATTCTTTTATTAGAGGCAAGTCTCTTAAAGGCTTCAGTTGCTTCATTGTGTAAAGTATTAAATGCGGTTTGTAATTTTGAATGCGACATATTTGAGGACTTCTCATATTTAGAGTGACGTACCTGCTTTTTCTTATTTTTCTGATGTGCGGAAAGGCATAGGTTTGCGCACTCTTCTTCATCACTAGAGCTTTCATCAGAGGAGGAGGAGTCGCTATCGCTTTCCCAAGCTATGTACGCTCTCCTTGGCTTTGATGATTTCTTGTATGACTTTGATCATTCCTTTTTCTTTGCCTTTTTGTTCATCGGACAGTCCGGTTTATAGTGATCGGGCTTCCCACACTTGTAGCACGACCCTCTAGTCTTTTTACCTTTTGAGTCATCATCTTTGGAGTACCTCGATTGTTTCCGGAAGTTTACCAAGTTCTTCTCGGAATGTTGGATGTCGTTCTTTCTCACGTAACGGTTGTAACGTTTAACAAACAGCTCCATATCTTCGCTCTTGTCCTCTTCTTCTTTGTCGCTTGAGGAATAATCACTTTGCTCTTTTGCTTGAGACTTCGAGGAGGAAGTCTTAAGAGCTATCGATTTCTTTTCACTCACCTTCGTTTTGTCTTTCTTTTCCATCTTTTCGCGTTGGTCTAGGCTCAAGAGTACCTGTTCATGCTCTTGTAGTTTGCCAAACAATGTTGTCAAGTCTAATAAGGTAAGATTATGTGCTTCTATGATGGCGGTCACTTTTGGTTTCCATTCCCTGTTAAGACATCTTAAGATCTTATTAGTAGCAACATCATTGGAAACAGGCCTACCTAATGAATGTAAACGATTGATGAGATGAGTAAATCTCTTTTGCATGTCAGCAATGGTTTCCCCTTGCTCCATGAAAAAGAGATCAAACTCTTGTGTTAATGTGTTGATTCTAGCCAACTTAACATCGTTCGTCCCCTCATGGGCGATTTATAGTGAATCCCACATGGCCTTAGCAGTAGGATAATGGGATACACGATAGTATTCATCTACACCTAATGAGGAGATTAAGATATTTGTGCCTTTCCAATCATAATTGTATTTTTTCTCATCGTCATCGGTCCATTGTGCTTCGGGCTTTGGCACAACTACATTATCCGCATTGGTCATAGTAATTTTTATTGGACCATTGAGGATAACGTTCCATATTTTTCTGTCTATGGAGTTTGTGTGCACCCGCATACAGTCTTTCCAATAACTATAATTTTCACCGTTGAAGCACCGAGTAACCGGAGCTCTAGATACCACTTGTTAGACTATGGCACGGATCTAGAAGGGGGGGGGGGTTGAATAGATCCCAATTAAAATTTGAGACGGCGCTACCAATTTAAAAATCGGTTTTGAAAATTTGTTTTAAGTGCGGAAGCGGCCGAGAAAAATATAGTCTAAAACGAATGGTTATTGGAAAACCGGATATGTGATAAGCCTTTGGATTAATGACAATATGGAAAGGAGAATCACAACACTAATCACACTTATCAATAATCTAATTCACTTGTTAGGATTCCTAGTTCCAATGATTTAAAGAGCAAACCAAAACTAGATACACAGGTAAGATAATTTTGGTTTAGGCAATTTGTCAAACACTTGGTGTACAAAACACTCCAAGTGATATTTATGTTGAGTAAGTGATTCCAACTAGCCTAGTACAATGTCTTATTGTACTTTGGATTCAAAAACAGAGTTTTAACCTCTTACTCAATTGATATCATAGTTTGACAATAGTGTTTATACAAAAATCACTTATTTTTAAGCTAAAACGGAAATGCTGAAAAATAGAGAAGACAAGTATTTGGTGAGGCAATTCCCCCGTCGTCCTCGCTTCGGGGTATGTCTGTCCTCAATTCTAAAACTAGAATTGAGATAGATTTAATAGATATCACCTGTTGAATGTAACAGTTTATACAAGGATTGAACAGCAAATATACAACAGAAATCTCAAGACGTTGATGTTGCTTTCACTCCTTGCCCCTTGATTCAAGATGAATCAAGTTCTCCGATCGTTGTTGATAGACCTCCGATTCCAGCCACCTTATTGAATAACCCTTTGTTGTTCAAACCTTCGGCTCCGGCTGATCTCGACTAAAATGAGTTGAACCCGAGATCTTCCCCTCAATATCACTGAATCTGCTACTAGACTGTTGAAGAACACCTCTTCACAATCACCTTCGCTCAGTTGACCCTTGATGAAGAATCTCGTCCAAAAAACCCCAAAATTCAAACCAATCTTGGAGGATAAAACCCTAACGGTTTTATTCAAGAAAGAACCTGTCACAAGCTTCAACCCGAACTAGATTACCCAATCTAAGCTTCGAACCTTATCACCTTTAATCATTCACAATGCACTTCAAAAATGGTTGTGTGTAATTGATGTGTTGTGAGATGTTAAAGATGAAGATGAAGAATCTTGGACACCTATTTCACTCTTTCTTATTCTTGAACATATGAATCAGTTATTATCAAATGTTTTCGTGTTAAAATGAACAAACTTCTATTTATAGTAATAAACAAATCAGCCAACAAAACAGATTTTCAAGCAGATTGGAAATACTGCACTGACTGTGTCAACGCGCGAACGGTCGACCATAGGTCGGCGTGCACTGACCCGTGTGAAATGCCAAGGCTCCATGTGCTGACTGATGGTCGACTCATGGTTGTTGTGTGTTGACTCTATGGTCGACTCATGGTTGTTGTGTGCTGACTGTATGGTCGACTCATGGTTGCTGTATGCTGACAAGTGGGAAATGAACTTTTCCATGCGCTGACTGTATGGTCGACTCATGGTTGTTGTGTGCTGACCAGTGGGAAATGAACTGATCCATGCGCTGACTGTATGGTCGACTCATGGTTGCCGTGTGCTGACCAGTGGGAAATGAACTGATCCATGCGCTGACTGTATGGTCGACTCATGGCTCCAAAATATGCAAAAATTGACATGTTTGCTGTTTCGTGCATCTTGTCACGACTATACATCAATCAACTATATTGTAATGAAATATGATGATTTAAAAGGATATAGGAAGGATGTAATATGTTAAGTATTGCATGACGACTATGATTCATCCGAGGTTGTACTTTGTCATCATCGAAACTTGAGAACCTATGTTATGAGACAGTTTGCCCTTACACAATTTGCCTTCGAGAAGGACTTACGAGCAGGATTGTCGTTTGATAGTGCTGGCCTCTTTGTGGTCGGCAGGGAGGCGACCTGTGCTGAGGTAGGCGTGCAGCGGCATCATCCAACAGTTAATATCGCCTATGGTGTTGACGTCGAGAAGTGTTGCGGCCTTTTTTGTGCTCGGCTGCGATAGGATCTCCTGGATGACCGACTTGTGCCCGCCCCTCTTTTTGGTGCTTGCTAGTTTTGAGAGAATATCTGCTCGAGTGTTCTATTTGCATGGAACGTGTTGAACCTCCGCAGATTCAAAACTTTGCATTTTTTTGGTAATGAGCACCAGGTATTCGGAGAGGTTGTTGTTTTTCGCCTGATATTTCCCCCGTACTTGTGAGGCGACCAGCTGGGAGTCCGTGTAGATTCTTATTTCTTTGGCCCTGAGGTCTGATGCCAAGCGGAGTCCGGCCAGGAACACCTCGTACTCGGCTTGGTTGTTTGTTGTCGGGAAGGCCAGTGTTAGAGATACTTCTATAATTGTGCCTTCTTCATTGTCGAGGATGATGCCTGCTCCGCTGCCCGTGGAGTTTGAGGAGCCATCGACAAAGATAGTCCATTTGTTGCTCCCTGTGGTAGGGTCTGGCGAGGGGGTCATCTCGGCAACGAATTTGGCCAGGACTTGAGCTTTGAGGGCCTTCCTTCCTTCGTAGATGATGTCGAACTCAAATAGTTCTAACGACCACTTTAGCATTCGTCCGGCCATGTCAGGTCGGCCGAGGAGCTGCCTGACGGACTGGTCGGTTCTGAGCACGATGGTGTGGGCCAAGAAATAACGCAGGAGGCTTCGTGCCGCGGTGATGAGGGCCAGAGCGACCTTTTCAATCTGCTGGTATCTTACTTCGGGACCGTGGAGGGCTTTGCTCGTAAAGTAGATTGGATTTTGCCCTTCGTGAGCTTCCCTTATCAATACGGTGCTAACGGCCTCGTTGTCCACGGCCAGGTATAGGTATAGGGTTTCTCCAGCTTCGGGTCGCGTCAGTACGGGTGGTTCGGACAGGACGCGTTTGAGGTAATGGAGGGCTTGCTCGCATTCCTCTGTCCATTCGAACATGGCCTCTTTTCTGAGCAATTTGAAGAAAGGGATGGCGTGTTGTGCGGACTTGGCGATGAATCGGGAGAGCGAGGCGAGTACGCCGTTGAGGGATTGTATAGACTTCTTCGAGGTGGGCGTGGTGATTTCCGAAAATGCGCGACACTTATCCGGATTTGCTTCGATCCCACGCTCGGTTAAGTAAAAGCCGAGGAACTTTCCTGTGCGGACCCCGAAGGTACATTTCTCTAGGTTGAAGCGTATTCTGCATTTCCTCGCTGTGTCAAAGACCTTTCTGAGATGGGTTGTGTGGTCGACTTCCGTGTAGGACTTGACGATCATGTCGTCCATATACACCTCGAGCATGTCGCCGATCTCTCCCTGGAAGACTTTGTTCATCATCTGTTGGTATGTGGCGTCGGCGTTCTTTAGGCCGAAGGGCATTACGTTGTAGTAATAGTTGCCCGACTCCGTCATGAAGGTCGTGCTTTATTTGTCGCGTTCGTCCATGGGGATCTAGTTGTATCCCGAGTACGCGTCCATAAAGGACAAGAGTTTGAAGCCCGCCAAGTTGTCGACGAGCATGTCGATGTTGGGGAGGGGTAGGCATCCTTAGGACATGCCCGATTGAGATCGGTATAGTCAACGCACATGCGCCATTTTCCATTACTCTTTTTAACAAGTACAACATTGGACAGCCAGGTTGAATACCGGACTTCCGAAATAAAATTTGCCTCTAGTAGGTCTTTTACAGCTTTTTCAGCCGCCGTCGACTTTTCGGGGGACTGTCTACGCCTATGTTGTATTATGGCCTTGGCGGTCGGGTTGATGGACAGGTGATGGCAGGCGACCTTGGGGTCGAGTCCGGGAATTTCTACGGCGCTCCAAGCGAAGAGATCAGCATTCTCGCGGAGGCAGGCCTTCAGTTGTTTCCTCGTCAGGTCGAGGAGTCCAGCTTCAATCTTCACGGTTCGATTCTCGTCGTCCCCGAGGGTCACAATCTCGAAGTCACCGTCTGGGATGGGGCGCGCTGGGTGGGTGGGCTGCCCGTTAGATGTATGAGCGTTGTTGGCTTCGTCTTCACGGTCGGATTCTTTAGCGAAGTGGCTATCGAGGTCTACTGAGCCGAAGAGCTCCTTAGGTTCGCTCTTCGGAGTCGCGGTGGGCACTGCTTTTTTGGTTGCCGGGGCGATAGTGCTTAGGCCTTTCAACGCAGCCTCGAAGCATTTCCGGGAAGCCTTGATGTCGCTATTTAGGGTGACCACGGCTCCCCGCCTTGTGTAGTATTTCATTTTTACATGGACGGTGGAGGGCACCACAGTGAGTTCTGCCATGGGCGTCCTGCCCATGATACAGTTGTAGAGGGACGGGCATTAGATGACCAGGAAGCGGATATTGACCTCCCTGGCCATTTCCTTCTCTCCGAAGGTGACTTTTAACTCCACGTACCTCCACGGTTTCGTCTTCGTCCCGTTGAACCCTTGGAGGTCAGAGCCCACGTAGGGGGACAAGTTGGATTCGTCGAGTTGGAGGGTCGTAAAAAGGTGGGTGTACATGATGTCCACCGAGCTTCCGCTATCGACCAGGATGCATCTGACGTTGAAGTTTGCCATATGTGCCAGTATCCGTAGTTGGATGTTTGAGTTGGGGGAGCCCCCGGGAAGCTCCTTGAGGTAGAAGGTGATCGGGTTGGATCGGCCACAAAATTTGTCGAGGGTGCTCATTTTGCCAGAGTTGCTGGTGATGAGTTCCTCGAACTTTCTCTTTACCGATCCTACGGATAGGTTCCTCGGGGATCCGGCGAAGATGACCATGGCCTTCGGAAAATATTCCCATCGACTAGTGGGGCGCACCGGCTCGTCGGGAAGATCAGGTTCGTCGGGAAGGCCGAATTCTCTGTGCGCGAACCAATCCTCAGGTCAGATGACGCAGAGGGAAACCTACAGACCGTTGTCACCGTCAGAAGAGGGGAGGTCCTCGACTCTCTTGGCCTCGGGGGCGTCTTGTCTCGGGGCTTCTCCTCCCTGGGTGTATCTCTTCAGGTGGCCATCCTTGATCAAGATTTCGATCGCGTCCTTGAGGTGGATGCAGTCTTCTGTAACGTGCCTGTGGCATTTATGGAAGCGGCAGAACTTCGATTTGTCCACGTTGGGTTTGGGGGGTGTCAGCCTGGGGAAGCAGACACCTCCCTGGACAAACTCCGTTTTGGCGCACATGGCCAGTATGCGCTCGCGGGAAGCGACTAGAGTCGTATACTCCGTGAACCGGCCAGATGGCCCGTGCTGCTCGCGTTGTTTGCGGGGACGATCCTCCCGTCGGTGATCTCCTCTGCGCCGGTGGCTCGAGGCTCCGTCCTCTTGGGGCCCGCGGGGGGTCTCTCAGTCTCGTGTGTCTCGGGCGGAGTTGGTCGCTTGAGTCTCCTTGAACCGGATGTAATGCGCGGCTCTATCGAGGAAGTCTTGTAGAGAGGCTGGTCGGTGTATGGTCACAGCTTCATAGAACTTGGAGTCTCGGTGCAGGCCTTGCTCCATCAAGTAACGCTTCATCTCGTCTGACATCGTTACCTGTACTACCTCCCGTGTGAACCTTTCGATGTACTTCCGGAGGGGCTCGTCGGGAGCCTGGATTATAGCGCCCAGCGCGGCTACTGTCTTCAGATGGCGTCGGGACACCGTGAAGTGTCTCGAAAAGAGGTCCTTCAAGATCCTCCATGACGTGACCGACTCTGGTTCCAGGCTCTTGTACCATGTCATGGCACCTTTCCTCAGTGTCGTCGGGAATAGTCTGCATTTGATAGCTCCCCGGACATTTCGGTAGTCGAGCATGGCCTCGATGTCTTCCAGGTGGTCGTCCGGGTCAGAGGTACCATCGTACGTCGAGAGCGCTGGAGGTTTTTCCATCCCGTGGGGGATGGGAGCAGCCATGATCTCTCGGGACAAGGGGGTCATGTAGTCGTCCTCGTCACTGAGAGTTGGTGATCGAGGGGGTGATGGCCCATTTGGCGGAGGCGCCTGATTTCGCACCCTCGGCCTCCTGACCGGAGGTTCGACCCTCGGAGGTCTGGTCGGGGGATTCACTCTGGTTGGCCGTCGCTCCCGGACTTGTCTCGTAGGGGACCTAGTCTGTTCTTGTACTACTTCGGGTTGGGGCCTCTCTAGTCGGGATCATCGATTTCGGGGGCGAGGAGATGGGCTCCTTGAATTTCCGTTCTGGTCTTCCCGCGGAGGGGACCTCGACGGGGCTTCGTGCTCTAGCGCGCCAATTCGCGCGTTCTGTTGGAACAACAACTGATTTGTTTGGTTGATGGTCACGAAGAGGGATGTCACTGTCGGGTCCGTTCCGGCCGGGACAGGGATGGGTTGGAACGCTGCTGGGCTCCTTGGTCGGAGAACGGTCTCGTGAGATGCTTCTGTGGACGATGGGGAGGCAGTCTGGTCGTCCCTCTCGTCAGTCTCCGGAGGTTGGGACGTCTCTGTTTGCTTGCCTCCATTCGTGGAGGGAGCGAGGATGAAGTCGTGAGCGGCATTGTCATGGTGTGGGCTAGCCATGACCGTGGAATGTTGGTGAAAACTTTGGTTCTCTACTCGGAGGAACGGGGAAGTTTTAGGTTTCCCACAGACAGGGCCACTGATCTGACCTGATCAGAAGGGGATCGCTGGCTGCCACGTGTCTTCGACTTGCTGCCTGTCCACCGATGTTTGAATAAGAGGAGGGGGTGTACCTATAAGACACTCTGATGCTAAAGTAAGCGTATGGGCAGAGTGATCACAAGTACAGAAAAGGGATAAGAAGAGAATTACCTGACCCTCTTTGAGGAAGAGGGTGTTTATAGAGAGACCCCAACGCTGGGCCAAAGGTCACTTGTGTTGGGTTGGACTGCTAGGCCCAACCCAGGTGACTGCTAGGGCTTACATGGCGTAGTGAAGATCAGGACGTGGTCTTCGCCCTAGTCCAACTGTCCTGTGATCTCCAGAAAATGGGTTTGACCTGCTCTTTCGGAGGAGGGCAGTTGGTCGGTGACGTGTCCCCGCGAAGGGGAGCACGTGGAGAACGTGTGAAGGACATGTTGTCCTGCCCGACAGGGGAGCAGGTTCTGCCCGCGGAGGGGCAGGTTCTGCCCGCGGAGAGGGCAGCGTCTGGTCGATGGGGGAGTCTTCTGCTCGACACAGATGAGACAGGTTCTGCCCATGGAGGGACATTACCTGCCCGTCGGGGACCTTGTGTTCGACGGCTGTGGCCCAAGCTGGATTGGGCTTGGCAGAATATTATTGGGCTGGGCCTGCCTGGCCAAGCTGGGGCCCAAGCCAGAACAACACCTTTTCTGCAATGTTGTATGATATTTAAATAAATTGTTAGATAATTATAACAAAAAATAATTATAAAATAACATAACTTAAATAAAAATACAATCTACCTTAAATTTATCAAACCATTCATCTTTCTCATCTTCTGTAAGCTCTCCAAAAGACTTCAACGATTTTTTATACATTAGTTGAATGACCCGGTTTATAGCTTTTGCAGCAGGCCGACACAGATCAAAATGAAATAACAACAATTAGAATAAGTATTAAGTATAAAAATGGTAATATATAGTTAAATAAACATTTTAAATTAAAAAATCACTTTGATCCATCAGGCTTAATAACATGTCGTTCTTCAACCACCATATGCTCTTCTGCAACAGGATTTACCTGCTCCTCGTGAACTTCAACATCCTCCTGAATAAGATCATCTTGCTCTTGACACGCAGGTATATGTGTGGGATGTGAAATTCGAGAACTAGATCCCTCAAGAAATTGCAAGAAGGATGATGGTACTTGGGTGGGATGTGAAAACTAGATCCCTTAGGCTGCTGCATGAAGAAAGACTGCTGAGGAAAACTAGATCCTCCATGTTGCTGTGTGAAAGAAGACTGCTGAGGAAAAATAGATCCTTCAGGCTACTACATGAAGAAAGATGGTACGTGTGGAAAACTAGATCCTTCAGGCTGTTGCATGAAGGATGGTGATACATGTGGGAAACTAGATCCCCTAAGCTGCTGCATGAAGGATGTCTGTACATGTGGGAAAGTAGATCCCCCAGGCTGCTTTAGGAAGGATTCCCCAAACTAGTATGATGGTGGAGAATGCCCAAACGAGCTAATAAAGGCTGAAGTTTCAGATGGAACTATATGGGAGGAGGAGATAATGTCGTGAATGACTGAGAAGTGTCCATAAACATCAGATCTGCTTGACTCTGTGGGCGAGAAGTAAAAAATCAACACAAGATATACAAATAATAAGTAAAAAATATTTTCATCCATTAAGTAAAATTAAGTAACCTGATCCGAAGATACACATATAATACATTAAGTAAAAATTAATAAAAATGACTTATTCATACTCTTCATGCTCTTCATCCATATTATTTTTATCATCTAATCTGATAGTGTCCTCAGATCCAAACTCTTCATGCTCTTCACCCACATTATTTTCTACCAACAATATAGATGCATCAATTTGATGACCTTCGACCATTGTATCACACAAATTTTTAATTGATTTAACTTCAACCATATCATTAATTTGAGAAATTTCATCGTCTTGGTAAGCAACATCTTCCACTAGATCGTCAGTTTCAATATGGCCAAATGATTTTGTTTTGATTACAACACAACATCCACGTTTATGTGGCTAATTTGAAGGGTAAGGAACATAATAAACTTGCTTAACAATCTGTGACATTATGAAAGGGTCATACTCTCTGTACCTTCTGTCTATTCATATATCAACAGTGTTATATTTCTTATCTACTTTTGTGCCCCTAGCATATGGATCATACCAATCACAATAAAACAATACAACTCTATTTTCTGAGTCCAAGTAATTGTATGTCAACTCGTAAATATGCATAACAACGCCATAGAAGTCGTATTCACCATCATCTGTAACTCCTTTTACAAATACACCGTTATTTATGATTTTTCCCTTCTGTCCAGGCCTGAGTGTAAAATTTATAATTGTTTACAAAGTATATGTGCCATTCAATTGCTCTTTGAACAGGGCCTCTGGACAGGTTTCTTAAATAAAGTATTTCTTGAGTATGTGCAACAACGCATGGCAATTTCTCGTTGAACCATGCTGGAAAAGATGCATGTATATAACTGTAGTTGCTTGCTCACCGGTGCTTTGAAAATAGGAGGTGTTAAATGCTCTATAAAGAAACATACTTTTAGTTAGAAGATAATAATTCAATCTGTAAAGATAAATATGTAGTTGGGGTAATAATTACTCAAGATATGGTTTAACTTCAATGCGGTTAATCAAGACATGAACATGTGCAGATTGTAATTCTTTTTGAATTAGCCAATGCACATTCTCCTTTCAAGAGGGACGACCGAGAATACCGAATAATGACAAGGTAATCTGACTTCTTTAGTTAACATTAAATTCATTTCTTATGATTCTTGAAGTTAACATCAAATGATTGAAATAATAACTGCAAACATGTGATATTTCCTGATGCAAGTAATGTGTACATATTGATCCTTCAACTTTAACTTTATTTTTTACTGATCGCTTTGAATCACCCATGAATATTTCGAAGGGATGCATCCACCTATATTTAACAGGGCCGCTAAGATAAGTTTCATATGCAAGATGCACAGGTAGATGTTCCATAGAGTCGAAAAAACCAGGTGGAAAAACTCGTTCCAACTTACATAGAATTACTGGAATATATTAGTCCAACTTATTGATGTTATTAACTATTAAAGTTGGCACACAAATATCTCTGAAAATTGACTTATTTCAATTAGTGGATTAACCACATGTTTGGGTAGTGAACCCAATGCAATTTAAAGCAATCATTCCATGAAAACATGGCAATCATGACTTTTCATTCCATGCGACTTCCTAGTTTTGGCGTCGGCACACCTTGCGGAATTTGAAGCATAACCATCAGGCATTCTCAATTCATTTAACCATCGACAAACCGCTTTAACTTCTTGGAAAGTTAGACTGTAATTAGCCTTGGGTTTTAATAACTTTCCATTAGGTTGAGGCTTCAACTCCAAGTCTTTTCTATCATACAAAATTTCCATGTCCCTAATAACCTTCTCATTATCATTTGTTTTGTCTTGAACATCCATCATTGTGCTAAATAGAGGTGACAAAGTGGACAACCTGCCCTGTTTAGGCCCACCCGTTTAAGCCTGTCTAAAAGCGGGGCGGGGCGGGGTGGACCAACTTAGGCGTCCGAGCTCAAAAGTTAAGTCGGTCCCGTTTAGTAACGAGTTGGCGGGTTGACCCGCTAATTTTTTATTTTATAATTTGATTTACTACATAATTTACAAAAAAATTATTTATTACCAAAGAGGTCGACAAATTATTTTTTAAGAACGCATAATAGAACTTTAACATGTCTTAAGTCCAAACAATTCAAAAAATAAAATAAATAAAGACCAATTACAACAACAACAACAAAAATAACGAAATAAACTCAAGCACAATAAAAAACGTATCAAAATAAATAAATAAATAAATAATACATATCACCCTACTCCAATTAAAAACTAACTACTAAAATATCCCAATTAAGAATTTACAAAATACAAACAATGATAACAATTATATTGCATAAAACATCACAGTGCATAAAATATCAACACCTGACTTTCTCACCGTTTACATCATATTGACTCTTATATTGACTGATTTCTTAATAATTAAATCCTAAATTTGTCACACATATACACTAATCAAATCCTTCCTTTTCTTAAAATCAACATCTATTTCTAAAGAAAACATGTGAGCTAATGTTTGATAACTTAATAATTTAGCATGACATACAATTGTTCTTTTATTTTAAGTTTTTTCAATCAACACATGTATTAGAAAATTATAGAAAGAATGTTACAATTATAATTTATTTTATTTGTATAATAATTTATAATACAATTCAATCAACATAAACCTAAGAGAAGAGTGTTGTTTTTATAGTTAAAGTTGTTTTAATTCTAAGTAAAAATTAAAAAGTTTTAACAAAAAGCCCGTGGGCAAAACCCGCCCCGCCCCGCTTTTTCAAGCGGGTTAGGCAGGGCGAGCCAACTTAAATTATCGAACTGAAAACCTCAACCCAGTCCGCCAAAAATGGCGGGTCAAACGAGCCGACCCGGCGGGCCCGGGCCATTTTTCCACCCCTAGTGCTAAATACATATCAAAAAAATTCTTTGCAATATGCATAACATCAAGATTATGTGGCAACAAATTATCTTTCCAATATGGGAGGTCCCAAAATATACTTCTTTTTATCCAATTGTGGTTGACTCCATATCCTCGAACTTTGCATGTCTCACCATAATCTGTGAATTTTGGCAGTTCACAAACTCAGTTCCATATTTCACCTTGTGACAATCGAGGGCGAGACAAATATTTTACTTGTTCGTCTTTTTTGAAATTAGTCTTGTTTCTTCTAAAGACATGGTCTTGTGGTAGGAATCTGCGGTGACAGTCAAACCACGAACTTTTCCCCCGAATTGCAACGTAAAAGCCTTTGTAAAGTCCATGTAATGTGTACCCTAACCAAATAACATTCCATGCACGGGAAAGTCATTAATAGTCCACATCAAGGCAGCTCGCAAAGTAAAAATTTGTTTGCGAGATATATCATAAGTCCATTCCCCAATCCACAACCTCTTAAAATCATTAATTAAAAATTGTAAATACACATCGATTTCGGATTTTATACTTGATGGTCCTGGAATTAGACAAGTCAAAAACATATATAGTTTTTTCATGCACGTCTCTGGAGGGAGGTTGTAAGGGGTTACAGTAACTGGCCAACAAGAATATGCAATTGCGGACGCTTGGACATATGGAGTAAAAACATCATAATATAGTCTGAGTTTGACATTTCTAGGTTCTACAACAAAATCAAAGTGTACTCAATCAAAATGCTTCCATGCCTCACCATCAGATGAATGTCGTATAGTGCCTAAACTTGTTTTGTTTGTATGATGTTATGTCATTCAACTTGCATTGTGCATTGAAGCAAACAATCCTTTTAACCTTGGTATTATCGACAAATAAAATATGGACTTCACTGCTACATGTTTTTGTTTACGGTTAATGGCTTTACTACGAATTTGATATCTCGGACTCTTACAGAACTTACATTCCTCCAACGCTCCATCATTAGTACCAAACTCATTGTCATAAAACAACATGCAACCATTTATGCAACAATCAATCTTTCGTACTTCTAAATCCAACATTGACACCAACCTCTTTGCCTCATAATAACTTGTAGGCAAGTTGTCTTTCGTAGGAGTCGCATCCAACATCATTTTTGCAAAAATTCCAAACGCTGATCAAGAACATTCCAATTTGACTTGGTGGCCAATAATCTCACACACGTTGATAATTTTGAGTCTGCCGACCCCTCAAACAACATCGATTCAGTTCTTTCAGCAATTGGTAAAATCTTTGCGCTTCCTCATTCGGAAACTCTTTCCCATTAAAATCTTGAGGTTCATCATATGTCACGTTTAACTCAAAGGCATTGTCGACCATATCATCAATCAGATTAAATTATTCTTCAAATTCCATATGTGATCGACTGCTTGATGCATGTGTATTAGTAGTCTCTGGTACGTTACTCGGCAGTTCTTCTCCCTTATATGTCCAAATCCAATAATTTTTAATGAAACTTCTTCTCTTCAAATGACGTTCTACTTCCTCTGGATCACTAATTATAGGTCTACATTCACATTTAAGACAAGGACATCTTACTTCTCCTTCGCTTCGACAACATTCTTGAACAAATGTCCACGTGATAAACTCTTTAACTTCTTCCTCAAAATTTGGTGTAAGTCTACATCTTCCTGGTAACGTTCTATCGTACATTCAACTATGATAGTAACGAAAATATTTCATATTGTACATTTGTACTATCATTATCATTTTAACTAAAAAAGTGATTTTAATAGAGACGAAATAATTTTTTAAAAATTATTTTAAACATAAATACATTTCATACTATATATGTTTAGTCAAACTGTACATTTCACTATATATACTACATTTTATAACTATACTTAACATTTATACTTACTTAAATTAATAAAAATATTACTTAATATATCTTTATTTATAATATATATTTCCTTACTATAAAAATAAAAATAAAAAATAATTTTTCTATTTTTAATAGATCCACATGACATATTTTATATATAAAATCTAGTTATACATTTTAACCTAATAAAAAAGCTTTATATTAATATTTTCAAATTAATATTTTTTCTTTTTTTTTTAATTTATGTTTTTACAAAATTGTTTTAAAAATTTTGTTTGTTTTAAATTCTGTTTTTTTAAAATAAATTTGTTTATAAAAATAAATCTATTTTTAAATTTTTGGTTTTTAATAAATCTACATAACATATTAATATAATTCTGTTTAATAAAAATAAATACTATTTAATAATTCTATTTAATAAAAATAAATCTACATAACATATTTTTTCATAATAGTTATATAGTTTTTTTTAAATAAATTTTTCTATTTTTCTATATCAGTTAAAGTTTCAATTATATTTTTTCAATTATTTAAAAATAATTCTGTTTTAAATTTTGTTTTATATATTTGTTTTAAAAATAATTCTGTTTTAAATTCTGTTCTATATTAATTAAAAACAAACTCTGTTTAATATTTATTTTCTATTTGTTTTTAATAAACATATTATATATTTATTTTAATTATAAATTCTGTTTTATTTTATATTCTGTTTTTATTAAAGATATAATATATTTGTTTTTAATTAAATATAATATAATATAAATTAAATATAAAATATAACATAAAATCTATTATATATATATATATATATATATATATATATATATATATATATATATATATATATATATATATATATATATATATATATGTATATTTAAAATTATATATTATTAAAATAAAATATATTTTTGTATTAAATAATATATTAATATTTTTTATAATATATAAATCTAATATTATAATTTTTAACCTAATAAATCTGGAGAAAAAAATTAATAACAACTAAAAAAAGTTACACAACAACATCCCAACAACTAAATAATTTCATTCATACAAATCATGAAGAAAAAAATTGAAATTGCAATAATACCCCAATGAAGTACAACAAAGTTTGAACAATAATTTTGAATCTTGATGAGATCTTGAATCTTTCAAATATTTCTCTTTAAACAACAAATATTATAAATTTAAAATCAGAAAATATTAAGTTAAAGTTTAAAACAAAAATTAAGGGAAAAAACCTAAAGAAAAAATAAGGTGGAAGAAGTGAAAATCATACCTTTGATGCAAAATGAGAACTGAAATTGATGTAGATGAATATGTGGAAATGGGGAGTGAAGAGAGGGTTTGGAAATGGTTGAGAGTGAAATGTGTTTGAAAAATTGAACAAGATGAGTGAGCGTGGGCCTGCTGGAAGACGTATGGAAAGGAATTATATAGGAGACATTGCGACGTGGATACCAAGTCGCAAACCAGCGATGTGTTTCCCACATCGAAAAATTGTAACAATCATAATGGTATCAAACCCATCAATTCTAAGTCAGTGTCATGTTTCCCACTTGTTTTTTTATATTTAATTTTATTAACGATGGGAGAGCCACGTCGCAAACTAGCGATGTAAATACCATGTCGGAAATCGGTAACATTAAAAAATAATGACGTGGTCAACATACCACTAGAAAAAAGGTGTCAGACCATCAATTTCGAGACAGTCATGTTTCTCACTTGTTTTTTTATTTTTGAATTTGAATGGCAACATGAATTACACGCCACAACTTAAATTCTAAAAAAATTCAAAATTCCTCCACGTGAAAGCGTAACATTTTGATCTTTTAATTTTACTTTTTTATGTTACGACATAGAAACCACGTCACAACTTTTTTTTTTTTAAAGTCTGACTTTCTCACGTGGACATTAGCTCTATTTTTTAATTAAAATATAAACATTTAATGACGTAATATACACGTTGCAATTTCATTTTTTTTCACGTATATATCACGTCACTAAATCACGTAGGTAATGACTATTAATATTAGTAATCATGAGTATGGATGAATATGTGTATTAGGAAAAAATTTATAATTAACTTTCTTCAATTAATTCTTTATATCTTTTTAATTTTTAAATTTTTAATAAAAATTTAATTTAATTTCACTAACTTTTTTAGGTTCATTTAACCCTTTTTTTAATTATTTAATAAAAATTTCACTCTTTTTTTGGTAATTTTTATATTCATTTTATTTGTTATTTAAGTAAAACATTAACTTTCTTCCAGTAACTTCTTATTCTCATTTAATTATATTTTTTTAGCCTTAATTCCAATTTTGATCCATTCATTTATGCTGATTAACAAAAATTACTTATTTTATTTTAGATTCAAAGTGATTTATATCACATTTATCTACTTTAAATTAATCACATATTTAACTCTAAATGACGTGATACTTGTGAAGCATATCAAACCATTAAAAAGAATTTTTGTAAATTTTAAAGATAAAAAATATGATAAAACTGTGATTAATTCTTTTTTCAATTATTTTAGTAAAAACTATTTTTCTCTAGCTATCTTCTTATAATTATATCATTTTTCAATAATCATAATTTTATATCATTTTCCCACTAATTATATCATTTTTCAATAATTATATCATTTTCCCACTAATTATATCATTTTTCAATAATTATATCATTTTCAATTATTTAGTAAAAACTATTTTTCTCTAGCTAATTTTATATAATTATATCATTTTCCCACTAATTATATCATTTTTCAATAATCATAATTTTATAAGCAAATTATAAAATATAAGTTTTTAACAAGACTTTTTATTAGTCCTTATAATTTTATCATATATTTATTAGGCCAAAGTTATATAAATCTTTTGACAAAATGAAACCTATATTTCTTTCTCCTTTTTTTTAATGTAAAAAAAAAGTAATAAATTTTCTAGCAATAACAAGCCAGGTTCAATTTTCCATATTTTGTCTAAACATATTACAAAAGAAATTAAAAAAAATTTATGATATAATTCGAAACAATACTTTATACAAAATATCTTCTAACAAATATCATTAACTAGTTAAACTCAATCTTCTATATTTTGGCTAAACATATAAAAATAAAAATAAAAACTAAGATTTTTCTTGTATCATTAAAAACACTACATTACATAAAAATATCTTCTCACAAAATTCCAACAAATTACTTTCAAGTTCACAAAATTTTTATAAACATATCACACACAAAATTTCAAAACTCATTGATATGATTTTTAAGAGCTTTGAGGAAGTGCAAGCTATTTTATTTTTCAAATATCGATTATACAGTTAGGAAATTTTAATTTGGGTTAATAAAATGTTTTAGAATAAAATTTTGAGAGAATTTAAAAGATTTATTTTAAGATATACTCCGAAGAGGAGATTTTTTTAGGAGGATATCTAAATGAAGATGTAGGGATCATAACAAGAGGTTTTAAGGTGTTCATAATGGGTATGATCCCGAAGAGGTAAATGTAAAAGCTAAATCAATCTCGAAGCTTTTGTTGGCTTTTAGTCTTACTACAACTAATATTCGTTTTAGGAAAAAAGTTGAACATCTTATCACATATAAAAGGGGAGTGACATGTTATCATATAGATTTCTGTCTTATAGAAAGTCAAATAGAAAGATTTATTTGAACTGTAAAATTATGCCAAGAGAGAGCTTGACTACCTAACATAGGTTTTTGGTTATAGATGTAAGATTCAAGATAAGAGCAAAGAGAATAAGTCATGTGAGAGCTCCACGAATCAAGTGGTGACATTTTATGAGCGAAAAACAAGGGAGTTTACAACACAAGATCTTGGAGGGAGGTAAAATTTTGTTCTATCGATGACAAGATGCCAAACACGGTGTTAAAACAATGTGCATGACAACTAGATTGCGTAGGTGCATGTTAAACATAGGTGCTTTTTGATAAGTCCAAGCTTTTGAGATTGTCATTAATTTTGGTAAAACTAACTTAACAGCAAGATGTTGGACAAGATGTCCTAACATGAAGAACAATCTGAAAAACAAGATGTTGGACAAGATGTCCTATCATGATGATTCAACATCTTTGTCTGTTACTTGAAAAACAAAGATGCTTGGGAAGAAAATGGCATGAATTGTCTAAGGCTATTGTGCTTCTTGAAAAACAATATAACCAACTGTTGAAAAAGATGGACGAGAAGTCAAGATCAAATGTTAAGACTCAGTCATCTGACATCAACAGAAAGAAGAATTTTGGAAGAAGAACCAACAATGATAAGAAATCTAACAAAGGAAAGGGAACCCAATGCTATGAATGCGAAGGGTTTGGACACTCAAAAGGTGAGTGTCCTACCTTTCTCCAGAAGGAGAAGAAAGGCTTGTCTGCATCTTGGTCTGAAGATTATTTTTTAAGTGAAGAAGAATCTGCTAAACAGGTTTCTGCTCTTACTGGAGTATATGATTCCGATAAAGAATCAGATGGTGAAGAACTCACTTTTAATGAATTGACTGTCTCGTACAAGGAGTTGTGCATCAGAAGTGCATAAGTATGTCAACTAGGAAAGGATCAACAAAATCTTATTGTTTAATTTCATGTTGATAGATTGAAGCACTTGGCTGTCATCTCTGACCTGGAGGATGAAGTTGTATTCCTCAACTCTAAACTTGACAATGTGACTAAATCTATAAGAATGCTCAATAGCAGTTCTGATGTGCTGGATGGAATTTTACAATCAAGAAGGAATGCTGGAAATGTTAAAGAGCTTGGTTATAATGATCAAGTTGAGAATAAAGGAAAAGGGCATGCCATGATTCTTCTCAACCCAAAAGAAAGCATAATCGAAAGATGTCAAGTAAGATGTCCCAACATCAACTTAGACATCAGAAGAATTCCTCGGGAAGAAAGAACCAAGATTGGAAATGTCATCATTGTGGTAAGTTTGACCACATAAAACCTTAATGCTACAAGATACATGATTATCCAAAATATGCGACTCAATCCAGAAGGAAAAAGGATAACGTTAAAACAAAGAAGAAGTGGATTCCCAAGAATGACATTGTTGGTCTCATAGCACACACCTCTCTATGAGCTTCTGCTAGAGAAGACTGGTATTTTGATAGTGGTTTTTCTAGACACATGACTGGTGTCAAGAAATTTTTGGTGGATATTAAACCACATTCCACTAGCTATGTCACCTTTGGAGATGGATCAAAAGGTGAAATAAAGAGGTGTTGGGAAGTTGGACTATATTGGGCAGCCTAGTCTTAATAAGGTGCTATTTGTCAAAGGGATGGTCGTTAATCTGATAAGTATTAGCCAACTATATGACCAAGGTCTCAAGGTTAACTTTACTAAATCTGAGTGTCTGGTAACAAATGATAAAGGTGAAGTTATCATGAAGAAAGCTAAATATAAGGATAATTGTTACTTATGGACTCCTCTAGAAACAAAGTGTTCCTCCATCTACTTGATGTTAAAAAAAGATGAGGTGAAGATGTGGCATCAGAAACTTTGCCACTTATACTTGAAGGGAATGAAGGAAGTCTTGTCAAAGGAAGTTGTCAAAGGTATTCCTAATCTGAAAATTGATGAAGGAAGAGCCTATGGTGAATGTCAAATTGGAAAGCAGACAAGGATGTCACATAAGAAGCTTCAACATCTGACCACTTCAAAAATTCTAGAGCTACTTCATATGGAATTGATGGGACCTATGCGGGTTGAAAGTCTTGGAGGAAATAGGTATACTTATGTTGTGGTTGATGACTTCTCAAGATTCACCTGGGTGAGTTTCATCAAAGAGAAGTATGAGGTGTTTGAAATGTTCAAAGAACTTTGTCAAAAACTTCAAAGAGAGAAGGATTGTGGCATAGTTAGAATTAGAAGTGACCATGGGAAGGAATTTGAAAACTACAAGTTTGATGATTTATGTTCCTCTGAAGAAATTAGTCATGAGTTCTCTTTACCAGTCACTCCTCAACAAAATGGTGTGGTTGAGAGAAAGAATAAGACAATTCAAGAATGTGCAAGGGTCATGCTTCATGATAAGAAACTTCCATATCATTTTTGGGCTGAAGCCATGAATACTGCTTGTTATATCCTGAATAGAGTAACCATTAGATCTGGCACATCTGCTACTTTATATGAGCTATGGAAAGAAAGAAAACTAATTGTGAAGTGCTTCCATGTCTTTGGAAGCAAATGTTACATTTTGGCTGACCGTGAGCAAAGGAGAAAGATGGATCCTAAAAGTGATGAAGGAATCTTTCTGGGATACTCTATAAATAGCAGAGTCTATAGAGTATTCAACTTCAGAACTAATGTTGTTCTAGAATCTATAAATGTTGTGGTTGATGACTCAACTACAAAAGTTGTTGTCACAGATGATATTGGAACATTCTTTCCCATGAGTGATGTTCTTGAAGATGTCATAGAAGGTGTTGAAACATTGCATGATGTTCCTAAAGATGCTGCAGACTTATGTGTTAATCCTGAATCTGCAGAGACTGAGACAGTAGACAAGGAACCCTCCATCAGAATTCAAAAAGATCTTCATAAGGAGCTTATAATAGGAGATCTTAATGGTGGAAGAATGACCAGATCAAGAGAAGTTGTTGTTGGTGCTTGCTTTTTCTCAAAATTGGAACCCAAGAATGTAAAGGAGGCCTTGACTGATAAATTATAGATCAATGTTATACAAGAGAAACTGAAGCAGTTCAAAAGGCTTGAGGTCTGGGATCTTGTGCCAAGGTCTGAAGGGTCAAATGTTATTGGTACAAGATGGGTGTTTAAAAACAAGCCTGATGAGCAAGGTGTGATCACCAGAAACAAGGCTAGACTTGTTGCTCAAGGGTACACTCAAATTGAAGGGGGTGGACTTTGATGAAACTTTTGCTTATGTTGCTAGGCTAGAGTCTATTAGATTGTTATTTGGAGTGGCTTGTTTGTTGAAATTTAAGTTGTTTCAAATGGATGTTAAAAGTGCCTTTTCTAAATGGAGAATGAAGAAGTATATATGGAACAACCAAAAGGATTTTTTGATCATATATTTCTAGATCATGTGTTCAAATTGAAGAAGGCCTTGTGTCGCATCACTGTGAAGAAGGGGGCCGACAAAGACAGAAGAGTCACCACCGTTCGTTATTTATCCCAAAGAGAGAGAAAGGAAACGATCAGAGAAAACCTACGAAAAAGGGAAAAGACAGGTCATCGCAACCAAATCTCGGGTTCGGGAGTTGGTTATGCAAGGGGAAGGTATGAGCACCTATCATGTTCATCGTACTCAACGGGATCCATGCTTGTTGTCTATCTAAAAGGGTGTTAATCTATCAAAATGCTGGCTCACAGGGGCAAAAGAAAAGAAAAGAGACTCGGTAGAGCATCGCCGCTCTATGCCTACGTATTCCCTCGTGCAATGGGAAAGTCAGAGTCAACGTAGTTCAGAAAACTACGGGTGAAGGGGGGAAGGTTGCTTGCTAAGACATCACTGTCTTGTGCCTACGTATCCTCGTCTGGTACGAGAAATTAGAGCAAACGTAGTTCAGGATAACACGACCACAGATTGGTTCAAGTGTTTTAACTGAGTAGGGTTAAACCTTCGTTCTAGCAGTTAGGTGTATTGTTGCTCGACCATTTGACACTTAGGAGTTACCTGTTTGTGGTAGAACCAAGACTTAACACACTCTTTCTGAAAATGATTTGCAAACAATCCCGAAGGATAAAAAGGTTTGATGTTTTATTTTTGTGTTTTTTATGAAGAAGTGAATTGAGTTAAGTTTGTAACTCATGTTGCACTAAAGACTATGACTTGAGAGCGAATGCGTCGCATATCGCCCAAAGGGGATATGCTAAACACTCTAGACAGTATGAGAGGAGGCCCCCCAACTATCATTCCTCAAGTACTTAAGGTTCGTAGCATACAATATTTATTATTCTTTATTAAGTGTCTTAAGATGTTATGAGATGAGAAGAGAAGACACAACACTCTAAGGGGAACTGAACAACCTTAATGTTATCATGCAAAATGATCCCAAAGTTGGGATTGAAAGGGGAAATCTATCCTAATGTTATCATGCAAAGGATTGAACACCTAATGTCTCTCCTACTCCCATCTTAAACAGAGGGACTAGGAATCCTAAGGGATCATGGCAAAAGACCAAGTAAACAACAGATAACTCAATCTCAGATGAAATGAAGGATGAGAAGAAGTTGACTTAAACAAGTCAAAAGCAATGAAAACAAGGTATGCAAAGATGCAAAGATGAGATATGAGAATCAAATGATGCAACAAAGATAAATGATCAAAACAAGTTGACTTAAACAAGTCAAAAAGAGTGAGATGAAATGGGAGAAGTTACAACTCCTACAACCATTCAAACATCAATCACTTGCACAAAAACTACACACAAAGCAAAAGTAAAAGCTATGATCAAAGAGAATAGGGGAGAAATAAACTTGGGCAGCAAGCACATGTAAATTATCTCAACCAAACAAAACAAATTGATCATGCAAAAGAAAAGAGCAAACAAGTGCTAAAAATGATCCATTATTCAAGGCAAACTCAAAGCATAAGCATGAACACCAAATCACCTTGAATAATGATTAAAGCATATGGGGCAGAAGTGAAAACATAAGAAGAAAACTTAAATCAAAGTTAAAAGCAAAGCACAAACATGAACCAAGTCATGACAAGTGAAAGAATCAAGGTTCCATCAACACTTCAACACTTGAAGACAAGTGGAAAGGCCTAACTTCTAAGTAACTTGCAAAACAAGTTACACAAGTGTATAACCTAGAAATAAAGAACCATCACCTTAATCATGTCATAAACAATCATCAAGAATCATAGGGTGCATATGAGATCCATAGAAGTCATTTCCCAAAGGAACTAGGTCAAACTAGTTTGTATGAACATCCTTTGAGATGACTTGACTTGCAAGCTTCATCAAAAATAGGAAGATTGTTCAATAAATTACAAATAAAAAGCACAAGATATCTATGTCAAATGAAAAACAAAAAACAAAGTCTCATGGTCAAATTCAACTCAAGGCATCACCAAATAATTTAATTATTAAGGGTGCTCCACCTTATTGAGCATAAATCGAGGGGCAATAAAAATTAACTCAAATTCAAATGAAAAGGGACCAATGATCATTCAAAACTACACTCAAGAATGCTTCAATCCTTTATCTAGGCGAGGGATAGGCCATGGTCATAGGAGATCAAGAATTGAGGTCCAAACAATCAATACCACACAAGGTATACACCATAAAGTGATCCAATTGCAAAATTGAAATAAAATAGAAAAATAAAATAAAACCAGAAACAAAAATTATAGAAAATTAAATAAAACTCTAAAATATGAGGAAACAATTTTCATGGAATTTTTGGATAAATAAAGCTATTTAAAAATATTTAAAATGAAAATAGAAATTGAAATGAAATAAAATAAGAGAAATAGGCAAAAGGGGTGCAGTCAGTAAAATGGAAATACACTGCATCAAGAGCAAAACAAGATATAGCAAGACTCATAATAATCAATGTAAACAAGATATAGTAACAATAAACGTGCATGTGAAACAACCAAGCAAGCATCAAAATAAAGTATGAAAAACGCTGCCAGGTTTGTTGTACGAAGGCCATGCGAGGTCCCTTCGCCTTGAGTTTGTTATGCGAGCTCTGGGCAAGACAGAAAAATTTAGAGGCAGTAGAAAAAGAGCTCAGTGGTTGATATATGAGCCTTGGGAGAATGTTCACCTTTGCCTTGCCTTCAACTCGTAGTGCGAGCATGACACGCTGTCACGTTCGCCTTCAGCTTGTTGTGCGAGCTCTACAATTTCCATAATTTCTCTGCATAAAATAAGGCAGTTCCAAGGGGTTTTTTCACCCCACTCCTTCCCAAACTCAATCCAACATGGTACCAATATATTAAAGCATAAGAACAACATTTCAAGTAGCAATATCATGAACACAACAAGAATCACGTATCTATATAACAAACCTAACTTCTAGCATTCTATCTAATAACTCTAACTTTGAATTTCTACCTAGAACTCACCTCTAGATGATGATGAAGAAGTTGTTGATGATGAAGATGAGATGATTTGATGATGAATGGTGAAGTTTCCTTTTCTACTAGGGTTTCTTCTTCTTTCTCTCTTCTTTTTATTCTTTCTCTCTATTCTTCTTTCCCTTTTCTCTTACTATCTTTTTCTTTTATATCACTTTTCCCACAAAATAGAACAAAAGGCACAAAGAGATAACATGAGAACTTAGTAAGACTAACTTAGTTTAATGTCCAAAATTAAGGGTATACAAAAAGCCTTTAATGTACCAATTAATAAAATCTTTGAGTCAGATAATATTAATTAAATCAAATATGAGCTAATTGGTTGTTCTAATCATCTCAATAGATAACTCTCAGAGCACACCAGAACCCAGTTGATCTTAACCAATACTATTTAGAGCATTTTATAAAATACGGGGTATTACATCCTCCCTCCTTAAATATAAATTCGTCCTCGAATTTAAATATTACCTGAAAAGGTGAGGGTAAGCATCCCGCATCACAGACTCAAGCTACCAAGTAGCATCACCCGGATGTGTTTCGTCCCATTGAACCTTAACAAGAGGAATTTATTTGTTTCTCAACATATTAGTTTCTCTCCCACAACACAACTTGGTAGATTTTCAAAAGTTAAATATGCTTCTATCTTAATTGTATATGGAAGAACTGGTTGAAGAGGATCAAGAATGAACTTCTGACACGTGGAAAACATCATGCATCTCAGATAGAGAAGGCGGTAAGGCTAATCTGTAAGATACTTCACCAATCCTTTCTAAGACTTGATATGGTCCCACGTATTTCGGGATTAATTTCCGTGATTTAAATGGTCCTTTCAATCTCAATATTGGAGTGACTTTCAAAAACAAATGGTCACTTTCTTCAAATTCTAATGGTCTCCTTCGGTTATTCACATAACTCTTCTAATGGTCTTGTGCTTTCTTAACCTTGTCATAAATCATTATAATCTTTTTCGTAATCTCTTGAACAATCTCCAGTCCTAAAATCCTTTCTTCACCAATTTTCGTCCAACACAAAGGTGTTATACATTTCCTTCCGTACAATGCTTCGTATGGAGCCATACCAATACTCGTATCATAACTATTATTCTATGAAAACTCAATCAACAGTAAAAGTTCCTTCAAATTTCCTCCACTTTCAAGCACACAAGATCTTAACATGTCTTCCAAAGTTTGTATAGTTCATTCCGTCCAACTGTCCATTTAAGGATGACTCGACATACTCAAACACAACTTAGATTGTATGGCTTGTTGAAAAGCTCTCAAAAATCTTGAAGTAAACTTTGGATCTCTATCAGACACTATGCTAGAGGGAACACCATTAAGTCTCACATTTTTCAAAATAAACAACCGTGCAAGATGACTTGTCTTGTAAGTAGTCTTCACCGCTAAGAAGTGCACGAAATTCGTCAACCGCTCTACAATTACCCAAATAGAATCATAACCATTTTGTGTACGAGGTAACCCAATCATAAAGTCCATTGAAATACTATCTCATTTCCACACTGGAATCTCTAACGGTTGTAACAAACCACCTAATTTTTGGTGTTCGATCTTCACTTGTTGGCACACTACACATTCAGACACATACTCCGCAATAACTTTTTTCATACCTGACCACTAATATTCCTTCTTTAAGTCTTGATACATCTTTGATGAACCATGATGTATAATAAAAGCTCCCTTATGCGCTTTTACCAAAATCTTCCTTTTTAGCACCACATCATCTGGAACACAAATCCTTTGATTAAATAGAATAACTCTATCTATGACTCGAGTAAAACCCGATTGAACCAACATCTCTTGTAACTTTGCATCTAGCACTTTCCCTTGTTAGATTTCATCTCTTAAAGTAGAATTAACATTTGAGTTTCCCATTATCATACCATTCGGAGTCCAAACAAGTTGAAGATTAAGATCTCGAAACTTTTCCAACAATGCATACTCACACATCATCAGCTCAACTTTATGTACTTCCTTCCGACTTAATGCATCTGCCACCTTATTCGTTTTACCTGGATGACACTTCAAGTCAAAGTCAAAGTCCTTCAAATGCTTCATCCACCTTCTTTAACGCATATTCAATTCTTTCTGATCAAACAAATACTTTAAACTCTTATGGTCACTGAACATCTCAAAACACACTCCATACAAGTAATGACGCCACAGCTTCAGTCTAAAAACCATAACCTCTAACTTCAAATCATGAGTTGGATAGTTCTCTTCATGAACCTTTAACTGACGAGAAGCATGAGCTAGAACCTGACCACCCTGCATTAACACACCTCTTAATTCCCTCTTGGAAGCATCACAAAATACTTCATACGACTTGTTAGGATCAGGAATAACCAAAATAGGAGCAGTCGTCAACCGTTTCTTCAAACTTATAAAACTTTGCTCACAACCCGAATCCCAACTATAAAGAAAAAAGTTTCGGGTAAGTCTAGTCATTGGTAAAGCCAATTGAGAAAAACCTGTGACGAACCTTCTATAATAACCTGCCAATCCTAAGAAAATTTCGACTTTTGAAGCATTCTTTGCTCTTTCCCAATTAATTACTGCTTCAACCTTTGATGGATCTACCACTACACCTCCTTTGGATATAACATGACCAAGAAATCTAACTTCCTTCATCCAAAACTCATACTTGCTTAACTTGGAACAAATTTGTCTCTCTTGCAAGATCAATAGAACAATCCTTAAATGTTCTCCGTGCTCTTGAGGAGTACGAGAATAAATAAGAATGTCATCAATAAAGATCACTACAAATTGGTCCAAGTAGGGTTGGAATATCCGGTTCATGTAATCCATAAAAATAGATGCAGTATTCGTCACACCGAAAGGCATTACTAAGAATTTATAATAGCTATAACAGGTTCTAAATACGGTCTTTGGTACATCTGAACTCTTCACACAAATTTGATGATAACCCGACCGTAAATCAATCTTCGATGTTTTTTCCCTCGTTGGGCGATCCCCAATAGAGTTGGCTTTTCTCCTTTGTAGGATCGTAGATTTGTCTCTATCCTTAGGAAACTGTTTCCCCAGTAAGTCGTCACTGGCAGGTGAGTATTTGTGAGCCATTCATGGCTATTTCCTTCAGCATGGCGTGTTGTGAATCTCGGGGGTTGATTCCGAGTCCGCGCAGAGTTGTCGGTTCCCCAGTAGGGCGACTTTGTTTTCAGTGTCTGGTTATCTATCTGGAAAAGCTGTCTTGTTCCCAGAAGGGTTGTATTCTGGAAGGTCATTCAGGGCGTTTTCCTCAGCAGGTTTTTGATGTGAATCCTCAGCTGAGTTTGAACTTCTTGCTCTCGTAAGAACTTTGTTCCCCGGCTGTTCAGGGCTTGTTTTCCCCAGCAAAAGTCCAATTGCAATTGGCATGTGTTAACCGTTCCTCGAGCCGGGTGGATTTTGGTTTTCTCCTCAGCATTTATTTTGCTGGTTTGTTTTTGTTGCATCTGCATTCTGTGCATAACATCCTCCAAACGTGTAGCATTTCCATTTCGTATGGAGCATTACGCCATTTTCAAACATACGCATGTGAAACATAAGCCAGGTTGTTACCTCTTTGTTTGCAGGTGTATTCCCAACAGATGATTTATTTACTTTGCCTGCATGGTGTTCAGACCCGACAAGTTTTGACCGATATCTTATGCCCGTATGGTATCCAGACCATGGCGATTTCCTATTTGTTTACGTTCGTTGAGTATTTAGGCTCCGATCTATCTCCGTTGAGTATCCAGACTCTGATTATTATGTTGAGTATCCAGACTCCGGCTATTCCATTGAGTATTCAGGCTCCGGTCTATTTTTGTTGAGTATTTAGACTCCGACCATTTGGAAGATTGCTTCTTATACTCGTATGGTATCCAGACCGTGGTTGTTTCCGTTATCCCACATGGTATCCAGACCCCAGCTTACATTTTCCCCAGCGGTGTCGCCGGACCTCAGCTGTCGTTATAAACCCATATGGTATTCAGACCTTGATAAGTACATTTGTGGTGTATCCCTTCGTTACGTTGAGCGTTCAGGCTCCGGTTATTACGTTGAGCTTCTAGGCTCTGACTTATTCGTTGAGTATCCAGACTCCGGCTTTTACGTTGAGCGTTCAGGCTCCAGTTTATTTGCGTTGAGTATCCGAACTCCGGATTTTACGTTGAGCGTTCAGGCTCCGTTTTATTTGCATTGAGTATCCGGACTCCGGCTTTTATGTTGAGCGTCCAGGCTCCGGTTTATTTGCATTGAGTATCCAGACTTCGGCTTATTACATTGAGGGTTCAGGCTCCGGTTGTTTCATTGAGTATCCAGACTCCGATTGTTTCGTTGAACGTTCAGGCTCTGGTTATTTCGTTGAGCGTTCAGGCTCCGGTTATTTCGTTGAGCGTTCAGGCTCTGATTATTTCGATGAGTCTTTAGGCTCCAGTTATTTCGTCGAGCGTTCAGGCTCCGGTTATTTCTTTGAGTATCCAGACTCTGGTTATTACGTCGAGTGTTCAGACTCTGGAAAATTTCATTGACTCATTTTGTTCATTGAATATCTAGATTCCGACAATTTGAAATGTCTCCCTTCAGCCTGTATGGTATCCAGATCATGGTACAATTTTGATGGATGTTTTCATCTTATCAGGTATTTTTCAACAGAGTCACTTGGTTAAGTTTCTCTTTGTTCCCCAGCCGAGTTACTTGGTTAAGTTTCTTCATGCTCCATAAGCAGAGTTATTTGGTTAAATTTCTCTCTTTCTCCCTGCCAGAGTTGCTTGGTTAAGTTTCTCTCTTTCCCAACAAAGTATTTGCAAGATGTCTATCAGATGTCTCTTCCGACTGCATGTCAATGTCAGTCAGCTTGTTGTAGTTGCAACTAGTAATTCATTATTTCTGGAGATTTTTGTTCCCATCAGAGTTTGCAGTTTATTTCTGCGGTTGGAAAATTTCCGGGTTCTTTGGTATTCAACCGTGTTTTACCTCGACTGTTTAAAAGTCGTTCGCTTTTCGCTCATTCAGTTTCAAGTCGCTTGAATAGGGGCAGTTGTTGTACCCCAAAATTTGACCAACCAGTTCTCGTACTTGGCTTGTGTTTCATATCATTTTTTTTGCATATCATAGCATTTGTTTTTTAGGTAGGGGATCAAGGTTTGTCTGTGGCTCAGGTCTCTTTTTAGCGCAAAAGACCGAGCAGCGAGCATCGGAGGCTTCGACATTTATTTTTCCCAGCGATCGAGCGGTCGATTTTATTTTATTTTGCAGGATATTTCAGCTTAAGAGGAAGCATTCAGGCTATATCGAGCATTCTCACAGTTACAGTATTCAAGAGGAAGCTTCAGAGGTTGAACAGAGATTAAAACGGTTGAAAATGGGCAAATGTGCAGATTTCCCTCCAAAAGGCGCCAAAATTCAAGTTTTGAAGGTGTTAATCAATTAACCATATGGTTAACCGATTAACCAGTGCATATTTTGCCTCTGTACGTGATTTTTCAAGTGAAGCCACTTTAGGGTCCAATTTTAATCACTTGTGAGTTGATTTTTCACCAAGGGAAGGATCTAGAACCATTTTGAATTTTGGTTAACTTTCAAATCATTTCAAATTCCCTCCAAAATTTCCACTCCTTACTCCAAAGCAATTTTCACAAACCACATTCCAAGCCTCATTTGGATCCAAGCCTAAGGGGTATTTAATTGATCTACTCCAAACCTCACACATCTAATCCTCATAATTTCCATTTCATTTCAAAATTCACTCTCATTCTCTCAATTTGCTCTCAACTTTCCATCTCCCAAAACCCTCACCAAAGCTCTTCTCACATTGAAATCCTTGATTCTCCATTGGAATCATTGATTTCTAAGAGTTGAACCTTCATCTTTGATCACCATCATCTCAATTTCTTCATCCAATTTCCGTGCAAGTTTGGATCTGAATTTTGAAGTTGCTTGGAAGGAGCTTATTTGGATTATTTTTGCTTAATTTTGGTGGATCTTCACTCCTACAATAAGAACACACTTGGATCTTGAAGAATATCCAGGTTTCTTGCTCGGATATGCATAATTGGAGTAAATCAACACTAACCGAAGCAATTCTCCGCTTCGTAGGTTGGAATTCTTGATCTGGTTTTGCTTTTAAGCTTATTTGTATAATTAGCATGTGGATCTTCATTTTCGATTGATTTTTCTAATTTGATTCATATGATCTGTGATCTTGCTGGTTTAATGTGTTTACGTGTTGATTGAACCGCTGTTTGCTTGTTTAAATTCGTGCATAATTGATTATGTGATAATCTGGAGCATTGGATAAGTGCTTATGTGCTGAAATTGTTATTCTGCTGCTGTTTTTCTGCTGTTGGCACAATGTTAATCGGTTAACCAATTCGTTAATCGATTAACCAATACAAATATTCAAATTTTCAAGCATTTTTTAATGGTTAACCGATTAACCCCTGGTGTTAATCGATTAACATTGTGCCAGCAAGCCTGTTTTGCTATTTTTCTTGCTTGTTTTGGTGCTCACTCACTTCGAATCTTCATAGATCAATATGACGCATTAGGAGTGAGTTGTTTTGGATATATGTCGTTGTTCTTGATTGTTTAATCATGGTTTTTTCGACATGCGTTTCGTTTTCCACTTGAATGCATACTCTCGTATATGTTGTTCAATGTGATGTTTATCATTTGGTTTTTGCATGAGTTTGAAGAATGATTCGGTTGAGACGCGTTTGTGGCGCTGCTGCCCCACACTTTTTCCTCCCACTTTTCTTCGGTGATTGACACTTGAATGGTTGTAGGGGTCTTGACTTCTCCCATTGCATCTCACTTTTGGCTTGAACTTGTTTGAGCTCATTTGTATGCTTTTGTGCTTGCATGTTCATGTTTGCTTGCCTTCTTGCATTTCTCTTTTGATTCTTGCATCTTCCATTTGCATGCTTGAGGTTGAGATGTGCTTGTGGTGGTGTTTACCCCACACTTTGTTCCTCCCTCACTTTCATTCTAATTGTGTATTACATGTTTGCATACTTGCATTTTTCTTATGCTTTCTTTTTCTTCTTCTTTTGTTTTCCTTGACCATGTTCCCTTAGGACCTCTAACCTTCCTTGTTCAAGGTTGATTATGATAGACCTTAGGCTTGAACCCATGCATGATAACATTAGGTAGCATTCCCTTTCATTCCAATCATAGGGGCACTTTGTATGATAACTTTAGGTTGAGTCTTAGTCTCCCTTTAGAGTGTCCTTCTCTTCTCATCTTCAAAATTTCTCAAAACATCTAATAAAGGATAAGGATTGTTGTACGTTACGAGCCTTAAGTACTTGGGAAATGGTGATTGGGGGGCCTTCTCTCAATTGTCTAGAGTGTTTAGCGTATGTCCTTTGGACAATATCCGACGCATTCGCTCCTAGGTCATAGTCTTTAGTGCAACATGAATTACAAACAATAATCAATGCACTTCTCCTCTAAAAAACACAAAAACAAACTTCAAATCTTTTTATCCTTCAGGATTTAATTTGGAAAATCTTTTTCATAAGGAGAGTTTTGTTAACTCTTGGTTCTACCGCAAACAGGTAACGCCTAAGTCTTCAATAGTCGAGCTGCATACACCTAACTGCTAGAACTAAGTTTTTAACCCTACTCGGGCCTAAAACCTTTTGAACCAACCGGTGTTCCTGTTAGCCCGAACTACGCTTGCTCTGATTTCTCATACCAGATGAGAATATGTAGGCACAAGACGACGATGTCTTGGCGAGCAACCTTCCCCCACTTTCACCCGTTGTTATCCGAACTACGTTGACTCTGACTTTCCCATTGCACGAGGGAATACATAGGCATAGAGCGGTGATGCTCTATTGAGTCCTTTCTTTTCTTTTGTCCCTGAGCCATAGCTTAGATAGTAAACACCCTTTTAGATAGAAAACAAAGCGTGGATCCCGTCGAGTACGACGGACGTGAAGGGTGCTAATACCTTCCCCTTGTGTAACCGACTCCCGAACCTGAGATATGGTTGCGATGACATGTCTTCTCCCTTTTTTGTTAGGTTTTCCCTGATCATTTCCTTTCCCTCTTTTGGGATAAATAACAAATGGTGGCGACTCTTATGTCCTTGTCGGCCGCTCTTCGCAGCAATGCGACAGCTGGCGACTCTGTTGGGGAAACTTCCCATCCCCTATGCAAGTCAATCCTAGCGCTTGGTTGTTTATCTCTTTTGGGTGTGTATGTATGTGTTGTACCTTATTTTCCCGCATTTACTTTCAGCATTGAATATATCAGTTTTGCTGTGCTGTTGGGGGGGAATGTTCCATTGAGAGATAAGTCGGACTCAGGCTTGAGTACGAACATAGCATTAGAAGTGGAAAGTAGTGGTGAACCTGTATGTTTGGCATGCACTAGTTCCCATGAAATTCGCGCTCAGACGATATTCTCTTTGATGATTTCTTTTCTGGCCCATTGGGCTCGACGGGATTTTGGATCTGAGGATTGTCGACTCTGGGAACCAATCACTTGTGATTCAGCTAAGTGAGGCCGCTTCGTTAGACTATGATGCCAAACCAGAAATGGTGAACGTATCGAAAGTTTGTGACGCTGATGAACGTATAAGATGCTGAACCTTGTTAGTGGATAGGTCCATACCTGTGAGAGGGATTGGGTTATGCAGGAAACCTTGACTTCCAGACTACCTGGTTTTCTCTGCAGTGTGAATCTGTGATACAAGGGGTTCCTATCAATGACAGTGCTATGTTCTTGTCAAAGCGGAGCGCTAGTTCTTCTCAATCAACAGCACAACAATCTTGATCCCTTGTTTGCATTTTCATATTGCATATTCATTAACATGTATTTATGCTGCAGATGTATGTTTCCCTTTGATTCTAGTGTTCTTATTTCTCTAACATGGAGCCTAGCCTGAGGAAGACAGTGATATACAAGTTTCCAACACCTGACATCAGATCTCTGCTGGGTTTGATTATTGTTGCTGACAGAAAAGTGATGGAAGACTTTAAGGAATCTTATGGGAAGCTTCTGAGTGTTGTCTGCAAGCCATCAGTGTATGAGTTGAGTGGTTTGTGTGCTCTCTTGCAGTTTTATGACCCGCAGTTGTGGTGCTTTACTTTCCCTGGTTATATTTTGGCGCCCACTTTAGAAGAGTTCTCTGTGTTGTTGGGAGTGCCTGTCCTTGATCAGATGTCATTCTATCATACTGAAGCTGAGTCTGATCTGGCTAAGCTTGTTGTTGCTTTACATCTGGATGTTTTTGAGCTGAAGGGGCATTTGGCTAGGAGGAGTGGAATGCCTGGCTTCCCTTTATCCTTTCTGATTGAGAAGGCTCAACAATTTTCCAAGGATGGTTGTTGGGTGGTGTTTAATGCCATTTTAGCACTTTGTATCTATGGTATCATGTTATTTCCTAACATTCCGGATTTTGTAGATTTGGATGTGTTCCATATCTTTGCTTCAGGGAATCTTATACCTACGCTGCTAGGTGACGTCTATCATTTTGTTCACTACAAGAATGAAAACCAAAGAGGGAAGAACGTATCTTGCTGTGTGCCTCTGTTGTATATGTGGTTTTCTAGTCATCTCCCCAAGTCTGGTCCTTTCATTACTACTGCAGGTACTTCAGAATGGTCTGAGAGGTTGATGAGGTTGTCTGCTGAGAACATTATCTGGTTTGATAGAGATATGCTTGGTACAGAGATCGCTTATAGTTGCGGAGATTTTCCTAACGTCCCGTTGGTCGAAAGGAAAGAATGCATCAACTATAATCCATCCTTGTTGATCAGACAGTTTGGGTATGCTTTGAGAGATCCTCCTAAGGAAGAAGAGATACAGGAATCTCTGTATCTCACCGGATTGTTGGAGGGAGATACTTTGCTTAGAGTTGAGGATGCTTGGAGCAGAATTTACAAGAAGGGGAAATTATCTCTAGGGAAGAGTAACAGTCGAGCCTACGATTCTTATTTGAGTTGGATCCAGGATAGAGTAAAGAGGTTACTAATGCCTTTCCCATTTGTAGAGCCTTTGTATCCTCTCATGATTGAGGAACCTACCACTATGGATATCCAGAAGTACAACCAGTTGTGGTCTGAGAAAGAGGAGCTTCAGAAGGCTAATGAAGAGTTAGAGAAAGAGATCATTCAGCTCCGAGGTGAAAAAATTGAGGTTGTGCACTCTTTCAAGAGGCAGACTGAGCTTGTGAACAGGTTGGGTACAAATTTGACTAAGGAGACTCGTTCCCGTGAATGTTTGGGATTAGATCTGAAATTCGTCAGTGATTGTCACACCCTAATTTTTGACCTTAAGATCCCACTTCCTCGTGCATCATTTTTGACATATTTAGATCATAGGGCCTCTTGTGTGCATGTTTATTATGACTGACCGGTTCGTGCATGTACATCAAATGGAGGAGACATTCATTCCCACAGGTTCAAGGTTTTCAAGACTCGACGTATATCTTAATTCTTAATATGTCATTTGCAAGATCAAATCAGTCAAGAGTCTCTTAGGTCATTAAGGCATACTTTGTCAGACGAGCCTATGAAATTCAGAATTGTACCTCGCGATATGCAAGTTGGATTCACAAAAGACGCTGTTAGAAGGCTCTCATGCAACTCTTGGATGCTTTGCAAGCCCAGGCAAGGGAATTCATTTTTATTCTAATTTCAGAATTACCAGTTGAAAGGTGATTTACAAGGACCGTTTTAAGTTAAGGACCAAGGCCTAAACACCCTATAAGTCGTATCTCAGATAAAATAGTGGCTCGGGCAAGAGGATGCTACCAGTGGCATGATGAACAAGCATTAGAAGCGTGTAAAGTTCGTAAGCATAAGAAAGGAATTGTGGGATTTGAGCCAAATCTGTTTTAGGATCAACTTGTTATATTCATAAAGACAAGACGAGTACAACAAACACCATAATTTCGGATCAACATTATTTTTTCATGTAAGGACATCCAGGAGTTCGTGATCCATGACGTACTGTTTCAACACGAGGTTAAATTAATCTTATGAATAACAAAGCCAAATGATTCAAATTATCAATAGATACTAGACAACAAACGAGAATTAGGACTATTATAATTATTGAGTCTTGAACGGTGACATCATCCATTGCGCCCTGTAACTAAGACTTTTGTAACAATTTATCCCATCTCACATTTCCACTACACCTAAGATGAGTATACCTTAAGTCCTCACACGGTTTCCCTTCGATATAACACATAAATTGTTTCTTTACAAGGATATAAGTCTTAAACCGAATGCCACAAGCCTATCGCCGCTACTGACAAAATAATTCCTAAAGAAGCAAGAACTAAAAGGGACATTGACTTCATAACCACAAGTCCTCTTTTTGAATTACAAGCTCACAACAAACATTGCCTTTCATTGAACATGGTCGTGAAACGTCGCGTCCACGAACAAGATCCTACTCCACAACTTCGTGCATGCCAGCATCTCTTCGGAGCATCATGGCAACAAGTCTGTTCTGATGATGGCCTCATCAGGCTGTTAGAAATACAGTGTCGGCATATCAAAAACTCTTGTCGTCTTCACGGTTCATTTATCCAAACCTGTTGCAAATAAATACCATCGTTTCTAAACAGTTTTCAAACCTGTCAAAGCAAACAAAACTCAAGGATTAAATCTAAGATAGAGAGGGATAAGTGAGAGGTCCAGCCCTCAGGTTTTCAACTCATCACCGGGCAGAGCATCGAGCAGCTGGAAGGGCGACAACCGAGGTTGTCACCGACTCCCTACTGAGCATCGAAGAACGGAATTTCGGATAGTTTTCAACATAATACAAGGCAACAACAACATTTCCAATCTCCTCATGGTTCAGACTGATAGATCATCATCACCACTTTAAACCTTTCCCGACAGTGGCATAGAACCGGCAGCTTCGGAACTGCTAACCGTGTCCTGAAAGAAGAAGAGAAATGTCAGCTCAATAACCTCAGTAACACAGCGACACACTAAGCAACAACTTCATACTAATACGAGAAATTAATTAAGTAAACAAAGCGTTGGTCTAAATTCCAGCTATTTACGCACAATATCAAAGGGATTAGAGCTTACGGCGCATTTCAAATGGACAGAACATGAGCAGCGGTCAGAATTAAAGGGTTACTTATCTTGGTTGTAGGCTTTGATACGCAGGTGGTCCCTATTAGTGCATTTGATCTTGGAAGAGTCATCCCAGTGGTCGTCGCGATAATTCCACGGAATACACTCACCCCTGCAAAAGGAATTTGCAATGTTGATCAACCCAACAACACAAAGGCATGACACTACGAACCAGACAATAACAAGTCGACGCAAGAGCAAGCATCCATAATAGCATATCAGCTGCACAGGAAAAACACCATTGACAAGTACTTCAACAATTCGCAACGACCACGACAAGGGCATCCCAACACATCAGCGACAGCTGCAACATTTCTGCCGCAGGCAACAACGGGTTTTCCTCGCCTCAGCAACATCAAGCAACTCAATTCACTCACATCTGCAGAAACACCATTACAAAATCAAAGTTGTCAACACTAAGTGTAATGTGGGTGCTAATCAGAATCAAGCAATTTCAATGGTTTCATATTATGGTGCATTTCTCTCAACCTGTCAAAAAGAAACCAATCTGGGAGAAGTTAATTAAAACCGCTTTTGCTTACCTCAAAGACTCTAGCTATGGTCGCTTGGGTGATACAGCCTCGCATATTTCTTCTTCAGAGTAGACCACTGGGATGCTCAAAACTCAGACTTCGAACCAGAAGAACAGGACCCTGTGTTGCTCTACGACCCCAACAGCTGTGAGTGATAAGCTGCCCTCGGTGTTCGACATCAGCGTACACCCGACAACATAACCAAATAGAAGGGGATTCATCAGTTCCAAACACCTGCCGCCTTCAAACCCCCAAAAATCACGCCCGACCACTTAAATAAGTCTGCAAGAAAGTAAGTGCATCAGTGGAATATTCATCATAATCACTCAAGAACAGGTTCGGACAGCACATTGCAAATTCAAACATGGCCACGTTCAATTCATCCGACAACCAATTCATTACCTTCTTCATACGATAGTTACAACTTATGGCAGTGGGCCTAAACTAGCTTTTAGTGAAGACAAGATTATGCAAACACAACGCAACCGGTGACATAACAAGGCCAACAACAAACAAAGTTCAACACCCACGTGAAAGTTACGACTTACCAAGCAAACCAAGAACCAACGGCAAACCTCTAATGTTTGGCATCGATTTTGAAGCTTGGAGTAGTACTGTTTTATCGCCCACTTGAAGATTCCGCATTTTTTGATAGCTTGCATCCATGATGTGTTCTTCCTGTCTCTACTTTGTGCCGGCTATACTCCAAGCAGTTCTACAAGATGCTATCTGCATAATGAGAGGAATACAAAGTTAACCACCACATTTATGCACCCAATTGAAGAAAAATGCAGTCTCTACAATCATTTGCTTTCATTTTAATATTTGCAATTCTTAGTTGTGAATTTGATGATTGTAGTAGTAAACCCTTGAAAACTATTACTGTTAGTCAATCAGGCAAAGCAAATTTCAAAACAATTCAAAGTGCCATTGATTCTGTCCCTGAAGGAAACTCTCAATGGATTCACATCCAAATAGCTTTTGGTGTTTACAAAGAGCAAACATATGTTCCACAGAGCAAACCATGCATTTATCTTGAAGGAGTTAGTAGATAAACCACACGTATAGAACGAAGCATACATGAGAATGCTACGTTCAAAACAAGGCAAAACTTAACTTCAACACTCAGCAACAACTAACCCATCGATTCTGTTACCGTATTCACTCTGGGCCGACTTTTCTGGCCCAAAGCCCTGCTATCCGCCCCTGTCAAAGTTATAAATCCAATTAGCAAAATCAGTCGAGGAATATTCCCACAAGAAGATTCGATTCTCTCAATTAAATCACAAAATCAGAAGATTGACAGTCATTACTACAATCATTTGGAAAAGGTAAGTTTTCAATTTGACTTATCAAAAAGGGAATGTTTTCAAATCTGGCTCAACCCAAAATAGAAAATCCAATCAACATTTAAAACTCCTAATCAATTCTAACACCAAAAAAAATCCCAATTGAAGCCTATATAAGATGAATGAGAAGAGGAAGAAATTGTTCAGAGAGAGAGAAAAAAAATCCTAAGAAGAAAAAGAGGTACAAAATCGCAAGAGCACATATCATTCACGCACTCAAAGAAACAGGAGAGAGAGAGAGAGAGAGACTTATCTGACGAGATCACCGCCCGGAATCTCCGATTGACCTTGGTTGCCCTGTCTCCGTCGAACGACCGCTATAGGTGGGTTCTGCTCCGGTTCAAAGTGTCGTTCGCGACAACTCCCTCGTTGATTTTACTATTGGCTTCCGTTTTTTTCATTTTGGGGATTCAGGGTTCCATAGTTTGGGGATTGTGAGGCTATGTTGTTTGTTCTTGTTACTGCTTGCTTGCGTCGTGTTTGTTTTTTTTCATTTGTTTTGCAGGAGAAGAAAGCGTAAAAGGAGTAAGGATCAGAAGTGAAAAAGGGATGGATCGAAAGAGAGAGGAATCGAAGCGGAGAGGAGAAAGAAGGAGATCGAGAGAGAAAGAGGGATTTCAGATTGGGGCTTAGGGATTTCGCCTCTGTGTTTTTTTTTTCCTGATGTAATAATTATGAAGTTGCAGCACATACACGCACACACCACTAATCACCCACACTAAACTCCCCTTTAACCCTCCATTATCCACTAATCGGTCCCTTAACCACCCTTAATCATCACTTAACCTTTAATTAACCCCCTTAATTTAATTAATAAACCCAGTCAATCATAATTTAATCTTTTTTAAAAATAAAATAAATCGTTAATATAATAATAACCCTTCTTTAAGGATTAATTAAAACCAATTAATAATTTTTATAATTAAACCTTTTTAATCACTTTCTCAATTTGATACCTTTTTATATAACAATAAAATTGTCCCTTTTTCTTTTTCTCTTAATAAAACTTTTTTTCACCTTTAAATGATTTTATCTAATGATAACTAAAACCTTTTGTTAATTAAAATAATTAACTTTTTTTAAAATTAACTTCAATCAATAAAACCAACTTTTATTAAAATTAATATAATTAATAACCATTTTTATAAGCAATTTATTTATTTGAGATCATTTCTAGAAGAACTTAATTAATTAATTCACCCTCTAATTTAATTTTTCTTAAAAACAATCTCGCCAGCAGTGTATTTTCTCACAAATCATTCACATAAAATTAATCCAACACTTTTCTTAAGGCTAAATATCATCAAAGATAATATATTTTCTCAATCCGCCTAAAAAATAATCAATTCAACCATCCGCTTAAAATCAATCAACATCAAAAATACAATCAATCGTGCACACTCACACTCACGATTCACTCACCTACACCTTAGCGCTTTCATGTGTATGTATGGTTTTACTTTCCGCAATTTATCTTACAGTAATTCATATTACCGTCATTTACATTTTCCGCACCGCATTCCGTCCAAAGGAAGAACCTGCATGTGATCTCAACAATCGTGCGTATGCATCATTTGCATCATTTTCCCATGATCCTTGATCCCATTCAAGTCGATCTCTTAGGATAGATCCTATCCCATAGGAAGGACCATTATCTTTACAACTTAGAACAAACATTCAACAACTCAATTCAATATTCAAACACATTAGAGAAAGATGTCAAATCATCTTAAGCGAGATAGAATCTCCACCCCACATCAATACAATCAATATCGTAGGAACTTTGCCTTAAGAGAGATAGAGGCGTACATCGTCGATCTATATCTGAGTACTTGAGCCCTTCTCTTAAGGCGATGCAAAGACTATTTTCCTACAACTTGTGGCGGTTACATCTCCCTTAAAATGACAAATCATCTCTTCTCCTAAAATCAATCAATCAACTACCCTAAACCCGTAGGAACTTTGACCACAGTCAAAGAACTCCTCAAACCCTTTAGGGGAACTACAGATACTCTGATTCCACTCCCGTAAGGATATGTAGGCATAAGATGCGACATCTTATCGAGTATACTTAGAAATAAACCCCTAGGTCTTTCAATCCTTAAGCAGATAAACCTTAGCAATAAACAACATAAAACAAGAGGTTCCTGTAGAGTACTACAGAAACTTAGGATGCTAGCACCTTCCCTAAGTTTAACCAACCCCTGAACCTATAACTCTCTAAACCTTGCATTTGCATTGCATTATGGGAATTTCAATCTTTATCCCTTCCTTTGGACAAATCAAAGTTCGGTTGCAAAATGAATTAAAGATTCAAACTAATTAATAGTTTGGTATCCAAATTTCACCGCGACAAAAATGGCGACTTCACTGGGGACTCTCAGTGGGTCTCCCTATCTTGTTTTGTTTCTTTATTGCTTTATATATTTTCTTACTTGCTTATTTTCTTATTTGTTTATTCCTTATTTCTTTTGGGATGTTATCCTTGAGTGGTGAGACAAAGTCCTACACCCGGACTTGAGAGAAATTATGATAGGATGGTGATATATTCGATGAGGCTTATAGGGAGTGAGTCCTGACTAAGTTGACTCGAGAATCCCGCTTAGTTGAGACCCTTTTGAAAATGGTTCGGTTGAACGAGTTTAGTCGTGAAAACTTTTACTATTCTCAATTGGAGTCCATGATGCTAAGGACCGTAGTTACCTTTAACCCCACTTTGGCCTTTATTAGGACGTAGTGCGAGGCTATGAGGGAGTAAGTCCCGAAATAGTGCTACGCGATGCTACAGTCAAAAGAAGTTCTCTTGAGAATATTATTAATCCCCGAGTTAGTTGGGAAATTGATAATATCCGATAGATGGACTAATGACTTTGGGACCTCCTTAGAACCTTGTTCTGCAGGTACCATCCACCTCTAGTCCTTGTCCTTTGGGAATGGGTATACCCTTGGCTCCATGCTCGTTGCAAACCTAGGACCTTTGTTTGTTTGACTTTGTGTGTCCTTATGTGCTTGCTTGTATTTGTTGCATTCATATAGCATCATACTACATTGGACTTCATGGGAGTTACCCTTTATTTATGAACATTGTAGGACATCATGGATTCCAATCGAAGAAATACTTTAAAATATACTTTTAAAAGTCCCGAATTGGATGACCTAAGGGAGTTGGGAGCTTTGATTGAAGACCAAGAGAAATTCAAGATTAAATATGGGAAGTTACTATCTTTGTTGAGACGTAAGGCAAATGAAGACCTCCTTTCCGCTCTATTACAATTCTATGATCCAATGTATCACTGTTTTACTTTTCTAGATTATCAGTTGTTGCCAACTTTGGAAGAATACTCTTTTTTGTTAGGTCTACCTATTCTAGAAGAATCTCCTTTTCCTTTCTTGGAAAAGGACCCCGAAGAAAGACATCGCTAAGGCCCTTTATCTCAAGGTATCTGATGTTAAGGCCAACATGGTTGTTAAAAGTGGGACTTTTGGTTTGACTAAAGATTTCTTATTCACGAAGGCTTCATTTTATACTGATTTTACGAACAAGGCTCCATTCGAGGCAATCTTCGCCTTACTTGTCTATGGGGTGTTTCTATTTCCAAGTTTTGAGGGGTTTGTTGACCTTAATGCAATTAAGATATTCATGAAGAACAATCCAGTGCCGACTCTATTGGGTAACACCTATCACTCTATACATCTCCGAAACCTTCGTGGTGGAGGAATGATTACATGTTGTGTGCCCTTATTATACAAATGGTTCCTTACGCACTTCCCAAGTATGTTTCCTTTTGGCATCTTAATGATAAGCGATTGTCAGAAAGGATTATGGCTTTGACTCATTCTAACATCGATTGGTATAGCTGTGAGTATGATGGGATTCTAATCTTTGATGGATGTAGAGATTTTGCTAATATACCGTTGCTCAGCTTTGGAGGAGGGATCAGTTATAGTCCGGTTTTATCTCGCCGACAGTTAGGATATCCGTTGAAGGGACCACCTAAGAGCGTACAAGTTGAAAGTGTTTTCTTCGAGGATAATCAAGAGATCCGAGAGAAGATTATGGAAGCTTGGAAACATTTACATAAGAAAGATAGGAATAGTTTGGGAAGACCCAACTGTGTGTCTTTGGAACCGTATCTTCAGTGGGTAAGGAATAGGGAGATCAAGCTAAGGATTCCTTACTCTCGTCAAGATCCTATACCTCCGAGAAGGGAGCCCACTTATGTCTTTATGTCCAAAAATGAGAAGTTAGAGGTTGCTTTGAAGAAGTCGCAACATGAGTTAGAGTCATGGAAGAACAAGTATCTAGTGTCTGTTGCAGAGATTGATGAACTTCAGAAAGAGAAAGATGAACTCCAGAAGCAGCTACAGTTGAAGAATGAAGAGTTACTCCCCTGCAAGAAGAGGAAAGTCATGGAGGATTTATTTTTCTCCGACCCACAATGCACTATTTGGAAGCTGATTATAGACAACCTTATCCGTGAGAAGACGCAATTAGAAGAACAGCTCAAGCAGCAGAATTCGAAACTTCCCTAGTGTCTTTACTAGCTTTTATTTAGCTTTTATTTGGGACTTTTAAAAGCAATTATTTGTATTCCGTTTCAAATTAATAAAAATGTTTTCTTTTACCGCAATGTTTATAAATAGTTGGGATCCCCTGAAGTCCTACTCATCTTGCATTGCATTCTTTCATTATTCATTTCAAGAAACTCAATTTTATTTCTCAGGTATTGTAACCATGGATTTCAAAAGAGAAGCATTGGAGTACACTTTCCAGAGACCTAACATTTAAAGCTTGAGAGAACTAGCAGATCTCATCGAGAATCGTCACGCTTTCGCCACAGAATATGGAGAAGTCTTCCGTTTCCTCGAACTCAAGATGAAAGAAGGGTTGTTGGAGACCCTTGTTCAATTTTATGATCCGCTGTACCATTGTTTCACTTTTCCGGATTACCAGTTGATGCCGACTCTGGAAGAGTATTCTGATTTCTTGAGGATGCCTGTGACGGCCCGTCCCATATTCACCGGCCAGGAAGACACACCCAGTCACCAATAAATTGCAAACGCTACCCATCTCAGCCTAGCAGATGTTCAAGCGCACTTGACCACCAAGGAAGGAGTCCTTGGATTCCCAGCTGATTTCTTGATCGAAAAAGTTCGTTACCATGCTGAAAAGAAGGAGGTCCTTATCGGGAAGCGACCTTTGCTTTGTTGGTTTATGGGATCTTCTGGTCCCAAAGGTTGATGATTTTGTTGACATGGATGCAATTAATCTGTTCATACTCAAGAATCCCGTTCCCACCTTGCTAGCTGACACATACTATTCAATCCACTCGAAGAATGCTGAAGGAGGAGGACATATCGTTTGTTGTACCGCTCTGTTGTATTCATGGTTCATTGCTCGCCTGACTCAACACCCGTCTATTTGGGAAGAGGAAGAGTCGCCCCGTTGGTCCGAGATAGTTATGGCCCTTACTCACTCTGACATTGTGTGGTACGACCCTACCTATGGAGGTATAGGTATGATTCTTAGCATTGGAGGATTTACTAACATACCTCTTATTGGAAGAGAAGGATGCATAAGTTACAACCCTGCTTTGGCTCGCCTCCAATTTGGGCATCCTATGGTCGAAGTACCCGATCAAGCTCTGTTAGGAGGGATCTTTCTCAAGGAAGGAGAAGATCCAGACCTGAAGACCGTCATAATTTACGCATGGAGATACATCAATAAGGAAGGAAAAGCCGCCTTAGGATACCCCAACTGTGTTGTCTCTGAAGAATATCTACATTGGGTGCGAGAAAGAGCTCCCGACCTCAAGATGCCATTTCCTTTTCATGAACCTATGGTATTGGCTTTTCACGATCCTGATTGGTTTGATGTGAGTGAGATAGATCAGTTGAAGGCCGCTTTGGATAAGGCTCGAAAACTGAAAGCCGCTTGGAGGAACAAGTTTTTCACACTCAAGGTAGAGAAAGAAAAGTCCCAGAAGCTGCCAAAAGTAGAACTTGCAAGGAAAAGGAAGGCGCGAGAGGATTTATTTTCCTCTCACACCTCTTCAAGAACTGTCACCAGTAATGATCTTCCCCCAGATACTGTGGCTTGGAAGGAATGTGTCGATCGACTCATCAGTGAGAAAGCTGAGTTACAAGAACGTGTCAGTCAGTTAGAAGAAGAGCTTCGCGCACAGAAGGAGCATAAGGAGTAGATCTCCGAGTTTCCCTTTTGCTTTTGGTTCAATGTAATAAACTCTTAAAAGAGTCCTCTGCTTTGTAATGCTTCGATTATCAAAATAAAATAAGTTTTTCTCCAACGTTACAATACCGAAACAATTTGAGTTTCTTGAAGTTTCATACTCATTTGCATTTTGCATAAGCATAGCATCGTTTGCATTCCAGGGTCTCACTCTTGCTTCATCTCTGCAGACAAGCTGAATCACCGATACAACACTCGAGCTAGTCAACGCCAGAAGATGGATCAACTAGAGTAAGAGAACAGAGTGCTCCGTGATGAAGTTGCAGTTCTGAAAGAAAGTTTGGAGAGGTTGAATGGTCTAGTGGAAGCTTTGTCCAATCAAGCCTCGATCAACAACCAAGAAGTTCTGAGGACTGTGATCTCTGAAGTGACGCTAGCACCGATCCCAATGGTGTCTTCTGTTGCCAAAATATCTTACAGTATGCCTCAAGGTTTCCCGTGGGGATTGTCTCCCAATTTCTTTTCAACCGGTTACCACCCGTCTGTGCCCGAGATCCCTGTTGTGACCATTGTTCAAGCTACTCCTGTAGTTTCTGCTATGATGACTACCGCATCTCCACATGTGAACGATGTTCCGTATATTCTGGATGAACCAATTTTACATGGGTCGCCGACCGAAACTGTGGGTTTGGAAGAGAGGATGGACGGATTTCAAGACCAATTTTCTGAAATGCAAAAGGAGTTGAAAGCCCTTCGTGGAAAAGATTTGTTTGGTAAGAGTGCTTCTGAGTTGTGCTTGGTTCCAAATGTTAAGGTCCCACCGAAATTCAAGGTCCCTGATTTTGAAAAGTACAAGGGGAATACTTGCCCTCAGAGTCATCTTATTATGTACACAAGGAAGATGTCTGCCCAAACTGATAATGACCAACTACTTACTCACTATTTCCAAGACAGTTTGACAAGCGCTGTGCTCACGTGGTATATGGGGTTGGATAGTACGAAGATCCGAACTTTCAATGATCTAGGGGGGGCCTTCGTCAAACAGTATAAGTATAATGTGGACATGGCCCCTGACTGTGATCAATTGAGGGCTATGACACAGAAAGATAAGGAGAGTTTCAAGGAATATGCTCAATGTTGGCGCGAGTTGGCCGCACAAGTCACACCACCATTAGAAGAAAAAGAGATGACCAAGATTTTTCTGAAGACCCTTGGTCCTTTCTTTTATGAGAAGATGGTAGCCAGTGCACCCAGTGACTTTATTGAAATGGTTAACATGGGAATACGCTTGGAAGAGGGTGTTCGCGAAGGAAGATTGGCTAAAGAAGAGATTGCTCCTAAGAAGTATGGGAGTGGTTTTGTGAAGAAAAAAGAGCAAGGTGTAAATTCCATTCAAAAGGGACAATTTAGAAAAAGGTATTCACCATCACACCAAGTGGCTGCCGTATCACCAGGGTTTAATGCTCCAACGTATCAGCCTCAACAAAGTCTGCAGTCGTATCAGCAACCTCAGTCCCCCAGTGCTCAACAGCCACAACCTCAGCAAAATCCGCAGTATCCTCAGCAGAATCGGCCATTCAACAATCAGGGTCGTGCGTATAGAAAGATAAACTTTGAGCCTATTCCTATGAAATACGCTGATTTCTTTCCAGCTTTGGTCCAGAAAGGTCATATTCAAACAAAAGCTCCACCTGTGGTTCCTGCAAATCCTCCTCCTTCTTATAGAGCTGACAAGTTTTGCCCTTACCATCAGGGTGCTCCAGGGCATGATATTGAGAGTTGTTTTGGTATGAAAGCAGATGTTCAGAGGCTCATTAAATGCGGAATTTTGTCCTTCAAAGATTCCGACCCTAATGTGCAAGTTAATTCGTTACCCCCACACGGTTCACCCTCCATTAACATGATTGAAGACTGTTTGGCAGATGACGATCAGAAAGTTTCGGTTGAAAGGGCCGAAGAGGTTTGTGTTATAGTGCCTCACTTTAAAGAAGTGAAGCGTATCGAAATCGTGTATAATAGCAGAAAATCAGTTGTTACTCCTTTGGTGATCAACGTGCCTGGACCCGTATCTTACACTTCTAGTAAGGCTATCCCCTACAGGTATAACGCTATGATGTTAGAGAATGGAAAGGAAGTGCCTTTGCCCACTGTACCTTCAGTAGTTAACATTGCAGATGTCACCAGAGTAACAAGGAGTGGTCGAGTCTACCCGACTGTACCACCGAAAGAAAAAGAGGTCTCATTGGAACAACCAGGCCCAAAGGATCCGATTGTGGGGCAACCTGGTGGATCCAATTTATCCAATTCAGATGAATGTCTAAAAGTGATTAAGAGGAGTGAGTATAAGGTTACAGATCAGCTCCTACAAACCCCGTCAAAGATTTCTGTGTTGCAGTTACTGATGAGTTCTGAGGCTCATAGGGAAGCACTCCAGAAAATATTAGAACAGGCGTATGTTGAACAAGATGTGACTATGGAGCAATTTGACAATATCATTGGTAATATTACTTCATGTGACAATCTGGGTTTTAATGAGGATGATCTCCCAGAGGAAGGAAGGAAACATAACATGGCTTTACATATTTATGTGAACTGCGGAAACGACTCTCTGTCCAGTGTGTTGGTTGATACTGGATCTTCTCTAAACGTGATGCCGAGAACTACTCTATCTAAGCTATCCTATCAGGGACCGCCGATGAAGCCAAGTCATATTATTGTCAAAGCTTTTGATGGATCAAGAAAGACGGTAATTGGTGAGGTGGATTTGCCGATGACTATTGGATTACAGACTTTTATGATTACGTTTCAAGTCATGGGCATTCGTGCCGCTTATAGCTGTCTGCTAGGGAGGCCATGGATACATGAAGCTAGGGCAGTTACTTCTACCCTGCATCAGAAGTTGAAATACGCTTTTGAGGGAAAAATAGTTACAGTTTGTGGAGAAAGAGCTTTGGTGGTGAGTCACTTGTCATCATTCTCGTATGTCGAAGCTGAGGAAGAGGTCGACACGCAATTTCAAGCATTTTCTATTGTAGGCGAGGGTGTCCGGAAATCTCAGGCATTTATGTCGTCATTTAAAGATGCGCAGCGAGTAGTGAATAGTGGTCATCAGACAATTTGGGGGAAGGTTTTGTCTTTGCCAGAGAACAAAAATAAAGAAGGTCTTGGTTTCACCAGCAGTTCTGCTCAACAAACTACTAGAAGCCCAGGGTTTCCGTTGATTAATGAAGTGTTCCGTAGTGGAGGAGTCGTCCATCATCCTCAGGTTAATGTTGTGTCAGAGGATGAGCTCGAAGGCTACATATCAGATGGTTCTACGAGGTCCTCCATTCCTTACGAAGACTATGAGCCCTATATGGAAGATCTATGCTATGTTTCAGATGAATTTGACTATACCTTTGGAGTTTATGCTGTCACCGAGGAAGATTCAGATGAGGACATTCTAGACTTTGTGACCCCAGGCGTTCTGGTCAAGAACTGGAGTGCGGTTGAAGCCCCTGCTGTCGTTCATATATCTAAGTAAAGCATTTGTTTTTAAAATTTTCGCTCTGCCCAAGGCGAAACTGCATTTATTAGGGTTTACTTTTAATAATTCCCTTTGCCCAAGGCAAAGGTGACTTTGTTGGGCGTGTCTTTTTGGTTTTGCTATCATCAATAAGTTACTTTCATTTTCATTTGTGTTTTTATATTTATTCACGATGTTGGAAAATAATGAGTAGCATCTCGCGCACACACACTTTCCACATTACGAAAACTTATTAAAAATCACATCACTTGCGCAGATTGCTACATAAAATACATCCTGGGAATAATGATCCACTGCCTTCTCCGAATTTCGAGTTTCCTGTGTATGAAGCCGAAGACGAAGAAGATGATATCCCAGAAGAGATTTCCAGACTGCTTGAGAAGGAAGAGAAAGCTATCCAACCTCATCAAGAGCCAATAGAAGTAATCAATTTGGGAACAGAAGAAATCCATAGAGAAGTGAAAATCGGAGCTCTGCTCAAACCTGATGTGAAGAAACAGCTGATTGATTTGCTTGGAGAGTTTGTTGACGTGTTTGCTTGGTCATATCAAGATATGCCTGGATTGGACACTGCTATAGTTGAACACCGTCTACCTTTGAAGCCAGAGTGCCCGCCAGTGAAACAGAAGCTCAGGAGGACTCGACCCGACATGGCTCTAAAGATTAAGGAAGAGGTACAAAAACAGATTGATGCAGGTTTTCTTGTCACTGCCGAATATCCGCTTTGGTTGGCTAATAGTGTGCCCGTCCCGAAGAAAGATGGTAAGGTTCGCACGTGTGTGGATTACAGAGATTTGAATAAATCCAGTCCGAAAGATGATTTCCCATTACCTCACATTGACATTTTAGTTGACAGTACCGCAAGATATGAGGTTTTCTCCTTTATGGATGGTTTTTCGTTACAATCAGATTAGAATGGCTCCCGAGGACAGAGAGAAGACGTCATTCATCACACCCTGGGGCACCTTTTGTTACAGAGTTATGTCGTTTGGATTAAAGAATGCTGGGGCAACATATCAGAGAGCTATGACTACTTTGTTCCATGATATGATGCACAAAGAGATCGAGGTTTATGTGGATGATATGATAGCCAAGTCAAAGACCGAGGATGATCATGTTAAACATTTGTCTAAGCTGTTCGGCCGTTTGAGGGAATACAAGCTCCGTCTGAACCCCAATAAATGCACACTTGGAGTACGACCAGGGAAACTATTGGGTTTTATTGTCAGTCAAAGAGGGATTGAAGTGGACCCCGACAAAGTGAAAGCTATCCGGTAAATGCCAGCTCCTACCACCGAGAAGCAAGTCAGAGGGTTCTTGGGACGTTTGAACTATATCTCCAAGTTTATATCCAACATGACTGCCACATGTAAACCTATTTTCAAGCTTCTGAGGAAAGAACAAGGGTATGTTTGGACTGAAGATTGTCAAAAGGCTTTTGATAGTATCAAAGAGTATTTGCTTGAACCACCTATCCTGATACCACCAGTTAAAGGTCGACCTTTGATTATGTATTTGACAGTTTTAGAAGATTCGATGGGTTGTCTACTCGTCAGCAAGATGAAACAGGAAAGCAAGATCATGTCACTTATTACTTGAGCAAGAAGTTTACTGATTGTGAAACAAGGTACACTATGTTAGAGAAGACTTGTTGTGCTTTGGCGTGGGCCGCCAAACGTTTGCGCCAGTATATGCTGAAACACACCACTTGGTTAGTTTCGAAGATGGATCCTATCAAATATATTTTTGAGAAGCCCACTCTGACTGAGAGAATTTCTAGATGGCAGATGTTATTGTCTGAATATGATATCGAATACCATACTCAGAAAGCGGTCAGAGGAAGTGTTTTGGCCGATCATTTGGCTCACCAGCCTATTTTGGACTATCAACCTATAAACGATGACTTTCTCAATGAGGATTTTATGTTTTTAAAGATGAAGGATTGTGAGGAACCCGTGCATGGTGAAGGGCCAGAACCAGGTTCTCAATGGGGTTTAGTTTTTGATGGAGCTGTCAACGCCCATGGAAAAGGGATAGGCGATGTTATTGTGACTCCCCAAGGGACCCACTTCCCGTTTACTTCCAGATTGACATTCCAGTGTACTAATAATGAGGATGAGTATGAAGCATGCATTATGGGTCTTGAGGAAGCAATCGATTTGAGAATTAAGAACTTGGACGTGTTTGGTGATTCTGCAGTGGTAATTAACCAAATCACTGGAGAGTGGATAACCCGACATGATAATTTAGTCCCGTACAGAGATTATGCTAGAAGACTGTTACTGTTCTTTGATAGGGTCGAGTTTCATCATATCCATCGTGATGAGAACAGAATGGAAGATGCGTTGGCAACTCTGACCTTAATGATTGTGGTAAACTTTTGGAATGAGTGTCCTCGGATTGAAGTAAAAAGTCTTGACAGACCCGCCTACATCGTTGCCGTCGAAGAAGTCGAAGATGGCAAACCCTGGTACCATGACATTGAAGTTTTCCTTAGAACTCAAGAATATCCTTTGGGAGCTTCCAACAAGGATAAGAAAACTTTAAGAAGGTTGGCCGGAAATTTTCTTTTGAGTAACAATGTGTTGTACAAGCGGAATTTTGACATGATCTTACTGAGGTGTGTCGACAAACAAGAGGCAGATATGTTAATGACGGAAATTCACGAAGGATCTTTTGGTACTCACGCCAACGGACATGCTATGGCTAAGAAACTCTTAAGGGCTGGCTATTATTGGATCACGATGGAATCAGATTGTTACAAGTTTGCTAGAAAATGTCACAAGTGTCAGATTTACACAGATAAGATTCATGTGGCCCCGACTTTATTGAACGTTACCTCATCCCCGTGGCCCTTCTCTATGTGGGGAATTGATATGATTGGTATGATAGAGCTGAAAGCATCTAATGGACACCGGTTCATCTTGGTAGCCATCGACTATTTCACTAAGTGGGTCGAGGCGGCTTCCTATACTAATGTAACTCGATATGTGGTTGTCAAATTTATCAAGAATCAGCTTATCTGTCGATATGGTGTGCCAAACAGGATTATTACAGATAATGGGTCCAATTTGAATAACAAAATGATGAAAGAACTATGCGAAGAATTCAAGATAGAGCATCACAATTCTTCTCCTTATAGACCAAAGATGAATGGGGATGTTGAAGCCGCCAACAAGAATATCAACAAGATCATTCAGAAGATGGTTGTTACTTATAAAGATTGGCACGAAATGCTCCCGTTCACCTTGCATGGGTATCGTACGATGGTACGCACGTCGACTGGGGCAACTCCATTTTCACTTGTCTACGGTACGGAAGCAATGCTCCCGATAGAAGTAGAGATTCCTTCTATGAGGATTTTGATGGATGCTAAGTTATCAGAAGCTGAATGGTGCCAGAACAGATATGATCAGTTGAAATTAATCGAAGAAAAGAGGATGGTTGCGCTATGCCACGGGCAGCTGTATCAGCAGAAGATGAAGAAGGCATTTGACAAGAAAGTTCGACCCCGTGTATTCAAAGAAGGTGACCTCGTGCTCAAGAAGATTCAGTCCTTCCTCACAGATGTCAGAGGAAAATGGGCCCCGAACTATGACGGCCCGTATGTAGTAAGAAAGGTTCTATCAGGAGGTGCTTTGATGTTAGCAACAATGGATGGAGAAGAAATTACTCGCCCTGTGAACACGGACGTTGTCAAGAAGTATTTCGCTTAAGGAAACTCGCATTCACTTAGAGAGAGCAAGTTGTTATTCCCTTGATGTAATCTCTATTATTTTCCAACACTATAAAATTGGGGTCACGCCTTTCTACTGACCACCATTCAATAAAGTTTCTCATTTATCAAAATCTTTTTTTTCTCGATAGCAAAATCCAAATTGATTTAAACTTTTTCACTACTTCGTGTTTTACTCGATATATGAATAACAAAGGGATGACCATGGATGTTTATTTCATCCATGGAAGAACGTCAATCACATATGTTTCCGCAGGCAAAGGATATTTATTTTATCCAGAGACGAGGTCTGTTTATGTTCAAGATTTCTTTACAGGTGGTACAAGGTCTGGGGAGATTTGGCTTGAATACCTTCCCGTCTGAGACGTTCATTTCAATTCTCCCAGTCCGTCAGCATCCGCATGGTATACAAGTAGACAGCATGACATATGCATTTTTTTTCGCATTCTTTGTGTTTTTTCTTCTATCGCTTTGGCTGTAGTTATCCCTAGGTATTTGGGTGTGTCTCATCCCTCCAAATATATTTGTCGACCCTAGGAAGGAAGAGCACGATGTTTTATTTTCCCCATGAAGTTCCACCCTCATGGAAGACGGTTATTTCAGTAAAATTCCACCTGAGTTCATACCTCAGTGGTCGAGTCTTGCTTGACAGTTTCTCTTTAGTTACTTCCTGAATTGAACTTCGGTCTTTGGCAATCACAGTATGGACAATCTCCAATTGTCAGACATGGATTAAGTATGCATTTATTTTACACTCTTTGTTCCCCAGGAAGAATATTCATATACAGACATTTCTCCGACAATAGCATCACAGGATTTTCTCAAACATCTACATTCGGACTATGAACAATCTCTTTATTTGAGCAACTCATTTTGACTAGAATCTTATTCAAAAACGATAAATGATGGTTCCTACGAGACAGTTCATTCACCCTCAGTAGGGTCCTTCAACATCATCAACTCGTCAAATGACATCACTTCATAAATTCATCAGAGAAGCTTACTGAAGATGTTACAAGACGCTTCTTTTCATTTAAGAACCTTCACTACAAAGATTTCACATATTTTGCAACTACAACAAGAAATATTCCGCATGAATATATTCCCCAGTGATTTCATCACACAAATCTATTTCATCAAGCGACATCTTCCGAGAGAAGTCGAAGAAGTTCATCCTAGTAGTCTCCCTTTATTTAAGAAGACATACATTACAATTCAACTGGCTTACATCTCTTCTGAAGATCCCCGATGATGTTTTCGAATCTCCAATACATTACAAGTTACCTCTACAAATACAATCTACAAAATTCTACAGTCTACAACACATTATGGCTCACAGCCAAGAAATTCTACAATCTACAAACTCCAACTACATCTACAAGGCTCTACGTCCACAACAGCATCTACAAACTACAAAAATTACAACCCTTGTGAAGATGCTCTCACGAGTTTCCATCACTTCAGGTAGAGACTGAGACCAGCTCATGATTCCCATATCATGACGCTCGGGGAGGTCATGCATCAGAGACTGAGACCAGCTCATGATTCCCATATCATGACGCTCGGGGAGGTCATACATCAGAGACTGAGACCAGCTCATGATTCCCATATCATGACGCTCAGGGAGGTCATACATCAGAGACTGAGACCAGCTCATGATTCCCATAGCATGACGCTCGGGGAGGTCATACATCAGAGACTGAGACCAGCTCATGATTCCCATATCATGACACTCGGGAAGGTCATACATCAGAGACTGAGACCAGCTCATGATTCTCATATCATGACGCTCGGGGAGGTCATACATCAGAGACTGAGACCAGCTCATGATTCCCATATCATGACGCTCGGGGAGGTCATACATCAGAGACTGAGACCAGCTCATGATTCCCATATCATGACGCTCGGGAAGGTCATACATCAGAGACTGAGACCAGCTCATGATTCCCATATCATGACACTCGGGGAGGTCATACATCAGAGACTGAGACCAGCTCATGATTCCCATATCATGGCGCTCGGAGAGGTCATACATCAGAGACTGAGACCAGCTCATGATCCCTGTATCATGACGCTCAGGGAAGTTTTACATTTTACTATTTCCAGTTGAATAATAAAGAAAAAAGAAAAAAGAAATACGAAACAAAATTGAATTGTGTCCCAATCAAGAAATTCATTTGGACTATTACCGACCACCACAGTTTGGTAGTAAATTTATCCTTCGATCACAAGTTTCTCTCATATTGTCCAAATCACCATATCCTTGGTGTATGAGATACTGTTGTACTTCTGGAGATTTCCCATCGGTGATTGCCTCCTGTCCCCGCGAGGTCCCGTCTCGTTAGGTATGTTGCTCTCTTGTTTCGCGTATCGCGCCTAGTCCTTCCCCTATGACATCGTTTCCTCGCAAGCCCCGTCTGTCTTACATTTTTCCGTATCATTGCATTTCGTTTGCATTCGGTGGCTTCTTAGGGCCAAAAATTCATGCAATGTTTGTATTTAAATCTCTCCTATCTCGCCGAGACGAAGATTTCAATCTCCATATCTCCGGATAGAATAATTTAAATAGGGGCATCTGTCACACCCTAATTTTTGACCTTAAGATCTCACTTCCTCGTGCATCATTTTTGACATATTTAGATCATAGGGTCTCTTGTATGCATGTTTATTATGACTGACCGGTTCGTGCAGGTACATCAAATGGAGGAGACATTCATTCCTACAGGTTCAAGGTTTTCAAGACTCGACGTATAACTTAATTCTTAATATTTCATTTGCAAGATCAAATCAGTCAAGAGTCTCTTAGGTTATTAAGGCATACTTTGTCGGACGAGCCTATGAAATTCAGAATTGTACCTCGCGATATGCAAGTTGGACTCACAAAAGACGTTGTTAGAAGGCTCTCATGCAACTCTTGGATGCTTTGCAAGCCCAGGCAAGGGAATTCATTTTTATTCTAATTTCAGAATTACCAGTTGAAAGGTGATTTACAAGGACCGTTTTAAGTTAAGGACCAAGGCCTAAACACCCTATAAGTCGTATCTCAGATAAAATAGTGGCTCGGGCAAGAGGATGCTACCAGTGGCATGATGAACAAGCATTAGAAGTGTGTAAAGTTCATAAGCATAAGAAAGGAATTGTGGGATTTGAGCCAAATCTGTTTTAGGATCAACTTGTTATATTCATAAAGACAAGACGAGTACAACAAACACCATAATTTCGGATCAACATTATTTTTTCATGTAAGGACATCCAGGAGTTCGTGATCCATGACGTACCGTTTCAACACGAGGTTAAATTAATCTTATGAATAACAAAGTCAAATGATTCAAATTATCAATAGATACTAGACAACAAACGAGAATTAGGACTATTATAATTATTGAGTCTTGAACGGTGACATCATCCATTGCACCCTGTAACTAAGACTTTTGCAACAATTTATCCCATCTCACATTTCCACTACACCTAAGATGAGTATACCTTAAGTCCTCACACGGTTTCCCTTCGATATAACACATAAATTGTTTCTTTACAAGGATATAAGTCTTAAACCGAATGCCACAAGCCTATCGCCGCTACTGACAAAATAATTCCTAAAGAAGCAAGAACTAAAAGGGACATTGACTTCATAACCACAAGTCCTCTTTTTGAATTACAAGCTTACAACAAGCATTGCCTTTCGTTGAACATGGTCGTGAAACGTCGCATCCACGAACAAGGTTCTACTCCACAACTTCATGCATGCCAGCATCTCTTCGGAGCATCATGGCAGCAAGTCTGTTCTGATGACGGCCTCATCAGGCTATTAGAAATGCAGTGTCGGCATATCAAAAACTCTTGTCGTCTTCACGGTTCATTTATCCAAACCTGTTGCAAATAAATACCATCGTTTCTAAACAGTTTTCAAACCTGTCAAAGCAAACAGAACTCAAGGATTAAATCTAAGGTAGAGAGGGATAAGTGAGAGGTCCATCCCTCAGGTTTTCAACTCATCATCGGGCGGAGCATCGAGCAGCTGGAAGGGCGACAACCGAGGTTGTCACCGACTCCCTACTGAGCATCGAAGAACGGAATTCCGGATAGTTTTCAACATAATACAAGGCAACAACAACATTTCCAATCTCCTCATGGTTCAGACTGTTAGATCATTATCACCACTTTAAACCTTTCCCGACAGTGGCATAGAACCGGCAGCTTCAGAACTGCTAACGGTGTCCTGAAAGAAGAAGAGAAATGTCAGCTCAAAAACCTCAGTAACACAGCAACACACTAAGCAAAAACTTCATACTAATACGAAAAATTAATTAAGTAAACAAAGCATTGGTCTAAATTCCAGCTATTTACGCACAATATCAAAGGGATTAGAGCTTACGGCGCATTTCAAATGGACAGAACATGAGCAGCGGTCAGAATTAAAGGGTTACTTATCTTGGCTGTAGGCTTTGATACGCAAGTGGTCCCTATTAGTCCATTTGATCTTGGAAGAGTCATCCCAGTGGCCGTCGCGATAATTCCACGGAATACACTCACCCCTGCAAAAGGAATTTGCAATGTTGATCAACCCAACGACACAAAGGCATGACACTACGAACTAGACAATAACAAGTCGACACAAGAGCAAGCATCCATAATAGCATATCAGCTGCACAGGCAAAACACCATTGACAAGTACTTCAACAATTCGCAACGACCACGACAAGGGCATCCCAACACATCAGTGACAGCTGCAACATTTCTACCGCAGGCAACAACGGGTTTTCCTCGCCTCAGCAACATCAAGTAACTCAATTCACTCACATATGCAGAAACACCATTACAAAATCAAAGTTGTCAACACTAAGTGTAATGTGGGTGCTAATCAGAATCAAGCAATTTCAATGGTTTCATATTATGGTGCATTTCTCTCATCCTGTAAAAAAGAAACCAATCTGGGAGAAGTTGATTAAAATCGCTTTTGCTTACCTCAAAGACTCTAGCTATGGTCGCCTGGGTGATACGGCCTCGCATATTTCTTCTTCAGAGTAGACCACTGGGATGCTCAAAACTCAGACTCCGAACCAGAAGAACAGGACCCTGTGTTGCTCTACGACCCCAACAGCTGTGAGTGATAAGCCGCTCTCGGTGTTCGACATCAGCGCATACCCTGCAACATAACCAAATAGAAGGGGATTCATCAGTTCCAAACACCTGCCGCCTTCAAACCCCCAAAAATCATGCCCGACCACTTAAATAAGTCTGCAAGAAAGTAAGTGCATTAGTGGAATATTCATCATAATCACTCAAGAACAGGTTCGGACAACACATTGCAAATTCAAACATGGCCACGTTCAATTCATCCGACAACCAATTCATTACCTTCTTCATACGATAGTTACAACTTATGGCAGTGGGCCTAAACTAGCTTTTAGTGAAGACAAGATTACGAGACACAACGCAACCGGTGACATAACAAGGCCAACGACAAACAAAGTTCAACACCCACTTGAAAGTTACGACTTACCAAGCAAACCAAGAACCAACGACAAACCTCTAATGTTTGGCATCGATTTTAAAGTTGGAGCAGTATTGTTTTGTCGCCCACTTGAAGATTCCGCATTTTTTGATAGCTTGCATCCATGATGTGTTCTTCCTGTCTCTACTTCGTGTCGGCTATACTCCAAGCAGTTCTACAAAATGTTATCTGCATAACGAGAGGAATACAGAGTTAACCACCACAATTACACACCCAATTGAAGAAAAATGCAGTCTCTACAATCATTTGCTTTCATTTTAATATTTGCAATTCTTACTTGTGGATCTGATGATTGTAGTAGTAAACCCTTGAAAACTATTACTGTTAGTCAATCAGGCAAAGCAAATTTCAAAACAATTCAAAGTGCCATTGATTCTTTCCCTGAAGGAAACTCTCAATGGATTCACATCCAAATAGCTTCTGGTGTTTACAAAGAGCAAACATATGTTCCACAGAGCAAACCATGCATTTATCTTGAAAGAGTTAGTAGAAAAACCACACGTATAGAACAAAGAATACATGAGAATGCTACGTTCAAAACAAGGCAAAACTTAACTTCAACACTCAGCAGCAGCTAACCCATCGATTCTGTTACCGTATTCACTCCGGGCCGACTTTTCTGGCCCAAAGCCCTGCTATCCGCCCCTGTCAAAGTTATAAATCCAATTAGCAAAATCAGTCGAGGAATATTCCCACAAGAAGATTCAATTCTCTCAATTAAATCACAAAATCAGAAGATTAACAGTCATTACTACAATCATTTGGAAAAGGGAAGTTTTCAATTTGACTTATCAAAAAGGGAATGTTTTCGAATCTGGCTCAACCCAAAATAGAAAATCCAATCAACATTTAAAACTCCTAATCAATTCTTACACCAAAAAAAATCCCAATTGAAGCCTATATAAGATGAATGAGAAGAGGAAGAAATCTTTCAGAGAGAGAGAAAAAAAAACCCTAAGAAGAAAAAGAGGTACAAAATCGCAAGAGCACATATCATTCACGCACTCAAAGAAACAGGAGAGAGAGAGAGAGACTTATCTGACGAGATCACCGCCCGGAATCTCCGATTGACCTTGGTTGCCTTGTCTCCGTCGAACGGCCGCTATAGGTGGGTTCTGCTCCGGTTCAAAGTGTCGTTCGCGACAACTCCCTCATTGATTTTACTATTGGCTTCCGTTTTTTTTCATTTTGGGGATTCAGGGTTCCATAGTTCGGGGATTGTGAGGCTATGTTGTTTGTTCTTGTTACTGCTTGCTTGCGTCGTGTTTGTTTTTTTTTTCATTTGTTTTGCAGGAGAAGACAGCACAAAAGGAGTAAGGATCAGAAGCGAAAAAGGGATGGATCGAAAGAGAGAGGAATCGGAGCGGAAGGAGAAAGAAGGAGATCGAGAGAGAAAGAGGGATTTCAGATTGGGGATTAAGGATTTCGCCTCTGTGTGTTTTTTTCCTAGTGTAATAATTATGAAGTTGCAGCACATACACGCACACACCACTAATCACCCACACTAAACTCCCCTTTAACCCTCCATTATCCACTAATCGGTCTCTTAACCACCCTTAATCATCACTTAACCTTTAATTAACCCCCTTAATTTAATTAATAAACCCAGTCAATCATAACTTAATCTTTTTTAAAAATTAAATAAATCGTTAATATAATAATAACCCTTCTTTAAGGATTAATTAAAACCAATTAATAATTTTCATAATTAAACCTTTTTAATCACTTTCTCAATTTGATACCTTTTTATATAACAATAAAATTGTCCCATTTTCTTTTTCTCTTAATAAAACTTTTTTTCACCTTTAAATAATTTTATCTAATGATAACTAAAACCTTTTGTTAATTAAAATAATTAACTTTTTTTTTAAATTAACTTCAATCAATAAAACCAACTTTTATTAAAATTAATATAATTAATAACCATTTTTTATAAGCAATTTATTTATTTGAGATCATTTCTAGAAGAACTTAATTAATTAATTCACCCTCTAATTTAATTTCTCTTAAAAACAATCTCACCAACAGTGTATTTTCTCACAAATCATTCACATAAAATTAATCCAACACTTTTCTTAAGGCTAAATATCATTAAAGATAATATACTTTCTCAATCCGCCTAAAAAATAATCAATTCAACCATCCGCTTAAAATCAATCAACATCAAAAATACAATCAATCGTGCACACTCACACTCACGATTCACTCACCTACACCTTAGCGCTTTCATGCGTATGTATGGTTTTACTTTCCGCAATTTATCTTACAGTAATTCACATTACCGTCATTTACATTTTCCGCACCGCATTCCGTCCAAAGGAAGAACCTGCGCGTGATCTCAACAATCGTGCGTATGCATCATTTGCATCATTTTCCCATGATCCTTGATCCCATTCAAGTCGATCTCTTAGGATAAATCCTACCCCATAGGAAGGACCATTATCTTTACAACTTAGAACAAACATTCAACAACTCAATTCAATATTCAAACACATTAGAGAAAGATGCCAAATCATCTTAAGCGAGATAAAATCTCCACCCCACATCAATACAATCAATATCGTAGGAACTTTGCCTTAAGAGAGATAGAGGCGTACATCGTTGATCTATATCCGAGTACTTGAGCCCTTCTCTTAAGACGATGCAAAGACTATTTTCCTACAACTTGTGGCGGTTACATCTCCCTTAAAATGACAAATCATCTCTTCTCCTAAAATCAATTAATCAACTACCCTAAACCCGTAGGAACTTTGAACACAGTCAAAGAACTCCTCAAACCTTTTAGGGGAACTACAGATACTCTGATTCCACTCCCGTAAGGATATATAGGCATAAGATGCGACATCTTATCGAGTATACTTAGAAATAAACCCCTAGGTCTTTCAATCCTTAAGCAGATAAACCTTAGCAATAAACAACATAAAACAAGAGGTTCCTGTAGAGTACTACAGAAACTTAGGATGCTAGCACCTTCCCTAAGTTTAACCAACCCCCGAACCTATAACTCTCTAAACCTTGCATTTGCATTGCATTGTGGGAATTTCGATCTTTATCCCTTCCTTTGGACAAATCAAAGTTCGGTTGCAAAATGAATTAAAGATTCAAACTAATTAATAGTTTGGTATCCAAATTTCACCGCGACAGTGATGTTCTCTCTTCTAAGAAGAAGGACTTAGATAGGGCTTATATGGAGGTTTCCAAGTTCAATGATCAGTGGAATGCTACTCTTTCCAAAAACAAGGAGCGTGAGGATAAGTTGAAGCAGCAGATTACTAGACTGAAGAGTCAGCTCAGGGTGAAGGATGAGAGGATTGCAGATGAAGCTTCACTTAGACGTGACAGTGACTGCAGATTGAACGAAGCTTTGACTACCTTGGAGGATTACAAGCTGAGGGCTGATTTAAAGAGGTGCAAGCTAGAGGAATTCTTTGGTGAGGGAGCCTGGGAAGATTATGCTGAGGGTTTACATACCACTATCAGACAGTGAGAGGCGCTCATTCAAGGATTGCTTATCAGACCATACCATCCTGAGACACAGGAGCTGTTGGTGGAGTTTCGTGCTCGGTGTCGTACCTGATGTCTTTCTTTTCCCTTGTAGCTTGCTGCTTATGTTTGTATTGACCATCACCAGACCTGTTGGCTGAGGTTTTTTTGTGGATTCATTGTACTAAGTTGTATGATTGTACATTGCCTGTTGGCCTTCTCTTATATATATGAGGTGTCTGGCTCTATGCTTGGCTATGGGTTTTCCTATATCTCGTTGTTCGTACAGGAACTAGAATCGAGGGGAAACGTCCCTAATGCGTATATATGTCTGCATTTTGTATAGCAGGTGCGGCGGAACCATTTTTCTTACCCCAGTTGGTTTGTTAGATTGTTTCAGGATAGACGACCAGACTACTCACCGGTACGCCACAAGAGGGAATCAACGCAGAGTTATGGAACAAGTGCAAGCTGAGATGCAGGAGATGAGAGACAGGATGGCTCAGTTTATGGAGCTGATGCAGGGTGTGGCAAATTTCTAGGAGCAACTAAGGACTCTGGTCCAGCCATTGATTGCCAGAGTTGACAATAATGGTGTGCTCCACGGAGGAACCGCTGCTAATCCTCCTCATGGTGATGGTACGCCACATGCTCATGCTATTCCTACAACAGTTATCCCTCCAGGCAGAGGCAATATAGGCGGAATCCCTGAGGTGGTGTGTGCTATGCATGGAAACAATGTTCCTCAATAGGATGAGGACCAGCAGGAAGATGCATTTTATATGCGAGATATCGGTGCTGGACTACCATCTGAGGCTGATAAAAGGTTTAGGCTGATTGAAGAAAAGATGAGATCTTTTGAAAATTAGAACTCCATGGGACTAGACATGGCCAATCTGGGGCTGATCCCAGATCTGAAAGTTCTGTTGAAGTTCAAAGTCCTTGACTTTAACAAGTATAAGGGAACTACTTGCCCAAGGGTCCATTTGGGTTCTTATTACTGCAAAATGTCTGCTTACTCGGATGACGAAAAATTGCTCATGCACTTTTTTCAAGACAGCTTGTTTGGGCCCTCACTTGAGTGGTATATGGGATTGGAGCCTGTTAATATCCGCATTTGGAGAGACTTAGTTGAAGCCTTCGTGAAGCACTGTCAGTATAATAGTGACCTTGCTCCTAACAGGGTCCAACTCCAGAATCTGTCTCAAAAGACTGGTGAATGCTTTAAGGAATACACCCAGAGGTGGCGCGAACTTGCAGCGAGAATGCAGCCTCCGATGGTGGAGAGTGAATTGATCGATATGTTCATGGATACTTTGCCTGGTGTCTATTATGAGAAGCTTATCAGTAGCATGTCCGATATCTTTTCCAATTTAATCATCACCGGAGAGAGAGTAGGAAATGGTATAAAGTTGGGAAAGATCCAATCTGGTGAGGTGCCCTCAGCTGGAGGAGGAGGTAAGAAGATGTTTGGTTATCAGAAGCATGAAGGCGAGACTAATGCAGTGTCTAGCTCTCGTGGTAGAGGTAGAAATCAGCGTCCATCTTATCATCATCAGCAGCAGGTTGCCAGTATCACAATTCCAGCTGTTCCTCAACAGCAGCAACAACAACAGCAACAACAACAGAATCAACAGGGTTATAGAAGGTTTCAAAATCGGAGTCGGACAACAAATAGACAATTTGATGCACCTCCGATGCCTTATTCCCAATTGCTTCACCACTTGTTACAGTTGCAGTTAATCTAGAAGAGGACTTTAGCTTCTTTGACAGGTGCGCCTCCACCTAGTTATGATGCAAACGCTCGTTGTGCGCTCCATTCCGGGGCACCTGGGCACAACATTGATAACTGCAAATCCTTCAAACACAAAGTCCAAGATTTGGTGGATAGCAAGGAAATAAACTTTTCTCACGATGCTCCCAACATCGTGCAGAATCCCATGCCCAACCATGGGGCAGCCGAAGTCAGTGCAATCATTAAAGAGGAGAGTTTAGATCTGATAAATGATGTCAATGATTTGAAGACGCCGTTGGGCTTTATGAAGGAGAAGTTATTGAAGGGAGGGATATTCCCGAGCTGTAATGAATCGTGTGCTAAATGTTTAAGTCATCCTGAGGGATGTGTAGAGTTGAAGAGCTATATTCAGAGTATGATGAATGACAGAATGTTGCAGTTTGACCGGATTGTTGAGAAGAAGTCTGAAGAGATAATGGTTGAGGAAAGGAATGAGGTTGCAGCGATCTTGATCCTGTACAAAACTATAACTATTTTTGTGCCAAGGCCGCCAATCATTATCATCACCAAAGTCAGGCTTGTACCGTATGAGAGTACCAATGCAATCCCGTGGAATTACAGAGCGGAGGTATATTGTAATGGGAAAAAATAGGAGTTGAAGAGCTTTTCCCTGATTCTGTGGATAATCCAGTGGGAGCTGGGGGAATCAATTGAAGCGGAAGAGTGTTCTCATCACCCGAAGTGGTTGCTGACAGAGATGATAAGGGTAAGAAGGCTATGGTGGAAGAAACTTCTCAGGCTGGAGAGAAGATTTCTTTGGAGAAGGAAGCGGAGGAATTCATGAGATTGATAAGAAAGAGTGATTACAAGATAATTGATCACTTGCAACAGACTTCCTCTAAAATTTCTATTCTGTCGTTGTTGCTATATTTAGAAGCGCACCGGAATGCGTTGTTGAGGATATTGAATACTGCTTACATGCTGCAAGAGATATCGGTTAACCAACTTGAAGGGGTTGTAGCGCACGTCAACGCAGGAAATGGGCTAGGTTTCACGGATTTGGACTTAACCCCGAAGGGCGGGAATCATAATTGTGCGTTGCATGTCTCAATTAAATGTCGTGGATCCGTCTTGTCTCATGTGCTGGTAGATACAAGATCATCTTTGAATGTGCTTCCAAAGAAGGACCTGATGAAGTTGGACATGAAAGGGTTAATCTGTACACCAAGTGACCTGGTAGTACGTGTTTTGATGGCACCAGAAGGTCTGTATTCGGGGAGGTGACGTTGCCTATTCAAGTTGGTCCCAAAGTATTTGATGCGGTATTCTATATTATGGACATTCAGCCTGCCTATAGCTGTTTGTTGGGTCATCCATGGATTCACTCAGCAGGAGCTGTAACTTCCACGCTGCACCAGAAGCTCAAGTATATGGCGGGTGGCAGCGTTGTCACTGTATGTGGAGAGGAAGATATAATGATCAATCATTTGTCTTCGTTTAAGTACGTTGAGGTGGATGGTGAAATCCATGAGACTCTTTGTCAATCCTTTGAGATGGTACAGATTAAAGGCAAAATGTCTGTTGTGAGCAAAGCGCCCGAAGTGGCCATGTCGTCGTTCAAAGAAGCCCAGGAAGTGGTACAGGCTGGGGCAGCACCAGGTTGGGGTCAAGTGTTGGATATTCCCCATAAGCAGGATAAGTTTGGTCTGGGATACCGCCCATCTTCGTTGTCATCCTCACAGAGCGTGCCGCGCTACAAAGGGCCGGTACAATTTACCAAAGGCAGGGTTATCTTCGAACGGATCAACAATGTTTCAGATGAAGACGGGGATAGCGACTGTGATATGGACTCGTGGATTAGGCCGTGCATTCCAGGACAAAGCCTCAACAATTGGACTGTCGAGGAATTCATCCAAGTGACAACGGAAGAGTAATACTTTGTTTTTCTGATTATTGTACAACCATATGTTCTACCCGGAGCATATGGGTTTTTGTCTTCAGGGCCTTATTGTTTATGCTTGCACAATCTTTTTCAATTAATCAAAGGGCGTTTTTCTGAATTCAAATATTGTGATCCTTGTCTTTCTTGTTTTATGTTTAACAATAAAATGGCAATGTGGCTTTGTGCTTGTTTTGCATATCATTTTAAGCATTTAACCATTATCATTGCAGGATTCACATTGCATATGACACCGTGCCAGAGCCATCTATGACTCACTTCGACTTCAACAATCCGATATTTCAAGCTGAAGAAGAGATTGATGAAGATGAAGACTTACCAGAAGAGCTAGCTAGACTCTTGAAATAGGAAGAAAAGATTATTCTGCCTCATCAGGAGGAAATCGAGGTTATTAACTTGGGTTCAGAGAAAGTTGTGAGGAATGTTCGGATAGGGGATACGCTGCAGAGTGACATCAAGCAAAGGTTGGTTGAAATGCTCTGTGAGTATAGTGATATCTTTGCTTGGTCGTACGAAGACATGCACGGGCTTGACACTGACATTGTGGTTCATCGCTTGCCGTTGCGTGAAGAGTATCCGCCAGTCAAACAGAAGCTCAGGCGTACGAGACCAGATATGGCTGTAAAAATCAAGGAAGAAGTTCAGAAGCAGTTGGACGCAGGATTTTTAGCCGTAACAACTTACCCTCTGTGGTTCGCCAACATTGTGCATGTGCCTGAGAAGGATGTCAAGGTACGGATGTGTGTTGATTACAGAGATTTGAACAAGGCGAGCCCGAAGGACGATTTCCCGCTCCCCTACATTGACGTATTGGTTGATAATACTGCTCAGTATTCCGTATTTCCTTCATGGACGGTTTTTCCGGTTATAACCAGATCAAGATGGCACCGGAGGATATGGAGAAAACGACGTTTATCACGCTGTGGGGGACTTTCTTTTATAAGGTAATGCCTTTTGGGTTGAAAAAGGCAGGGGCAACCTATCAGCGGGCTATGGTCACTTTGTTTCATGATATGATACATCATGAGATCGAGGTCTATGTTGATGACATGATAGCAAAGTCGCAAACAGAGGAGGAGCATCTGGTTAATTTGTTGAAGCTATTTAAGAGGCTCAGGAAATTCAGGTTGAGGTTGAATCCTAACAAGTGTACTTTCGGAGTCAGGTCAGGAAAGTTGATGGGGTTCATTGTCAGTGAAAAAAGAATCGAGGTCGGTCCTGCAAAAATAAAAGCTATTCAAGATATGCCAACGCCGAAGACGGAAAAAGAGGTTCATGGTTTCTTGGGGAGATTGAATTACATTGCTCGGTTCATGTCTCATTTTACAGCCACATGCGAACCAATGTTCAAATTGCTAAAGAAAGATCAGGCGGTTGTCTGGAATGAAAATTGCCAAAGGGCGTTTGATAAGATAAAAGAATATTTGCAGGAACCTCCGATACTGATACCCCCAGTCGCTGGAAGACCTTTGATCATGTATTTAACAGTTCTTGAGAACAGTATGGGTTGTGTTCTCGGTCGACAGGACGAGATTGGAAGAAAAGAGCATGCAATATACTATCTGAGTAAAAAGTTCACAGATTATGAGTCTCGATACTTGACGTTGGAGAAAACGTGTTGCGCACTCGCGTGAGCTGCCAAATGTTTGAGATAGTACATGCTTAATCATACAACCATGCTGATTTCGAAGATGGATCCGATTAAATACGTCTTCAAAAAGCAAGCACTTTCTGGAAGAATTGCTAGGTGGCAGATGGTACTGACAGAGTACGACATCCAATATGTTTCCCAGAAAGCTATCAAGGGGAGTATTCTGTCAGAGTATCTCGCCGAACAGCCAGTCGAAGACTATCAACCTATGAAATTTGAATTTCCTAACGAAGACATCATGTATTTGAAGATGAAAGATTGTGATGAATCGTTGCCTAACGAAGGTCCTAAGCATGGCTCCCAGTGGCAGATGATATTTGATGATGCTGTTAACTCGTACGAAAGTGGAATTAGGGCAATCATCACGACTCCCCAGGGTTCTCATATACCGCTCACGGCCAGGTTGACATTTCCTTGCACCAACAACGAAGCAGAATATGAAGCGTGCATCATGGGGTTGGAAGAAGCCATTGATCTGAGGATCAAGAACCTAGATGTGTACGGAGATTTAGCTATAGTTGTAAATCAAATCAAAGGAGAATGGGAGACCAGGAAACCCTATATGATTCCTTACATGAACTATGCAAGGAGGCTGTTGCCATTCTTTGATCGTGTAGAGTTACATCACGTGCCGAGAGCGGAGAACCAGATGGCAGACGCTCTATCCAGGTTATCCTTAATGTATAAGGTGAACTATTGGAATGATGCTCCAAGAATAGTCATATCGCACCTTGATAGGCCGGCGTTTGTATTTGCCATTGAGGAAGCCTCCGATGGCAAACCATGGTTTTATGACATCCAGAACTTTCTTAAGAAACAAGAGTATCCACCAGGGGCGTCGACCTAGAAAAAGAAGACTCTGAAAAGGTTGTCTGGCAACTTTTATCTGAACCAAGATGGTGTACTCTACAGGAGGAATTATGATTTGGTGTTATTGAGATGCGTGGATGAGAAAGAAGAAAGCTTGCTTATGGAAGAGGTCCACGAAGGAGCCTTTGGTACACATGCCGGAGGGCACGCTATGTCTCGAAAGTTGTTGCGAGCAGGGTATTATTGGCTGACGATGGAATCTGATTGCTTCAAATATGCGAAGAAATGCCATAAGTGCCAGATTTATGCAGACAAGATTCATGTGCCGCCGTGTCCACTGAACGTCATGGCGTCTCCGTGGCCCTTTTCCATGTGGGGCATTGACATGATTGGAAAAATTGAGCCAACCGCATCCAATGAACATCATTTCATCTTGGTAGCCATTGAATACTTTACCAAGTGGGTGGAAGCAGCCTCCTATGCGAATGTTACGAAGCAAGTCGTAGCCAGATTTATCAAAAGGGACATCATCTGTAGATACGGAGTGCCTGAAAGAATCATTACTGATAATGGTTCGAATTTGAACAAAAAGAAGATGAAGGAACTGTGCCAGAGTTTCAAAATCGAGCATCACAACTCATCGCCCTATTGGCCGAAGATGAACAACGTTGTTGAAGCGTCCAATAAGAATATTAAGAAGATAGTGCAGAAGATGGTTGTCACCTATAAAGATTGGCATGAAATGTTGCCCTTTGCTTTACACGGTTATCGTACTACAGTACGCACATCAACTGGGGCAACCCCTTTCTCGCTAGTGTATGGTATGGAAGTTGTCCTACCATTGGAAGTCGAGATTCCTTCTCTGAGAGTTCTGGTCGACGTCCAGCTTGATGAGGCAGAATGGATAAAGAATAGATTGAATCAACTTAGCCTGATGGATGAGAAAAGGCTAGCGTTTATTGCATATGGTCAGTTGTATCAGATTCGGATGAAGAAAGCTTTCGACAAGAAGGTGCACCCTCAAAGCTTTCAGACGGGCGATCTTGTGCTGAAAAAGATTCTCCCTCTATAAATAGATCACAGGGGAAAATAGACTCCCAACTATGAAGGTCCATACATTATGCGAAAGGTCTTCTCCGGAGGAGCCTTGCTGTTATCCACCATGGATGGTGAGGATTTTACATCCCCTGTGAACGCAGACGCAGTTAAAAAGTACTTTGCTTAAAGAGACCCGCTGGAAAGAAAAAAAAGAATATCCAGGCAAAAATGAGGCATCCCGGAGAACCATAAAAAGAATGGGTTCGGGAAAAATTTAGGGATATAAAAGGAAAAGATGTAAACACGCAAAGTTGAAAACCTGAAAAGGCGACTTTGGCAAAAATGGGTATCCCAGTGAATTGAAAACCCGAAAGGGCGATTCACACAAAAGTTAGGGATTTTGAAAAGCAAATGACTGCGGTCTGCGTGTGATCTTCAGAGCTTAGTGGATTGAGGGAGGACTTGAGGGCCGTTTGTCGCTACTCGAAAAATGCATCGTGCAACGACGGGGAGGCGAAAAAGAAAGGACAGAAGAGTCGCCACCGAACTTTATTTATCCCATGAGGGGAAAGGAAAATATCGAGAAAACCTTAAGAAAGAAATGGATAAGATGGTCTCGCGACCAAGAACGGGTTCGGAAGCCGGTTATGCGAGGGGAAGGTATTAGCACCCCTCGCATCCATCGTACTCGATGGGAACCTTTTGTTTGTCGATGTGTGAATTTATTTGCTTAAATATTATGCTATAAAAGAGTGTTTCACCGGGTAAAAGAAGGGTTAGAAACAAGAAAGTTAGGAGGAAAGAGAGAACGGGGAAGAAAAGAGAAAGAACAGACTCGGTAGGACTTCGCGGTCCTAGGCCTACGTATTCTCAAAAGATATGAGAAAGTCAGAGTCGACGTAGTTCGGGGAACTACAGATATGGGGGGAATGTGCTCGGCAAGGATTGTGGCCCTTGTGCCTACGTATCTTTACTTAAAAAAGTAAAGAATCAGAGCAGCCGTAGTTCGGCCTACGGTGTGTTGATACTTTTTTATGGATTATGCTATCGTGCGCATTCTAGCAGTTTAGGTGTTTTGCTGCTCGCTCGTTGGAGACTTAGGCATTACCTGTTTGCGGTAGAACGGACGTAACATATCCTTTTGAAAGATTGATTAGTTTTCGCCACGCGGGGCAAGGAGTCACATTTGATTGATTGGATTATTTTTTAAGGGGCGAGACAGGTCCTCGGATAGTAACCCCTACGGGTAGTACCCAATTCATTGTCTCAAAGTTTTTGTTATAAAAAAGGTGTCGCGAACGAGGCGTCTTCGTATTGAAAGACGAGCGTCGAAACCACCCTCACTACAGTGGGCATCCCTATGCTCGGAGAAGAAGAGGTCTACACCCAATCCTCTCTCTTTAATTCAATGCAAAGAGAACTTCGTTCTCTTATTAAAGATGTTTTTGGCTTTGAATGGTAAGTGTTTTGCGACAGAGAACCCTACGGTAAACGTCAACACTCGGGATAGGAGAAGGCCTACGCCTAACCACTCCACGACCATTCAAGTTTTTGTTATGAAAATAATTTGAAAAGGCACTCAGTGCGGGACCGAGGTTTTTGGTGAAAAGGGTTACGGAATGAAGTTGTGAAAGGAAAAGGTGGATAAAGTCGCGTCTTCATATCGAAAGACGAGTATCGAGACCACCCTCACTACAGTGGGCATCCCAACACTCGGAGAGGAAGAAAGTCTACACTTAATCCCCTCTTTTAATTCGATACAAAGAGAAATCAAATTAATATGGTTTGAAAATGGACTCGGTACGAGACCGAGGTTTTAGGAGAGATGGTATGGAAACGTCTTCGTATTGAAAGACGAGCGTCGAAACCACCCTCACTACAGTGGGTATCCCAACGCTCGAAGAAGAAGAGGTCTACACCCAATCCTCTCTTTTTAATTCAATACAAAGAATTGATTTTAAGGAGATGAGATTTGAAAATGGATGGAAAGCGTTGAAAGCGGAATGGTCTCAGATCCAACATTATTCATCAATAATTTGACTGGTAATGAATTACGGAAGTGTCGTCATCGACCAAAAAAAGTGAAATGAAAATAAAGTCGAAAATGAATTGAAAATGGAAAACGAAAGAGAGCGGTCTCAGATCCTTCATTTCTCATCAATAATTTGACAGAGAATCGAAGGTGGTCTCGTCATCGACCCAAAAAAAGCGTACAAGTGGAATAAAATGGTTGAAGATAAAATGAGAATATAAAATCTAACTTCTAGGATAAAATATTTACAAAGTTTAGAAAATATGATTATATTTATAAAAACTAAACTAAATTATATATACCACAAACTATTATTAAAAAAAATATAAAAAATAAAAAGAAAACTAAAATAAAGTTATAACCAAATCAAAAGAAAAGAAGAAAAAAGAACAAGTCAAAATAGGAAAAAGGGGAAAGACAACGTCGTGGGCCTAAAAGCCCAACCAACTCACCAAGACTTGACCTCACTGATTGAGAAAAAAAACAAATGGAAACGGTGAAATGATGTTTGAAGTTACAGTAACATTATCACCAACATTCAAGATATACCAAATTTTTTTAACAAAATCCCAGCAATGTTTAAATAACCAACAAAACCTAACAGCGGATTTCGAAACAAGATCAAATGAATCAAGCACCACATACTTTCTTCGGCAAGATTTCCGAGGTCGAGTATCGCTACCACGTATGCGAAGACGTCTCGTTCCTTTACCGGGTTTGAGTTGATTCTCGCTTCACCTTTTCAACTCATCTTTTCTTGTTCCTGATTTTTCTGGTTTTGAAAGTGATTCAGGGTTATTAATTTGGTTATTGTTTGAAGGTTATGAAGGAAGAGATTTGTGATTTATGTTGTATTGCTGGTTTAGGAGATTGAAACGGGTTTGGAGAAAATAGAGGAAGGGGGTTTCACGAGCAAATCAGGATTGTTGATAGAAGGGGAAGTTATTTTGGGGTTTGAGCTGGAGGTTCAATGGTGAATCGTAAAAAATCGATGATGATGAAGCTCGGAGAGGTGAAGGAAGCAGTTGCAAATTAGGGTTTTTTTGGGAGTAGCGGCGGTAGGGTCCCTTTTGAGTTGCTACTGTTGCGTTTATATATGACATCCCCAGTTTGTGAATCCCTTTCTCCGTATTAGCAAGGATTGAATTGGTATTCCGAAAAATCAACGCTCGTCTGGGGTCGTACGAATTCTTCTACCCAGGTTTTGTCTTTTTCAACTCTCTCTGCTTTTTGCCGGTTTCAATTTTCTTGTGGTCCCCAGCTGATAGCGACGTGACAATTTTTTCTCTTATTTTGAAGTTTCCTACTTTGGGATTGGCCTCACTCTAGAAGTCATCTCTCGTGCGTTCTTGCTCTGAAGGCTTTCCAGCAAAACATCTATTAGTTATGCTTTTGGTTGCAACATCGGTTCCCCTCCATTTTCCATGATAAACAATCTCAAAGGTACCAGAACCCTACTCTGCCAGCTCTTCAAAGTCACAGTTCTTCATAATCTGCAAATGTCCAACATCTGATATTGGAAAGCCAAAATTTCCCTTTTCTGGAGAATTTCTCTTGACATCCTAAGTTATATCTCTACACATTGCATCTATTGCATTATTTTGAACATCACCGTCGTCAATATTTTTGTGACAGGAGACATCTTCGGCTTGCAAGTTAGGATTTGAAGGAGCACATAAGTGGAGAACGGAAGCTGCTACATCTTCGGCAACAATTTTAGGTTGTTGGTCTTTGGTTGAACTTTGTCATAGCAACCATTTTCAAAAGTTAAATTTTGTTTGAACAACTCGTAGGGGTCAACATCCAATTGCGCAACCAAATTTAATTTCTTGTATCCGTGTGGTATACTCCAAGGATCCTGATTGCCAAGAACTGAGTTTGGAGAATCCTGCCTATCACAAAACATGAAAGATGTCGATGATGTAGATGATGTCGAATCATTCTTGTGATGGTTTATAATATTTGACCGAGTAGTGCCCAACACAAGTGGTGGTGCAATATCAGTGTCGTCCTCTGTCTTGGAATTTTGCCTGAATAAAATATCCTTAGAAGAAGATGGCTGCACACCTATCATCTCAACTCTATCCGCATCAACTGTCGGTTTCAATGTGACAAAGTTGTTGTCCAGAATCACCTCTTTCTCTGCAGCAACCTGACTTTTGTAATCTTATAGATTTATCAACTGGAAGTAAGCAGTGATCATCACTAACATCAGTATTCTGTATCTTGGGAATGTCATTCCTTCCATCAATAGGTCTTACACAACTCTATGTAATCCAAATATTTACTGCATCTGATCTAGAAATGACACTAGTAAGCTCATTTGTGTATTCTTTGGAAGTTCCTTAGGCAACACACTCCAGAATATGTAAAGTCATTCCATCAACTATAGGTATATTATTATTAACATGCCTGTTCACGTGTTCGTCTGGTTCAACCCAGGTTTTAACCGATGCCATATGCTGGCGGACAACATCATCTGGATAAGAAGGTGGTGTCGTTTGGTGCAGAGTGCAGGCTTTTAGTGTGTGCTTGTGATTTTTTCTTTGTTTTACAAGTTGTTGTTGTGTTGTATTTGTTTGGTTGCAGGGTGATAATGTTGTTGTTTCAAATCGAAACCGTGCGATTGAGTTGCTGTTGTATTTAAAGGTGAGCAGAGGGTAAGTTTCAATGGTGAGAGGTACGGCGGAGGAAGGCTATTCCACCATGGGAGTCGTAGTTGGTGAGTTTTTGAGGTATTATCGGGCCTCAACAGTTTCACAGCGGAGATGCAAATGTTTTGAGGTGATGACAAGCTTATTCTCTGTTTTTTTCAAAAGAAGGTCCTCTTGTTCTTAGCTTTGCTCTTCTCACTCGCGGCGATGACGGTGATGATGTTCTACGTTTGTCGGAGGGAGCACCGGTGAATGATGGTTGTTATCGGTTCTGTTGTGGTAGTTGTTGTTGAATTGGTGGAAGGTAGAGGTAAATTTCTCTTATCTAAACCTGCTCCATTTTTTTCAAAGTTTTTTCAACTGATATTTTCTCATTTCTTTTCATGCATGACCTGTAAATTCAGAGTAAGACTTGGACAACTTGGAAGACACATTCTTATGCGTGTCGGGTGCAAGCAAAAGTTACAATTGGGAATGACAATAGGATTTGGCTTATTTTGTGCGTGAAGCTGGCTTTAATACGGCTGATGGCTTTGGCGGGATAAAGGCGCTGCATATTCTTTCTTTACCAGCTGTGTATTGGTGAATTCCCCTCACATTATGTACTAATCGTTTGTTCATGTTGCATATGAGGTTATGTGGCTTTGCACGACATTACGAACATTGCGGTTTTGTTGGTGCGTGAATGGTTTGTTTTGAAGCTGTGGCAACGGCGTGAGCGTCGTAACCATTTGTTGAATTTTGTGAATCACCCTATTTTCATAAATCTTTTCATTTTTGACAGGTAGCTAACGCAAGGAGCTCGTGAGCGGTGTTTTTCTATGTTGCAAAATTCAAGTCGGGGTTACGGCGCATGTATCGGAGTGAGTGGCAGCTTGGTGACTCTTGTTGGCTTCAAAGACATGAGGTGAAGGTTGCTACCGTGCATATTAAGCTTGGACGAGAAATGCGAGGCGCACGGTTGGAAAACCACATGAGCTTTAAATAAATATTTTGTATAATTTGGGTTGTTGAAACCAATTGACCCATTATGACATTTGAAATGACCACGTGTAAAAAAGCACATTCTTAAACAACAGTTTTTATTTTTATTTTGGACAAACTGATTGTACAACAAATTCTTTAATGAGTCCATTCCTTGCTTCATGCGTAATTCCATGACATTGGCTCCTCATTTTGTCCTCCACATATGATGTAATAAAACAAGTGGCTTCATACTTGTCTTAGAAATATTTGATTTGAAGATTGTAATAGCCTGATAAGGTAAGTGTGATCATGCTAGGAGCTTTTAAAATGAATTGAAGTTCATCTTTAAACCAACTACCCTTAACAAAACGGCTCTCTTGTTCATAACCCGAAGTTGACAAATCAATAAATCCGACCTTGTTAATAACTTGACGTAGCTAAACAACACAACTTCCGATCAACTTGAAATGTGATAAAAACTTGAAACCAAACACACATGTTTTGTCCATACTGCCAAGAAATAAGGGCAATGCTTTCTTTCACCTCTTATGTTCAACATGTTAGCAATAACCTTGAGAAGCAACTTGGGGCAATGAAAAAATATATGAGAGGGTAGGACAAATTTGGGGTATGACAGATGCCCCTATCTAATTGACTTAGACCGGGTAAGATGAAATGTTGCAGCGTTCATTCTTTCGAGGTAGAAGACAATTAGATATAAAGAAGACCCTGAATTTGTCCGAAAAGGAAAGGAAATCCTGGGAACTGAAAATGATGGATGAAGTACCTCTGAGTAGGCTGTAAATAACTGGCAAAAGGTCATCATCACCAAAGGATGATGAGACGAAACACACAAGGCTACTACCACCAAAAGGATGGTAAAGCAAACACCATCGCATAATCTGACCTTAATCCAAGTGACAGACCCCCCCACCAAAAGGATGATGGAGCGAAACAAAATCAACCCTGACACCAAAAGGATGTAGGGATCCATTATCAAAAGGATAATGGAAAATGCACGCTAGTCATGACACCAAAGGGATGTCAGACCCATCACCAAAAAGGATGATGGAGCGGAAAACAATCAACCCTAACACCAAAAGGATGATAGGGGGATAAGCTTCTCTGAAGAGATTGCCACTTATCACTGAAGATGGATAAGCTTCTCTGAAGAGATTGCCACTTATCACTGAAGATGGATAAGCTTCTCTGAAGAGATTGCCACTTATCACTGAAGATGGATAAGCTTCTCTGAAGAGATTGCCACTTATCACTGAAGATGGATAAGCTTCTCTGAAGAGATTGCCACTTATCACTGAAGATGGATAAGCTTCTCTGAAGAGATTGCCACTTATCACTGAAGATGGATAAGCTTCTCTGAAGAGATTGCCACTTATCACTGAAGATGGATAAGCTTCTCTGAAGAGATTGCCACTTATCACTGAAGATGGATAAGCTTCTCTGAAGAGATTGCCACTTATCACTGAAGATGGATAAGCTTCTCTGAAGAGATTGCCACTTATCACTGAAGATGGATAAGCTTCTCTGAAGAGATTGCCACTTATCACTGAAGATGAATAAGCTTCTCTGAAGAGATTGCCACTTATCACTGAAGATGGATAAGCTTCTCTGAAGAGATTGCCACTTATCACTGAAGATGGATAAGCTTCTCTGAAGAGATTGCCACTTATCACTGAAGATGGATAAGCTTCTCTGAAGAGATTGCCACTTATCACTGAAGATGGATAAGCTTCTCTGAAGAGATTGCCACTTATCACTGAAGATGGATAAGCTTCTCTGAAGAGATTGCCACTTATCACTGAAGATGGATAAGCTTCTCTGAAGAGATTGCCACTTATCACTGAAGATGGATAAGCTTCTCTGAAGAGATTGCCACTTATTACTGAAGATAAATAGTCAAGTCTGCTGGAGACAAAGCACTGGGGATCGCCCGTGGCTTTACTGAAGACCTCCCTGCCTGGGCTGATTGTTGATTTGAAGATCTGATTAACCACGAGGTTGCAATACATCACGCAATACACCCATGGTCTTGAAAAGATGTCCCTGGTTTGGGCTAAATTTTGCTTTGATAATCTTGAATTCCATGGGAGGACCCATGGCCTTTGCAGATAATGCCCCTGACTGGGCTGCTGATTGCCTTGAAGCTCAATAAGTTGCAAAACTTCGTGGGGAACACCCACGGTCTTGTGGAAGAATGCCCCTGATTGGGCTCAATCTTGTCTTGATATCCTCTGATTCTAGTAAGAGAAACCCATAGTCTTGCAAGAGGTGCCCCTGTCTGGGCTGATGATCTTGGAAATCTTCGTGATTGATCCTGGATCTGAGCTCGCATATGCGAATGCTTGATGATAATGATATTCCATAACAAGTGGAAATGCAAACGCAAATGCTAACACGCGGAGATGCAAGAGCTGGGGGGTATGATATGATTCTGGGTATGCGTATGATGCAAGATGCTTATGAAGTCGAACGCGATGCGTATGATGCATATGATGTGTATGATTGCAGGAAGGTGATTGGGAATGCAGGTGCCGACATGGCGGACTTTGGTGGTGGGAAAGTGAAGGATAAGCCTGACTTCCCGACATCATCTTTTCATGATGTGATAGAACCTGGAGGTGCTGATACCGTCAACTCGAGGCCTGCTCTGCCGGGTTTGACGACCTTGTCAGTCAAGTTGTTACAAGATTTAGAATGATGTTCCTGCGTACTCTTTAGAGTCATGGTCACCCTTTAGTTACCCCAAGAGGGTAGGTTATCCCTTGATCTAATTTACCATAATGTCACTATATGCAAAACCCATCATCAAATAAATGAAACTTGCAACCAAAGGGTAAATAAAAACAGAAAAGCTTTGATGAAAGTAATTTTATTGATGAATACCCATAAATGGGAAAATTACAAAAGGAGGCAATTCCTAAAAGAGGTAACTGCTTTTAAAAGAGAAAAAATAAAAACTAAGACAATGTTGAAACATGGTCCCTGCCAAGTTTCAAATCCGCTATGGCCCATATGTCTCTGAAAACCCTTCACACCTTGCTTTTGAGCGCCAGAATCGAATTGATCTTTCTCAGTCGAGAGCTTGACGGTTACGAGGAATAATTCACACGTCTTTTCAAGATGCAGTCCTGCCTTTTTGAATCCCTAACTTTTGCCTAAGCCGCCTTTTCAGGTTTTCAGCCTATCAGGATACCTTTTTTTTATTTCTAGTCCCTAATCTTGCCTGAACCATTTTTATGGTCCACCAGGACGCCCATTTTTGCGTGGATTTTCTTTTTGGGTCCACCGGGTCTATCTTTTAGGCATAATATTTTTTAACTGCATCTGCATTCACAGGGGATGAGAGATCGTCACCATCCATGGTTGACAGGATCAAAGCCCCTCCGGAGAAAACCTTCTTTACTACATACGGACCCTCATAGTTTGGTGCCCATTTTCCCCTTGGATCGACGTGAGTTGGCTGAATTTTCCTTAGCACCAAGTCTCCTGCTTGGACGTGTCGTGGGCGAATCTTCTTATCAAAGGCCCTCTTCAATCGTTTTTGGTATAATTGTCCATGACAGATGGCCGTCATGCGTTTCTCGTCGATGAGATTGAGTTGGTCGAGTCTAGCTTGTATCCATTCGGCCTCATCTAGCTTGACATCTGCTAAAATCCTTAAGGAGGGAATCTCTACTTCAATGGGCAATACTGCTTCCATGCCATATACGAGAGAAAACGGGGTTGCCCCTGTGGAAGTGCGCACTGAGGTGCGGTAGCCATGCAACGCGAATGGCAACATCTCGTGCCAGTCTTTGTAAGTCTTCACCATCTTCTGGACGATCTTCTTAATGTTCTTATTTGCCGCCTCAACAGCTCCGTTCATTTTAGGGCGATAAGGTGTTGAATTGTGGTGTTCAATTTTGAAGTTTTCGCACAACTCTTTCATCATCTTATTGTTGAGGTTTGAACCATTGTCTGTAATGATCTTGTTCGGGATTCCATATCGACAAATAATCTCTTTTTTGATGAAGCGAGTCACCACTTGCTTAGTGACGTTGGCATAGGATGCCGCTTCTACCCATTTGGTAAAGTAATCGATGGCCACTAAGATGAAACGGTGCCCATTTGAAGCGGTTGGCTCGATGCGTCCGATTACATCTATACCCCACATAGCGAAAGGCCAAGGCGAAGTCAAAACATTCAGAGGGAGTGGTGAAGTATGGACCTTGTCTGCGTAAATTTGGCACTTGTGGCATGATTGGACATGGAGACAACAATCTGTTTCCATCGTCATCCAATAGTATCCCGCCCTCAAAATCTTTTTAACCATAGTATGACCACTGGCATGTGTCCCAAAAGATCCTTCATGCATCTCATTTATGATACGTTCTGCCTCGTGTTTATCCACGCATCTGAGTAGTACCGAATCGTAATTCCGCCTGTATAACACGTCACCACTGAGGAAGAACTTTGAGGAGAGCTTTCTGAGATACTTCTTGTCAGTGATAGTTATGCCTTCTGGGTATTCTTGGGTCTCTAGATATCGCTTGATGTCATAGAACCAAGGATGATTATCAGTTTTATCTTCTTCCCCCTCAGCCGCTAGGCAATAAGCGGGTTCGTCCAAATATTCTAAACGGATGGATGGCGCCTCATTCTCCCACTTGACTTGAAACATAGATGCTAGTGTTGCTAGAGCGTTAGCCAACTGATTTTCTCCTCTGGGAATGTGATGGAAAGTGATCTCATCAAAGTACGGGATTAACTTCAAGACATGATCTCTGTAAGGAATTAACTTGAGGTCCAATGTTTCATACTCCCCTTTAATCTGGCATATGACAAGCGCGAAATCTCCATAGACTTCTAGAATCTTGATTCTATTATCAATGGCAGCTTCAATTCCGAAAATACAGGCTTCATATTCGGCCATGTTGTTAGTACACTTAAAGCATAATCTGGCAGTGAATGGCAGGTGAAAGCCAGTTGGAGAAGTGATGATTGCCCCAATTCCACAACCTTTGGCATTTGCGGCACCATCGAACACGAGCGTCCATCGCGATCCTGGTTCGGGTCCCTCATTTGGGTCTGGTGTGGCATAATCTCTGGCAAACATGACGTCTTCGTCGGGGAAATCGAAACGCATAGACTGGTAGTTGTCCATAGGTTGGTGGGCAAGGTATTCAGAGAGCACACTCCCTTTGATAGCTTTCTGCGTAACATACTGGATGTCATACTCTGTTAACACCATTTGCCAACGAGCTACCCGCCCCGTGAGAGCGGGCTTCTCGAATATGTATTTGACGGGATCCATTTTGGAGATCAACAAAGTCGTATGGGTGAGCATATATTGTCTCAAACGTTTTGCTGCCCAAGCCAATGCGCAACATGTCTTCTCGAGCATCGAATATCTCGTTTCACAATCATTAAACTTCTTGCTGAGGTAATAGATTGCATGCTCTTTCCTGCCGGTTTCATCATGTTGCCTCAATACGCATCCCATGGATCCCTCTAACACAGTCAGGTACATGATCAGGGGTCGTCCGGGCACCGGAGGCATCAAGATCGGCGGTTCTTGTAGGTATTCCTTTATCTTCTCAAAGGCTTTCTGACAGTTATCGTTCCATACCACGGCTTGATCCTTCCGAAGTAATTTGAAGATGGGCTCACAAGTGGCCGTTAGATGGGATATGAACCTGGCGATATAGTTCAACCTCCCAAGGAATCCTCAGACCTCTTTTTCAGTTTTGGGAGCCGGCATCTCCTGGATAGCTTTGACCTTATCTGGATCGACTTCAATCCCTTTCTGGCTCACAATAAAACCTAGCAATTTACCAGATCTTACACCAAAAGTGCATTTGTTGGGATTTAGTCTCAGCTGGAATTTCCTTAACCGGGCGAATAGCTTTCCCAAGTGGATAAGGTGCTCTTCCTCAGTCTGGGATTTCGCAATCATATCGTCTACATAACACTCAATCTCTTTATGTATCATGTCATGGAAAAGAGTGACCATTGCTCGCTGATATGTTGCGCCTGCGTTCTTAAGTCCAAATGGCATAACCTTGTAACAGAAAGTTCCCCATGGGGTGATGAAAGTCGTCTTTTCCATATCTTCGGGCGCCATCTTAATCTGGTTATATCCAGAAAAACCATCCATAAATGAGAATACAGAAAATTGGGTTGTGTTGTCTACTAGCACATCAATGTGTGGCAAGGGGAAGTCATCTTTCGGACTTGCTCTATTAAGGTCTCTATAATCTACACACATTCGCACCTTCCCATCCTTTTTAGGTACTGGGACAATATTCGCTATCCATTGCGGATAGTTGGATACTGCCAGAAAACCAGCGTCCAATTGTTTTTGTACCTCTTCTTTGATCTTGAAAGACATCTCTGGCTTTGTTCTCCTCAACTTTTGCTTCACCGGCGGGCAGCCTTCCTTGAGAGGTAGTTTGTGCATCACAATCTCTTCATCTAGACCGGGCATATCTTTGTAAGACCAAGCAAAAACGTCAACATACTCTCGAAGCAATATTATCAGTTTTGACTTAACCTCTGACTCTAAAGCTGTGCCTATCTTGATTTCTTTGGCATCCTCCTCAGTTCCCATGTTGATGACTTCGACCTCTTCTTGGTAGGGCTGAATGACCTTTGACTCCTGCTTCAATAGTCTAGCTAGCTCTTCTGGGAGATCACAATCTTCCTCGCAGTCTTCGTCGGCTTGGTAGATCGGGTTATCAAAGTCATATTGGATCATAGCGGGGTCGTTATTGACAGGAGCAGGGGAAGATCTGCACGATGAATGACTTCATGCTTTATTATTATTTTTTTTATATTTGTTGACAGAAAAAAGGAAAATAAAACAAAACATTGTCTTTCAAAGATAATTTTATGTGCAAAAAGTAAAAATGAAAGAAAGAGAGCGTAATTGGATGCGAAAGTTTATTTATTGATGATAAGTTATGCTTTAAAAGCAAAAGGCCCTACAACATGATACATATGCCTTGGGCAGAGCATATGATTGTTTTTTTTTTAGATAAAATAAAAGGGAATTACTCGTCTACTAGAGTAACTTCGGGGATTTCAACGACTCTCCAATTGTTCAAAGTTTGATTAGGCGCCCTAGGATACACCATACACAGCTCTTCATGATCTTCGGCTTCAGTTTCCAAAAACATGACTTGACCATCGACAAGGTGGCCTCCACTAGTAAAAACCAACGGAGTTACAAGCTCTTTGCCCTTATCCGTTGCATTCTTCTGCTTGTAGCCTAGACCAGCTCCATTTTTGTTGACGGGCAATTCCAACACCCTGCCCCATCCTCGCGGATGTCCTTCCTCTATCACCGTCCTCGCATCCTTCCAAGTCACTATTGAAGATGCTGGCTTTTCGTAAATCATTTCAACATTGATCACTTCAAAAGCTTGAAACGGTGTCTCATGCACCTCATTTCCTACTTCCACGTAGCGGAAAGAAGCAAGATGGCTCACAAGGACATCTTCCTCACCCTCAATGATGACCATCTGATTGTTAATCATAAATTTGATCTTTTGATGCAAGGTTGAAGTTACAGCGCCCGCGGAATGAATCCACGGACGACCAAGAAGGCAACTGTAAGCGGGGTATATATCCATTACGTAAAATGTAATGATGAAAGTATGAGGTCCGATCTTGATCGGGAGGTCGACCTCGCCTACCACAGTTCTCTTAGCTCCATCAAAGGCTTTTACAATAGTTTGACTTGGCTTCATCACAAATCCTTCAATTGACAGCTTGCACAACGAGCTTTTGGGTAATACATTCAGCGATGATCCAGTGTCGACGAGCACCCTAGAGAATACAACATCCACACATTCGATGGTAATGTGCAAGGCCTTGTTATGATTTTTACCTTCGGGAGGTAATTCACTATCATTAAAGCTCAAAATATGACCTGATGCAATATTTCCCACCACTTCTTCAAACTGTACTACTGATATCTCCTCTGGCACATGAGCTGCCTTCAAGAATTTTAGCAGTGCTTCTTGATGGGCCTTTGAACACATTAACAATGACAGCATGGATATCTTTGAGGGCGTCTGATTGAGCTGATCAATCACTTTGTAGTCGCTTTTCTGAATGATTCTTAGAAACTCCTCCGCTTCATCATTTGGGATGCCCTTCTGTTTAGATGACTGCCCCTGTTCATTGGTGCTCGGTACGACAGTACCTTTCCTTGTATTGTCACTGCTGTTGACAGGAGGTGCAGTCGGAGCGAAGATTCGACCACTTCTGGTGACGCCTCCGGTTCCCACGATGTTCTCTACAGTCTTCTTTTCTTCCAATACATCTTCTTCTGCCACCTTCTGTCCATTGAGAAAAATAGCTTCATCGTATAACCAAGGTACAGCTTTGGTGCTCTCGTACGGAAACGGAGATGGGGTCGAAATGACAAGCTGGTTCATTGATGGTGGAGACATAGGTATCTTAACTGGATCATACGGGATCTGCAGTGGGATAGAAGTATGTCCGTACATGTTGTCCCATTCTTCCTCATCGCACGGTATGGTCAATGGTGTGCGGTTCGAATTGTCAACTGGGATCCAAAGCTCATATCCATCATCATATGGTATCTCCAATGTTTCGAACGGAATTTCAAGAGTAGCAACTTCCTCAATCTTTGATAGTTGTTCTGCTACTAATACACCCTGCTCAATCAGGCCTTGTATGCCTTTCTTCAGCTCAGCGCATCCTTGAGATCCGTCCATGCAAACATGGCAATTAGTTGGACATCCTGGGTAAATGTTTTTCAACAAGAGTTGCTCCTTAATAGTGAAAAGTGGGGTCCTCAATTTCTCAATATCCGAAATTAATCGGATCCCCTTAGAGCCTTCAATCATGTTTGTTGAGTGATGAGGTGGCATTGGATTAGATTTGATGTTCGGAGTACTTCGGGTAAAGTTTATCGCTTTGGAGTCGATAAGATTTTGCACAATGTATTTTAAAGCTTTACAATTCTCGATGCTATGGCCCGGGGCGCCAGAGTGGAATTCGCATCTCGCATTTACATCGTAGCCGTAGGGGAGAACAGCCGGAGGATCTTTCATTTCCCTAAGTTGAACGAGACCTGCTTTCAACAAGAACGGAAGCAATTTGGCGTAAGTGGACGGAATTGGATCAAGCCTCCTTTCTGGCTTTCTCTGCCCTTGATACTGATTTTGTCTTGGTTGATAAGGTTGTTGTTGTCGATTTTGCTGAGGCGCAGGCTGATTTGCCGGAATAGAAAGTGGTTGCTGTGGAGCGATGGCAGCAATGTGGTGATAACCTTGGTGAGTTCTCCTTCCATTGGTGAACACTGCACTAGCTTCGCCTTCCCTTTTCTTAACAAAACCCTGATAAGGCTTCTTGACCCCGCTTGCAGATCCGCCTGCATTCTGAATTTTTCCCGCCTTCATGAAATTCTCTAATCTCTCTCCAGCCATAACAAGTTCAGAAAACACCGTGGAAGTTGAGGATGCTAACCGCTCAAAGATCGGTCCTTGTAGCGTGCCCATGAATAGGTCTGTCAGTTCTTTCTCCATCAGTGGAGGTTGTACCCTTGCAGCTACTCCCCTCCATCTCTGCGCGAAGTCCTTAAAACACTCATTCGGCTTCTGAGTCAAATTCTGAAGCTGCATACGATTCGGAGCCATGTCAGTATTATACTGATAATGCTTCACGAAAGCGTCTGCCAACTCTTTCCAGCTTCTCACGTTGGATCGTTCCAGGTGCATATACCATTCTAGGGATGCCTCTGTTAAGCTATCTTGAAAGAAATGGATTAGTAGCTTCTCGTCATCAGAATAGGCGGCCATCTTCCTACAGTAAGACCTTATGTGGGTCTTAGGACAACTGTTACCCTTGTACTTCTCAAAGGTTGGAATTACAAACTTTGGAGGTATCTTAACTCCGGGTACAAGACATATTTCAGCGGCATCCAGTCCCAAAACATCGGGGCCTTGCAATGTCTTCACCATCTCCTGTAAAGCATTAAACTTCTTTTCTAATTCGGCGGTCTGTGGCCCATATGCTTCACCTGAATTCTCATAGAAACCTTCATGATCATCGTACTGGACTTGTGTTGGGATCGTAGTACCATGAGGATGAGTCGTACCGACTGGCGGAGGGACGGTGTTGATAGGTACGGCGCCGGCAGAAGTAGGAATTGCCCCAACAGGGGTTGGGGTGGCATCAACAAGAATTGGAATTGCACCACTTGCATTGGGAACTGCACCAGCCAAAGTCTGATTAGCGCTCCTCTCCGCTGCTTGTCTCATCTCCTCTTGACTTCTGGCCATATTCTGAATCACCTCCATGAGTTGATTCATTTGCGTTTTCATGCCTAGCATCTCGCTCCTCATAGTAGCCTGGTCTTGTTCTATCTGATCCATGATTCTCTTCTGGCTATTCCTGGTGTTATACCGATGCCGTGAAGTCAGCTTGCTTTACTCTTTCTGAAAGGGGTAAGCGGTGTGTAAGATCGGGTTGTAGGAAATGCAAAAAGAAAAAATGCGCAAACGTATGCAAAATGCTCGAGAGACTTTCGAGGCTTGTGATTATCATTGGTATCATAGAATCATGACTGAATAATAAAGAAGTGCACAATTTGGACCAAAAAGCAATCTTTCATTAATTTTAGAAAAAATTCATACAGACAAAAGCTGAATAAGCCGAAACTACAAGTCGTGCTACAAAAGATAACTGAATAACTAAAATTCTCTCTTTTGGAGACGTTCTTCAAGCTTCTTCGTCTCAAACATGAACCTCCTAACCATTTGGTCGCAGAGCTGGATAAAGTGGTGAACAGAAGGGGGGATATCATTCCCTTCCAAGTCTTGAATGGCGCTTTCCAACCTCCATGGGATATCACGGATCATGAGGTTGCAATGCTCCACCAAATTGTTGTACCTAGCACGACACATATCTAGAGTCGACTGGTAATAACAAATAGAATCCACATGGGTGTCCAACAACTCATTGAGCTGGGCCTCCTTCTCGAGCCACTGCGCACTATCTCTTTGCAAAGCCTCGAAACGATTCCTCCATAGAAGGGCTGTTTCTTGGGCAGTTTCCAATTCTTGACATTTGTTATTCCACAGGTCAGACGTGACATATGAGTCTTTCAACGCCTCCTCTTTGAGTCTTCGTTCATTTTCCGCTAGGGTCAAGGCATTTCTCAGTCGTTCTTCAAGATCCCCAATATCGGCCTCAAGATTCTCTCGTATTTCCTTCTTTTCGGCAGAGGCTATTTCAAAGAGGTGCCACGCCCTATCACAAGAAGCTTTGGTGTCCTTTAAGCGTTGTCGGAGAGTTGTTAATGATGCATCAGCCCCTTCGTAACCCTGTTGGTACCTGACTCTCAGATCTGTTTCTAATTTTAGCTTCTTGCTACTTTCAGCTGCTTGATCCTGTTCAAACTCCACCTTTCTTTTGCACTGACCACTCTCTACCTTTGCTTGGTGGACTTCATTCTGAAGGTCCTGGTTCTCCTTAGTCAATCTCTCCACTATTAGCTTCAGTTTTTCATACTCTTCTATGGACACATGAGTGGGAGCAGGAGGTGCTTCTTGCATAGAAGGTTCTAAGGGAAATGGTAACGACCTTTCAGCTACTCTAGCTAGTAACCACCGGCTGTATGGCTCCTTTGCCACGCAATTCTTCGCTTTTAACTCCTTCCTCCCCTTTGTATGAATCTTACCCCAAGCCTTAGCAATCTTCCTGACAAACGCAGGGTCCTCTGATGTGGCTAGCAAAAAGAAACTCTGAACCTTCTCTGCCTCGGGCTCGCCCTCCATAGCATAGCCCAACTGACGTAATGCCATGACTGGGTTATAATTAATACAGCCGGCCCTACCGATCAAAGGTACATTACCGAATTCTCCACAACTGAAAATGATTTCCACATCATAGTACTCAGGAGAGTACCAAGCAATATCACTAGCTTCCAGAGACATGATGCGTTGAGACCATTTTAATTTCTTCTTGTTTTCCATGAATGGCCCTTTCTTGGGTAAATGAGAAGCATACCACTTGTATAGTAGGTGAGAGCAGCATTGGATCATTCCCGCCTTCTTTTCACTCCTCCAATGAATGGAGTGATAAACATCGGCAAGGAGTGTAGGGATAGGATTCTTCTGCATGAAGAGAACGATGGCAGTGATGTCTATGAAATTGTCCACATTTGGAAAGAGGACAATCCCATAAATCATTAGAGCAACGCTTATTCCGAACTTTTCCCAATCTTCATCCACCTTGTATTGAGCAGCCTTTTCTAGCAGAAATTTCAATGGAAAACCCTGAACACCCCCTTTACTGGTTAGACCCTCTTTGACTTCCTCTTTGGTCATACGTAGAGCAAGAGCAATGGCAGGAGGTTTTGGTTCTTCTTTCAAGCCTGTGTATATAGGTTGATCCTTAATCTTGATGTTCAAAATGTGAGAATATTCCTCAAGAGTAGGGGCCAACTGATAGTTTTGAAAAGTGAAACATCTGAGAGGTGCATCATAGAACTGAGCCATAGCGAACAAAGCCCAAGTATCGACCCTAGAATGGAGGAGATCAAGCAATTTCCCATACTTCCCCTGAAAGTTGATCTTGATAGCCTTTGGTACGTCAATCAGAATGTCTTGAATTAGTTCCAGCTTTGGTTCTCTAAACTTGATGGAATTTGTGCTTCGCTTTCTTTGGTCAGTCATTGTATTCACCAATACCTGAGATAATCACAGTCTTTTAAGTCCCTCGATATGCGAGAAATGATATGCAATGCAATGTTTTATGAATGCACATGATAAAGAACACAAAACGAGATCAAAATCACTAGTCCTACAAAAACAACACAAAATATTTCTCCCATCGGGTGGGTTATCTATTGGTTTGTAAGAGGGTATCCCAAAGGCTTTTAAGCAAAGTCCCATGCACTAACCCTCAAAAGTTTTCCATCATAACGACTACTCGTAAGACGGTAATCCCTTCAAAGGATGAACACGGAGTTATGTTTTAGCAACCTTTGGAATAAGGTTCTAAAAGGTCCTCAGAGTCACGGACTCCCAAGTTGGAAATAAAAACGCCATTACGACTACACGTAAGACATAATCATCCCAAAGGGGTCTATCTGAGCGGTGGGATTCGATCCAACTCAACGAGTCCTAAGTCTCGCAAATCAGAAAGAAACCACCTCCTAATCTTAGTGTATACTCGAAAGCTCGGGTAGAAAGCTTTATCTCACAAACCATCCAATAAACCCAACAGGTTAGAGAATCAAAGCATAAACAAATAAAGCAAATAAAACACAAATACGATAAACAAAATAGGCTTGGCTTGCTAGGAGTCCCCAGCAGAGTCGCCATCTGTCGCTACTCGAAAAATGCATCGTGCAACGACGGGGAGGCGAAAAAGAAAGGACAGAAGAGTCGCCACCGAACTTTATTTATCCCATGAGGGGAAAGGAAAATATCGAGAAAACCTTAAGAAAGAAATGGATAAGATGGTCTCGCGACCAAGAACGGGTTCGGAAGCCGGTTATGCGAGGGGAGGGTATTAGCACCCCTCGCATCCATCGTACTCGATGGGAACCTTTTGTTTGTCGATGTGTGAATTTATTTGCTTAAATATTATGCTATAAAAGAGTGTTTCACCGGGTAAAAGAAGGGTTAGAAACAAGAAAGTTAGGAGGAAAGAGAGAACGGGGAAGAAAAGAGAAAGAACAGACTCGGTAGGACTTCGCGGTCCTAGGCCTACGTATTCTCAAAAGATATGAGAAAGTCAGAGTCGACGTAGTTCGGGGAACTACAGATATGGGGGGAATGTGCTCGGCAAGGATTGTGGCCCTTGTGCCTACGTATCTTTACTTAAAAAAGTAAAGAATCAGAGCAGCCGTAGTTCGGCCTACGGTGTGTTGATACTTTTTTATGGATTATGCTATCGTGCGCATTCTAGCAGTTTAGGTGTTTTGCTGCTCGCTCGTTGGAGACTTAGGCATTACCTGTTTGCGGTAGAACGGACGTAACATATCCTTTTGAAAGATTGATTAGTTTTCGCCACGCGGGGCAAGGAGTCACATTTGATTGATTGGATTATTTTTTAAGGGGCGAGACAGGTCCTCGGATAGTAACCCCTACGGGTAGTACCCAATTCATTGTCTCAAAGTTTTTGTTATAAAAAAGGTGTCGCGAACGAGGCGTCTTCGTATTGAAAGACGAGCGTCGAAACCACCCTCACTACAGTGGGCATCCCTATGCTCGGAGAAGAAGAGGTCTACACCCAATCCTCTCTCTTTAATTCAATGCAAAGAGAACTTCGTTCTCTTATTAAAGATGTTTTTGGCTTTGAATGGTAAGTGTTTTGCGACAGAGAACCCTACGGTAAACGTCAACACTCGGGATAGGAGAAGGCCTACGCCTAACCACTCCACGACCATTCAAGTTTTTGTTATGAAAATAATTTGAAAAGGCACTCAGTGCGGGACCGAGGTTTTTGGTGAAAAGGGTTACGGAATGAAGTTGTGAAAGGAAAAGGTGGATAAAGTCGCGTCTTCATATCGAAAGACGAGTATCGAGACCACCCTCACTACAGTGGGCATCCCAACACTCGGAGAGGAAGAAAGTCTACACTTAATCCCCTCTTTTAATTCGATACAAAGAGAAATCAAATTAATATGGTTTGAAAATGGACTCGGTACGAGACCGAGGTTTTAGGAGAGATGGTATGAAAACGTCTTCGTATTGAAAGACGAGCGTCGAAACCACCCTCACTACAGTGGGTATCCCAACGCTCGAAGAAGAAGAGGTCTACACCCAATCCTCTCTTTTTAATTCAATACAAAGAATTGATTTTAAGGAGATGAGATTTGAAAATGGATGGAAAGCGTTGAAAGCGGAATGGTCTCAGATCCAACATTATTCATCAATAATTTGACTGGTAATGAATTACGGAAGTGTCGTCATCGACCAAAAAAAGTGAAATGAAAATAAAGTCGAAAATGAATCGAAAATGGAAAACGAAAGAGAGCGGTCTCAGATCCTTCATTTCTCATCAATAATTTGACAGAGAATCGAAGGTGGTCTCGTCATCGACCCAAAAAAAGCGTACAAGTGGAATAAAATGGTTGAAGATAAAATGAGAATATAAAATCTAACTTCTAGGATAAAATATTTACAAAGTTTAGAAAATATGATTATATTTATAAAAACTAAACTAAATTATATATACCACAAACTATTATTAAAAAAAATATAAAAAATAAAAAGAAAACTAAAATAAAGTTATAACCAAATCAAAAGAAAAGAAGAAAAAAGAACAAGTCAAAATAGGAAAAAGGGGAAAGACAACGTCGTGGGCCTAAAAGCCCAACCAACTCACCAAGACTTGACCTCACTGATTGAGAAAAAAAAACAAATGGAAACGGTGAAATGATGTTTGAAGTTACAGTAACATTATCACCAACATTCAAGATATACCAAATTTTTTTAACAAAATCCCAGCAATGTTTAAATAACCAACAAAACCTAACAGCGGATTTCGAAACAAGATCAAATGAATCAAGCACCACATACTTTCTTCGGCAAGATTTCCGAGGTCGAGTATCGCTACCACGTATGCGAAGACGTCTCGTTCCTTTACCGGGTTTGAGTTGATTCTCGCTTCACCTTTTCAACTCATCTTTTCTTGTTCCTGATTTTTCTGGTTTTGAAAGTGATTCAGGGTTATTAATTTGGTTATTGTTTGAAGGTTATGAAGGAAGAGATTTGTGATTTATGTTGTATTGCTGGTTTAGGAGATTGAAACGGGTTTGGAGAAAATAGAGGAAGGGGGTTTCACGAGCAAATCAGGATTGTTGATAGAAGGGGAAGTTATTTTGGGGTTTGAGCTGGAGGTTCAATGGTGAATCGTAAAAAATCGATGATGATGAAGCTCGGAGAGGTGAAGGAAGCAGTTGCAAATTAGGGTTTTTTTGGGAGTAGCGGCGGTAGGGTCCCTTTTGAGTTGCTACTGTTGCGTTTATATATGACATCCCCAGTTTGTGAATCCCTTTCTCCGTATTAGCAAGGATTGAATTGGTATTCCGAAAAATCAACGCTCGTCTGGGGTCGTACGAATTCTTCTACCCAGGTTTTGTCTTTTTCAACTCTCTCTGCTTTTTGCCGGTTTCAATTTTCTTGTGGTCCCCAGCTGATAGCGACGTGACAATTTTTTCTCTTATTTTGAAGTTTCCTACTTTGGGATTGGCCTCACTCTAGAAGTCATCTCTCGTGCGTTCTTGCTCTGAAGGCTTTCCAGCAAAACATCTATTAGTTATGCTTTTGGTTGCAACATCGGTTCCCCTCCATTTTCCATGATAAACAATCTCAAAGGTACCAGAACCCTACTCTGCCAGCTCTTCAAAGTCACAGTTCTTCATAATCTGCAAATGTCCAACATCTGATATTGGAAAGCCAAAATTTCCCTTTTCTGGAGAATTTCTCTTGACATCCTAAGTTATATCTCTACACATTGCATCTATTGCATTATTTTGAACATCACCGTCGTCAATATTTTTGTGGCAGGAGACATCTTCGGCTTGCAAGTTAGGATTTGAAGGAGCACATAAGTGGAGAACGGAAGCTGCTACATCTTCGGCAACAATTTTAGGTTGTTGGTCTTTGGTTGAACTTTGTCATAGCAACCATTTTCAAAAGTTAAATTTTGTTTGAACAACTCGTAGGGGTCAACATCCAATTGCGCAACCAAATTTAATTTCTTGTATCCGTGTGGTATACTCCAAGGATCCTGATTGCCAAGAACTGAGTTTGGAGAATCCTGCCTATCACAAAACATGAAAGATGTCGATGATGTAGATGATGTCGAATCATTCTTGTGATGGTTTATAATATTTGACCGAGTAGTGCCCAACACAAGTGGTGGTGCAATATCAGTGTCGTCCTCTGTCTTGGAATTTTGCCTGAATAAAATATCCTTAGAAGAAGATGGCTGCACACCTATCATCTCAACTCTATCCGCATCAACTGTCGGTTTCAATGTGACAAAGTTGTTGTCCAGAATCACCTCTTTCTCTGCAGCAACCTGACTTTTGTAATCTTATAGATTTATCAACTGGAAGTAAGCAGTGATCATCACTAACATCAGTATTCTGTATCTTGGGAATGTCATTCCTTCCATCAATAGGTCTTACACAACTCTATGTAATCCAAATATTTACTGCATCTGATCTAGAAATGACACTAGTAAGCTCATTTGTGTATTCTTTGGAAGTTCCTTAGGCAACACACTCCAGAATATGTAAAGTCATTCCATCAACTATAGGTATATTATTATTAACATGCCTGTTCACGTGTTCGTCTGGTTCAACCCAGGTTTCAACCGATGCCATATGCTGGCGGACAACATCATCTGGATAAGAAGGTGGTGTCGTTTGGTGCAGAGTGCAGGCTTTTAGTGTGTGCTTGTGATTTTTTCTTTGTTTTACAAGTTGTTGTTGTGTTGTATTTGTTTGGTTGCAGGGTGATAATGTTTTTGTTTCAAATCGAAACCGTGCGATTGAGTTGCTGTTGTATTTAAAGGTGAGCAGAGGGTAAGTTTCAATGGTGAGAGGTATGGCGGAGGAAGGCTATTCCACCATGGGAGTCGTAGTTGGTGAGTTTTTGAGGTATTATCGGGCCTCAACAGTTTCACAGCGGAGATGCAAATGTTTTGAGGTGATGACAAGCTTATTCTCTGTTTTTTTCAAAAGAAGGTCCTCTTGTTCTTAGCTTTGCTCTTCTCACTCGCGGCGATGACGGTGATGATGTTCTACGTTTGTCGGAGGGAGCACCGGTGAATGATGGTTGTTATCGGTTCTGTTGTGGTAGTTGTTGTTGAATTGGTGGAAGGTAGAGGTAAATTTCTCTTATCTAAACCTGCTCCATTTTTTTCAAAGTTTTTTCAACTGATATTTTCTCATTTCTTTTCATGCATGACCTGTAAATTCAGAGTAAGACTTGGACAACTTGGAAGACACATTCTTATGCGTTTCGGGTGCAAGCAAAAGTTACAATTGGGAATGACAATAGGATTTGGCTTATTTTGTGCGTGAAGCTGGCTTTAATACGGCTGATGGCTTTGGCGGGATAAAGGCGCTGCATATTCTTTCTTTACCAGCTGTGTATTGGTGAATTCCCCTCACATTATGTACTAATCGTTTGTTCATGTTGCATATGAGGTTATGTGGCTTTGCACGACATTACGAACATTGCGGTTTTGTTGGTGCGTGAATGGTTTGTTTTGAAGCTGTGGCAACGGCGTGAGCGTCGTAACCATTTGTTGAATTTTGTGAATCACCCTATTTTCATAAATCTTTTCATTTTTGACAGGTAGCTAACGCAAGGAGCTCGTGAGCGGTGTTTTTCTATGTTGCAAAATTCAAGTCGGGGTTACGGCGCATGTATCGGAGTGAGTGGCAGCTTGGTGACTCTTGTTGGCTTCAAAGACATGAGGTGAAGGTTGCTACCGTGCATATTAAGCTTGGACGAGAAATGCGAGGCGCACGGTTGGAAAACCACATGAGCTTTAAATAAATATTTTGTATAATTTGGGTTGTTGAAACCAATTGACCCATTATGACATTTGAAATGACCACGTGTAAAAAAGCACATTCTTAAACAACAGTTTTTATTTTTATTTTGGACAAACTGATTGTACAACAAATTCTTTAATGAGTCCATTCCTTGCTTCATGCGTAATTCCATGACATTGGCTCCTCATTTTGTCCTCCACATATGATGTAATAAAACAAGTGGCTTCATACTTGTCTTAGAAATATTTGATTTGAAGATTGTAATAGCCTGATAAGGTAAGTGTGATCATGCTAGGAGCTTTTAAAATGAATTGAAGTTCATCTTTAAACCAACTACCCTTAACAAAACGGCTCTCTTGTTCATAACCCGAAGTTGACAAATCAATAAATCCGACCTTGTTAATAACTTGACGTAGCTAAACAACACAACTTCCGATCAACTTGAAATGTGATAAAAACTTGAAACCAAACACACATGTTTTGTCCATACTGCCAAGAAATAAGGGCAATGCTTTCTTTCACCTCTTATGTTCAACATGTTAGCAATAACCTTGAGAAGCAACTTGGGGCAATGAAAAAATATATGAGAGGGTAGGACAAATTTGGGGTATGACACCGTTTATCTGAATCAGTCTCTTCTGAAGACAAAGTATCGGTGAAGCATCAAAGTCATGCGGGTCATAGATTGATCAACTTATGGTGTTCGTCTGTGCCACATTGCCGATATTCTGTTATTTCTGTTCATTTCTGTATATTTTTGCGCAACTTCCTTTTTTCAGGGGTTGCATCTATTGTAAGAACTTGCATATTTACAGGCCCATCAGTCAATAAAACATATACTATTCAGTAATTGTTTGTTTTGCTTTAGCCTTACTATTTTATTTGCAAAAAACGCCTGATGTTTTTGATAAACTGTGCATACATAAATTTGAAGGCTTTGCCAATAATCATTAAAACTCTGAGTTATTTGAACAACGTCACAGATGATGACTAAGATAGTTCCTTTGTGCAGGATACCTTGTCTATTTGTTCATTTTTGCAGGGTCATTACCCTTGGGGCGATTCGTCAGAGGTGTATCTCCGGTATGATCACCATTTCCCCCAATTATTGAAGCTTTAACATCTCTATCCCCAGTAGAGTTGTATGCAGATGGACCGAGCAGTTAAGTCTGTACTTTTATCCCCGACAATTGGTCGGTACACATTTAGCTCTTCGCAGTTCGATACCGAAGTCTCCAGCAGAGCAGGTTTATCCTCAGAAGGTGCGTCTGTACTCCCTAGAGAGTCGAGATGGGATCTCTTCCCACAGAGTTTGAGCGTATAACTTTGTATCCCATCAGAGTTCAAATTGTTGACTCATCCCCAAGCAGAGGTCGATGTTGTTTCCCTCGTTGGGCGATCCCCAGTAGAGTTGGTTTTTCTCCCTTGCAGGATCGTAGAGTTGTCTCTATCCTCAGGAAACTGTTTCCCCAGTAAGTCGTCACTGACAGGTGAGTATTTGTGAGCCATCTAGGGTTATTTCCTTCAGCAGGGCGTGTTGTGAATCTCGGGGGTTGATTCCGAGTCCACGCAGAGTTGTCGATTCCCTAGTAGGGCGACTTTGTTTTCAGTGTCTGGTTGTCTATCTGGCAAAGCCGTCTTGTTCCCAGAAGGGTTGTATTCTGGAAGGTCATTCAGGGCGTTTTCCTCAGCAGGTTTTTGATGTGAATCCCCAGCTGAGTTTGAACTTCTTGCTCTCGTAAGAACTTTGTTCCCCGACCGTTCAGGGCTTGTTTTCCCCAACAAAAGTCCAATTGTGATTGGCATGTGTTAACCATTCCTCCAGCCGGGTGGATTTTGGTTTTCTCCTCAGCATTTATTTTGCTGGTTTGTTTCCATTGCATCTGCATTCTGTGCATAGCATCCTCCAAACGCGTAGTATTTCCATTTTGTATGGAGCATTATGCCATTTTCAAACATACGCATGTGAAACATAAGCCAGGTTGTTGCCTCTTTGTTTGCAGGTGTATTCCCAACAGATGATTTATTTACTTTGCCTGCATGGTGTTCAGACCCGACAAGTTTTGACTGATATCTTCTGCCCGTATGGCATCCAGACCATGGTGATTTCCGATTTGTTTACGTCCGTTGAGTATTCAGGCTCCGGTCTATCTCCGTTGAGTATCCAGACTCCGGTTATTACGTTGAGTATCCAGACTCCGGTCTATTTTCATTGAGTATTCAGACTCCAACCATTTGAAAGATTTCTTCTTCTACTCGTATGGTATCCAGACCATGGTTGTTTCTGTTAGCCTGCGTGGTATCCAGACCCCGAGTTACATTTTCCCCAGTGGTGTCGCCGGACCTCAGCTGTTGTTATAAACCTATGTGGTATTCAGACCTTGATAAGTACATTTGTGGTGTATCCCTTTGTTACGTTGAGTGTTCAGGCTCCGGTTATTACGTTGAGCTTCAGGCTCCGGCTTTTTCATTGAGTATCCAGACTCCGTCTTTTACGTTGAGCGTTTAGGCTCCGGTTTATTTGTGTTGAGTATCCAGACTCCGACTTTTATGTTGAGCGCCCATGCTCCAATTTATTTGCGTTGAGTATCCGTACTCCGGATTTTATGTTGAGCGTTCAGGCTCCGGTTGTTTCATTGAGTATCCAGACTCCGGTTGTTTCGTTGAGTATCCAGACTCCGGTTGTTTCATTGAGCGTTCAGGCTCCGGTTATTTCGTTGAGCGTTCAGGCTCCGGTTATTTGGATGAGCGTTCAGGCTCCGGTTATTTCGTTGAGCGTTCAGGCTCTGGTTATTTCGTTGAGTATCCAGACTCTGATTATTACGTCGAGTGTTCAGATTCCGACAAATTTCATTGACTCATTTTGTTCATTGAATATCCAGATTCCGACAATTTGAAATGTCTCCCTTCAGCCTGTATGGTATCCAGATCATGGTACAATTTTAATGGATATGTTCATCTTATCAGGTGTTTTTCAACAGAGTCACTTGGTTAAGTTTCTCTTTGTTCCCCAGCCGAGTTACTTGGTTAAGTTTCTTCGTGCTCCCTAAGCAGAGTTATTTGGTTAAATTTCTCTCTTTCTCCCTGCCAGAGTTGCTTGGTTAAGTTTCTCTCTTTCCCAGCGGAGTATTTGCAAGATGTCTATCAGATGTCTCTTCCGACTACATGTCGATGTTAGTTAGCTTGTTGTCGTTGCAACTAGTCATTCATTATTTCCGGAAATTTTTGTTCCCATCAGAGTTTGTAGTTTATTTTTACGGTTGGCAAATTTCTGGGTTCTTTGGTATTCAACTGTCTTTTACCTTTATTGTTTGAAAGTCGTTCGCTTTTCGCTCATTCAGGTTCAAGCCGCTTGAATAGGGGCAGCTGTTTTACCCCAAAATTTGACCAACCGATTCTCGTACTTGGCTTGTGTTTCATCTCATTTTTTTTCATATCATAACATTTGTTTTTGAGGCAGGCGATCAAGGTTTGCATGTGGCTCAGGGATCTTTTTAGTGCAAAAGACCGAGCAGCGAGCATCAGAGGCTCAGACGTTTATTTTGCCCAGCGATCGAGCGGTCAATTTTATCTTGTTTTGCAGGATATTTTAGCTTAAGAGGTAGCATTCAGGCTATATCGAGCATTCTCACAGTTACAATATTCAAGAGGAAGCTTCAGAGGTTGAACAGAGATTAAAACGGTTGAAAACGGGAAAATATGTAGATTTCCCTCCAAAAGGCGCCAAAATTCAAGTTTTGTAGGTGTTAATTAATTAACCATATGGTTAACCGATTAACCAGTGCAGATTTTTTCTCTGTACGTGATTTTTCAAGTGAAGCCACTTTAGGGTCCAATTTTGATCACTTGTGAGTTGATTTTTCACCAAGGGAAGGATCTAGAACCATTTTGAATTTTGGTTAACTTTCAAATCATTTCAAATTCCCTCCAAAATTTCCACTCCTCACTCCAAAGCAATTTTCACAAACCACATTCCAAGCCTCATTTGGATCCAAGCCTAAGGGGTATTTAATTGATCTACTCCAAACCTCACACATCTAATCCTCATAATTTCCATTTCATTTCAGAATTCACTCTCATTCTCTCAATTTGCTCTCAACTTTCCATCTCCCAAAACCCTCACCAAAGCTCTTCTCACATTGAAATCCTTGATTCTCCATTGGAATCATTGGTTTCTAAGAGATGAACCTTCATCTTTGATCATCATCATCTCAATTTCTTCATCCAATTTCCGTGCAAGTTTGGATCTGAATTTTGAAGTTGCTTGGAAGGAGCTTATTTGGATTATTTTTGCTTAATTTTGGTGGATCTTCACTCCTACAATAAGAGCACACTTGGATCTTGAAGAATCTCCGGGTTTCTTGCTCGGATCTGCATAATTGGAGTAAATCAACACTAACCGAAGCAATTCTCCGCTTCGTAGGTTGGAATTCTTGATCTGATTTTGCTTTTAAGCTTATTTGTATAATTAGCATGTGGATCTTCATTTTCAATTGATTTTGCTAATTTGATTCATATGATCTGTGATCTTGATGGTTTAATGTGTTTACGTGTTGATTGGACCGCTGTTTGCTTGTTTAAATCCATGCATAATTGATTATGTGATAATCCGAAGCATTGGATAAGTGCTTATGTGGTGAAATTGTTGTTCTGCTGTTGTTGGCACAGTATTAATCGGTTAACCAATTGGTTAATCGATTAACCAATACAAATATTCAAATTTTCAAGCATTTTTTAATGGTTAATCGATTAACCCCTGGTGTTAATCGATTAACACTGTGCCAGCAGACCTGTTTTGCTATTTTTCTTGCTTGTTTTGGTGCTCACTCACTTCGAATCTTCATAGATCAATATGACGCATTAGGAGTAAGTTGTTTTGGATATATGTCTCTGTTCTTGATTGTTTAATCATGGTTTTATCGACATGCGTTTCGTTTTCCACTTGAATGCATACTCTCGTATATGTTGTTCAATGTGATGTTTATCATTTGGTTTTTGCATGAGTTTGAAGAATGATTCGGTTGAGACGCGCTTGTGGCGACTGCTGCCCCACACTTTTTCCTCCCTCTTTTCTTCGGTGATTGACGCTTGAATGGTTGTAGGGGTCTTGACTTCTCCCATTGCATCTCACTTTTGGCTTGAACTTGTTTGAGCTCATTTGTATGCTTTTGTGCTTGCATGTTCATGTTTGATTGCCTTCTTGCATTTCTCTTTTGATTCTTGCATCTTCCATTTGCATGCTTGAGGTTGAGATGTGCTTGTGGTGGTATTTACCCCCATACTTTGTTCCTCCCTCACTTTCATTCTAATTGTGCATTACATGTTTGCATACTTGCATTTTTCTTATGCTTTCTTTTTCTTCTTCTTTTGTTTTCCTTGGCCATGTTCCCTTAGGACCTCTAATCTTCCTTGTTCAAGGTTGATTATGATAGACATTAGGCTTGAACCCATGCATGATAACATTAGGTAGCATTCCCTTTCATTCCAATCATAGGGGCACTTTGTATGATAACTTTAGGTTGAGTCTTAGTCTCCCTTTAGAGTGTCCTTCTCTTCTCATCTTCAAAATTTCTCAAAACATCTAATAAAGGATAAGGATTGTTGTACGTTACGAGCCTTAAGTACTTGGGAAATGGTGATTGGGGGGCCTCCTCTCAATTTTCTAGAGTGTGTAACGTATGTCCTTTGGACGATATGCGACGCATTCGCTCCTAGGTCATAGTCTTTAGTGCAACATGAATTACAAACAATAATCAATGCACTTCTCCTCTAAAAAACACAAAAACAAACTTCAAATCTTTTTATCCTTCAGGATTTAATTTGGAAAATCTTTTTCATAAGGAGAGTTTTGTTAACTCTTGGTTCTACCACAAACAGGTAACGCCTAAGTCTCCAATGGTCGAGCTGCATACACCTAACTGCTAGAACTAAGTTTTTAACTCTACTCGGGCCTAAAACCTTTTGAACCAACCGGTGTTCCTGTTAGCCCGAACTAAGTTTGCTATGATTTCTCATACCATATGAGAATACGTAGGCACAAGACGACGATGTATTGGCGAGCAACCTTCCCCCACTTTCACCCGTAGTTAGCCGAACTACGTTGACTCTGACTTTCCCATTGCACGAGGGAATACATAGGGATAGAGCGGCGATGCTCTATCGAGTCCTTTCTTTTCTTTTCTTTTCTTTTGTCCCTGAGTCGTAGCTTAGATAGTAAACACCCTTTTAGATAGACAACAAAGTGTGGATCCCGTCGAGTATGACGGACGTGAGGGGTGCTAATACCTTCCCCTTGCTTAACCGACTCCTGAACCCGAGATATGGTTGCGATGACATGTCTTCTCCCTTTTTCATTAGGTTTTCTCTGATCCTGCAAGGGAGAAAAGCCAACTCTACTGGGGATTGCCTAACGAGGGAAACAACATCGAAGATTGATTTACGGTCGGGTTATCATCAAATTTGTGTGTAGAGTTCAGATGTACCAAAGACCGTACTTAGAACCTGTTATAGCTATTATGAATTCTTAGTAAATGTCTTTCGGTGTGACGAATACTGCAGCTATTTTCATGGATTACATGAACCGGATATTCCAACCCTACTTGGACCAATTTCTAGTGATATTTATTGATGACATTCTTATTTATTCTCGTACTCCTCAAGAGCACGGAGAATATTTAAGGATTGTTCTATTGATTTTTCAAGAGAGACAATTTTTTTTCCAAGTTAAGCAAATATGAGTTTTGGATGACGGAAGTTAGATTTCTTGGTCATGTTATATCCAAAGGAGGTGTAGCGGTAGATCCATCAAAGTTTGAAGCAGTAATTAATTGGGAAAGACCAAAGAATGCTTCAGAAGTCAAAACTTTCTTAGGATTGGCAGGTTATTATAGAAGGTTTATCAAAGGTTTTTCTCAGTTGGCTTTACCAATGACTAGACTTACCCGAATTTTTTTTCCTTATAGTTGGGATTCGGGTTGTGAGCAAAGTTTTATAAGTTTGAAGAAACGGTTGACGACTGCTCTTATTTTGGTTATTCTTGATCCTCAAAAGTCATATGAAGTATTTTGTGATGCTTCCAAGAGGGAATTAAGAGGTGTGTTAATGCAGGGTGGTCAGGTTCTAGCTCATGATTCTCGTCAGTTAAAGGTTCATGAAGAGAACTATCCAACTCATATTTGAAGTTAGAGGTGATGGTTTTTACACTGAAGTTGTGGCGTCATTACTTGTATGGAGTGCGTTTTGAGATGTTCAGTGACCATAAGAGTTTAAAGTATTTGTTTGATAAGAAAGAATTGAATATGCGTTAAAGGAGGTGGATGAAGCATTTGAAAGACTTTGACTTTGACTTGAAGTGTCATCCAGGTAAAGCGAATAAGGTGGCGGATGCGTTAAGTCAGAAGGAAGTACATAAAGCTGAGCTGATGATGTGTGAGTATGCATTGTTGGAAAAGTTTCGAGATCTTAATCTTCAACTTGTTTAGACTCCGAATGGTATGATAATGGGAAACTCAAATGTTAATTCTACTTTAAGAGATGAAATCTAATAAGGGCAAGTGCTAGATGCAAAGTTACAAGAGATGTTAGTTCAATCGAGTTTTACTCGAGCCATAGATAGAGTTATTCTATTTAATCAAAGGATTTGTGTTCCAGATGATGTGGTGCTAAAAAGGAAGATTTTGGTAAAAGCGCATAAGGGAGCTTTTACTATACATCATGGTTCCTCAAAGATGTATCAAGACTTAAAGAAGGAATATTAGTGGTCCGGTATGAAAAAAGTTATTGCGGAGTATGTGTCTGAATGTGTAGTGTGCCAACAAGTGAAGATCGAACACCAAAAATTGGGTGGTTTGTTACAACCGTTAGAGATTCCAATGTGGAAATGAGATAGTATTTTAATGGACTTTATGATTGGGTTACCTCGTACACAAAATGGTTATGATTCTATTTGGGTAATTGTAGACCGGTTGACGAATTTCGTGCACTTCTTAATGGTGAAGACTACTTACAAGACAAGTCATCTTGCACGGTTGTTTATTTCGAAAATTGTGAGACTTAATGATGTTCCCTCTAGCATAGTGTCTGATAGAGATCCAAAGTTTACTTCAAGATTTTGGAGAGCTTTTCAACAAGCCATAGAATCTAAGTTGTGTTTGAGTATGTCGAGTCATCCTTAAATGGACGGTTAGACAGAATGAACGATACAAACTTTGGAAGACATGTTAAGATCTTGTGTGCTTGAAAGTGGAGGAAATTGGAAGGAAATTTTACTGTTGATTGAGGTTTCATACAATAATAGTTATGATACGAGTATTGGTATGGCTCCTTACGAAGCATTGTACGGAAGGAAATGTATAACACCTTTGTGTTGGATGAAAATTGGTGAAGAAAGGATTTTAGGTCTGGAGATTGTTCAAGAGATTACGGAAAAGATTATAATGATTCATGACAAGGTTAAGAAAGCACAAGACCATCAGAAGAGTTATGTGAATAACCGAAGGAGACCATTAGAATTTGAAGAAAGTGACCATATGTTTTTGAAAGTCACTCCAATATTGAGATTGAAAGGACCATTTAAGTCGCGGAAATTAATCCCGAAATACGTGGGACCATATCAAGTCTTAGAAAGGATTGGTGAAGTAGCTTACAGATTAGCCTTACCGTCTTCTCTATCTGAGATGCATGATGTTTTCCACGTGTCAGAAGTTCATTCTTGATCCTCTTCAACCAGTTCTTCTAGATACAATCAAGATATAAGTATATTTAACTTTTGAACATCTACCAAGTTATGTTGTGGGAAGAGAAACTAAGATGTTGAGAAACAAATAAATTCCTCTTGTTAAGGTTCAATGGGACGAAACACATCTGGGTGATGCTACTTGGCAGCTTGAGTCTGTGATGCGGGATGCTTACCCTCACCTTTTCAGGTAATATTTAAATTCGAGGACGAATTTTTATTTAAGGGGGGAGGATGTAATACCCCGTATTTTATAAAATGCTCTAAATAGTATTGGTTAAGATCAACTAGGTTCTGGTGTGCTCTGAGAGTTATATATTGAGATGATTAGAACAACCAATTAGCTCATATTTGATTTAATTAATATTACCTGACTCAGAGATTTTATTAATTGGTACATTAAAGGCTTTTTTTACACCCTTAATTTTGGACATTAAACCAAGTTAGTCTTACTAAATTCTCATGTTATCTCTTTGTGCCTTTTGTTCTATTTTGTAAGGAAAGTGATATAAAAGAAAAAGATAGTAAGAGAAAAGGGAAAGAAGAATAGAGAGAAAGAATAAAAAGAAGAGAGAAAGAAGAAGAAACCCTAGTAGAAAAGGAAACTTCACCATTCATCATCAAATCATCTCATCTTCATCATCAACAACTTCTTCATCATCATCTAGAGGTGAGTTCTAGGTAGAAACTCAAAGTTAGAGTTATTAGATAGAATGCTAGAAGTTAGGTTTGTTATATAGATACATGATTCTTGTTGTGTTCTTGATATTGCTACTTGAAATGTTGTTCTTATGCTTTAATATGTTGGTACCGTGTTGGATTGAGTTTGGGAAAGAGTGGGGTGAAAAAACCCCTTGGAACTGCCTTATTTTATGCAGAGAAATTATGGAAATTGTAGAGCTCGCACATCAAGCTGAAGGCGAACGTGACAGCGTGTCATACTCGCACTACGAGTTGAAGGCAAGGCAAAGGTGAACATTCGACCAAGGCTCATATATCAACCACTGAGCTCTTTTTCTACTGCCTCTAAATTTTCCTGTCTCGGCCAGAGCTTGCACAAAAAACTCAAGGCGAAGGGACCTTGCCTGGCCTTCGCACAGCGAACCTGGCAGTGTTTTTCATACTTTATTTTGATGCTTGCTTGGTTGTTTCACATGCACGTTTATTGTTACTATATCTTGTTTACATTGATTATTACGAGTCTTACTATATCTTGCTTTGCTCTTGATGCAGTGTATTTCCATTTTACTGATTGCACCCCTTTTGCTTATTTCTCTTATTTTATTTCATTTCAATTTCTATTTTCATTTTAAATATTTTTAAATAGCTCCATTTATCCAAAAATTCCATAAAAATTGTTTCCTCATATTTTAGAGTGTTATTTAATTTTATAAATTTTTTGTTTCTGATTTTATTTTATTTTTCTATTTTATTTCAATTTTGCAATTGGATCACTTTTATGGTGTATACCTTGTGTGGTCTTGATTGTTTGGACCTCAATTCTTGATATCCTATGACCATGTCCTCTCCCTCACCTAGATAAGGGATTTAAGCATTCTTGAGTGTGGTTTTGAATGATCATTGGTCCCTTTTCATTTGAATTTGAGTTAATTTTTGTTGCCCCTCGATTTATGCTCAATAAGGTGGAACACCCTTAATAATTGAATTATTTGGTGATGCCTTGAGTTGAATTTGACCATGAGACTTTGGTTTCTATTTTTCATTTGACATAGCTATCTTATGCTTTTTATTTGGAATTTATTGAACAATCTTCCTATTTTTGATGAAGCTTGCAAGTCAAGTCATCTCAAAGGATGTTCATACAAACTAGTTTGACCTAGTTCCTTTGGGAAATGACTTCTATGGATCTCATATGCACCCTATGAGTCTTTATGATTGTTTATGACATGATTAAGGTGTTGGTTCTTTATTTTTATGTCATACACTTGTGTAACTTATTTTGCAAGTTACTTAGAAGTTAACTATGCGACACCTACCACGTCTTCTGCGTCCGTCAACAATGCCCCTAAATGTTATACAAATAGAATCAAGTTGACCAGACTCAACACTATAAATATAACATTCGGAATGATGATGTCCATGCATATATGAAACAGAAATAAATACTTATAATATTCCATGGCTAGGTCAAGGATGTGACCTGCTCTGATACCAATTGTAACGGTCGTATATAAATACATATGTCTAGAAGATACATATTATACATGCTTGCAAGTTTTGTACTGAAATACAAATAAGTTCCTAGTAGCACATTGTATACATTATATGCCAAAACATAAAATCTAAAAACAATTGCATAATATACACAAGATGCTCAAAAGACTAAGAACTAAATCATATTAAATTATCTCAAAATAGAGTCTTCACAGAGGAAACAATTCCATCCCAAAGTAGCCAAGACAAGTAAGGATATCAAACTGCCTTATCTTTACCCTTCACAGAACCGAAACCACCTGAAATATAATCTACAACATGGGGTGAGATAATAATCCCAGTGGGTTCCCTATATTATGGATTTTGTCAGCTTTACAAGGTTCTAACCAATCCTAACTCAAGTCAAAAGGGAAAGGATAAGACTTGAGTTCACAATCTCACCCTATATGGAAATATGTTACTTGAGTTCAACAACTCAAACCATCACTATTTGGAAACCACATCAAGGCATCTTTCCCCGGCCAACCCCACATCTAGAGTTATTGACACGGGTCACAAATCCTTGTATTATAGATATCTTTCCCCAGCCAACCCACACAAGAGTTCTCAACACGGGTCACAGATATCTAGCTCATATGTAACTTTCCCCGCCCAACCCTACACAAGAGTTCTTAACACGGGTCACAAATACCTATCTAATAAGTAACTTTCCCCGGCCAACCCTACACAAGAGTTCTTAATACGGGTCACATATACTTATCAATGAATAATGCATACATTCCAGAAAAGCTCTCGATATATGCCTCAACTCTTGGAATGATACATCATAAGAGATTACTTCTAACTACGTGATCACATATGCAAACATGATTGTATTCGACAATCACAAGGCCACATATGCCTTATTCATAAAGAAACACAAAAATCAACACATGTTCCATATAATCTCTCACCTTACCGCTAGATAACTACTTGTCAATGATGCACACCTAAACATCAAAAGCACTAGCATTGTCATCTAAGTCATCTATCATTTCCTAGTTACATCACTAGGTCATTCTATTGAATTGTGATAAGGTTTTCTTCACTTTCTCTTAATCCTTTTTAATCATGTAATCATCATTTTAATCAATCCACCATCCACAAATCCACATGCATATTACTCATAATAATCAATGTAAACAAGATATAATAACAATAAGCGTGCATGTGGAACAATCAAGCAAGCATCAAAATAAAGTATGAAAAACACTGACAGGTTCGCAGTGCAAAGGCCAGACGAGGTCCCTTCGCATTGAGTTCTTTGTGCAAGCTCTTGGAAAGATAGGAAAATTTAGAGGTAGTAGCAAAAGAGCTCAGTGGTCGTTGTGCGAGCCTTGGGCGAATGTTCGCCTTTGCCTCGCCTTCAGCTCGTAGTGCGAGCATGACAGACTGTCACGTTCTTCTTCAACTCGATGTGTGAGCTCTGTGATTTCCAGAATTTCTCTGCATAAAATAAGGCAGTTCCAAGGGGTTTCTTCATCCCACTCCTTTGTAAACTCAATCCAACATGGTACTAACATATTAAAGCATAAGAACATCATTTCAAGTAGCAATATAATGAACACAACAAGAATCATGTATCTACACAACAAACCTAACTTCTAGCATTCTATCCAATAACTCTAACTTTGAATTTCTACCTATAACCCACCTCTAAATGATGATAAAGAAGTTGTTGATGATGAAGATGAGATGATTTGATGATGAATGGTGAAGTTTCCTCTTCTTCTAGGGTTTCTTCTTCTTTCTCTATTCTTTCTCTTTATTCTTCTTTCCCTTTTCTCTTACTATCTTTTTCTTTTATATCACTTTTCTCACAAGATAGAACAAAAGGTACAAAGAAATAACATGAGAAGTTAGTAAGACTAACTTGGTTTAATATCCAAAATTAAGGGTATCCAAAGTGCCGCTAATGTACCAATTAATAAAACCTCTAAGTCAGATAATATTTATTAAATTTAATCTGAGCTCATCGGTTGCTATATTATCTCAATGGATAACTCTCAGAACACACCGGAACCCAGTTGATCTCAACTAATATCATTTAGAGCATTTTATCAAATACGGGGGGTATTACACTTGAACAAATTACTATGTATGCATGCACCTAAAATAAATGATCTGGATAAAAGTCATCCATAATGGGAAAAATACAAGTACTCCCTTACGCACATCATAAAAGACACCCATACTAATGGGAAAAAAACAAGTACGCCCTTACGCACAAGACTGACGCACAACCACATACAAGAGTGCTTATGTCATGCTTATACATTCCAACAAAAAATTTCTTTCCAAACTCATGCAACCAACTATAATTTAAAAACCATATTCATATATTTCATAACCATATCCATATATCTATCATCACACCAATATTTTTCAGCAAATCACATATAACCATTATCATCACAATTAAAAAAAAAACACATCTATTATCATTATAGCAATACTCCACATGACTAATTCATGGACAATAACTTATATGAGGAAAATTGCCCTTACCTTAGGCGTTGTTCTTCTTAAGCAAAGAAATAGTCTCACGAATAAACATAAAACAAGGCATGATCCAACTTAAAAAAAGAAGATAAAATCTTTGAAAGGATATAGTACTTATTAGGTAAAAGGATTGAACTATTTAATTAAAATAATATAATATTATTTACCTAAGAATTTAATACGATTGTGATGAACGGAAAGCCTTGGAGTGACGAACAATGTGATAATTGAGAAAAAGTATTTGAAATAATGGAGGAAAGAGTTTATTTCCTCTTTTTATTTTTCTTTGTGTTGAAATATGGAGAATATAGACACGTGAAATTTTTGGAAAAAAGGAATATGGGAATTGACAGCCATGGTTTGTGGAAGACTTAAGTATCTTTTTATAGAGGACAAGAACACGTGAATTTTAAAAGAGAGAAGAAAGATGAGGAGGAAGGCGCCACTTACTCATTAGGAATGAATAGTTCAGCCCTTAAATCCAAATTTCCAAAATAAGTTATGTGTTTGAGTAATTTAGGAGGGAAACATAACATGCCACAAACCCAACATGGAATTTCTATTAATGCCACACACACTAAGAACCAAAAAACTTCTAACTTAACAACTTTAATATTATTTTTAAGCACACCAAATTTATATTAAAATATAACAACTAAATAAAATAAGATAAAAAAGTGGCGTTACAATACTAATACAAAATATAGGATTTGCCACTAAATAACAATTTATTCAAATTCAAGTTCTACTACAGTAGTAAAATATTATAAATTATCATATACGAATCATATAAAAATCATACAAATAAATAATAAATTTATTAAAATGTATCATTAAAATGTAAAATATAAGAATAACTCTTCAAAACTCATTTGCAAAAGATAAATATTTCCTCATCACCACATTGAATAGAATAAATGAAATAAATAATTAAACGAATACATAAAATATAAGGAAATACAAATACATTTATTAAAAACTCAATATGACGTTTCAAAAATTAAATTGAAGAACCATGGGTAATGATAATTCAATTTAATTAAAAATAAGGTGCTTCAAAATTCTCTATGTGAAATACACTTTTGTCTACATTAAAAATAATAAAAATAATTAAATAAATATATTATACTGCATATAAGATATTGGGGTGTTAAATGCACTGTTTATTGCCTCTGCCCAAAAGTGATAAGAAAGATTTTTGGTATGAAGCACAACTCTAGCCATCTCTTGAAGAGTACGATTCTTACGCTTCAAAGCTCCATTTTGTTGGAGTGTGATAGGAGCAATAAACTCATGAGTTATACCTTATGATGTACAAAAGTATGAGAATCTTGGGTTCTCAAATTCTCTTTTGTGATCATTGTGAATGCAAATAATCTTACAAATTTCTTCTCCTTTATCATGTTTTAAATGCTGACACAAAATTTCAAAGAACATGAAGATATCTAATATTTCACGTAAGAATTTATGTAGTTGCATGTCTCTACTATCCGTTTATTTTGTTGTTTGCCTTATCGCTTTTATCTTTGTTTTATTTTGATTAGTTGAGTCTCATTCATAATTGCATTTCTCGTGTTTAGCATGCATAAAACTTTGGTTAGTAATCTTGATCTAAATGCTCTTTGATCAATAACATATGATAGTGGAATGAAATAATTTTGTATTTTTTTCAAAGTTAATTCAAAGGTAAAATCTTAAAATACTTTTGAAATTTTGAAAATTTGAGATTTTACAACATTGATTCGAATCATTCAATTTTACATTGAATTTTTGATCCTGATCAAATTGGACAGTAGCTCAACTAAACAATTTCATCCTAATCATATTTTACACTCGATCCTGATCAATTGTCTGGGTACAAATTTTGTCTAATTGTATTTGAATCAAAATTTGTACATGATTCGACTCAATTTCAAAATTTGAAAATCATGTTTGATTTGATTCAAAACAAACTTTAAACATGATCCTAATCAAATTCTGTTGCCTAAAAATCATGTCAGTTATGAGCTATTTGATCCGAAACAAATTTTGTTCTTGATTCGAATCAAAAGGCGTTTGATTCGAATCATGTTTCCTCTGATCCAAATCAATGGCATATTTTTCAAAAATTAGGTATTTCTTTCATTTCACCTCATTTTGCTTATTTGATCCAAATCATATTTTTCTTGATTCAAATCTAACCACCTTTTTTCAACCATTTTGTGTGCTTCATCTTAAGCATATATGAGTCTTTTTTAACATCATTCTACATATTAAGTTCTTTCATTTTGTTAAAAAATTTCAGTGTGATTTTGTGTGAAAATCAATTTCCTCTGTTTTGAGTGTTCAAAGTCTTGCTACAAATTTCTCACATCTTCAACTTCAATTGAGTTCAGATCTTGAAAGGGAGAGTTACAAGTTTGATTGAAGGAGTCGTGTACTTGAAACTAATAGTTCTTTTATATCTTGTTTAGTTTTTAGGTTGTTAGAAAGAACGAGGGATTGTTAATGGTGGTGGCAAATTCCATTGAAAAAAAGTAGGTTTTCTCTCTCCAGCATTTCCTTAGTAGTAATTGTGTGGAAGGCTATAGATAAGGAGAAGTTCTTCTCAGATCTTTGTACAATTTCACCACTTAAGGAATCAGTAGGATCAAGGGGTTGACAACTACACACAAAAGTTTAAAGCATAATTGATGTTATTTGAAGGTTCAAGAAACGTATTCGAGTAAACATTACGTAAAAGAGTTTGGCGAGTTTGTTGTATACAAGTCAAGATCCAAATTAGGATATTTATTGTCTCAGTTGTAATTGTGGATTGGTGATTGTATAAAGTCTTGAGAATATTTGTCAAATGACAAGGAACTATGCAGGTTTCACTAGGAAACCATTGAAGAGTGCACGTAGGCCAAACGGGGGTGAACGCCGAAGCACTATAAATCTCAGTGTCATCTCTCTAACTCTACTCTTATATTTATATTCGTAGTGATTGCATGCCGTGTTTTTCAATTACTTCGTATTATATCATTTTGTTATTGATAGCGATTAATTATGTAAAGCTTGGGTTTTATTGGAATTAGACAACTAGTAAAGCTAGTATTGTGATTGATAAATCTAAAAAACTGATTGAATTTAGGACTCCGTATATTGAATCAATTGTGTAAACTTCTTGTGACTACACAAATTGAACCGATTCATACCTATCGTTTCATTGTTTATAATCTTGGATATTTGTGAAATAAGCTATGTTAACTTGATCATAATCAATTGTATAATTTCCATTTTCGTTTAAAACCTTCCTCTTGCAACTCATTTTTGCAAACACTATTATTTTGGAAAAAGAGTTGGTCTTTTGATTGTGTCTAATTGACATCCAAAAGTTTATGATATGTTAGAAGATAACGATCCTAAGGGAGCGTATAATAGAGCACCAGTTTTCAAAGGCAAAAATTATACATATTGGAAATTGATCATGTATGTAAACTTGTTATCGATTGACAAAAATCTATGGTGTGCCGTCACCGAGGGACCATATATTACCAAGGGCAATAACGACGTTGTTAAACATCAAAAAGATTGGACTGATGATGAAACCAAAAATGCTTCATATGATTTGAAAGTGAGGAACATAATTATTTTAACATTAAATGCTAAAGCGTTCTATTCGATTTCACATTATACGAGTGCTAAAAGTATGTGAGATGCTCTCCAAATTATCGATGAGGGAGCGGAGGACATCAAGGATTCTAAAATCAATATGTTTATAGAGGATTTTGTTCTATTTCATATGGAACCCGGAGAATCTGTGGATTCCATGCAAGCTAGACTCCTCAATTTAATCAACAAACTGCGAGAGTTAGATAAAACCTTTTCTAACAAAGATTTTACTAACAAAATAATTTAGATTCATGTGCAGAGAGTGGCAACCAAAAGTCACCCCAATAAAAGAAGCAAACGATCTTAATACTTTGGGTTTTGCAAAACTATTTGGGAAGTTAGCCGAGCATGAGAATGAACTGAAACAACTCGCCGATAACAAAGTAAGGTCGAAGAAGAAAGAGAAAGGGAAAGAAGAGAAACAATACCTTTATTTGAAAGCTTCATCCTTAAAAGTGACAAATTCAAAGGAAGAAAGTGACAACTCTGATGAATAAGTTTCTGAAAAGGAAGAAATGGGTTTATTCTTCAGACACTACAATAGACATCTTAAGAGAAACAAGCTCAAGCATACTGACAAAGATCTAGTGAATTTTAGAAATACTCATCCACTTAAAAAGGATCACAAGAAAGAAGACAATGAGATTACGTGTTACGAATGTGGTAAATTAGAACACTATAGGACAACATGTCCATGTCTCACCAAACATCATAAAAGAAAAGATAAGACTTTCTACAAGACAAAGGGAAAATCTTCCAGAGGTCGTAGAGCTTACATCGCGTGGGAAGAAGAGGTTAAGAGTTTCTCCTCTAATCCTACTCAAGTTCAGATGACGAGTGTGCTAACTTTTGCTTGATGGCACAAAAGAAAAGTGGAACTTCAAAGGTATATAATTCTGATTATAAAAATGAGTATACTTATGGTTAATTGTCTAGTTCTTTTAATAACATGTATGCTGATTCCATTAAAGCATTTAAGAAATTTTCTCTCCAAAAAAATTATTGATAAGAGCCACGGGCATAACACGAATTAATGCATACACATGAAGGGTGCCATTGAATACCCGATAAAGAAAGGAAGGTAAGAATGGTACACTTGGGAGGACGATAGAGGTGAGATGAATCACCATGAAAGAAGTGATCCCCTAGTCGAGAAAATACGCATTGAAGAAGACGATAACGACAATGACAAAGGTCAGATGAGGAAAAGATAAAAGTGACAATGAAGACAAGGACTAAAGAGGGAAACACAATTTCATAATCTATGTCATGAGAGGATATAACTTTGTCACTTTCATCACTAGAGGTTTTCCCCGTTCAAAGACCCCATATAAGAGAATGATCAAGATAAAGAACATCAAGGTGATAACAGTTAACAAGAAAGAGGAAACCACTTCCGAAGAAAAGCCAGAAAGACATATCCTCAAATTCAAAGATAGCAAAAAGGTAGGCAGGATTCCAAATGAGATTTTCCTCTAGTTATAACGTCCACCGTGGACAATTTTGACTTTTTAAGAATCCTAATTGGCGGAGGAAGATCATGTGATATCATGTACACCTAACTCTTTTAAAAGCCAAAACTAAAGAATTAAAAGTTATCACATTATATGAGTTCCGACCTACAAGTGCATTTTGAGAAGGTTATTCGCTACAACAATTGGCATTGTGACTTCTCCTGTTTACTTGAAAATGAAGTACCATAACATCTAAGATGAACCCATAATACTATGAGTTTACCTATCCAGAACCTAACAAATACATAAAGCTTTGAAGCATAGTTAAGAAACAACATTAGTTAGGTGGGAGAAGAAACACATGTTAGAAGTTAACGTCATAACCTTCACAAGGGCTTAAAGACAATGACAGTCAATCATCACAACAGAGGACTGACATCCCCAAACAGGTACAATATAAAGTATTCCAACTCGAAGAATGTATGCGACAACAATGTGAGGATAACCCAATATTTATCACAAGAAAAATAACCAGGGGACGACATTGAGACAACCTAAAGCCCCACCATAATGGCTGACCTAAGAGACTCCGTTGAGAATAAATCCATCGCTAAGGAGACATCGTCTGGAAAAATAAATGAACGACTATATCATTTTCATTATGACTTCAATTTTACCTACAGTTCCGAAAGTCAAGATACCATATACCTTGCACGTTTGATACAACTGTTCATTCATCTATTATTGACAAACAACTTAGGGCTTACTTGTGAAATACACGTAGTCCTTTTTAGAGATGAAAGATTGAAGCTTCACAGTTGTTCGAGGACCAGAACGAGCAAGTAATAACGAGGACAAGTTCACCTGGTTCGGTAGCGAGCTTTCCCGATGATCTCACCTTTCTGAATTCGGCTCCATGTTATGAGGTCTTTTTTGAAAATAGGCTCAACAGCCGAAGGAACTCCATCAACATCACTTATCCGTGAACCTTCATCTATTACTCTTGAAAACGACCTCAAAACATCCTCGCATGAAGATCGGATAGAAGAGCCTCGCATATTCGACTGCTCTACATAAGGTAGGCTTGGAAAGGTTAAAGCAGCAAGGTTGCCCAAGGAGTGAGCCTCCTCTGGATCCTTTAGAGTCAGTGCGGTCACAACCTTAAAACGTAAGGATTATTTTTTGGACGCCCTCCTCATTGAGAACATCAATTTATAACATCTCATCTTATTTGTAAGAAGAAAGACAAGTAAAAACATCGAGAATACCCAAATTATAATAATAAAGGCGAAAAAGGAAAAAGTCTTCAATTCTATTATCAAAGATATTATGTCTCTCCTCTTTGGTGCTTACCTTCACTAACAAATGAGTTTTTATGTACTATCTCTCCTACTTCATAAATGTAATAGTTAAAGACTCAATGTCAATGTCGTGAAAAAATCAAAACCATTCTAAAATACCACCAACTTATACTTTAAATAGACATTAAACCACACGACGTAGTATAATAGGATAAGAGTTTTTTCTTAAATTTTTCACTATGAACAACTTACACGAACATATTAAATTCCTTATATAAAAAATACTCTACCATGGATATTATCTCATATTATAAACACTAAGAAACTTTGATGTTTCTATGTTTGGGTTTAGTGAATTTTGACTATGAAACTAATTTGTAATGGTATTTTGCTAACCATAACAATTTTTATGCTTGGTTTGGAATTAAGTAATACTAGAAAAAAACAAACAAAGACGGTTAATACACATTGATGATTCCAACACGTGCCATTTATTCATAGTTCACTCTTGACAACTGTAAGTGAGTCTTTCTCTACAGCTCCTTTACACCAGAATCTTCCTATGCTTACGTCCCCACACAAAGCCACTGGTGCAGTAGTAACAAAATGACACAAAAAACCAAGACATTTCAGTCATTTCCCGCACACTGTAAATAAAGTTGAACAAAACGACGACGGTTTAACCCTGACGTCGACGATGGTACCATCGCCTCAATCAAAATCTCTGACCGTCGATTCTGTCTCCCAAAACTGGTCCCACCTTATCACCACCGGTCGTCACCACTACAAATCTAAACGCCAAGTGAATATATCAACGCCACTACTCACAGCAAAAACCAGCCTTTTAATTTCAATTCACATAAATTAAAATAATACATTAAATTCAGTTATTATTCTTCATCTTCTTTTCTTCTTCTTCTTCACTCACACTATGAAATAAATAAAACGTTTCAAACTCAGAATACAAACCCTAATAACAAATTCGTGAACCTCGAAGCTTCGAGAATGGTTTCTCTTGAAGAATCTCGCTCGAATTCGAATCGTTTTCCTTTACCGCGAAGCTATCAGTTTCATAATCATTCATCTGTTTCCTCAAAATCGCAGCGGAATATTGGAAGATCCATGCGTACAAGAAGATCTAGCATCTTTGATGAAGATAACAGTAGTTGCACGTTTACCGAGAGATCAACGTGTGTATCGGAGAATTTAACCGATTCCGTCGTCGACCTCCGTCTCGGTGAGCTTGCTTCCCGGAATATTAAATCCGGTAGGTCGTCTACGACTGAGCAGGACCTTCTTGATCTTTCACAGGCTTTCAGTGAGTATTCTGCTTGTAGTAGTGATATTTCCGGTGAGCTTCAGCGGTTGGCGACTCTGCCGTCGCCGGAGTGTAATCTGAAGAGTGATGGTGGAGGTGTTGGTGAGGAGGAAGTTGAGCCAGAGCCTTGCATGGGGTTTTTGCAGAGGGAGAATTTCTCGACGGAGATTATTGAGAGTATTTCGCCGGAGGATCTTCAGCCGACGGTGAAGCTTTGTATTGATGGTTTACAGTCTTCGTCGGTGGCGGTGAAACGTTCGGCAGCCGCGAAACTGAGGCTGCTTGCTAAGAATAGGGCTGATAATAGAGTTCTGATTGGTGAGTCCGGTGCGGTGCCTTTTCTGGTTCCTCTGCTTCGATGTACTGATCCATGGACGCAAGAACACGCAGTAACAGCGCTTTTGAATCTATCACTTCACGAGGATAACAAAAAGCTGATATTCAATGCAGGAGCTGTGAAATCGTTGATTTATGTGTTGAAAACAGGGACGGAAACTTCGAAGCAGAACGCGGCCTGTGCGCTTCTGAGCTTAGCTTTGGTGGAAGAGAATAAGAGCTCAATCGGTGCTTCAGGTGCGATTCCGCCATTGGTTTCGCTTCTGCTGAATGGTTCCAACAGAGGGAAGAAAGACGCTCTGACGACGCTGTACAAGCTTTGTTCTGTTAAGCAGAACAAGGAGAGAGCGGTGAGTGCTGGCGTGGTGAAGCCGCTTGTGGAGCTGGTGGCGGAGCAAGGGAATGGTATGATGGAGAAAGCAATGGTGGTGTTGAATAGCTTAGCGGGGATTGAAGAAGGGAAGGAAGCCATTGTGGAAGAAGGTGGAATAGCGGCACTTGTGGAAGCCATTGAAGATGGGTCTGTGAAAGGAAAAGAATTTGCTGTTTTAACTCTTCTCCAGCTTTGTGCCGACAATGTTACAAACAGAGGGTTACTTGTTAGAGAGGGTGGGATTCCTCCCCTTGTAGCTCTTTCCCAGAATGGAACTCCTCGAGCTAAGCATAAGGTAGATTTCAATCTCTGTACTTTGCTTCATACTTTAGGAATAAATTGTCTTCATATGTATATTAATTTATTAATATTATGACCCTGTTATTCTGGTATCTTGACTTTGTGCATTTGACCTTTTATTCTAATGTTGAAATCTATTGACTATGTTCTGTTTTTCCCCTTAAGTACATATCATACACATTGAAAAGCTGTATCAAACCTTGGCAATAAAAGGGTTTTCTATTATTTGCCAATGTTTGAATGTTAGTTAGTTAGTTTGCTCAGACAAGGTTTCTGTAAGTAGCAATATTTGGGATCATATTATTATGTAGTAATCTATAAAACAGTTTTGAGTCAATGAATAGAGCATTCTGATTGACGTTGCGGAAAGAGAAATTGAAGTGATTAAACTTTGATTCTCTCTTTAGGAATTGTTATGCTTGTGATGAAATTAATTTTCAATGATACTTGTTATTTTTTTTTTTTCTATCATTGCATTTAGCGATTTTTGTAGAATAACAGACCTGTATTCATTAAGTCTTATGTTTGTTCTGCAGGCTGAGACACTGCTTCGATATTTGAGAGAATCAAGACAAGAAGCATCAACTTCAACTTCTTAGAGAAGTAATTGCGCATTTGAGTTATTAGTTAGGAAGGTAATTATACAATGTAATTGATTATTGTGTATATAGTGGTCTGTCTGGTTTGTACAGTGTGGCAAACATTCTTGGAAGGATGTTTATTGAAGTTAGAAGAAGTTAGTAATCTAAAAGACTATAGACTGACCTTTAGATGCATGAATATAGCTAGGTTTGGCATTTTGCTTTCCCTTGTTTCAATTTGTGTGTTTCCTGGAGTTACATGGCGTAGGTTTGGATTTCACCGAATCCGGCGTGGCGTCACTGCGTGATAGCTTTGAAGATAAGTAATGCTTCAACTGCATGCATGGTGCATGTTTACCCAACCCAGTACCAAACACAGGCACGGTTGTCTTTGAGTTTTGGGTTGTGATTAGGTTTTTAAATTTCCTTAGTATAGATGATGACCCTAGTTTTGGCAAAAGGGTTTCTGATTTTATCACTGTATGTTTTATCTTCTTCCTACTTGTTGTGAAAGTGCAGAGCTAGTAGCTTTGTACTACACTGCTATTTGGATTATGTCTGTATCCATAGCTCCTTTTGGTTAAATTGGAGAATGAGTTTTGTGTATTTTAATCTGATGATTGCTTGCATAACTGCAAGCCAGTAGTAAGTCAGCTTCATCTGTCTGTTTGAACTGAAAGTATGTAACTCTCAACTGAAGTGTGCTGTTTTTGACAATTCACTGTTTCTCAGCAAAAGTACACATATTTTCATCCTCAGATTCCATTTTTTTCATCCAGCTACTGAAAGATCAGATATTGCATGTATAATAGTATCTTAGTATCTGGTCTGATTAAAAATGTAAAATTGTTGTAAGAAGATATTATTGTGATGTGTTTATGGTGTTTCATATGAGTGGGATGATGATGCTGTTGCCTGTAGGTCCCTACCCATGTTTGTCCTTGAGAAGCGGTTCACCCGCTTGCATGCTACCAAATGAAGGTTTGAGTTACATCAGTATGGCAAATCAAAACCCCACCTTGACCTTGATTTTAAATTCACCACACATTGTATCATTTTAATATCTTAACATCTTGATGATCAATATATTTTTTTCCCTTTTCAAATCTTCTTGTCGCTTATAATAATCACCAGTTAGCTGGCAGAGCAGGTGTGTTTTGTCCTGCCGTTTGTTTGGATGGTTGCACTTTCATATCCTAAGTTTTGAATAAACCAGGTGTCGGTGGTCTCCTCTTTGTTTTTTTTAAATATATTTTTATACCTATTTTAGTTTGATTGCTTGCATCATCAAAAGGCTAATCTGTTTGGTGAGACAGCAGTGACCTTTGTTAAAGCAAAGTTTGAAGCATCTTAGGACATTCAATAACTTAAAGAAGGATATTGATTTCTCACGTCTTCTTCATTATGCTTTTGCCTCTTAAAATATTTTTCAGAATTTCTACTCCTTGTTGCTTCACACTACTATTTGTCCAATTGAGTATATTATATATTCTTTTCACTTGAGAAGTAATAATGATTTTATCCAAATTATGCCCCAATAAATTACTTTTTAAAATATTAAGACCAATATAGAGATAATAAAGGGGGGTCAGATATAGAGCAAAATTATTCAGAAGCCTACAAATACAATAGGAGACATTTAAAGAACATAAACAGTAACAGAAATAAATAAATTAAATTCCCTTACTTTAGCCACGGCACCTTGTTCTGCATTATTAATATAAAATTTATGCCAATCCCATAGCTTTAACTTCAGCTCTAAGGTGCAACTCATTATAGTTTACTTACAATAAGCACTATGATAATCCCAAAACTACCAATTCAAAGTAAGCTTAATCTTTGTGCATAATTAAACCAAGATAGGATAACTTGAAATGTGAACATGATAGGCAATATACCAATTTTAATTAAAAGTTTGGAAACCTCAACTAACAAGAAATAAGTGTTTGGAAGTCTTCCATTAACAAAAGACAAAATGATTGGTAAAGAATAAAGAACACTCGACTAACAATTATAGCAGTTTTCAAAAATACTGCAAGTAAGAAAAAATCCCAGGCTAAGCATGCTACTAAAAACTATTAAACCCTATTAGGAAGAAGGTGATAGTAGACCACCAATTCATTATTAATGTATGTATTAGACCCAAATTATGTAATTACGTGTGTAATATATTTAAGTAGAATAAAGAATGAAAAATTCTCTCATTTAGTTTGTTATTGAATGGTTTACTTTAGAAGAGACAAGACTTAGTGATTATGTTTTAAATATAACGTAAATGTGTTTGAAATTATTATAAATGTTGTTGTACTTTTTAACGGTAACTAGTGTTATTGGGATGACATATGGGAACTATCATTTATATCAGAGACAATGGGTGTTCGGCACTAGTTCATCGTGTTCGGCACTAGTTTATGGTGTTAGATTAATTATTTAATTAATAATTAATATAATTAATTATAGGATAATGCTAATTTGTATCCTGACACAAGTTAAGAAATTTATAAATAGAAAATTTATTTTGGAAAAATCAATTAAATTATTAATTGTAAGTTTCAAATAAATTTAATACACAATTTTTAAAAAATATTTTCTATATTTATCTGTTAAGTTGTGCCCTTGAGACACAAATTAGTATTACCCTTAATTATATTATGGTATATTGTTATTAAATATTAAATAGATGAATTGTTGTATTAAATTTTGTGCTTGAAACAATCAACATACTTTGAAAATTCTAAATAACAATGAGGATAGTAATTCTCTCATACTCACTCTTCTGTCTCACAAATCTTACAAGGTACACTCTTCTTATATTGTTGATTATTCTTTAATATAACAATATGCTATAATTTTTATCTATTCAATTAATCTATCCATTGGTATCAAACCCAAAATTAATACATATTATATCTATGTTATAGTCTTTTTATTATATGTGTGATATATTGGATCGAACTCTAGTATAGTCGAAGTCTATTCGCGAGTAATGCGTGTTGTAGTTGAAGTTTGTTCTAACATGCATTAGTCAATATTGCTAGGTTTGTTAGCATGTTGAATTAGGTCTTTCTTGTAAGCCCAATTGTTTAAGTTAGTTTGTACCCTAAGTTAGCTTGTAATGGGTAATCATTAAAAAGTTTATTAGGTTAGTGTGCTAACTTTCTTATAAATAGCATGCTAGTCTCTCATCTTGGACAAGAAAAAATAGGAAGATAAAATCCTAATTCAAGTGAGAGATGTTATTTGTTATTCTTTTATACTTGTAATCTTGTTCGAAGAGAAAGGAAAGAATAACAGTTTGTAACCAATCCTTGTTGTTTTACCTTTTTTTTTTGTTAACCCTAACCCTTGTGTGTTTCTTGTCTATAAAGAAACCGTTTATATTTTGTTTCAATACATCCTACTCACAAAAAATTGGTGCGGTGAGCGTGGAGAAAATGCCTTCAACAAAGTATGAGATTGAAAAGTTCACCGGAGCGAACAACTTCGGCCTGTGGCGCTTGAATATGAAAGTCCTACTGGTTCAACAGGGTTGTTTGGAAGCGTTGAAGGGAGAGGCAGTCGTGGATACTGCGTTAATGGAAAAAGAAAAGACGACCATGATTGAGAAAGCCCGCAGCGCAATATTGTTGAGCTTTGGTGATAAGGTTATTCGACAGGTATCAAAGGAGACTACATCATCGGGATTATGGGTGAAACTTGAAAGTTTGTACATGATCAAATCTCTGGTGAACCGATTCTACTTGAAGAAACCTTTGTATTCATTCAAGATGAGTGAAGACAAAGTGTTAGCTAAGTAGTTAGATATGTTCAACAAGCTGATTCTTGATCTTGAAAATATTGATGTGAAGATCGATGATGAAGATTAAGCACTGTTTCTGTTGTGTGCTTTGCCCAGAACACATGCTCACTTCAAAGAAACTCTCCTGTATGAAAGAGTGTTCATGAGCTTTGAAGAAGTTCAATCAGCCTTGTGTTCTAAGGATTTGAACGAACGAAAGGAGCATAAACCTTCGACGGTGGGTGAAGGTTTGGTCGTTAAGGAAAAATTCTTGTGAAAGGATGGTAAGTTCGACAAAAAGAAAGGTAAAAGTCAGCAGAAGTCTTATAGTGGCGAAATATCTAGTATTCGATGTTATCACTGTAAGAAGGAGGGTCACAAAAGAAAGGTGTGCCCTGAACGCCTGAAAGACCATGGAGGTAAGGATAATGATAATGCATTCATGGTTCAAGATGACTTCGACTCATCTAATATTCTTGTGGTTTCAAGTGGCGACTCAAGAAAATAATGGATTATGGATTCAGGTTGCACTTGGCACATGACTCCAAATAGATAATTGTTCGAGGAGCTATGTGATCAAAATGGTGGATCAGTGCTGTTGGAAAACAACAAATCTTGCAAAATTGCAGGTATTGGTTATGTGAGATTCAAGCTCCATGATGAGTCAATAAGGTTATTTACTGAAGTCAGGTATGTACCTGATTTGAAGAGAAATTTGTTTTCTCTTGGTGAATTCGACGGGAAGGGATATGTTTTTCAAGGAGAGAAAAGTACCCTAAGAGTCATGAAGGGGTCGAAGAAAGTCTTGAGAGGCGTGAAGAAATAAGGCTTGTGTACCCTTGAGGCTGAGGTTGTAAGTGGTTCGACAAATGTTGCATCCATGAAACTTGTGTCGAAGACAAAATTATGGTACATGAGATTGGGCCATGTCAGCGAAATAGGCTTGGTCGAATTGGGGAAGCAGAACCTGCTTGGAGGTGACAAAGTCGAAAAGTTGGAGTTTTGTGAATCTTGTGTATTTGGTAAATTCTGTAGGGCGAAGTTTAACAAAGGCAATCAAAGAACACGTGGATCCCTGGATTACATTCATGCTGATCTTTAAGGGCCTGCAAGAAATCCTTCACACTCAGGTGCAAGGTATTTTCTATCCATCATTGATGATTATTCTAGAAAGTTATGGGTATTCATCCAGAAGACGAAGGATGAAAATTTTGAGAATTTCAAAAGTTAGAAGGTTCTGGTTGAAACTCAAACTGGAAGAAAGGTTAAGAGGTTGAGAACCGACAATGACCTTGAGTTCTGCAACAAAGTTTTTGATAGTTACTGTATTGAGTCTAGGGTTACAAGGCATAAGATAGTAGCAGGTACTCCTCAACAAAATGACTTAGTTGAGAGATTCAATCGAACAATCTTTGAAAGGGTTAGATGCATGTTGGTTAATGCTGGATTGAATAAGGTGTTTTGGGCGGAGGCTGTTTCGACAATAGCTTATCTAATAAATAAATGTCCCTCGATTGCCTTAGGAACAAAGACACCTGATGAAGTTTGATCGGGACATCCACCTAGTCTCGACAGACTGAGAGTATTTGACTGCGTGGCCCATGCTTACGTTAGACAAGACAAGGTCGAACCTAGAGCTCTGAAATGCATGTTTATGGGATACCATGAAGGAGTCAAAGCTTATAGACTATGGTGCCTATGCCATGTCACTGGAGGTGTATCACCAGTCGAGATATAGTTTTCAGTGAAGCAGAGATGAATTTCAAGAAAATTGATGATGCTGAAGAAGAGCTGGAATAAGGAGAGATTCCTGTTGAGGTGGAGCATGTTGATGTTGAATTGCGTATCCCAGATGAAGTCGAAGAAGACGCGAAAGATGTTTTCGAAGATGAGGAGACTAATAATGACTACCTACTAGCAAGAGACAGGTCAAGGAGAATCATCAAGCCACCTCAGAGACTTGGGTATGCAGATCTTATAACTTATACCTTAATCTCTGTAAGTGAGGTTCTAGACAAAAATCCTAGAGACTATAAGGAAGTTATGAGGAGTCGAAAGAAGATTGAATGACTGAAGGCCATGGATGATGAGATGAAATCTCTTCATGATAACCACACCTGGGAACTGATCAAGAAACCTGCTGGAGCCAGGTTAGTCAGTTGTAAATGGATTTTCAAAGTTAAGGAAGGAATCAAAGGAATGACGTCGAAGAGATACAAGGAAAGATTGGTCGCTAGGGGTTCACTCAGAAAGAAGGTGTCGACTTCAATGATGTATTCTCTCCTGTTGTGAAGCATAGATCCATTCAAATGTTGCTTTCCACGATGGCCCAGTTCGACTTTGAACTGGAACAGATGAATGTGAAGACTGTGTTCTTGTATGGTGATCTAGATGAAACAATCCTTATGAGGTAACCTGAAGGGTATGTCGAAAAAGGGAAGGAAGATTATATGTGCAAGCTGAATAGATCCTTATATGGACTGAAACAATCTCCTCGATAGTGGAATAGGAGATTAGACAAGTTCATGGTCCGCATAAGTTTTATTATAAGTCAACTCGACCACTGTGTTTACTTCAGATTTTGACATGGTAATTCATTTGTTATTTTGTTGCTTTATGTGGATGATATTCTAATAGAAAGAAACAATGTCAAAGATGTAATGAGGGTGAATACTGAACTCAATAAGGAGTTCGACATGAAGGATCTGGGATCTGTGTCCAGGATTCTTGGGATTGATATCCGAAGAGATAGAAAGCAGTCGAAATTATGTTTATCTCAAGAGACATACCTATGGAAGATTCTCAAAAAGTATGGTATGTCGAATTCAAAGCCTGATGTGACTCCGACAAAACCTCAATTCAAGATGAGTATATATCAGTGTCCTAACACTGATGTCGAAAGAGCTTATATGAATAAAATTCCATATGTTATTATATTGGGTTCCTTGATGTATGTTATGGTATGTACTAGACCCGACATAACATATGCAATAACTCCTGTAAGCAAGTACATGTTGAATCCTGGAAAGGCTCATTGACAAGCATTGAAGTGGATTCTAAGGTACATAAATGGGTCTCTGAATAAAGTCTTAATTTATGGTGGAGCCTTGGGTGAAGAAAAGCAGCAATCAGAGGATATGTCGACTCTGATTATGCAGGTTGTATGGATTCCAGAAAATCTATTTATGGATATGTGTTCACTATGTTTGAGACATCAATCAGTTGGAAAGCAACACTTCAGAAGGTCGTTGCCTTATCAACCACTGAAGCGGAATATATCCCCCTAACTGAAGCTTTGAAGGAAGCATTGTGGCTTGAAGGTTTTGCAAAGGAATTGAAACTTCAAGGTCGAGTTTTCACGGTTAAATGTGATAGTCAAAGTGCAATACACTTGTCAAAGAATTCAACCTATCATGAGCGAACCAAACACATTGATGTGAGGCTGCATTTTGTCAAAGGGGTAATCGAGCGTTGAGAAGTCTAAGTGCTGAAGGTTTTGACAGATCGTAATGCTGCTGATATGATTACCAAGACGTTGCCCAGTTGCAAGTTTTTGCACTGTATATAGTTGATAAAGCTGCATGAAAAAAGCTATTTTCTTGATGTTATAGAGTTAGATCCAAGATGAAAATTTGTGAGATATTGTATTGGACTCTAGTATGGTCGAAGTCTGTTTGCGAGTAATGCGTGTTGTAGTCAAAGTTTGTTCTAACATGCATTAGTCAATATTGCTAGATTTGTTAGCATGTTAAATTGGATCTTGCTTGTAAGCCCAATTGTTTAAGTTAGTTTGTACCCTAAATTAGCTTGTAATGAGTAATTGTTAAAAAGCTCATTAGATTAGTGTGCTAATTTTCTATAAATAACATGCTAGTCTCTCATCTTGGACAAAGAAAAATAGGAAGATAAAATCATAATTCAAGTGAGAGGGGTTATTTGTTAATCTTGTATACTTGTAATCTTGTTCGAAGAGAAATGAAAGAATAACAGTTTCTAACCAACCTTTGTTGTTTTATTTTGTTTTTTTTGTTAACCCTAACTCTTATGTGTTTCTTGTCTATAAATAAACTATTTATATTTTATTTTAAGACATCTTATTCATAACAATATGAATTAGTACATATACAAAATTAAACTCTTGATTGAATTGTGCCAAAGCCTGAGCAAACTATTTTCAAATCATTTGATCACGTATCATCTAATATTTCTCAAACTGATTTAGTTTTGTTGAGGTTTTCAATAGTTTTAAATCCTAATATTTTTGCGTAAATATATAAATTTAATTGAAACATCGGCAATTGAAACTACATTATATTTATATCCATTAAAGGAATTGTGATAACTAGACAATTTTAATTTTTAATTTTAAATTATTCTTGTTTTCGATATAAATTTCTTTTATAAATGTTAATTATTCTTGAAATTTACTTTTAATTGTCTTTGATGGTTGACATATAAATATGTGATATCAATTATATTATATTGTATAAAGAGAAAATTAATTGATTGGTTTCAAAAAGAATTGAGGAAGGAATATGAAGTCTTCTAAATCAGTACCACTCACTACTAGGGAACTTGAAACTATCAAGTAAAATAGATGCAAAATTTCCTAAATTTTATATTTTTTTAGCAAAATAATTAGCATTAAATATTTTGTTTGATTTGACAAAATACTCTTTAATGTTGTGATATATTTAATTCTTGAATATAAATTGTTATTATATAATTTATTTTAATATTATATTATAATAAATTATTTTGATATTTTATGATTTTGGAATAAATTTAAGTTTGATGCATATCAAAAAAAAATTTATATAATAAATTCAAAATATCTAAATCATGTAAATATTTTGTTCTGGGATTTATAATAATTTAATTATCAAATTATATATTTCTTAATTAATTACTTTTTCATTAGTAAAATATGATAATCATCTTGAGTTATTTTAAAGAAAATTTAAATTATATTACTCTTATATTTTGTCAATTTATTAACAGTATTATATTTTGATATAATAATTTATCATTAACTTATGAGTTTTTAAGATGATAGTATAATACTACAAATTATTAATGACTCTATAAAAGAATGCAAGTTAAATATTTTGAGGTTAGCCGTAATTTGATTATTATTTTTCAACCTCATATTACTTATTATATAATTGCATATATGGATAAATTTGTTTAAAATATTATTATCCATTTTTTTTTTATGATGGTAACTCATAAAATAATTTATGATTTTAATTTTTATAATTATAGTTCACCTATCGTGAGTACAGTTGTATAAATTTTGTCTAATAAATTAATTAAGTATTGTCAATATAATTTATTGTTAATTGATAAATGTACTTGTGATTCGATATTTATGTTAAATATGATTTGAGTATCTTATCGGTATTATAATTTTTTGGTGAAATATTTTTTTTGTAAAGTACATTGTTATATTTCTTACTTATTATTTTTTTTGAGACCGTTATTTTGCGATTTACAATAAATAAGAAATTCTCTTTCAAGACATGTAATAATTTTATATTTCTTTTATGCAATCCAATAATTTATTTTAAAATTTTATTTAAAATAAATTATAATTCTTCTTGTATTGTGTAAGTGACGTACATATCCTTTCAGTGTGACGTTTCTTGATATGACCAGTGTGTGATAAAGAAAATATTTGAGTATTTGTTTACATATTTTAAAAGTCTTAGATTAATAATTCAACTATTTTTCTCTATCAAGCGGGAGAATTTAACATGTCAATTATATATTTATGGGAATCAAATATTATTTCTTTAATATAATATTATTTTATGGAGATTTGTATTGAGGATATTATAGTATTGTGTTATTGGTTGAAATTTATGACTATTTTTGTTATATTCTCAATATTAATTAAATTAAAGTCTCATATTTTTCCGCTGCGTATATCATATAATTTTTCTCAAATGTGTGTAGTTATATTTATATCATTTGAGTTTTGAGTGAGTTATTAAGATATTGTATATAATCTTATATTATATTTAAAATTATATGGATTTGATCTCACTCAAATGATGGTAAAGATTTTATAAAATCATCATACTCTTTTCATGTGCATTTAAATAATGACATATTTTATTACGTACAAAATATGTGGTTGGGTTTGTAAAACTCTAATGATAATATATTATAGAACCACTTCTCTGTATAGTTTTGCACTAAAAATAAAATTAGTATCATGTTGTGAATAGAATGCCTTGAAATAAAATATAAACGGTTTCTTTATATTTAAGAAACACACAAGGGTTAGGGTTAACAAAGAAAACAAGCAATAAGAACAAGAAGAAACAACAAGCATTGTGTTATAAACTGCTATTCTTTTCTTTCTCTATCAAACAAGATTACAAGTATACAAGAATAACAAATAACCTCTCTCTCTTGAATTATGATTTTATCTTCCTATTTTTCCTTATACGAGATGAGATACTAACATGCTATTTATAAATAAAATAACACACTAACCTAATGGGCTTTTTAACAATTATTCATTACAAGCTAACTTAGGGTACAAGCTAACTTAAACAACTAGGCTTACAAGCAAGACCCAATTCACCATGCTAACAAACATAGCAATATTGACTAATGTATGTTAAAATAAACTTCGACTACAACACGTATTACTCCGACAACATACTAGAGTTCGATCCAGTATCTCACAAATCTCCACCTTAGATATAACTCTATAACATCAAGAAACTAGATTTCTTCATGCAGCTTTATCAATTGCATACAGTGGAAAAACTTGCAACTGGGCAAAGTCTTGGTGATCATATCAGCAGAATTATGATCTGTCAAAACCTTCAGCACTTGGACTTCTCCATGCTCGATTACTCCTTTGATGAAATGCAGCCTCACATTAATGTGCTTGGTTTGCTCATGATAGGCTGAATTCTTCGACAGGTGTATTGTACTTTGACTATCACATTTAACAGTGATAACTCGACCTTGAATTTTCAGCTCTTTTACAAAGCCTTCAAACCACAATGCTTCTGTTGCACCCCAAATTCTGCCCCCTTAGATTCCCATTATCATTTTAGGAGCATACTCATGAATTGTCTAACCTTAACCCAGTGCATGTTTGTCTTTGTCAAATTACAGATGAATCAGGGTTTCGTGCAGTCAAAATCAAAACTTCAAGGGTGTGATTAGTCAATGTTTTGAGCTCATTAAATTATGAAACAAGGTCAAGGGTATCATATAATGACAATTAAGAATCCAATTTGAGGTTGTCACCCCAGAATCCAGAGCAGTGTATTTCAGGGCACCCGATTAGGGTTTCTGACTAGTAAAGTCAACTGAAGTTTGACTTTGATGTTGGAAGGTGTTTTAATGGTGAGATTATGATCCATGAAGTTCATATAGCTTAATAAAGTTCATTCAAGAAGTTTCAAAGTCTCAGGAGGTCCAGAGTATCAACAGACGACTCGGTAGTCACCGATCGATCATACGGTTGACCGAAAAGTCAACTCTTCAAATTTTAGGAATTGGACTTCAAGTTGTGAAACAAAATTATTCCTTATGTCATATTGGACTTTCATATCAATTTTCATGACCATTGGATCAAGGATGAAGGAGTAATCGAAAAATCGGGAAATTAGGGTTTTGAAAGGGGCTAAACCATAACTCCTTAACCACACATCCAATTGAGTTGGTTCAAAGCTCATTTGGAAGCTCTTGAAAAATCCTACAAAAGTCCCTAAGTGGTCCATGATCAGAAAATGCATAGATTTGGAGTTAGGATCAAATTCATTTATAGAAGGGAAAAAGACTTAGAGAATTTTCACTTTTAAGTTCATTTTTTTAGCAACTTTGGGAGACTTTTTGGCCAAGTTCCTTTGGGAAATTTAAACTCATGAAAATATGAATGTTTTAGAGCTATTTGAGGGATTTCTAAAAAGTACTAGCACATCTCAAAAGGATTTGTGAGCTGAAAGTTATGGTCATGGCAAGTTGGTGGTTTTTCACTTTAGTCCCACATTGTCAAAATTCAAGAATTCATTCTTTCATCAAAGTTGGCCAATCTCAGTTTGTGAAACATGTTGTATCTGATATGTGAGGTGTTTATAGCATGAAAGAACCAAGGATTATGCAGGAATTTGAAATCTCCAAAGCCAAAGCAAGTGGCTTGCAAGTTGCTTTGCAACTTGCATTCAAAAGTGAAAAACAAGCATGAGGTGTAAAAGTGATTCTGAACCAGCCACAAGCCTATATCTCTAGCCTGCATTTATCCCTCTAAAAATAATCATTTGCATGACTAATGAGGCTTACTTATCAGCCAAGGAAACCCTCTTGTGGAGGTTTGATCTAAAAGTGAAAAACCTTTCTTCAAAGTGAAGAAACCTCCAAATCTGCCCCTCTCTTCTTTGCCTATAAATAGAGACCTCCATCACCTCATTTTGGACATGAACAATCTTCTAAAAAACCAGAAAGTTTGAAAGCCTCCACCCTTTTCACCTTTTGCTCTTAAAATCTCAAAGTCACATTTTTCACTAAAAACACCAAAAATCTGTTTTGGTACAAAGGCTGCCAAACTCATTCCTATCATCTCCAAGCCTCTCAAAACCATCCACACAATCTTTAAACATTGTGTAGAAGGTGTCCATACACTCAAACCTCTCAAAAATCTCATTTCCACAAAATTCAACCTCCACACCCTAATAGTTTGACTTTCTTCCACTTTGAAAGCCAAATTCTCACTCCAGGCATTTCTTACCATTCTAACACTCCTAAAACGTCACATATATCATATCTCAAGTGTCTAAGCCATAAAAAATCAGCTGGAAATCACACAACTCCAACTGTCTTGAAAAGTGGTTTTTGCTTCACAAGGAAGAAAGCTACAAGGCAAAGAGGTGATCAAGGGATTCTCTGGGTTTCTCAGCTTTTTAGCTTGCTCAAGACCTGTCTACAAAGAGGTAAGTGACATCCAAACTCTTCTTTAATCATACATTATCATGTTTCATCATTTTGAAGTAATATTGTGAAAATGTAGTCTAGCTGCCTCATTTTGAGAATTTGTCAAGAACTTTTGTTATGGTCATGATGTCTTATCTTGTTATTGTGTTTTCATGTGTAAATGACATGTAGAATGTGTGTGCATAATCAGTCCCACTTGAATATGACAGAAAATGATTGTGGAATTTGTTCATGCTTTGTTTCATAATACCAATAGCAGTCTGAATCACTTTTTGCATCACAGCCTGTTTTGAGGTCTATTTCTTGCTTAGACATCTTTGATTATGCATAAGTGATGTGTGTGTATGATTTTATTGATGACTTTGTGCTTTAATCATGTTTTGGACACTTTGAGGCATTGCACAAACATCAAACTTGCAGCCAGCATACCCGTTTTAAACACAAGCTGTTTTGTACCTTAATTTTTGTTAGCATCCATTTAATATCATAAATGTAAGTTGTGTATGTGATTCATGTAATCAAAATATGCCTGAAACTGATTTTGAAGTTTCCACTGCACCACAAAATATCACATTTGCAGCTTACATGTCATTTTAGGTAAAAACCTGTTTTAAACCATTTTACTTGCATAGACCTTCTTATATACATGTATATGATGTGTGCACATGATTTGTTTGAGTCAAAAATGTTTAGAACTGAGTATGCCTACTGCCCCGCACTTTCACAAATACATGAAAAACAGCCTGAACACCAAACTCCATAACTGTTTTCCTTGCATCAAAATTATGATTTGAATTCACTTGAGTGTGTATTTGTAGTATGTGAGTATGTTTTAATTGAACTGAAACAAGATGCAGCTTTGAATTGATACCTTCATGCCATGAAAATACCACTTTTGCAACTTGCATCTCAATTTTTGTTTCTGACTATTTTTAAACAAAACCCTGGCCTGAACCCATTCCATATCATGTATGTGTGTTGTGTGTTTGATTTAATTGATCAAAAAATGATTGGAATTAAAGTTGCTCATCATCATGCATTTTGTTCATTATCTTGCAACTTGACATACCATTTTTCATAACAGCTTGATTTCATCCATAAACTTGATTTAGATTCACTCACTATCACATATGTAACATGTTTGCATGATCATTTGAATTTAGAACTGGCTGTAGCATGTTGTGCATCTCAAAATGCATTCAAACTTCAAAAATACACATGCTATCGAATTTTTAAATGGGAGAATAATTTTGAAAATCTAAAAGAGCCATCTTGTTCCTTGTTTAAAAACACCCAATTTACACTAAAATTTTGTCAAAAAAGATTAAGAAACGAGAAAGTTATAGCCAATTTGCAAATCATGTTTTTGCCTTTGTTTTTGTCCAGCCCATGAAAGAAAGTGTCCCTTATATATTTAAGGGGTGGCATCAATCAACGGATGTATAGTCACCCCAGTGGTAAGACCATTATGCCTAAACACGCCTTTCACCTTGCAAGCATGAGTTCGACCCCTGAGGAGGGCAACTTTTTTATTAAATTTTGTCATTTTTTACCAATCTTTGAAAAATCATATCTCTCTCAAATTTAATCATTTTTCACCCATTCCTTTTGCATTATGTTCATCTTGATGTCTACTTTCATGTCACATTTTTTATTTTCATGTTTTCATAATTTTTCACCTCCTTGGACTATGTGCAAGTTGTGTACTTTCCGTGATTGTCTTGACAGATGCAGATGAATTTTCTCGTGATGTACTTGTGATTATTTGTGATACTTGTTTGCATTCTCATTCTTAAATGTTTGTTAACATGTTAGGACTTCATCTTTGGTTGTCACCATGTTCATGTTACTTCATCTGTTAGCTTAATTTAACTCGATTTGTCGTCACAGTTCCTGTTCTGCTTACCTGCTTTGATTGTCATCAATGCATTTTTTATGCTTATCAATATTATATACTCATTTAATGGTTGTCACCATGAATGCATCTTTATTATGTTGTTAATTTTCTTGTTGTTCTCTTCCCCCAAGTGATGAAGCTTGTTAGCTCTCATCCAGTTGCCTCTCCTGTATACTTCCAAAGGAAAAGTATGTCCATTTGACTCTCATGTTATGGATACATCCCTTATCCCTCTCTTGACTTTTCTAAGTCACTTTAACTCTAGATTATGAGCCATTAGAATTTGCTTCAAGTCTAAGAAACCCACCTGTATTAGGAGTGTTCTTCAACTAGAACCCTAGGAAAAAGTTTGTCAACTCTGTGTAAGAATCATTGTCATGATTTCTTACTTCCCCTTTTGAATATTACAACTTAGATTAGGGAGTTTTGTCAAACTCCACACAAAAATTGTCATGTTTGTTCCCCCCTGAACCTTGATCATAATCAAGTGTTCTTCTCCCCTTTGTGAGGTGAACTACGATTGCTCTGATTCTATCCTAGTTAGGATACGTAGGCAGAAGATGCGACGTCTTTGCGAGCAAACTTAGTATATATAACTTTAGGTTTCAACTCATGTCTTTTCCCAATCCATAATACATTTTCACAAACTTAGCAAGCAATCAAACAAAAGGTTCCTGTAGAGTACTACAGATGCTTAGGGTGCTAACACCTTCCCTAGGTATAACCAACCCCCGATCCCCGAATCTCTTAGCGTTGTTTTACATCGCGAAAAAGGGTTTTCCTTTCTTTAGACCTTTCCTTTGGATAAATTAAAGTTCGGTTGTAAAAGAAATAAGATTCGAGTTAATTTAATAGCTTGATATCCAATTTTCAACACAACAACTTCCTTCATAACTTCAGTTAGGGCGATATATTCCACTTCAGTGGTTGATAAGGCAACGACCTTCTGAAGTGTAGCTTTCCAACTGATTGATGTCCCAAACATAGTGAATACATATCCAAAAATAAATTTTCTAGAATCCATACAACCTGCATGATCAGAGTCGACATATCCTTTAATTGCCGCTTTATTATCTTCACCCAAGGCTCTACCATAAATTATGACTCTATTCAGAGACCCATTTATGTACCTTAGAATCCACTTAAATGCTTGCCAGTGAGCCTTTCAAGGATTCACCATGTACCTGATTACAAGACTTACTACATATGTTATATCGGGTCTAGTACAGACCATAACATACATCAAACAATCCACTATATTAGCATATGGAATGCTATTCATATAAGCTCTTTTGACATCAGTACTGAGAGACTGGTCTATACTCAGCTTGAATTGAGGGTTTGTTGGAGTTACAACATGCTTTGAATTCGACATACCAAAATTTTTGAGAATCTTTCGTAGGTATGCTTCTTGAGATAAGCATAATTTCGACTGCTTTCTATCTCTTCGGATGTCAATCCCAAGAATCCTGGATGAAGCTCCCAGATCCTTCATGTCAAACTCCTTATTAAGTTCAGTCTTCACCCTCATTACATCTTTGATATTGTTGCTTGCTATTAGAATATCATCCACATAAAGCAACAAAATAACAAATAATTTACCAGGTCAAAATATGAAGTAAACACAATGGTCAAACTGATTTATAATAAAACTTATGCATGCCATAAAATTATTGAATCTCCTATTCCACTGTCGAGGAGATTATTTCAGTCCATATAAGGATCTATTCAGCTTGCACATATAATCTTCCTTCACTTTTTCGACATACCCTTCAAGTTGCCTCATAAGGATTGTTTCATCTAGATCACCATACGAGAACGTAGTCTTCACATTTATTTATTCCAGTTCAAGTTCGAACTGGGCCACCATGGAAAGCAACATTCAAATGGATCTATGCTTCACAAAAGGAGAGAACACATAATTGAAGTTGACACCTTCTTTCTGAGTGAACCCCCTAACAACCAATATTTCCTTGTATCTCTTCGACGTCACTCCTTTGATTCCTTCCTTAAATTTGAAAATCCATTTACAACTGGCTAACCTGGCTCTAGCAGGTTTCTTGATCAATTTCCAGGTGTGGTTATCATGAAGATATTTCGTCTCATCATCCATGGCCTTCAGCCATTCAATCTTCTTTCGACTCCTCATAACTTCCTTATAGTTTCTAGGTTCTTTGTCTAGAACCTCACTTGCAGAGATTAAGGCATAAGTTATAAGATCTGCATACCTAAGTCTCTGAGGTGGCTTGATGATTATCCTTGACCTATCTCTTGCTAGTAGGTAGTCATTATCAGTCTCCTCATCTTCGAAAACATCTTCTGCGTCATCTTCAACTTCATCTAGGATACGCAATTCAATATTAACATGCTCCACCTCAATAGGAATCTCTCACTGTTTCAGCTCTTCTTCAGCATCATCAGTTTTCTTGAAAGCCATCTCTGCTTCATTGAAAACAATATCTCGACTGGTGATACGCCTCCTGTGATATGGCTCTAGGAACCATAACCTATAAGCTTTGACTCCTTCATGGTATCCCATAAACATGCATTTCAGAGCTCCAGGTTCGACCTTATCTTGCCTAATGTGAGCATAGGCCATGCAGCCAAATACTATCAGTCTGTCAAGACTAGGTGGATGTCTTGACCAAACTTCTTCTGGTGTCTTCATTCCCAAGGAAGTCGAGGGACATCTATTTATCATATAAGTTGTTGTTAAAACAGCCTCTGCCCAAAATACCTTTTTCAATCCAGCACTAACCAACATGCATCTAACCCTTTCAAGGATTGTTCGATTGAATCTCTTAGCTAAGCCATTTTGTTGAGGAGTACCTGCTATAGTCTTATGCCTTGCAATCTCAGACTCAACACAGTAATTGTCGAACGTTTCATTGCAGAGCTTAAGGCCATTGTCAGTTCTCAACCTCTTAACCTTTTTGCCAGTTTGAGTTTCGACCAGAACCTTCTAACTTTTGAAATTCTCAAAAGTTTTACCCTTCGTCTTCTGAATGAATACCCATAGCTTTCTGGAATAGTCATTAGCAATGGATAGAAAATACCTTGCACCTGAGTGTGAAGGATTCCTCGCAGGCCCCCAAAGATTAGCATAAATGTAATCAAGTGATCTATGTCTTCTTTGCTTGCCTTTGTTAAACTTCGCCCTATAGGATTTACCAAATACATAAGATTCACAAAACTCCAACTTTTCGACTTTGTCACCACCTTGCAGGTTCTACTTCCACAATTCGACCATACCTCTTTCACTGACATGGCCCAATCTCATGTGCCATAATTCTGTATTCGACACAGGTTTCATGGATGCAACATTTTTCGAACCACTTACAACCTCAACCTTAAGGGTATACAAGTCTTATTTCTTCATGCCTCTCAAGACTTCCTTCGACCCCTTCATGACTCTTAGGATACTTTTCTCTCCTTGAAAAACATATCCCATTTTGTCGAATTCACCAAGAGAAATCAAATTTCTCTTCAAATCAGGTACATACCTTACTTCAATCAATAACCTTATTGACTCATCATGGAGCTTGAATCTCACATATTCAATACCTGCAATTTTGCAAGATTTATTGTCCTCAGCAGCACCGATCCACCATCTTGATCATATATCTCCTCGAACAATTCTCTGTTTGGAGTCATGTGCCAAGTGCAACCTAAATCCATAATCCACTCTTTTCTTGAGTTGCCACTTGAAACCACAAGAACATCAGATAATTCAAAACCATCTTAAGCAATGGCTCTGTTTCCATTATCCTTATCTCCATGATCTTTTAGGCGTTCAGGGCACACCTTTCTTATGTGACCCTCCTTCTTACAGTAATACCATCGAATACCAGATTTTTTGCCACTATAAGACTTCTGCTGACTCTTACTTTTCTTCTTGTCGAACTTACCATCATTTCGCAAGAAATTTCCCTTAACGGACAAACCTTCGCCCACCGTCGAAGGTTTATGCTCCTTTCGTTTGTTCAAGTCCTTAAAATACAAGGCTGATTGAACTTCTTCAAAGCTCAAGGACTCCCTTCCATACAAGAGAGTTTCTTTGAAGTGAGCATGTATTCTGGACAAAGTACACAACAACAACAGTGCTTGATCTTCATATCAATATTTTCAAGATCAAAAATCAGCTTGTTGAACATATCCAACTGCTCAGCCAACACTTTGTCTTCACTAATCTTGAATGAATACAAAGCTTGCTTCAGGTAGAGTCGATTCACCATAGATTTGGTCATGTACAAACCTTCAAGTTTCACCTATAACCCCGAAGTTGTAGTCTCCCTTGTTACATGTCGAAGAACCTTATCACTAAGGCTCGACAATTATGCACTGTGGGCTTTCTCAATCCGTCTTTTCTTTTGTCGTTAATGTAGCATCCATGGTTGCCTCTCCCTTCAACGCTTCCAAACAACCCTGCTGAACCAGTACGGCTTTCATCTTCAAACGCCACAGAACGAGGTCATTCACTCCGGTGAACTTTTTAATCTCATACTTTGTTGAAGGCATCTTCTCCACGCTCACCGTACCAATTTGTTGTGAATAAAATGCCTTGAAACAAAATACAAACGATTTCTTTATATTCAAGAAGCATACAAGGGTCAGGGTTAACAAAGAAAACAAATAAAAAGAACAAAAAGAAACAACAAGAATTGGTTATAAACTGCTATTCTTTCCTTTCTCTATCAAACAATATTAAAAGTATACAAGAATAACAAATAACTTCTCTCTCTCTCTCTCTCTTGAATTAAGATTTTATCTTCCTATTTTTTCTTATACAAGATGAGAGACTAGCATGCTATTTATAAATAAAATAACACACTAACCTGATGTGCTTTTTAACAATTATCCATTACAAGCTAACTTAGGGTACAAGCTAACTTAAACAACTAGGCTTACAAGCAAGTCCCAATTCACCATGCTAACATACCTAGCAATATTGACTAATGCATGTTAGAACAAACTTCGACTACAACACGCATTACTCCGACATCATACTAGAGTTTGATCCAATATCTCACATATCCATTTTTATAATCAGAGTATTTTAATATTAGTGGCCTTTGATAACTTCTTATCCTATTAGATCAGTGGGATTGCATGCGTACACAATCATATAATCTGGAAAAAAAATTTAGATTATTATTCTCACAGTGTCATATGTTCTCGCGCGCACTGTAAATATGACATATTCTAAAAGGACTTCAATATATAAAATAATTCTAAGAAGTCTTATTCTATTATACTGAGATATATATTATTCTCTTAATCTTAGGAAACATCATAAGTTGATGTTTAGATCAATATTGAAAACACACAATAATTCTTTAGCATGCAATAATATTTTGTTATTTTATCTTCAATAGTCCACATTTGTCAGGTCATAATATGAAAGTACAAGTAAATATCAATACTCCTATCGAGTATGATATTGTGTTGTAAAGGTACTTATGATTAAATATAATCACTCTCTTAATTGGGTACGCCTATATGTAATTACTATTCTTAGACATATGTGGATATTCTATGACCTATAATTTAAAACTCATTAGTATAACCACTAACATAGAGTTATACACATGAGTAAGTCATATGATATTTTGGGTTAGTGAGAGATTATCAATATCATTTTTGTGAGATTTTTGGGTCAAACTCAAGCTTTGTTGATAAATAGCTTTCATGTATTTCGATAGGAGACAAGCATGAATTCGAAGATGAGTCGCATGATGTGGTCGAAGGATACATATTATAGTCGAAGTCTGTTATAATATATATTTTCGAAATGTTTGTCGAATTGAGCCTTTTGTTATGGATCCAATTGTTTAGATAGTTTGGGTTGCAAGTTATCTAGTTAGTCTATAAATAGACTAGATCACTTAGGTTATTGAGTGAGGCCAATTATGATATTCATTTGTAATCATTTGTAAACCCTTATGAAAAAGTGAATAGTAAATAATTTGCCCTAATACTTCTTCTTCTTTCTAGTTTATCCTTTCTTCTTTCTCTCTTTGTTTTAACCGTTTTCATTATTCACCCAAGAACTCAGCTTCTAATCTTAATTTGCTGAAAGGTATCATTTGTGATTACAGCAAACTGGTGCGGTGAGCATGGAGAAGATGTCGACAACAAAGTTTGAAGTTGAGAAGTTCATCGGATTTAATGATTTCGGGTTATGGCATTTGAAGATGCGAGTCCTTCTTGTTCAACAGGGTTTTCTAGAAGCTTTAAAGGGAGGAGATGTCATGGATGCAACACTGATGGAGAAGGAAAAGAAAACGGTGATCAAGAAAGGCCACAACCCAATTATTCAGAGTCTTGGTGATAAAGTTCTCAAGCAGATCTCGAAGGAGAATACGATGGCTAGTGTTTGGCTGAAACTCGAAGGATTGTATATGACAAAATCCTTGGTGAATCCTTTCTACTTGAAGCAGGTTTTATATTCATTCAAGATGACTGAAGATAAAGCATTAATGGAGCAGCCAGATACGTTCAGCAAGCTGACTCTTGATCTTGAAAATATTAATTTTACCATTGTAGCGGTAAAATTGTGAGTGTAAGCTATTGATTAACTTAACTAAAAAAAATACAAGAGTCGCCACCGCACTTTTATTTTATCTAAAAAAGGAAAGGAAAAAGAACGAACAAAACCAAAGAGTTCTAAAACAAGAACAAGAACAGAGATCTGGGTATGGGGGTTGGTTACACAATGGGAAGGTGTTATCACCCAAAACATCTATAGTACTCTATCGGAGCCCTTTGAAATATTTACGCTTTTTGGTTTGAAAAAGGTTTGTTTGAAAGAAGATTGGGGAGATGAAAAGAGAATTGTTTTTTAGAATTTTGTGTTTGGAGAGACTTATCGTCTCATGCCTACGTGCCCACAAAGTGAAATATAGGATCAAAACCTCGTAGTTCATGGTACAAAGAACAAAAATTGGTTGGTTTTGATTGATTTTAAAATGTAAAGACAAGTTGTCATTTTAAGGAGAAAACTACGACTAGTCACCCACAAGTATAAGACAACATTTACATCACCTAAAGATGGAGGATTTTGCTTGGATTATCAACAAGTCTATCACTCAACATCTAAGTAGAAAATGTCAACATCTTAATACAATGGAGATTAGGAAAATTATATCTCAACTATAGAAATGAATCATGTCTAAACTTTATGAAAAGTTTTAAAATGAAAAGTGCGCAAAGGCACAAAAAGTTTGAATGAGGTTGATCTTTTTTAAAGTCTTTTTGAAATTTGTCAAAATATAATTAACATTGATTGACATTTATTAAAGAAAACAAAGTTTGAAAATCACTTGACAAAAGTCAAGGTTTTATTACGAAAGTGGTTTTAAGTTTGAAAGCAAGAAAGTTTTTTTGAAAAAGGGAGGAGATTTTGAAAATTTAAGAAAGGGAGGAGATGAAGTGACTACCCTAGAAAGCAAAATAAAAGCTAGAGATAAGAAGGATCTAACCAACTTGTAGCACACTCCATAATAAGCCAAATAATAATTTCATCCATCTTGAAGCATAAGCCAATAAGAAAGCCAAATAAAGGCAAAGATCCATAATACTCCAAGCATAGTCCAAGAGCATAACCACAAAGTTAAGAGCACCAAATTTTTTAGAGGTTTTATCCTTTATGTAAGTTTGAAATGCACCTAAGAGGGAGGGGTGGGGGGGTGGGGGGTGAATTAGGTACTTAAAATTTTCCGGTCTTTGATGTAGGATCCTTGTTTTACTTTCCTAAAATTTACTAAGTGTAGAATGCGGTAAATGCTAAAAGTAAAGAGACACGGCTATGTATCCTGGTTCCCCTCATAATCCGAGAGTACTCCAGTCCCATTTCAACACGAAAAATATTTTTCAATAATTGTTAGATCCTAAGACAAGACTTCTACCTAGTCTTTCTATATAGATTCTAAACAATCAAACCACCAAGAACAAACTCTTGGATTTTTCAACTAAGTCTAATGAGAACAATCCTCTCAATATAGACCTCTTGCTTCCAACAATCCTGGATAGCAAGGTTGTTACCTTATAGACTTAATTCTAACAATCCTGGAACACTAAGTATGTAATCAAGGAGTAAATGAATAAAATCTGTTTTGAGTGGTTTTGCAATTGTCTTCAAAATATCAATCATTGGTAGCTGTTGTGACGTTGATTTCATTAAACTTTGAAGTCATCATTGTCTGAGGTTCCCGTTGAAGCCGAATAGAACTTGCCTCCAAAATGATAGAAATAATTCGTCCTTAAGGAAGTCCTCCAGTTAAAGTTCTGAGGTGTGCCATATGTTGCATGATAACATAGCCCAATTTACCTGCAAGTTGGTTTTTATGGAAAACAATAGTTGCATCTCCATATCACTCACCTAAGAGTGATTAGAGTGTTTTGGAAACAATATATATACAAGAATATAGTGAAGCATTCAGTCACTAACAATGAGATTCTTGGCCAACTTAATCACACGAGACGATTCAGGGTTCTGCCTACTCATTAGCTCTTCTTGTGTAATTCAGGAAATATCGATATAATAGTTCATGCTTGAAAAATTATTCCAAGGTTCCTCTTCTAATTGAAAAATAGTTTTGATATTAACCCCTTCATAAGGAATCCCTAAAAATTTCCCAATTATTTTATAGACATAGTAATTGATTCACCCTTAACAATGGGTTGTAGGGTAACATCGCCAAAATCATCGTATCCAACCACAAGAGTAGAGTAAAATTGTTTTACTAAATCTGGACAAACCGGTCCAATATTGCTCACAAGTTTATCTACACCTTGATTTTTCAGCAGTTCCGGAAAGCTAAAATTATGAGCAGGGAAAGAAATCAAACTCACATATTTCACTGGCATAAGAGGTCGGTTCCGAATGTTGAAGTTAAGCCGCCTCGCCTTGACAGTTTGTTGTTGTTCTGCTTCTGTGGGTTCTGAGCTTTCTCTCAATTTCTTTTTCCCTTTATCTTGCATTTTTGGAGCCATTGATGATTTCTGAAGCTTTTTAGGGTTTATAACAGAGAAGAGTGAAATTTGGATTTGGATGAGTAGAGAAGAATGTTAGAGAGGTATTTAAGGAATGGAGTGAGTTAATGCATTTTTAAGAACTTTGACTCAATCTTGAATGAGAAGGAGATAAGATTTAAGAGTGAAGTGAATGAGTAGAGTAGGTAAGAGTGCCTTAAAGTGAATGAATAAGTGCTTATGGAAGTGGGAAATAAAAAGAGTTAAGTGATTTTTATAATTCTGGTTTTTAAAAAAAGGAAAAACGTTCAGGAGTAACCGGTTACCAAGAACGGGTAATCGGTTACCCTATCTCAAAAAGGCCAATAGAATTGAAAATGAAATAGTGGTAATCGGTTACGCACTTTAGGTAACTAGTTACTGTAAGCAAAAAAATAGCAACTCATTTTCTCTTAACCACCATAAGATTTCCAAAAAGGTTTATTTTAACAAGTTATTATAAAGTATAATGCACATTTTGAAAAGTCAAGAAAGTTAAAATAAATGGATTTACCTCATGTAAAAAAGTAAAAAGTGAAAATCGTCAATTTTGAATATAAAGCATATAGTAAAGAGTACCTTAGCATTATTTTAGGAAAAATAATGAATTAATATTAAAGATTTACACATCACCTTCGTCTAGGATTCCAAGCTCCCTTCGGATCTTGTGAAACGCTTCTCTTGGAAGAGGTTTTGTGAATATGTCCGCCAGTTGATTATGAGTATCTACAAAGGTAACTTCAACGTCCTTTTGTAACACATAATCTCGTAGGAGTTGATGTCGGATATCAATATGTTTTTTTCTTGAATATATGACATGATTTTTTGTAATGTTGATAGCACTTGTATTGTCACATCTTAGAGGAACGCACCCGAGATCTAATCCATAATCATGTAGTTGTTGTTTGAGCCATAGAATTTGAGCACAACAACTTCCTGCCGCAATGTATTCCGCTTCAGCCGTGCTAAGGGCAACATACGCTTGCTTCTTACAGGACCAAGAAACTAATGCATTTCCAAGAATATGACATGTTCCACTTGTGCTCTTGCCATCTGTCTTACAACCTGCATAATCCGAGTCAGATTAACCTACTAAGTTACAGATACTATCTTTTGGATACCATAATCCAACATTGGTTGTTCCTTTGAGATACTCCATGATCCTCTTTACAGTAGTGAGATGTGATTCCTTTGGATTTGCTTGAAATCGTGCATATAAACACACACTGAACATAATGTCAGGACGGCTTGCCGTCAAATATAATAGAGAACCAATCATACCTCAGTACTTTATGATATCAACTGAAATTCTTGATTCGTCTTGATCAACATAAGTTCCGGATCCCATTGGAGTAAACATCGCTTTATAATTATCCATGTTGAATCTTTTCAACAACTATTTGCAATACTTGGCTTGGTTGATGAAGATGCCATCCTTCAAATGCTTTATTTGTAATCCAAGGAAGTAATTTATCTTTCCCATCATAGACATCTTGAACTCTCCTTGCATCATCAACAAGAATTCCTCACACAGGTCTTTGTTAGTTGATCCAAATATGATGTCATCAACATAGACTTGAACCAATAAAGTGTTGTCCTTGATTCGCTTGATAAACAAGGTCTTGTCAACTTTACCCTTTTCAAATCCCTTTTCGCATAAAAAGTTGCTGAGTCGATCATACCACGCCCTTAGTGCCTGTTTTAAGCTATACAGAGCTTTTCTCAACTTAAAGACATGTGATGGATTCTTGAAGTCCTCGAAGCCAGGGGGTTGATTAACGTATAATTCTTCATTGATGTAGCCGTTTAGGAATGCGCTCTTAACATCCATCTGGTACAACTGAAAATTCAATGAACACGCATAAGCAAGTAATAAACGAATAGCTTCTAACCTTACAACCGGAGTGAAAGTTTCTTCAAAATCAATTCCTTCCTCTTGATTATACCCTTGGGCCACCAATCTTACCTTGTTTCGAACAATTATCCCATTCTCATCAAGTTTGTGTTTAAACACTGATCTGGTACCTATGATGTGTTTATCACTCAGCCTAGTAACAAGTTCCCAAACTTGATTCCTTTCGAATTGGTTTAACTCCTCTTGCATAACAATGATCCATTGTCGTCTCATAAGGCTTCATCAACTTTGGAAGGTTCAATTTGTGATACGAACGCCATATTCAAGCATGCATCCTTGGGGTTGAGTTTAGTTGTAACGACTTGACTAATAGCACCAATAAATTTATCAATCGGGTGATCTCTATGTGTTCTCCATTCCTTAGGTAGATCATCATCTTTTGACTTTTGTTGAATCGGTTCTTCTTGATGCTTAACATGATTACTTACAAAGCATGTCATACTAACCGCAGCCGCCCAAAAATATTTTGGAAGATTTGAGTCGCTAAGCATTGTCCTTGCAAGTTCCACCAATGATCTATTCTTCCTTTCTACAACACCATTTTGTTGTGGAGTTCTTGGTGCTGAGAAGTTGTGAGAGATTCCATATTCTTCGCAAAATCCTTCAAAAGGAGCATTTTGGAATTCTCCACCATGATCGCTTCTTATGGAGGCAATTGTTAATGACTTCTCATTTTGTATTTGTTTTGCACACTTCTTGAATGCTTTGAAAGCATCACTTTTCTGCACTAAAAAGTAAGTCCAACAAAATCTAGAAAAGTCATCAATAATAACCAAAGCATAAACATTACCTCCGAAGCTCTTTGTTCTCGATGGACCAAACAAGTCCATGTGCAACAATTGTTATGGTCTTGTAGTGGACACCACATTCTTTGACTTGAAAGTTGATTTGGTTTGTTTCCCTTTTTGACATGCGTCATACAACTTATCCTTGATGAATTTTATCTTAGGAAAACCAACAACTAGATCATGTTTAACCAACTTGTTCAAATGTTCCATGTGTATATGAGCAAATCTCTTATGCCATAACCATGAATCATTATTGTTTTCCATGAGACATTAACCTTCAAAGACAAATTGTCAAGAGAAATCTAAAATATATTATTGATCCTTTTACCTTTTAGCTTTACCTCTTTAGTGACTTCGTCTTCTATCAAGAATTCATCTTTTGTGAACTTGATTTTGAATCCTTTGTCACATAATTGGCTTATGCTAAGTTGTGCTTTAGTCCTTCGACATAAAGAACATCTTTAATAGATGTGAAAGGTGGTGCTCCAACTTTGCCTATGCCAAGAATTCTTCCTTTGTTATTATCACCATGGGTAACATAACCCTTGACCTTAAGCTTTAGATTTGAAAATTTGTTGAGGTCACCGGTCATATGCTTTGAACAACCACTATCAAGATGCCCAAGATTTGAAGTGGTTTTCAAGCAAACCTATAAAACAAGTTATTTTTTGTTAGGTACCCAAGTTTCTTTGGGTCCTTCATAGTTAGTGCCCTTCTTAACCCACACGTAATGCCCGCTTGCTATACTGAAGTTTCTAACATAGCATGCATTAGGTGTATGGCCAATGATACCACAATAGAAACAAGTAGGTACAAAGTTACTTTTATATCTAGGAACGGAAGATTTCTTTTTCGTAACCTTTTTCTTTTTATGATGACGATGCACAACTTTAGGCCTGATCACTTTCTCTTTAGAAGTCTGATCACTAGCCTTAACAAAGATTGTTTTGTTAGAACTTGGTTTAGAAAATTTTGAAAATCCAAGTTCGCTTTTATCTTTTGAGTATCTTTGTTGGCTAAGGACCCCTTCTAAACTAATTTGTCCTTTTTCGTATCTTTCAAGAACTCTTTTAAGTTGAACAATTTAGAATGAAAGTGACTCACAAGTTTTGCATACAAAGTTTTATTTTTCTTCACTATCAACCTTTTGTTTTTCATTCTTTTCATCTTTTTCAATAGTTTGAACTTTTTCTTCTAAAGATGATATTTGTTTCTTTTGTGAAGATATGGTTTTACACAAGACTTTACATTTTTTTAATAGTTTGTTTATAGCCTCTTGAGCATCGTTATCATAAAGTGAAAAAGAAGTACTAACGTCATCATTTTCGTTGTCGGAGTGATGAGAAGCCATCAATGCCAAATTTGCACTTTCGTCGCTTTCTGATTCGGATGATGAACTAATGTCATTGTCCTCCCATGCAACATAAGCCTTATTATTCTTTGTCTCCTTTTTCCCTTTGACTTCATTCTTCTTTGGAAGTCTTGGACAATCTGGTTTAATGTGACCTTACTTCCCACACTCATAGCATATAACATCTTGATTTGGTATGAAAGTCTCCTTTTTCTTGAAGTGTTTCTTCCTCTTTGCATAATTGACGGGTTTGTCACTTTTGTTGAAGAATTTCCCAAGTCTCTTAACTAGTAGCATAAAGTTGTCATCTTCCTCTGATGCATCATCGTTTTTTCCTTCTTTTGAGTATACTTTTAGAGCAATTCCTTTAGTTTTTTTCTCTTGATGTTCAGGTTTCTCAAGACGTCCAAGTTCTAACTCGTGCTCTTGAATTTTTCGAAAAAGCGATGCGAAAGTCATTGTTAAGAGACTCTTCTTCTCCGAAATTGTCGTAACTTTGGGTTGCTATTCTATTGTTAAAGATTTAAACACTTTCATATTTAATTCATCATTGGAAAATGTTTTACCGAATGCATTCAAATGATTGGTCAAGTGAACAAATATTTTCTGGAGAGCAACAATGGATTCTCTGGGAAACATGTGAAACATCTCATATTCTTTACTTAGTGTGTTCAGCCTTGATCTTTTAACTTCGACGGTTCCTTCGTGAGTCTCCACCAAAGTATCCCAGATTTCCTTAGTCGATTTGCATTGTGAAATTCGGAAGAATTCATCCATGCTTAAAGAACTTTGTAAAACATTGATAGCTTTCTTTTCATTTAAAACTCTCTTCTTACCATCATCGTCCCATGCACTTTGAATCTTTGGAGTACCGATACCTCTTACAACACTGATTGGTATATGAGGGTCAGTTTCAATAGTTTCCCATATTCCTTCTTCTTGTGCCTCTAGATGTGTCTTCATGCGAATTTTCCAGAAGGTGGAAAATTCACCAGAGAACAAAGGAGGTTTATTACTGCTACCCCCATCTTTGAATGTCGGATTTGCACTAGTGGAAGCCATCTAGATCTTTTAGGAATAAGTTACCTATAACCTGCTCTGATTCCAATTGTAAGCGTGAAATGCACCTAAGAGGGGGGGGGGGGTGAATTAGGTACTTAAAATTTTCCGATCTTTAATGTAGAATCCTTGTTTTACTTTCCTAAAGTTTACTAAGTGCAGAATGCGGTAAGTGCTGAAAGTAAAGAGACACGTCAGTGTATCCTGGTTCTCCTTACAATCCAAGAGTACCCCAGTCCCCTTTCAATATGTAAGGGATTTTTCAGTAATTGTTAGATCCTATGACAATACTTCTACCTAGTCTTTCTATATAAATTCTAAACAATCAAACCACCAAGAACAAACTCTTGGGTCTTTCAACAAAGTACAATGAGAACAATCCTCTCAATATGGACCTCTTGCTTCCAACAATCCTGGACAGTAAGGTAACAACCTTACAAACTTAATTCTAACAATCCTAGAACACTAAGTATGTAATCAATGAGTAAATGAATAAAATCTGTTTTGAGTAGTTTTGCAATTGTCTTCAAAATATCAATCTTTCGATCGATCTTCTTCTTTGATATTCCAACTCTTATATATATCTTAACAAGTGTTCAAGAGGTAAATGAGTGAAACTATGATGAATATATGAAAGTTAAAGTATGCAGGTTCCACTCTTGAAAAATCAGAATTTTAACACTTCTGGAAATTTGAGAATGAGAGATGGAAAATATATTTGAAATTTTTGCAAGAAGGTGAATTTTAAAAACTGAGTTTAAAGTTATATATATGCCTCTAAAAACCTTTTCAGAAGTGACATAATGGCCAAGAGATGCCATGATTCAAGAAGAAGAATGAAAACAAATTTGTGCCAAAAGATGCACCTTTCTGGCCTGCAGCGCCAGTGGTAATCGATTACCATAAGTGGGTAACCGGTTACCAATCTCAACGGACTAAAAAAATTGAAAGTTTACAAAGGGTAATTGGTAACTAGGTTTGAGTAATTGGTTACTCTGTTCAATTTTCTAGAAAATCAGTTTTGAAAAAGAGGCAAAAGTGCAAAGAAAAGTTTTAAAAAAGGTTTTATCATGAGATGCAAGAAAGAGAGATGAAGTTGAACACTTGTTTAAGGTATATAGTAGCTTAAACGTCGTACCTTCCTTTGTGTAGAACTTGTCTCCATTCTTGATCAAGCTTTGACATAATGATATGAAATTGAGTTGCTTCAAACTTGATTTACTTGATATTCTTTAAACCATCCTTGTGTGTTGGGGAATGCGTCGTCATCAAAATCGCTTGAGAAGCTTTGCCTTCACACTTTATTAGTGTTTTGAACAAGATATGGTCCAACTGGACAAAAGAAGAGAGCGAAAACATAAACATGTGTCCAATGGACAAAGGAAAAATAACATAAGTATAAACAATAATATAATATGAGATAATAATAATGGAGCATAAAGATAAAAGAGAGATAGGGAGTAAGAAGGAAGCATAAACAAAATTAGTACAATGATATCATTAGTGAGTTAGCAATTATTTGTTAGAGCAAATGATCAACGATGATTAACTCATGCACTTAAGCCAAAGTTGATGAAAACTTATTAGAGGATTGATAAAATCAAAGCCTCCTAACAACAAGTTTCATAGGTGATGGACCTAAGACAAATAATCAACCATACTTGGACTTTCAAACATAGGTTGGAGCCACAAATGATCACTTTTCGATTACGGGACAATTTAGCGCTATGTTAAGCAATCATAATCGGGTTTATATAGAAACCATGACCATCTGAGGCCGGTCAGTAACAATGTTAGTGCTAATGCATACTAGAGAAGTGATATGTAGATCACTCTCTGAAAGCAATACCGCACGTAAATAAAATAGATAATCATCTCATCTTCATAAAGAAATTGAAATAATTTCAAACGATATCAAAGATTTTCATCGATCAAAAGAAAAAAAAGAGAAGAGGAAAAGGAATGCCAAATTGGATTACAAGTTCAAGGTCATTCCGTCTTTAAGTCCATCCACTCATCTTGGTGGATTAAAGCACTAAACATATCATTAATTCAAAGCACCTAAAATGAATTGAATAATTCACTTTAAAGAAATATTTGAATTAGTGAATGTTTATCCAACTTTATCTACACCTTAAGTCTAATGAATTTAAAGAGGAAAAGAACCTTTAAAAGTGCATTCCAAGACAAAAATCAAAAGGAAATGGAAGAAGAAGACGAAAGAACCAAAACAGTCCCAAAACAAGGCCAAAAAGACAAAATAGACACTGGGTAACCGGTTATCTAAAGCTGGTAACCGATTACCACTGCTAAAACAACAACAAAACAATCTGAAAATATGCAGAAACTTGATCAATCATTTCTTCAAACACCTCATGTTTAAGGATGCAATTGAGCATAAAAATTCAAGTAAAATAACAGCAAACAACACCAATAGAACACAATTTACAAGATCCAAAGATCAAGCAACAAGAATCAACAATAGATCATATTGTGGAAGATGTATCAAAAACAACAATGGTTGATCAAGATTACCATTCCAAATCTGGAAATTCTTCAAATCAACTCCCCAAACCACACTTCAAAGCCTTGATCTACTAGAATTGATGATGAAAAAGTGAATGGATGAAGGTTTAGCTCAAAGATTAGTAAGTTCTAATGATGAACTTACTAACTTTTAAAGGAAGAAAGAGCTTGGGGAATTTGGTAATTGGAGAAAAATTTAGAGTCAAGAAAGAATTTGAGAAGGTGAATTTGGCTATCAAAAGCTTATGAAATGAGATAAATGAGGCCTCTATTTATAGGATTTAGGCTTGGAAAATTTGGTGGATTGAAATTTGGTTTGGAATCAAAAATAGGCTTGGAATTTGAATTTGGAGCAAAATTAATGATCAAGTGGTGATTAGTGAAGGTTTATGGTGGGAATTAATTATAATGAGGTAGGGGATTTAAAATGAAGTGATCTAGAATATTCTCATGTTGCAATATTTGAATTTGGTGCCAAAAATGCTGCAGAATTTGAAATTTCCAATTTTCACAAAATTCGCACAGGGTAATCGATTACCCAATACTGGTAATCGGTTACCACATGCAGAAATGGTGAAAAATTGCCTTTTTGATGTGTGGTCTTGGCTCTGTCTCGATAATTTTGCTTGTCAAAGAAGGCATGGAAATAAACACATGAACCTTGGAGTCTCTTGAATAAAAGTCAATCAAATCTTGGGAAACTCTGGATCAGATGATTTTGAAATGGTTGCAGATCAACTTCAACTTTGCTCAGATGAAATTCATTCGAGCCGAGGGACTGATATTCAAGTATATCTTTGCTCCAAAATCTTCCTGAAGAAGTTAGTAAAGGATAAACAAACATTTTTTGGATTTTAATCAATGGTTAGTAAACATAAACATAAACAAATATTAAACAAACAAGAAAACAAAGGTGTCAGGTGATCTCTCAAGAAAAAACCTGCAAAGGAAGGCAAGAGAACCAAAGCTTGCGATATTGTTGATGGGATGAGATGCAAATGATATGTGGGATCTTAGGGGTAAAAATTAGGGTATTACAACCATCAATGATGAAGATCAAGCATTGTTATTGTTGTGTTCTTTACCTAAGTCGCATGCTCACTTCAAAGAAACCCTCTTGTATGGAAGAGAGTCCCTGACCTTTGAAGAAGTTCAAGCAGCCTTATATTTGAAGGACTTAAACGAAAGAAAGGAGTAGAAACCATCATCATCAGTTGGCTAAGGTTTGTCCATAAAGGGGAAATCATCGAAGAGAGATGGTAGATTTGATAAGAAGAAAGGAAAAATTCAGCAGAAGTCTTATGGTGGTGATATTTCCGAGTTTAAGTGTTATCACTGTAAGAAGGAGGGTCACACAAGAAAGGTGTGCCCTAAGTGCCTGAATAGTCATGAAGGTAAGGACAATGGGAATGCAACTATTGTGAAAGATGATTATGAATCATTTGATGTCCTTATGGTGTCGAGCAGCAACTCTTGCAAAGAGTGGATTATGGATTCTTAATGCATTTGGCATATGACTCCAAACAAGAATGTGTTTGAAGAAGTATATGATCAAGATGGTGGATCAATGCTATTAGGAAACAATAAAGCTTGCAAGATTGCAAGTATTGGATCTATAAGATTCAAGCTCTATGATGAGTCAATAAGGCTATTGACTGGGGTTAGGTATGCACATGACCTTAAGAGGAATTTAATTTTTCTTGGTGAATTTAACAAGAAAGGATATGTCTTCAAAGGAGAGAAAGTATTCTAAAAGACATGAAGGGGTCGAAGGAAGTTTTGAGAGGCGTGAAGAAACAAGGCTTGTATACCCTTGAGGCTGAGGTTGTAAGTGGTTCGATAAATGTTGCATCCACGAAACCTGTGTTGAAGATAGAACTATGGCACATGAGATTGGGCCATGTCAGCGAAAGAGGCCTGGTCTAATTGGGGAAGCAGAACCTGCTAGGTGGTGACAAAGTCGAAAAGTTGGAGTTTTGTGAATCTTGTGTATTTGGTAAATCCTGTAGGGCAAAGTTTAACAAAGGCAAACAAAGAGCACGTGGATCCCTTGATTACATTCATGTTGATCTTTAGGGGCCTGCAAGGAATCCTTCACACTCAAGTGCAAGGTATTTTCTATCCATTGTTGATGACTATTCCAGAAAGTTATGGGTATTCATTCAGAAGACGAAGGATGAAAATTTTAAAATTTTCAAAAGTTGGAAGGTTCTAGTAGAAACTAAACCTGGCAGAAAGGTCAAGAAGTTGATAACCGAAATTGGCCTTGAGTTCTGCAACAAAGCGTTCGACAATTACTGTGTTGAGTCTGGGATTGCAAGGAATAAGACTGTAGCAGGCACTCGTCAACAAAATGGCTTAGCTAAGAGATTCAATCACACAACCCTTGAAAGGGTTAGATGCATGTTGGTTAATGTTAGATTGAAGAAAGTGTTTTGAGAGAAGGCTATTTCGACAACAGCTTATCTGATAAATAGATGTCCCCCAACTGCTTTGGGGATGAAGCCACCTGAAGAAGTTTCGTCAGGTCGGCCACCAGATCTCGACAAATTGGAAGTATTTGGCTGTTTAGCCTATGCTCACATTAGGCAAGACAAGGTCGAACCTAGAGATGCATATTCCTTGGATATCCTGAGGGAGTCAAAGGTTATAGGTTGTGGTGCCTAGAACCAGGTAACAGAAGATGTATCACAAGTCGTGATTTAGTTTTCAATGAAGTCGGGATGGTGTTCAAGAAAACTGGTGATGTTGGTCGAAGTGTAGAAATCTCTGAAGAGGAGCTGGAACAGGTAGGGATTCCTATTGAGGTGGAGCATAGTGATGCTAAAGTGCATAACTTAGATAAAGTGGAAGAAGAAGAGCAAAATGCTGAAGATGCTGAGGAAATAATCGATGACTACCTACTGGAAAGAGATAGGTCGAGAAGAGTCATCAAGCCACCTCAGAGACTTGGTTATGAAGATCTTATAGCTTTTTCCTTAATCTCTACAAGTGAGGTACTAGAGAAAGAACCTAGAGATTACAAGGAAGCTATGACGAGTCAAAATAAGACTGAATGGCGAAAAGTCATGGATGACGAGATGAAATCTCTTCATGATAATCACACTTGAGAGTTGATTGAGAAACCTACATGGGTTAGGTTAGTCAGTTGTAAGTGGATTTTCAAGGTCAAGGAAGGAATCGAAGGAGTGATGTGGAAGCCTTTTAAGGCAAGACCAGTTTCTAGGGGGTTTACTCAGAAAGAAGGTGTCGACTTCAATGATGTGTTCTCACATGTTGTAAAGCATAAATCCATCAGAATGTTGTTGGCCATGGTGGTGAAGTTCGACTTGGAACTTCAGAAAATGGATGTGAAGACAACATTTATGTATGGTGACCTAGACGAAATGATCCTGATGTGTCAACCTGAAGGGTATGCAGAAAAGGATAAAGAAGATTATCTGTTCAAGCTGAATTGGTCTTTGTATGGCCTGCTACAATCTCCTCGACAGTGGAACAGGAGATTCGACAAGTTCGTGGCACACATTGGTTTCACTAGAATCCAGTTCGATCATTGTGTTTACTTTAGATTTCGACTTGGAAATTCACTTGTTATTCTATTGCTTTATATAGATGATATCCTCATAGGTAGCAATAGTGTCGAGGATGTAATGAAGGTGAAGACTAAACTCAGTAAGGAGTTCGAAATGAAGGATCTGGGAGCTACCACCAGGATTCTTAGGATTGACATCTGGAGAGATAGAAAGCAATCAAAGTTATCCTTATTTCAAGAGACATAACTATGGAAGCTTCTCGACAAGTTTGATATGTCGAATTCAAAGCCTGTTGTGACTCTAACAAATCCTTAGTTTAAGCTTAGTAACACTCAAAGTCTGAGTACTGAACCTGGAAGAATCTATATGAGTAACATTCCATATGCAAGTTTGATGTATGTTATGGTTTGTACGAGGCCAAACATAGCGTATGGTGTGAGTCTTGTAAGCAGATATATGGCCAATCCTAGAAAGGCGCACTGGCAAGATGTAAAATGGATTCTCAGATACATAAATAGGTCTCCGAAAAGGGACTTGATTTTTGGTGAAGCCTGTGGTGGTGATAGCATAGTCGAAATCGAAGGATTTGTCGACTCTGATTATGCAGGTTGCATGGATTCCAGAAATTCTATTTCTGGATATGTGTTCACTATGTTTGACACATCAATCAGTTGGAAATAAATGCTTTAGAAGGTTGTTGCCTTATCAACCACTGAAGCAGAATATATTTCCCTCACTGAAACTATGAAAGAAGCATTATGGCTTGAAGGTTTTGCAAAGGAGCTGAAACTTCAAGGTCGAAGTATCACTGTTAAATATGATAGTCAAAGTGCAATACACATGTCGAAGAAATCAACATATCATAAGCAAACTAAGCACATCAATGTGAGATTGCACTTTGTCAGAGAGATAATCGAGCATGGTGAAGTCCAGGTGCTGAAGGTTTCGACTGAAGACAATGTTGCTGATATGATCACCAAGATGTTTCCCAATTGCAAGTTTTTCCACTGTATGCAGTTGATAAAGCTGCATGATGAAAGCTAGTTAATTCCCTGTTTGTTGAGTTAGATCCAAGGTGGAGATTTGTGAGATTTTTGGGTCGAACTCAAGCTTTATCGAGGAATAACTTTCATGTATTTTGACAGGAGGCAAACATGAAGTCGAAGATGGGTCACATATTGTGGTCGAAGGATACATATTGTAGTCAAAGTCTGTTCTAATATGTATTGTCAAAATGTTTGTCAAATTGGGCCTTTTGTTATGGGTCCAATTGTTTAGTTAGCTTGGGTTGCAAGTTATCTTGTTAGTCTATATATAGGCTAGATCACTCAGGTTGTTGAGTGAGGCCAATTATGATATTAATTTGTAATCATTTGTAAACCTTTATGAGAAAGTGAATAGTAAACAATTTGCCATAATCCTTCTTCTTCTTCTTTCTAGTTTATCCTTTCTTCTTTCTCTTTTTGTTCTAACCGTTTTCATTGTACACCCAAGAACTCCGTTTCTCAAGCTTGATTTGCTGAAAGGTATCGTTTGTGATCACAATAATTTTCATATGCTTGGACCGTTCTTGATAACATATAACTCTTAAGTTAAATATGTTACTCTAAATTCATCATTCATTATACAAAGTTATGAGTTTTAACATGTATGATTTGTCTTCCCTATCGGATACAATTTCTGCAGCGTTGAAGTTTACTTCTTTTTTGTTTGATTAGTGTTTTGGCCATAATTGATATTCTAATATTAAATTCAATACTTTTTAATAATTAATTAATTTCATTCAAGTGAGATATTGTTAGATTAATTATTTAATTAACCAAATATGGATTGAAATAACTAATTATTAATTAATTATATTATGGTCTATTGTTATTAAACACTAAATAGATTAATTGTTTTATTCGGTTCTGTGTCTAAATGGACCGTGATGGATTAGATCATTCAGTTAAGTCTAATGAGAGGTCCCTGCCTTCAGCCGCTTAGCTATTTATGTGTCTCTCCATTAGACAATTAACATACTTTGAAAACCCTAAACGGTAATGAGGGTAGTAATCCTCTCATAATCACTCTTCCAGTGACCGTCTCTCAAATCCTACAAGGTACATCCTTCTTATCATTGTTGATTATTCTTTAATATAACAACATGCTATAATTTGTATATATTCGATCAATATAAAATCTATCACATGGTCCATACACATAGAAAATATAATTTGAAATTGAAATTTTTAAAAAGGACATATGAAGACTTTGTCGCAACCCGAGAATAAATTTAGAAGATGCACAATCGGATGGAAAATGAAAAATATGAATGGCAATGGTAAATTGACAAACTCCTCAAAATATTTTGCAATCTCACCACTAAAAATTATAACCTAGGCCACAATACCAAGTTCGAGATGATGGAGTTTGTCCAATTTATAAGATAAGAAAATTAAATATTTTAAAAAAGTCATCTATATCCATGCTTTATTAATCACCACATTTTTAAATTTTGGGTATTCTTTGTTCAAATTTCCTTTTTCCACTCTTTCATATTTTTCTTCTCCTCTTAATAATTACTATCCTAAATTTTGAAAAGTAAAATTAAAACTATGCTTTTAATTTATTTCAGGTATATTTAGAGACTAATCACTGATATTAAACCACAACACAGTTGCTACAACAAGAACAATAGAGGAAAAATGCCCACTGAACAGAATAATAACAAAATATTCATTCAATCTCAATTTCTGTAAACTTTTTAATTTGGGTTTTATGGTTCTAATTTGAGATTTCAATTTAGTTTTTTTTTGTGTGTGTTTGTTTGAGAAAAAAATGGTAAGATCTTGGATTTTTTTAAATTTGTTGAAGGAGATGAAGAATTAGGTGTGATTGAAGATGAAGATCTAAGTTTAATTTAATTTATTTTTTATTTATTTATCTAGTCATTGTGTATATGTATATTTACACATTTTTCTTTTTCTCCTTCCTTACTAACCTTTATTTCATTGCATATTTTTGGTTTTTTAAGTTGATTTTGGATCCATAAAATTGAGTCTTTTTAGTAACTTTTATTTTCATACTTTTTCTTTATGTGCATAGAAAATTAGTTGAAGTTTTATCCTTTTATGTGATGAAGTTAGAGAATAATTTACATGGTATATTTTTATATTTTATATCACATATCCAAATAACCTTAAGAAGTTTGAGGGCTGTCAATATGAGCTTCATAAAGTATTTATTTTTCATGATTCATGGCGAATGAACTTTCATATAAATTGATTAATTCCTCTATTTTATTTGATTTTATTTGTCAATTTAGTTTTAGTTTTTTTATGTTTTCTAAATGTTTTTTTTATAAACAATATAATTCAGAATATTTATTTTGAGATCATCTTCACCTTTTAGAAATATTTTAGAGTAAAGGAGAAAAAAAAAGACAAAATTTCTTTCATTGTTTAGATTATGTTAAAAAAAAAAAAAGCTTTTTTATTTAAGTCCATAACTTTCTACATTTTTGATTAAGGATAAATTTTTTAAAATATTTTTTATTACTTTTGATTTATCATGTTTTTGATTATGTTTGTGTATATATAGAACATTTGATAAGAATCGCAATTATCTCATTCTTTTTTTCTTGGTAGTTTTCTTTTATATTTATGCTTTATAGTCTGTTATTTTGGTGCAAGGTATCTTGTATTTAAATATCAATTAAATTTCTTTCATTGTTTAGATAATGTGTCAAAAAGATCAATTTTTATTTAAGTTCATAACTTTCTACTTTATTTAAGTTCTTTCATTGATTATATTTGATAATAAGTGATGATCCAAGATGGGAAGGTTATACAAACCATATGTCTTGATGATTTATCAATTAATATCTTCATTCTAATTGTACCTTGGCTATAACTAATATAAATTAGCATGTTCATGTTCTTACATGGTTGATTGCACACAGATTATCCTATCTTTTTCATAAATGAACCAATATACGTTTACATAACTATATTGAATATGAAAAAAAAAGCGCGTCCAAAAAAAAGCACGAATTTGTTACTAGTTTATTTTGAAAAGATTTCCATCCTTGAAAAGATTTCCACCCTATTCTAATAATTACAAAAGATGTTACCTCTATAAGCACTTTCTTTTTTACTTATGACTCAAACAACAAGACACCCATTACAAAATATTGGTTATTGCTACCATAACCGAGAAATCTAATCCAAAACTAGTAACTATTGTTTAAGTAATTTCAAATATAAGGGAGTTGAATTGTGTTGATTGAAAAACAAAATTACTTTATAAAAATCTTGTTGTGAATCGGATACCTTATAACAAAGTATAAACGGTTTCTTATCAAGAAACACACAAGGTTAGGGTTAATAAAGAAGGAAAACAACAAGGATTAGTTATTAAACTGCTATTCTTTCCTTTCTCTTAGAACAAGATTACAAGTATATAAGAATAACAAAATAACCTCTCTCCCTTGAAATTAGGATTTTATCTTCCTATTTTTCCTTATGTCAAGATTTAGAAACTAGTATCCTATTTATAAGAAAAATATCACACTAACCTAATGGGCTTTTTAACAATTACCCATTACAAGCCAACTTAGGGTACAAGCTAACTTAAACAATTGGGCTTACAAGTAAGGCCCAATTCAACATGCTAACAACCCTAGAAATATTGACTAATGCATGTTTGAACAGACTTCGACTACAACACACATTACTCACGAACAGACATCGACCATACTAGAGTTCGATCCAACATCTCACAAATCTCCATCTTGAATCTAACTCTATAACATCAAGAAACTAGCTTTATTCATGCAGCTTTATTAACTGCATACAGTGGAAAAACTTGCAACTGGGCAACGTCTTGGTGATCATATCAGCAGCATTATGATCTGTCGAAACCTTCAGCACTTGGACTTCTTCACGCTCGATTACCCCTCTGATGAAATGCAGCCTCACATCAATGTGCTTGGTTCGCTCATGATAGGCTGAATTCTTCGACATGTGTATTGCACTTTGACTATCACATTTAACAATGATAACTCGACCTTGAAGTTTTAGCTCCTTTGCAAAACCTTCAAGCCACAATGCTTCCTTCACAGCTTCAGTTAGGGCAATATACTCCGCTTCAGTGGTTGATAAGGCAACGACCTTCTGAAGTGTTGCTTTCCAACTGATTGTTGTCCCAAACATAGTGAACACATATCCATAGATATATTTTCTAGAATCCATACAACCGGCATATCAGAGTCGACATATCCTTCGATTGCTGCTTTACTATCTTCACCCAAGGCTTCACCATAAGTTAGGACTCTATTCAAAGACCCATTTATGTACCTTAAAATCCACTTTAATGCTTGCTAGTGAGCCTTTCCAGGATTCGCCATGTACCTGCTTACAAGACTTACTGCATATGCTATGTCGGGTCTAGTACAGACCATAACATACATCAAAGAACCTACTATGTTAGCATATGTAATGCTATTCATATAAGTTCTTTCAACATCAGTGTTGGGACACTGATCTATACTCAGCTTAAATTGAGGGTTTGTCGGATTTACAACAGGCTTTGAATTCGACATACCAAATTTTTCGAGAATCTTCTATAGGTATGCCTCTTGAGATAAGCATAATTTCGACTGCTTTCTATCTCTCCGGATGTCAATCCCAAGAATCCTGGACGCAACTCCTAGATCCTTCATGTCGAACTCTTTATTGAGTTCAGCCTTCACCCTCATTACCTCTTCGACATTATTGCTTGCTATTAGAATATCATCCACATAGAGCAACAAAATAACAAATGAATTACCCGGTCGAAATCTGAAGTAAACACAGTGGTCGAACTGACTTCTGATGAAACTTATGTGTGCCATGAACTTGTCGAATCTCCTATTCCACTGTCGAGAAGATTGTTTCAGTCCATATAAAGATCTATTCAGTTTGCACACATAATCTTCCTTCCCCCTTTCGACATACCCTTCAGGTTGCCTCATCAGGATTGTTTCATCTAGATTACCATGCAAGAACGCAGTCTTCACATCCATATATTCCAGTTCAAGGTCGAAATGGGCCACCATGGCAAACAACATTTGAATGGGTATGTGCTTCACAACAGGAGAGAACACATCATTGAAGTCGATACCTTCTTTCTGAGTGAACCCCCTAGCAACCAATCTTACCTTGTATCTCTTCGACGTCACTCCTTCGATTCCTTCCTTAACTTTGAAAATCCATTTACAGCTGACTAACCTGGCTCCAGTAGGTTTCTTGATCAGTTCCCAGGTGTTATTATCATGAAGAGATTTCATCTCGTCATCCATGGCCTTCAGCCATTCAGTCTTCTTTCGACTCCTCATAACTACCTTATAGTCTCTAGGTTCTTCATCTAGAACCTCACTAGCAGAGATTAAGGCATAAGCTATAAGATCTGCATACCCAAGTCTCTGAGGTGGCTTGATGACTCTCCTCGACTTGTCTCTTGCTAGCAGATAGTCATTATCAGTCTCCTCATCTTCGACAACATCTTCTGCGTCTTCTTCGACTTCATCTAGGGTAAGCAATTCAGCATCAACATACTCCACCTCAACAGGAATCTCTCCCTGTTCCAGCTCTTCGTCAGCATCATCATTTTTCTTGAAAGCCATCTCTGCTTCATTGAAAACTATATCTCGACTGGTGATACACCTCCTGTAACCTGGCTCTAGGCACCATATCCTATAAGCTTTGACTCCTTCAGGGTATCCCATGAACATGCATTTCAGAGCTCTAGGTTCAACCTTGTCTTGCCTAATATGAGCATAGGCCACACAGCCAAATACTCTCAGTTTGTCGAGACTAGGTGGATGTCCCGACCAAACTTCTTAAGGTGTCTTCATTCCCAAGGCAGTCGAGGGACATCTATTTATCAGGTAAGCTGATGTCGAAACAGCTTCCGCTCAAAACACCTTCTTCAATCCAGCACTAACTAACATGCATCTAACCCTTTCAAGGATTGTTCGATTGAATCTCTCAGCTAAGCCATTTTTTAAGGAGTACCTGCTAGAGTCTTATGTCTTGCAATCCCAGACTCAACACAGTAACTGTTGAACGCTTCATTTGCAGAATTCAAGGCCATTGTCGGTTCTCAACCTCTTAACCTTTCTGCCAGTTTGAGTTTCGACCAAAATCTTCCAACTTTTGAAATTCTCAAAAGTTTGATCCTTCGTCTTCTGAATGAATACCCATAGCTTTCTGGAATAGTCATCAACGACGGATAGAAAATACTTTGCACCTAAGTGTGAGGGATTCCTTGCAGGCCCCCAAAGATCAGTATGAATGTAATCCATGGATCCATGTGTTCTTTGCTTGCCTTTGTTAAACTTCGCCCTACAGGATTTACCAAATACACAAGATTCACAAAATTCCAACTTTTCGACTTTGTCACCTCCTAGAAGGTTCTGCTTCCCCAATTCGACCAGGCCTCTTTTGCTGACATGGACCAATCTCATGTGCCATAATTCTGTCTTCGACATAGATTTCGTGGATGTAACATTTGTCGAACCACTTACAACCTCAACCTCAAGGGTATATAAGCCTTGTTTCTTCATGCCTCTTAAGACTTCCTTCGACCCCTTCATGACTCTTAGGATACTTTTCTTTTCTGTTGAATTCACCAAGAGAAATAAATTTCTCTTCAAGTCAGGTATATACCTGACTTCAGTCAATAACCTTATTGACTCATCATGGAGCTTGAATCTCACAGATACAATACCTGCAATTTTGCAAGATTTTTTGTTTCCCAGCAGCACAAATCCACCATCTTGATCACATAGCTCCTCGAACAAATCTCTGTTTGGAGTCATGTGTCAAGTGCAACCTGAATCCATAATCCACTCTTTCCTCGAGTCGCCACTTGAAACCACAAGAACATCATATGAGTCGAAGTCATCTTGAACAATGGCTGCATTGCCATTACCTCCATGATCTTTTAGGCGTTCAGGGCACACCTTTCTTATGTGACCCTCCTTCTTACAGTGATAACATCGAATACTAAATGTTTCGCCACTATAAGACTTCTGTTGACTTTTACCTTTCTTTTTGTCGAACTTACCATCCTTTCGCAAGAATTTTCCCTTAACGGCCAAACCTTCGCCCACCGTCGAAGGTTTATGCTTCTTTCGTTTGTTCAAGTCCTTAGAATACAAGACTGATTGAACTTCTTCAAAGGTCAGGGACTCCCTTCCATACAAGAGAGTTTCTTTGAAGTGAGCATGTATTCTGGGAAAAGCACACAGCAGCAACAGTGCATGATCTTCATCATCAATCTTCACATCAATATTTTCAAGATCAAGAATCAGCTTGTTGAACATATCCAACTGCTCAGCCAACACTTTGTCTTCACTCATCTTGAATGAATATAAAGCTTGCTTCAGGTAGAGTCGATTCACTAGAGATTTGGTCATGTACAAACTTTCAAGTTTCACCCATAATCCCGATGTTGTAGTCTCCTTTGATACCTGTCGAAGAACCTTATTACCAAGGCTCAACAATATTGCGCTGTGGGCTTTCTCGATCATGCCCGTCTTTTCTTTTGTCGTTAACGCAGCGTCCATGGCTGCCTCACCCTTCAACGCTTCCAAACAATCCTGCTGAACCAATAGGACTTTCATCTTCAAACGCCACAGACCGAATTCGTTCACTCCGGTGAACTTTTCAATCTCATACTTTGTTGAAGGCATCTTCTCCATGCTCACCGCGCCAATTTTTTGTGAATCGGATACCTTATAACAAAGTATAAACAGTTTTTTATCAAGAAACATACAAGTTTAGGGTTAATAAAGAAGAAAACAACAAGGATTAGTTATTAAACTGTTATTCTTTCCTTTCTCTTAGAACAAGATTACAAGTATATAAGAATAACAAAGTAACCTCTCTCTCTTGAAATTAGGATTTTATCTTCCTGTTTTTCCTTATGTCAAGATTGAGAAACTAGTATCCTATTTATAAGAAAAATAGCACACTAACCTAATGGGCTTTTTAACAATTACCCATTACAAGCCAACTTAGGGTACAACCTAACTTAAACAATTGGGCTTACAAGCAAGGCCCAATTCAACATGCTAACAACCCTAGCAATATTGACTAATTCATGTTAGAACAGACTTCGACTACAACACGTATTACTCGCGAACAGACTTCGACCATACTAGAGTTCGATCCAACATCTCACAATCTTGTTCTTTAAAACAATTAATTTTGTTTTGATAATCACACAAAGATAAGGCAACAAAAATAATGAAAGAAGACTGAGATGAAAGAGATACACAACGAAAATAACATAATCAACATAAATTAAAGAGAGAAGAGACAAAGAAAGTGCGTTAGAGATTTATACAGGTTCAATTAAACCACTTGAGAGTTCCATTAAAATTACACTTGAGTTTTTATACAAGATTAATCCACAAACCTCTTACAAGTGCTTTTTAGTCTTTAGCATTATGAAAATTCTTGTGATAAAGAAATTTTAGAACAAAGATAATAGAAGAAGAATAAAAATAATTTATTTAAAAATTTGGTGTGTAATAAAACGAGGTGAAACATCTTTTATATAGGAATAATTTGGGCTAAAAAATAGGAAAAATACTCTATGATAAAATTAATTAATTTAATTTATCAATCCCATCTAGTAATCGATTAAAATCTTTCAAAATACACCAAACCTAATACAAAAAAAAAAGGAAATTTTAAAATGGCTACATGGTTTAATTAATTAAAAGATTTTCTAACTGATTAAGAAATCATTTAACTTACTATAATCAATTGGACTAAGTCCTTAATAAATTAGTCAGTGTAAAAACTTTCCAATTGATTTGAAACATTTCTTAATCAATTTTATACAAGTTTTGATAGATTTTCAAGAAGTCTTATGAAATCAGAGAGAGTTTAAAAACCTTTTCTCTGTGTGTGTGTGATTTTCATCAATACTTCAAGTCTTACTTTTGACCTTTTATAATTTAATTGATCACTCTAAGAACCTAAATATGGAATTAGGTGAGCTTTCACACTTTTTTCTTTAAGAATTCAAGATCCTCTACTTAATTGAACAACTTGATTTAACACTTCAATTGAATTATTAAATTGTATGACTGATGAGGCTTGAGATATTTTTTTGATCAAGTGTTATAACTAGAAACTTTACTTGACATTTGAAATCAACTCTCCATGTCACCAAGAATTCTCAACATTCAAAAGTTGTCTGACTTATGGAGTTGCTATCTTTAAAGTTGCTTCATCAGTTGTTGTCATTTAACTGATGATTATGTCTGCAAGCACATAGATCCACATTCTCTCATATTTTGATGATGACAACACATTTTTTAGGAAGGTGGAAACAAAGAAAACCGCAGGTAAAGATTTGTAGTAATTCAATTTCTCCTAGAGTTATCATCTTTAAATCTACTTCATTAGTTGTCATCATCAAAACTAACGATATCTACAACTATGTCTTGTCATATATCCTTTCAATGCCGATTCGGAAACACAAAAATGTGGAATAAAATGGACAAGAAATTTATTTTTTGTTATGATGAAATATTTTCTCATGTCTGTGCTAATAAAAAATTTCATATCATAAGATAGAAGGAGACAACAATGAGGAATCAATCCCAATTACTAAAAGCATAGCTGCACCAACACTTCATACCTTCCAATTATCTATGTATAGTATATTTGGGTTTGTTAATACAAAATGGTATAGAACACACTCAATTTTAAATCAAATCTGTTATTAAATCAAGTGAAGCTATGGCTCTTAAATAACCATGGCTTGAAACAGAAAGAGCTAAAAACTAGGTCACGTCTACAACAACTAAAGAACGTGAATACTTGCTTAAGAATAGGTCCATCAAAGCAAAACAAAATCAAATATTAACATCATCATCCTATTAGCTAGGACACTTATTAATAGAATTAAAGACTAAATCAACAAGGACTGTTGACGTCATCACTAACAGTCTAACAATTTCTCCCCTAAACTGAACATGCCAGAAGCATTTCAGTTTACCTCCCCAGCTGACTTCACTCCAAGTGCTTCTCTGAATCTTTCAAACAGCTCCAACCTCATAGGCTTAGCCATAATGTCAGCTAATTGCTCACTTATACCACAATGTTTCATATCAATCACTTCATCCTTTGTGAGATTCCTTAAGAAATGGAATCTCACATCAATTTGCTTACTCCTGCCGTGGAAAACTGGATTTTTTTGCAAGTATTATTATAGAAGAGTTATTGCACTGAACCTTGACACTTTTACTTTGTGTACCTCCAATCTGCTTTAGTATCTGTTGCAACCAAATGCACTTACATGCACAAGAAGCGGCTGCCACGTACTCCGCTTTGGTGGTTGAAAGTGTCACCACTGGATGCTTCTTTGATGACCAAGCCATTGATCCTCCACTTAGCATAAAAATATAACCTGAAGTACTTTTTCGGTCATCCAAGTCCCCTGCATAGTCACTGTCTATATAGGCTAGCATCTAATCTTCACATCCCCTTTTGTAGAATACACCAAGCTCAGTAGTAGCTCTATCTGAGAACTCTCTTGGCCACCATCATATGAGATTCCATAGGATTGGCCATTAAGCGACTTATCAAACACACACTATAAGCCAAGTCAGGTCTTGTGACTGTCATGTACATCAAGCTTCCCACTATTTGCTTGAATAATGTTGCATCTACCTTTTTTCCATCTTCTGATTTTGTCAGTTTATTACTTCCTAGAACCATGGGATTCTTAACTCCATTGCAACTCTCCAACCCAAACCTTTTCAGAACTTTTTCAGCATACTTCCTTTGACCAATGTGAATGCCATTAGAGCTCTGTCGTATTTCAACTCCCAAGAAATACTTCATCTTACCAAGATCAGTCATCTCAAACTCCCTTTTCATAGACTCTTTGAACTCATTCACCATAATTGAATTATTGCTAGTAAAAATGAGATCATCAACATAGAGACTCACAATTAGGATCTTGTTCTTCTCTTCTCTTTTAATGAACAAGGTGTGCTCATAGCCGCTTTTCTCGAACCCCTCCTTAATAAAGTAGCCTTCAATTCTGCTAAACCACGCTCTTGGTGCCTGCTTCAGACTATAGAGTGCTTTCTTAAGTTTGTAGACTTTCTTCTCTTCCCCACTGACCAGATAACCTGGAGGTTGTGCAATGTAAACATCTTCATTCAGCTCACCATGAAGAAAGGCGCTTTTGACATCGAGTTGAAAGAGTGTCCATCCATTTCTTACTGCCAAGGCTATCACCGTACGGATTATGTCCCATCTAGAAACTAAAGCAAAGACTTCATTATAGTCTACTCCCTTCTCTTGCGCATATCCCTTAGCCACAAGCCGAGCTTTGCACTTATCTATCTCACCATTCTTATTCAACTTGGTTTTATAGACCCACTTCACTCCAATTACTTTGACTTCTTTTGGTGCATTAATAAGCTCCCAGGTTTCATTCTTTACAATGGCACCGATCTCCACCTCCATTGCATCCCTCCATCTTTTTATTTTCACTACTTCTTCATAGTAAATAGGATCATCAGAGGCTATAAACAAATCTAAATTTTGTACCTCTTCTTCTTCTTCTGAGAGTCTTTCTCCGCTTGTATAGTCTTGAAGATATGCTGGGGTTCAAGTGACTCTTCTTTCAGGCAGTGTAGGTGTTGTAGCATCACTGGAGATGACACTGTGATCAGATTCTCCTTCTTCTTGTGAATTTTCACCATTAATTTCTTCATCACTAGAGACATATATGTCTTCATCAACTTCTCCCCAATCAAGACTGTCATTTTTTGCTTCTTCTTCTGTCCTTCTCCAATCCCAGCTTTCCTCTTCCTCAAACACAATATCTCTACTAATTATCACCTTCTTTGTATCGGGTTGACCATTTTATATCCTTTGGACTCTTCATTATACCCTAACATCACACACTAGCATCCAACTTCAACCTCTTTGCATGTGGTACATGCACATTTCCTACGCATCCGAACACTCGAAAATGATCAACATTAGGCTTGATTCCACTCCAACATTCTTCTGGTGTCTTATTCTTTACGATTGAGGATGTGGCACGTCCACTTCACAACTTCTAGCCAGATCAGAGTAGGCATCTTCTTTTCTTCTAGCAAACATCGCACCATGTTAAGAATACTACAAACATCCTATTAGATGTCATATGTGTGTACATGATTAGCCCCCTTATGGGATGATAGACTCGACATTCTCCATTTTGTATCAAGATAGCCAAATCTTTCTCTTGTAACTGGCCAATACTCAATAAGTTGTTTTTCAACTCAGGAACATAATAAACTTCTGATATTACCTGAGTTACACCTTCTACTTCAAGTCTGATGTTTCCTTTCCCTTTCCCTGGCATTCTAAGATTGTTTCCAAGTTTTACTGAATGGCTGAATTGCTCATCTAGTTACACAAACCATTGCTTGTTCCCTGTCATATGGTTAGAACAACCAGAATCAAGAAACCATACTTCCTCTTTCTTCGAATTGTTGTTTTCAACATAGGACATCAATAGAAGTTCCTCCTCCTCATTCAACTCTACATAATTGGCTCTTTTCTCCCAATCAGGACACTCATATTGGAAGTGCCCCAATTTATGACATTTGAAGCATTCAACTGTATCCTTGTTAAAAGCACGTCTGCCTCGTCCTCTACCTCGCCCTCCTCTATTCATGCTTCTACCTCTTCCTCTGCCTGATTTCTCATCATAGGTCACTTTTAGCACTTGTTCCTCTTCCTAGTGTGCCTGCATCCTTTGTTCATGAACAAGCAGACTTCCATGCAATTCATCAATGCTCAAGACACTTAAATCATTTTACTCCTCTATAGAAAAAACGAGATAGTTGAATTTGGAGGTCAATGATCTAAGCATCTTACCAACCACTGTGCTTTGCTCCACCACCTCACCATTTGTCTTCATTTTATTGACCATGGTTAAAGTCCGCCCCAAGAAGTTGTCTACTTTCTCTCCTTCTTTCATGGCCAGTAACTCAAATTCCTTCCTTAACGCTTGAAGTTGTGCTCTTTTCACCTTCGTGGACCCTTGATACTTTTGTTTCATTGATTCCCAAATCTCCTTTAATGTTCTCTTGTCGAGAATTGTTTCCAATATTTCTCTGTCAATAGCTTGAAACAAGAAATTTTTCACCTTCAAATCTTTGAGTTTAGCCTCCTCCACACTCTTTCTTTGTGTCTCACTTGCTGCTGCGTTTCCGATTGCCGGTGATGGAATTCCCTCGTCCACCAAGTTCCACATCTCCTTGCTCCTGAGGAAATTCTCCATTGTCATTAACCAGAAATCATAATGCCCATCGAACCTGGGAATGGACGGCTGCACGAGCTTTTCGGAGGTTGACATCTTGATCTCTTTGTGATTACTCAGGCCCCTTTCGGAGCTCTGATACCAATTGTTAATACAAAATGGTATAGAACACACTCAATTATAAATCAAATATGTTATTAAATCAAGTAAATTTATGGCTCTTAAATAACCATGGCTTGAAACAGAAAGAGCTAAAAACCAGGTCACGTCTATAACAACTAAAGAACGTGAATACTTGCTTAAGAATAGGTCCATCAAAGCAAAACAAAATCAAATACTAACATCATCATCTTATTATCTAGGACACTTATTAATAGAATTAAAGGCTAAATCAACAAGGACTGCTGACGTCATCACTAACAGTCTAACAAGGTTCACATTCAAGAAAACTATCAAGTTGCGGGGGTGTTTGGATGAGCAATACATTTTGGTTTTGGTGGATAGTGAAGCCTCTCACAATTTCATTTCATCTCTCTTGACTCAATAACAAGACTTAAACATTACTACAATAACTTCAAAAATCCGTATGAAAGCCTTACAATTCAACATGACTTTGTGGAGTTGATATTGTATTGGAAATGAAATGGGTAAGCCCAACTTGGGGAACCGAGACAAATTCATAGATTTAATTCTCACATCATCCAAGGAGATATCCCATAAGAAAAAATGGTGGCTATTAGTTTTAAAAAAACTTATTTAGCCTTAAATAATATCACTTTCCAGATAAATTTCATATAACCCTTACTAATGAATTATTGGATCAACTAGGCAGTGCGACTGTATTTTCTAATTAGATTTGAAGGATGGTTATTATCAAATCAAAATTAAAACAAATGACATCCCTCAAAACAAAATTCAGTAACTCAAGAAGGCCAAAATGATTTTTTGTTAGTATGTCTTTTGGTCTTATTAATTACCCTTCTAAATTTTAAGATTTAATGAATAAGGTTTTACGACTATAGTCGATTCACCTTAGTTGTTTTTTTAATGGTATTTTGTTGTATAGTAAAACCAAGGAATAACATAAGAGACGTTAGTAGGATACTTTAACTTTTCATAAATAAAATCAACTAGTTTCTAATTTCAATCGATGTTATACAGATATTTTATTTTATTTTTCCTTCTAGTCTCAACCAAGAAGTGGATGAAGTAAATGGTAGAACTCTTAGAAAAAAATCGATACCATCGCTTTGAGAAACCTTCTCCTAAGTCTTAACAAAACAGCTAGACTAAAAGTAATAATGGCTAAGACAATTTTCAACTAAATAACTGTTGGTTAAGCGGTTGTCACCAAAAAATACAATAATGAAGGCAAGAAAGATGGTAAGAAGTATGAAAGACCATGGTGTAGCCATTGTAATTGCCCATGGAACACTCATGAGACTTGTTGGAAACTTCACGAGAAACCTTATGTTCTGGGCTGACTAAATCCAAATAGCTGAGGCCTAATTCAACTTAGATCCACTCTACTTGGCTCAAGGTTAAATGTCATTTTGCATAGAAAGTGTTGCGGTGGAAATAGGATATCAAACTATTAATGAGTTTGAATCACAATTCAATTCACAACCGCTCTTTGATTTATCCGAAGGAAAAGGTCAAAAGAGGGAAAACCTATTTTTGCATCGTAAACACAATGCGGGGAAAGATCTAGGGTTCGGGGGTTGGTTAAGATTAGGGAAGGTATTAGCACCCTAAACTTCTGTAGTACTCTACAGGAACCTTTTGTTCAAATGTTTACTATCTGCTCTATTTACTTGCTTAAGGTATATGTACAAAGGATTAAAAGTGAGAAAAGATACCTAAGGGGTTAATTCTAAGTTTACTCGGCAAGATATCGCATCTTGTGCCTACGTATCCTTACGGGAGTGGAATCAGAGTAATCGTAGTTCCCCTCAAAAGGGAGGTTAGAAACGTCTTGACTGTGGCCAAGGTTTCAATGAGGAATAAACATGTCTTAAGGGCACGCTTACGCAGAGTGTAGAAACTCCAAATCTCTACGTTGAAATGTTAAGTTGTAATTAGGGTTAAATTAGGTTAGGGATTCCGCGGCGGGAAACCCTAAAATGAGTGCGGCGGCTCTTTGACCTAATGCTAGGGGTAAAGTTATAATCTTGCCTGCGGCGAGGCGCTTGTGAAAATTAGGGTTTGAAAAGGTGAAAGGGTTTGAAATTGAGGACTATTGGCGCGGCGGCCAAAAGCTAGACCTAACCTTCAGATGTGTGTAGTGTGATTGGAATATTCGATGAGTGTGTGAGATAATTGAATTATGCAGACTTTTAAATGCGGAAACGTAAATGCGATTGTTAAGACTCGCAAGGTTACAAAGGAGGAACAGTTACAACAATATGATACAATTCAATTTTAAGAATGCGAACATAAAGAAACAACATGGTAAGCTGCACAGTGAACGAACTAGGTTAGTAAACACAATTATGAAAACAGAAGCATGAAGCTATGGGACATTTTTGTGGTTTCTTATTTTATGAGAAGTTTAATATGAATCTAAGCTTAATTTTTTTTACTTGATAATGAATAAATAGAAAAAAAGAAGATCTTAATCTTTAAAAAATATTTTCTCTTGGTTTTTTTTAAAAAATATTGATTTTAACATTTCAAAGTGCTCTAATTTTAATATTTTAAAAATGTTTTTGATTTTAATATTTTAAAAAAATGTTTTTGATTTTAATATTTAAAAAAACATGTTTTTGATTTTAATATTTAAAAAAACAACTTAAATATTTTTTTTTTAAAATTTGATAAATTAATTAAAAAAAAGAAAAAGAAAGTAAAAAAATAAAAGGGTTGGGCCGGTCATTACCTCCGGACCCAACCCGGTTGAGGTAATTGTAATCACAACATCATTTAGGGTTTCAGGACCCCTTGGTTCTTCGCAGCGCCGTTTACACTTCATTCTTCTTCTCTCTCGCCGCGATTCTCTCTGATCTTCCTCATTCCTGAAACAAGACATGAAATCTGTGATGAAAAACATCCCATGGCTTACATTTAAAGTGGAACCGGCCGATGATGAAGAGATTCTGAGGCTGAGGCGGTTGATTGCTCGTCGTTTGGTTAAACGGCGCCGGCGGTCCTTCGTGTGAACGAGTTGAAGTCTCGTGATGGTTTTGGTGGAAAACTTCTTCTTCTTCTGATGTCGCGGTCGTTAGGGTTTTGTTCTTCGCCTCTCCGTCTAGGGTTTGCGCGATCTTCTTCTCCTCCTTTACGAGGTGATACCTTTCCCCTTTTATAACTTCTGACCTAGCTCTTTTTTGGGCCTTGGATACCATATCTGATTCGTGATTGATCCTATTTGATTTTGACTGAATCGTGTTTTCCCTTTTTTAAGATTTGATTGGGATTTCTCTTGATAAGATTCTGAACTCGTTTTGATTCATTTGATATGATTTATTCCATCCCTGATTTGGAGTTGATATCGATGTCAAATTTGTTTTCTGCTATTCTCTGATACAGCTTGCCTTACACCTTCATGCCTTCCTTTTCCAGAATTCCTTGATTGATTCGATTTTGTTGGATTTTTGCAGATGTGGATTGGATTGCCCTTGGATTTCTGTTGATCTGTTTGATATCTGAATTAATTCGAACTGATTTGCTTGATATCTGAATTGATTTGTTTTTGGACTGATTTGTTTTATTGACTTGTCTGATTGATTCAGATTGACTCAAATTGATTCAGATTGGTTCCAATGGAGATATTTCCTGATGCATTTGACTCGAAACTTTCCAATTCCAGCTTTGGCTTCGTTTGATCATTTGGATTACCTCTGAATTTATTTGATCTGATTGGTATCTGGATTAATTCATTTGTTTTGCTTGAATTCAATCTGGGCTATGCTGATGCGTTTTCGATTTGATTCGATTTTAGTAGTCTGAATTGATTTGTTTTGATCTGCTTTAGGATTGACATCAAATCTAAATCTCTATTATCTTCTGATATGCTTTGCCTCCAGATGGGATTGATTGGCATTAGTTCACGGGGTTTCTTGATGCATTTGTTTTGACTCAATCTTGATCACTAGCACTTACTTTTCTTTTTCTTCTTTCAGGATGGACACCTTGTCTTGGTCTTTGCCGTCGAGACGGGTTCATGGTAGTGAAGATTTTTGTCTGAACCATTTGGAACAGGATACTACATTTTGGTTTCTGATCATATTGCTGCTTGAATTGGTGGCGATGACCTGGGCTATGATGTTTGATTAACTGAGCCTCGCGTTTGTTTATTTTATGAATTGTGCATGATTTGATACTGCCTGCAATTCTGAACTGACATGAATTTCAACTCTTCTGTGCATGATTGGCAGGTTGTTTCAATGGGCTATGATGTTAAGCTGAGCCCAGTGCCTCCAATTGTAACATCTATGACAGTTTTTTATGGACTGAGTCCCTTGTAATCGAGCTGGTTCTGATACTCTTTCTGAGTTACATCTTGCCTCCGTTTCCCATTCTTGTTGAGGCGCTTTAAGCATCATATTTGGATGTGCAGTTCATTTATTCACTTCTGATTTTTATGAGGTGAACTCTCTTGTTTGGTTCAGAGCTGTGGCGCTTCTTTGGATTCTGCTGAGTGTTATGACAGATTGGTAGGACCTTTGCGCATGAACTTGCATTGTTTGATGGTTTATTTCCTTTTTGTGCAACTTGATGCCATAGTTTGGCTTCTCTTGTTCTATTTCGAACTTGATTTTCATTCTGCTGGACCCTGGGTCTTCATTCTGTTTGACACAGATTTGTTTCCTTCGGTGGCTATTCGTACCTGTATTGGCGCGAGCCCCTTCCTGATTTTGTTTATGCTGATGATGCTTATGGCTTTTCAGGTGTTGGAAGTTTTGAAACCAAGGTGACTCAGACCTGCCGGCATCCGGGTTTGAGTCAAAACTTGCCTATGTTGCCTTATTCTCGTATCAGTTTGGAAATCCAATCGCGGCAAAACGAATCAGCCCCACTTCTTTTATTTTTCTATCTCTCGGATGTCCCGCAACGATTAAGAACAGGTGTTACCTGATCTGACGCCTACGGCGCGGATCGGTAACGGGGGTAGGACGCAGCTTCGGTTGTGCCACTCCCGACACTCGATGATGACGATGTTCTGAGAGTGTCAAAACAACTTCTAATCTTTTTGTCCATATTGTTTGTTTTTTCTATTTTTTCAGGTGATCAAGAGTTGCGTGAAGAACTCAAAGGAGGACCAATGAAGAAAACTTTGTAGTTTTTTCTTTTTAGGACTTTAGGACCTAGAATGGATACTTATTGTAAATGTATAATCCTTTTGTAAATGAAAGATCAATCATGAATAAAAATTACTTCCATTTCAACTTGTAATTCTAGATGTTTATGAAATAAAATCCCGTAAATATTCATTTCTATTTTCTCAATTACGAATTTAAATATCCATGAATAATTATCCATAAATTATTTAAATTCAACTTTGATTTGTAGCTTATGAACATTCATGAATAAAAACTCACAAATATTAAAACTTAACCTCTCCTTTGCTTTTTATAAATGATATCCCGCCATATGATTATATCCAAACAAATTCAAATTAAACCCTCGTTGATCACATCACTTCTCAAAATAACCTTAACAGTATCCACTTCTTTTTCAACCCAACTCCATTTTACTAAGAGGAAACAAAACTGTTTCAGAAATGTTTCAATATCAAACAAGACGCGGCCCCGAGTCCAATCATATTTCTGACAAAACAAACCGGCACCTTGACCCAATTGGCAAATAAGTGCCTCAGAACGTAATAACAACCCGTTTTCAAGAAATTAGCAGAATTTGCGTGAAATGACCAAAATACCCCTGGGACCAAATCTGCAAAACAGACACCTCCATGACTTGTTAGTGGTTAGCAAAATGTTCATAGGAGATGATATGCGAAATGCCTGACTAAATGTAAGGGTAAAATTTGGGGTATTACAGTTGCCCCTATTTAAATAGCTACACCGGACGATTTGAGTGACAGAGACTCGAGGAATCGTGGTGGAGAGATTTAAATATAGATAACCGAAAATTTTGCCCTTATATGCGACGATATGCAATGCTACGGACAAAAACCGGAACGACTTAATGCAGATGATGCCATGACTATGATATGATGCGTATGCTGGAATAATGAATGCGAAAATGCTGACGAACATGACGACACCGGGGCAGACGCCACGAGAGGAACTCACTGGGGAAAATGACGCGCTGAGATATGGTACAACACTGGGGAATTCTAAAAATGATAGTCAACTGGTGCGAATGACCAATTGTCATATTTAGAAAAGGAACGAGATCCTCGAATGGAGATGGTACCTATGAGACGGCCTCCACTGGGGAATCTAAAAATAAGGCTGGATCACGTATGATTGAAAGATCGATTACAGAATGCCGGAGCATTGAGCAAAGAATAACATCCAAGCTTCTGTAAACTATCTCTCGTGACAGGATCAAACGAACTTCTCGGAAATCTGTATCAAATATACAGGGTAAAGACCGACTGTATGCCAAAATAAATGGACTTTAACGGGAAATGCCCTGATAATCTTCTCGGGAGAACTGTCACTTATCGTTGGGAGGGACTTACGTGCAAAAATGGATAAGCACTCAAATAAAGAGGCTGCTGCTTATCTGATAAATAAATCTTCTCGCATTTTAAAGTCGGCGCCTGGAATACGATTCTGATTTTTCTTTTACTGAAGGATAAACTGCTTCAAGATCGTGCTCTCTCGAACGTGAAACGGGTAAACTGAACTTCTTCATACTTCAGAATCGTGCTCTCCTGAATATGAAACTGGATAAAGTCATACTTCAGAATCGTGCTCTCCTGAATATGAAATTGGATGACTGAATATACTCATATTTCAGAATCGTGCTCTCCTGAATATGAAACTGGATGACTGAATATACTCATATTTCAGAATCGTGCTCTCCTGAATATGAAACTGGATAATCGAACTTCCTCATAACTCAGAATCGTGCTCTCCTGAATATGATTCGGTGCCTGAAATTTCTTCATTCTTCAGAATCGTGCTCTCCTGAAAAACGGCCAACTGAACTTCCTCATAACTCAGAATCGTGCTCTTCTGAATATGATTCCGTTCCTTCTTTTACTAAAGGATAAATGAACTTCTTCATAACTCAGAATCGTGCTCTCCTGAATATGATTTCGCTCAAACCTTCCCGTAATTCAAGATCGTGCTCTCCTGAATACGAATTGGTTCGTACCTCAAGACGGCAGATAAATGGAAGTCCAACTGCTTCATGGAGATGGCCTTTTGCTGCGAGTCGTGACGAGGATATGATCGACTTCTTAGGTGAGAAATGTCGTATGCTGATGCTGTAAGATGTAAAGTGTAAAGGGTTGTAACATGTAGGATTGTAAAGTGTTGTACTGATATATTTTCCAGGCGTGAACTGGCGTGCATTTGTAAATGATTGTAGTTGTTTTTCTTGAAAGATAGTGCAAAATAAACGCACATCCGGGTATAGTGATAAACTTCTCAAGCGATATAGTCGCGTATCTGTCATGGTATGGTGAAAATCTTTAGATGGTGCAAAATAAATGCACGTCCGGTTGGGATTGACGACCGACAAGACTGAGATTCAACCTAGGATCAAGCTAGAAAGAAAACTGGTAATCAAGACTCCATCGAGGGAATGATCTCGGAGGGTAAATATCTTATCCTGGTGAGGAAAGATAGCTGAAGTAACCGTCATCCACGAGGATCGAGCTCCGTAGGGAAACTGGAAACAAGTAAGTATTTTATGCTTAGGGCTGACAATCTATTTGAAGAGAATGGACAAACCCAGTTACTCGGCGATAACAACCAAATGATGGTTAAACACAATGAACCTGTGAATGCTAATGCATATGTTAATGCATATGTTAATGTGGCTGTATGTTAATGTCTATGTATGTTAAGATGTTATGAAATGAGTATTTATGAGTATGTAATGAATATGTAATGAATATGTAATGAATATGTAATGAATATGTAATGAATATGTAATGAAATAGGCATGTGATGCTTATGCCCTTGCGTATGCTGACAAAACAGACTAGAGACGGGACGAGAGACGAAATAAACATCTCGACGGAAATACCCTGCGTTCTCTGCAACCAATACGTCAATCATGGGTGAGAAGGATCAATGGTAGAATCACATCTGGTTTTTAAAATTCTGAATTCTCTGGGGAGAAAGTAATCGGCTTGGGTGTACGGTATCACGTCTTCACCTGGGGAAAAGAAAACCTGAGGAACACTTTTGAGTTTCCCAAGAAAAAGTTGTCAGCTTATAGTCTCTCTGGGGACCATCACGGGGCAATGGTTTGAAAGTGTTTCCGCAATAATGATATTTCCGGGGAATGAAGAGATCCTGTCGGAATTTCCACTAGTCAAAGTAATTTATTACATTTCAAATTTGTTTGTTTTTTGAAAAACAGTTTTGAAAAATCTACAATGCACCTTTCATTTTCAAATTTTAAGAATAAACGCATTTTGCATAACAATAGAAAATAAAGAGCGATGCACCAAGGAATGTAAGTAACGAGATGGTATCTTTTATTAAAGGGTGGCTGCTCGCTGAAGGCATAACTCCACAGATGATTACATTTTGAAATTGGCAACATGGGAAAAAGGTTACATTGAATCCAATAACACCTACTGACACTACTAACTAAGACTAATCCAGAATCCTGCTTTGGGCAAGGATGAAAGAACTGAAACATGGCTCTCATGAGATAATCAGTGTCTTCTGATGCAATGAAATGCCTCTGTCCCTAACTTTTGCCTGGACCGCCCTTTCGGGTTTTCAATCCACCGGGACGCTCTTTTTTGCCTAAGCCGCCCTTTCGGGTTTTCAACTTAGCGAGCTTTTTATTATTATTATTTTTTTTCAACCCTTACTTTTGCCTAAGTCGCCTTTTGCAGGTTTTCGACTTAGCGGGTTTTTAGGCATAATATTTTCGGACTGCATCAGAATTCACGGGATGTGCTAGTTCTTCACCGTCCATTGTCGTAAGTATTAGAGACCCTCCGGAGAAGACAGTCTTTACAACGAACGGGCCTTCATAATTGGGCATCCACTTTCCACGCATATCTTTGTGTACTGGCAAGATCTTTTTGAGTACGAGCTCTCCTTGACGGAACTCACGGATACGAATCTTCTTATCAAACGCTCTTTTCATCCGTTTCTGATATAATTGCCCATGGCACATGGCTGTCAAACGCTTCTCGTCAATGAGATTCAACTGATCCAATCTGTCTTGAACCCACTCAGCTTCCTCAAGTTCAGCCTCCATTAATACCCTTAGCGAAGGTATCTCTACTTCGATGGGGAGCACGGCGTCCATTCCATATACCAGTGAGAAAGGGGTTGCCCCTGTCGAAGTTCTCACCGAGGTTCTGTATCCATGCAAAGCAAACGGTAACATCTCATGCCAATCTTTGTAAGTCACAACCATCTTTTGCAGGATCTTCTTGATATTCTTATTCGCAGCTTCAACGGCCCCATTCATCTTAGGACGGTACGGAGAAGAATTGTGGTGAGTGATCTTGAAATTATCACACAGCTCTTTCATAGTCTTATTATTCAGATTGGTGCCATTGTCAGTTATTATCCGGCTTGGGATTCCATAACGGCAGATGTTTTCTTTCCTGATGAAGCGGGCGACCACTTGCTTGGTCACGTTGGTGTAGGAGGCAGCCTCTACCCACTTAGTGAAATAATCTATAGCAACGAGGATAAAACGATGTCCATTAGAAGCTTTCGGCTCAATTGCCCCAATCATGTCAATGCCCCACATAGAGAACGGCCATGGTGAAGACAAAACATTCAACGGTGATGGAGGTACATGCATTTTATCCGCATAAATTTGGCACTTATGGCATTTTCTAGCGTATTGGATGCAGTCAGCTTCCATGGTTAACCAATAATACCCCGCCCTTAACATCTTCTTGGACATAGCATAACCATTGGCATGAGTTCCGAAGGTCCCCTCATGAATTTCCTGCAGTAACATGTCCGCTTCCCGTTTATCAACGCATCTGAGCAGGACCATGTCGTGATTTCTCTTGTACAACACACCATTACTGATAAAGAATTTGGACGCCAATCTTCTCAATGTCTTTTTGTCCAGACCAGTAGCACCATCGGGATATTCCTGCTTGACGAGATAGTTCTTGATATCGTGAAACCAAGGCTTTTCATCCACCTCAACTTCTTCGACCAACTGACAATAAGCGGGCTCAACTTTGTGCTCAATATGGATAAGAGGTGCTTCATTAACGAATTTAACTTTCCACATGGATGCTAACATGGCTAAAGCATCAGCTACGTGATTCTCGGATCTAGGAACATGCTCGAATTCTATCTCGTCGAAATGCTTGATCAGCTCAATAATATAGTCTTTATAAGGGATTAACCTCTCATTCTTCGTTTCCCATTTGCCTTGTACCTGGTAAATAACCAAGGCTGAGTCACCACTTACTTTAAGAAGTTTGATTCGGAGGTGGATCGCCGCTTCGAGGCCGAGGATACATGCTTCATACTCTGCGACGTTATTAGTACACTCAAAGTCCAACCTTGCTGTAAATGGAGTAAATCCACCCTTTGGGTTCATCAAAACGGCGCCTATACCATGCCCATTGACATTTGAGGAACCATCAAACATCATCTTCCACCAAAGTCCTGGTTCTGGACCTTCGCTCGGATCTGGCTCTTCACAATCTCTTTTAATCAACAAAATATCCTCATCAGGAAAATCGAGCTTAAGAGGTTCATAATCTTCAACTGGCTGGTCTGCAAGATAATCAGATAAAATACTACCCTTAATCGCCTTCTGGGATACATACTGGATGTCATATTCGGATAACAACATGTGCCAACGAGCTAGCCTCCCGGTTTGAGCAGGTTTTTCAAAAATGTACTTGATCGGATCCATTTTAGAAATCAATAACGTGGTATGACAGACCATATACTGCCGAAGGCGCTTAGCGGCCCATGCCAATGCACAACAAGTTTTCTCCAATGGTGAGTATCTGTTTTCGCAATCGGTAAACTTCTTGCTCAGGTAATAAATCGCATGTTCCCTTTTTCCAGTCTCATCATGTTGTCCAAGCACACAACCCATAGACTTCTCGAGAACAGTAAGGTACATAAACAACGGTCTTCCAGGTACGGGCGGAATCAGAATAGGGGGATCTTGCAAATAACCCTTAATCTTCTCAAACGCTTTCTGACAATCAGGGTTCCACTCAACTGTCTGCCCCTTGCAAAGCAACTTGAATATCGGCTCACAAGTAGCGGTCATATTAAAGATAAACCTGGAAATGTAATTCAGACGTCCCAGAAAACCCCTAACTTGCGTCTCGGTTCGCGGAGCCGGCATATCTTGAATGGCTCGGACTTTGTCAGGATCCACCTCAATCCCTCGCTGGCTAACAATGAAACCAAGCAATTTTCCGGATCTGACACCGAAGGTACATTTTGCAAGATTCAATTTCAACTGATATTTCCTGAGTCGTTCAAACAGCTTCACCAAATGGTCTAAATGCTCCTCTTCACTCTGAGATTTGGCTATCATATCGTCCACATACACCTCAATCTCTTTGTGCATCATATCATGAAAAAGAGTGGTCATAGCACGTTGGTAAGTTGCCCCTGCATTCTTTAAACCGAAGGGCATGACTTTGTAGCAGAAGGTTCCCCAAGGAGTAATGAAAGTAGTCTTCTCTCGATCATCGGGATCCATCTTGATCTGATTATAGCCGGAGAAACCATCCATAAATGAAAACAACGCAAAACTGGCTGTATTGTCTACCAGTGTGTCAATATGTGGCAGTGGGAAGTCGTCTTTTGGACTTGCTTTGTTCAGATCCCTGTAGTCTACGCACATCCTAACTTTACCGTCCTTCTTGGGCACTGGCACAATGTTGGCAACCCAATCTGGATATTTTGCGACTGCCAAGAAACCTGCATCCAACTGCTTTTTAACCTCATCTCGAATCTTCAAAGCCATGTCGGGTCTCGTTCTTCGAAGCTTTTGCTTGATAGGCGGACAATCTGGCTTAAGCGGCAATTTGTGAACAACAATGTCCGTGTCTAGGCCCGGCATATCTTGATACGACCACGCAAACACATCAATATACTCTTTTAACAACTCAATCAACCTCGGCCTAATCTCCGTCCCAAGCATTGCACCAATCTTGACCTCTTTCCTGCTCTCCTCTGTACCGAGGTTAATTAGGTCCACCTGCTCTTTATGCGGTTGAAGCTCTGTGTACTCGTACTCAATCAATCTTGTCAGTTCCGCGGGTACTTCAAAATCTTCTTCACCCTCGTCCTCAGCTTGATTGATGGGTGCATCCCAGTCAGGAGTGTCAGTAAAGTCATTGGATCCAACAAGGTTTACGATATCTCTGCATGATGGAAGGCTTACTTAATTAAAATGCTCGAAGACATGTAAGGATGAAATGCTGTTTTTTTTTTATTTTTTGGAAGAAAGGTTGCCAATTTCATTTTTAAAGGTGAAAACGAAAAACGCAAATGAACCAACGTGGAATTGAACAAAATGCTTTTATTAATATCTTTTTAGAAATGAAAGGTGGCCCGACAAAACAACCCTATAGCCTTGGGCAGAGCTACAGATTTTTATTTGAAAATGTAAATGAAACTTTAAAAAAAACAATTACTTTGACAAGGGAAAAATAACAGGGATCTCTACGGCCTCCCAGTTGTTCAAAACTGCATCACCCTTAAACACCAGGTTACTCAGCTCTTCATTTTTCTCACATTCGCTGATGGCATTGACTTGGAAACCTCCGCTGACAAATACTTCTTGGATAACCTTCGGACGCCCTTCGACAGTGGTGGCAGCTCCATTCTGAGTTGGTTTGTAACCCAACCCAGAGCGATCAGTCTTGGTCTTGACATCAATTACTTCTCCCCAACCTTCAGGAATTCCCCTGTCAATTGTTGATTTGGTACTCTTCAGAGATGCAAAAGATGGATTACCCTGACCCACTGTCTCTTCGACTTCCAGCAGAACAGCATTGGCGATCTCAAGTGCTTGAAAGGAGATGTCTAAAGCATTCTCGTCGGCCTCGATGTAACGGAAAGAGGACAGGTTACTGACCATCAGATCCTCCTCACCGTGTATAATAACCAACTTTCCCTCGATCACGAATTTCATCCTTTGATGTAACGTTGAGGTCACTGCCCCAGCGGCATGAATCCACGGCCTTCCGAGTAAACAGCTGTAGTTGGGATTAATGTCCATGACTTGAAACGTGATATTAAAAATTTGCGGACCAATCAGGATAGGAAGCTCAACCTCCCCCATTACCGACCGGCGAGAGCCATCGAAAGCCTTGACAACCAAAGGAGTAGGTTTCAACACAGTCTCTTTACAAGCCAACTTATCGAGAACCCTCTTGGGTAGTACATTCAGAGAAGAGCCGGTGTCCACTAGCACTCTCGCTAAATTGTCCTCTTGACATTTTGCCGATATATGTAAAGCACGATTATGGTTCGGACCCTCTTTCGGTAACTCTTCATTGCTGAAACTGAGAGTGTTACAGGCGGTCAAATTGGCAATCACACTATTAAATCGACTGGTGCTAATATCTTGATCCACATGTGCTTGAGTCAAAACCTTCTGCAAGGCCATCCTATGAGCGGGTGAATTCATCAACAGAGATAAAATCGAAATCTTGGAAGGAGTCTGATGAAGTTGATCAATAACTTTATAGTCACTTTTCTTGATGATCCTTAAAAATTCAGTATCTTCATCATTCGTGACGGCTCCCTTACCTTTGTCTTTGACGGCCACTGGGATATTAGTGGTCTCCTTAGGTGGAACCTCATTAGAACGGGGAGTAAACACACGACCACTGCGAGTCATCCTGCTTACCTCTGCGATATTGGTCACTGTGCCCTTAACCTCTTCATTTGGAATAACCTTCCCGGACTCCTTGTCAATCATCGTCACGTCATATTTCCAAGGCACGGCTTTAGGATCACTGAAAGGAAACGGACCCGGTCTTCGAATAACTATAGGCTTAGGCTGATTCACTTCAGGGATATACGACCTTGGTATATCGAACACGAGGTTGGCGGAGCCTGCCCCTGATAGATTAAACACTGGTACCTTACCCTTTGATTCAGGTCGATGGAAGACAGGCTCAACCACAGCGACTACATCTTTCTTGGCTTGGCTTGTCACTTGTAAAACACCCTCATTAATCAACCTCTGAACATCGTTCTGAACCAATACACAACCCTTGATACCGGCTTTACAACTTACGCATGCAACGTGGGAAGTGTCTACCAAACCAGCTTCAAACAGTTTCGAATGGAACATCTTGAGAGGAGTCTTAATCTGTTCAACGTCAAGGGCATAACCATCCCCCGAATCAACACTAACGGCATTGACACTCTCATGGTTAGGAAAAGGGTTCTTCTTAACATTTGGTTGAGGATCTTCAAATGACAAAATCTTCTTTTCCAATAGGCCCCTGACAATATTTTTGAGAGCATAACAATTCTCCAGATCATGACCAGGCGCACCCTCATGAAATAAACAGTGAGCAGCGGCGTTGTAATTGGCGGGTAGAGGATTAGGAGGCGGACCCAAAGCCCGAGTGGTGATGAGACCCTGCTTGACCAAAGAGGGATACAACTCGGTAAAAGTCATCGGAATCGGCGGACAAGGCTTATACGTTCTTCTGTTCGGAACATTCTGGCGAGGAGCCGGACTCTTTGGCTGTTGAGGAGCAGGAGCGTTGGGCGCCTGTGGGTAGTTGACAGGAGGTGGATGAACAGGAGGTTGTTGCATAGGTTGATACATGGGAACCTGTTGATTGAAAGAAGGTGTAATAGCTGCCACATAGGGTTGTTGAGCATATTGGACTGGGTACCCTTGAGGTTGAGCATAACCTTGCGGATGCCGATAAAAGCGTTCCCTTGGTCTACCAGAGGATATAGCATTAGTCTCACTCTCCTTCTTTTTCTGGGAGCTATACGGAGGTTTCTTCGGCTGATCCTTAGAAGCGCCATGATTATTTGTCATTTTACCACTCTTCATACCCAATTCAATCTTGACACCCACAGCAACGATGTCGGAGAAATTTGAAGTCACACTACCCACCATTCTCTCATAAAATTCTGGACGAACCGTGTCGACAAACCAATCAGCTAACTCTTTTTCGGACAAAGGAGGTTCTACCTGTGAAGCAGTCTCTCTCCACCTTTGAGCATACTCTTTGAATGACTCAGAATTCTTTTGTGACATACTCAGCAACTGTCTTCTGTCAGGAGCCAGATCCATATTGTACTTGTAGTGTTTGATGAAAGCGTCAGATAAATCCTGGAAGCTCTTAATGCGAGACTGGTCTAAAGTTAAATACCACTTGGAGGAAGCACCCTTCAAACTATCTTGGAAGCAATGAATCATCAGTTTATCATTCTCAACATGGGCAGCCATTTTGCGATAATACATGATCAAATGACTCTTAGGACAGGTGGCACCTTCATAACGATCGAAGTTCGGAGTTTTGAACTTCGGGGGAATAACCAAACCTGAGACCAAACAAACATCCCTTGCAGCAGCCCCAAAAATTTGATCACCCTCTACCTTTTTCAATCTCTGGACGATAGTGTTTACTTCTTCACGAAGCTTATCATGTTTCTCATAACCCTCAACATTCTCATCAAGATCATCAAAAGCTGTCTCATTGAAGTACGGTTGCGCACGAGTGTGTACAACAGGTGGTGCAAAGATAGGAGCCCCCCTAGTAACTTCAGAAAACAAGGGCACGGCTTGCTGAACAGGTTGATTAATCGGAACAGTGGCTTGAGGAGGCACAAAACCGGGAGCAAGACCATAAGGTGGGTCCTTTGCTACAGTCACACTTGGTGAAGGGTCCACAGTAACGCCGGTAATCTCAGAAACAACAGTGGGCTGGGTATCCATCTTAGCATTCATGACATGTAACAATTCCATCATACGCCCCATATCCCCTCGAAGGTCTTCAAGTTCATTGCTAAGGCGATCAATCTCTTTTGCCTGATCCTCCATTCTTTTCCGAGTTTGAGCTCTGGTGTTGTATTGGTGCCGAGAACTCAGGGTGACAAAACTGGAAGGTGAGAGAACCGAGTGTGAGAAATCGGGAGACACATGCAATGCAAAAAAGTAAATGATGCTAAAATGTGAATGTAAATGAAGATTTCATGGAATTCAAAACATTTATTAATGTCGTGGGGTACCAAAGAAATCTTTTTCTTGTCTTCTCATTTTATATATTTTTTTATTTATTTATGGTATCCCGCGATATCCATAAATAGTGTTTGAACTCCATGAAATACAATGCAATGAGATGCTTTATGGATGCAATGCATGAAAACACACAAAGTCCTAGGTTAAAAGCTTGCATGAGGTTCAAAGGCAAATACCCTCCCCTGAAGTTAGATGGTTCATCCTGTCCTACAAAAGTAACCAGGTTCTAAGGGATCTCAATATCATTGATCCTTCACAAGGGTGATTGTTCAGAAGGCAACTTACTTGCCAACCAAAACCCTCCAAGTTTAAGATCTCAATGAGCGTAGTATCGAGTGTCAACCAACTTCAGTCTGCACCAAAGCCGGCTACCTCACTACCTTCTAAAGGCCAAGATGAGTTAACTAGGGTTCTAAAAGTCAGTTAGTGCATTGACAACATATGGCAGCCTCAATATTATCCTCAACTTGACTTAAGGAATATAAGCACCAACCAAGAAGTCGCACTAACTATGGCCACCAGATCAACCGCATCGATATACGTCGTACAGTTTCCTTGGTCTATTGCCATTTACCTAAGGTACACTAGATCCGGGTGTAGGACTCATCTCACAGCACAAGGAACAGTCCCACAATCAAGGCACAAATATATACATGTAAATGAATAATAACACAGATAGTAATAAATATGAACAAGTTAGGGATAACCCTCAAAAGTTAAAGATGTCCCCAGTGAAGTCGCCATTTTCTGTTGCGGTGGAAATAGGATATCAAACTATTAATGAGTTTGAATCACAATTCAATTCACAACCGCTCTTTGATTTATCCGAAGGAAAAGGTCAAAAGAGGGAAAACCTATTTTTGCATCGTAAACACAATGCGGGGAAAGATCTAGGGTTCGGGGGTTGGTTAAGATTAGGGAAGGTATTAGCACCCTAAACTTCTGTAGTACTCTACAGGAACCTTTTGTTCAAATGTTTACTATCTGCTCTATTTACTTGCTTAAGGTATATGTACAAAGGATTAAAAGTGAGAAAAGATACCTAAGGAGTTAATTCTAAGTTTACTCGGCAAGATATCGCATCTTGTGCCTACGTATCCTTACGGGAGTGGAATCAGAGTAATCGTAGTTCCCCTCAAAAGGGAGGTTAGAAACGTCTTGACTGTGGCCAAGGTTTCAATGAGGAATAAACATGTCTTAAGGGCACGCTTACGCAGAGTGTAGAAACTCCAAATCTCTACGTTGAAATGTTAAGTTGTAATTAGGGTTAAATTAGGTTAGGGATTCCGCGGCGGGAAACCCTAAAATGAGCGCGGCGGCTCTTTGACCTAATGCTAGGGGTAAAGTTATAATCTTGCCTGCGGCGAGGCGCTTGTGAAAATTAGGGTTTGAAAAGGTGAAAGGGTTTGAAATTGAGGACTATTGGCGCGGCGGCCAAAAGCTAGACCTAACCTTCAGATGTGTGTAGTGTGATTGGAATATTCGATGAGTGTGTGAGATAATTGAATTATGCAGACTTTTAAATGCGGAAACGTAAATGCGATTGTTAAGACTCGCAAGGTTACAAAGGAGGAACAGTTACAACAATATGATACAATTCAATTTTAAGAATGCGAACATAAAGAAACAACATGGTAAGCTGCACAGTGAACGAACTAGGTTAGTAAACACAATTATGAAAACAGAAGCATGAAGCTATGGGACATTTTTGTGGTTTCTTATTTTATGAGAAGTTTAATATGAATCTAAGCTTAATTTTTTTTACTTGATAATGAATAAATAGAAAAAAAGAAGATCTTAATCTTTAAAAAATATTTTCTCTTGGTTTTTTTTAAAAAATATTGATTTTAACATTTCAAAGTGCTCTAATTTTAATATTTTAAAAATGTTTTTGATTTTAATATTTTAAAAAAATGTTTTTGATTTTAATATTTAAAAAAACATGTTTTTGATTTTAATATTTAAAAAAACAACTTAAATATTTTTTTTTTAAAATTTGATAAATTAATTAAAAAAAAGAAAAAGAAAGTAAAAAAATAAAAGGGTTGGGCCGGTCATTACCTCCGGACCCAACCCGGTTGAGGTAATTGTAATCACAACATCATTTAGGGTTTCAGGACCCCTTGGTTCTTCGCAGCGCCGTTTACACTTCATTCTTCTTCTCTCTCGCCGCGATTCTCTCTGATCTTCCTCATTCCTGAAACAAGACATGAAATCTGTGATGAAAAACATCCCATGGCTTACATTTAAAGTGGAACCGGCCGATGATGAAGAGATTCTGAGGCTGAGGCGGTTGATTGCTCGTCGTTTGGTTAAACGGCGCCGGCGGTCCTTCGTGTGAACGAGTTGAAGTCTCGTGATGGTTTTGGTGGAAAACTTCTTCTTCTTCTGATGTCGCGGTCGTTAGGGTTTTGTTCTTCGCCTCTCCGTCTAGGGTTTGCGCGATCTTCTTCTCCTCCTTTACGAGGTGATACCTTTCCCCTTTTATAACTTCTGACCTAGCTCTTTTTTGGGCCTTGGATACCATATCTGATTCGTGATTGATCCTATTTGATTTTGACTGAATCGTGTTTTCCCTTTTTTAAGATTTGATTGGGATTTCTCTTGATAAGATTCTGAACTCGTTTTGATTCATTTGATATGATTTATTCCATCCCTGATTTGGAGTTGATATCGATGTCAAATTTGTTTTCTGCTATTCTCTGATACAGCTTGCCTTACACCTTCATGCCTTCCTTTTCCAGAATTCCTTGATTGATTCGATTTTGTTGGATTTTTGCAGATGTGGATTGGATTGCCCTTGGATTTCTGTTGATCTGTTTGATATCTGAATTAATTCGAACTGATTTGCTTGATATCTGAATTGATTTGTTTTTGGACTGATTTGTTTTATTGACTTGTCTGATTGATTCAGATTGACTCAAATTGATTCAGATTGGTTCCAATGGAGATATTTCCTGATGCATTTGACTCGAAACTTTCCAATTCCAGCTTTGGCTTCGTTTGATCATTTGGATTACCTCTGAATTTATTTGATCTGATTGGTATCTGGATTAATTCATTTGTTTTGCTTGAATTCAATCTGGGCTATGCTGATGCGTTTTCGATTTGATTCGATTTTAGTAGTCTGAATTGATTTGTTTTGATCTACTTTAGGATTGACATCAAATCTAAATCTCTATTATCTTCTGATATGCTTTGCCTCCAGATGGGATTGATTGGCATTAGTTCACGGGGTTTCTTGATGCATTTGTTTTGACTCAATCTTGATCACTAGCACTTACTTTTCTTTTTCTTCTTTCAGGATGGACACCTTGTCTTGGTCTTTGCCGTCGAGACGGGTTCATGGTAGTGAAGATTTTTGTCTGAACCATTTGGAACAGGATACTACATTTTGGTTTCTGATCATATTGCTGCTTGAATTGGTGGCGATGACCTGGGCTATGATGTTTGATTAACTGAGCCCCGCGTTTGTTTATTTTATGAATTGTGCATGATTTGATACTGCCTGCAATTCTGAACTGACATGAATTTCAACTCTTCTGTGCATGATTGGCAGGTTGTTTCAATGGGCTATGATGTTAAGCTGAGCCCAGTGCCTCCAATTGTAACATCTATGACAGTTTTTTATGGACTGAGTCCCTTGTAATCGAGCTGGTTCTGATACTCTTTCTGAGTTACATCTTGCCTCCGTTTCCCATTCTTGTTGAGGCGCTTTAAGCATCATATTTGGATGTGCAGTTCATTTATTCACTTCTGATTTTTATGAGGTGAACTCTCTTGTTTGGTTCAGAGCTGTGGCGCTTCTTTGGATTCTGCTGAGTGTTATGACAGATTGGTAGGACCTTTGCGCATGAACTTGCATTGTTTGATGGTTTATTTCCTTTTTGTGCAACTTGATGCCATAGTTTGGCTTCTCTTGTTCTATTTCGAACTTGATTTTCATTCTGCTGGACCCTGGGTCTTCATTCTGTTTGACACAGATTTGTTTCCTTCGGTGGCTATTCGTACCTGTATTGGCGCGAGCCCCTTCCTGATTTTGTTTATGCTGATGATGCTTATGGCTTTTCAGGTGTTGGAAGTTTTGAAACCAAGGTGACTCAGACCTGCCGGCATCCGGGTTTGAGTCAAAACTTGCCTATGTTGCCTTATTCTCGTATCAGTTTGGAAATCCAATCGCGGAAAAACGAATCAGCCCCACTTCTTTTATTTTTCTATCTCTCGGATGTCCCGCAACGATTAAGAACAGGTGTTACCTGATCTGACGCCTACGGCGCGGATCGGTAACGGGGGTAGGACGCAGCTTCGGTTGTGCCACTCCCGACACTCGATGATGACGATGTTCTGAGAGTGTCAAAACAACTTCTAATCTTTTTGTCCATATTGTTTGTTTTTTCTATTTTTTCAGGTGATCAAGAGTTGCGTGAAGAACTCAAAGGAGGACCAATGAAGAAAACTTTGTAGTTTTTTCTTTTTAGGACTTTAGGACCTAGAATGGATACTTATTGTAAATGTATAATCCTTTTGTAAATGAAAGATCAATCATGAATAAAAATTACTTCCATTTCAACTTGTAATTCTAGATGTTTATGAAATAAAATCCCGTAAATATTCATTTCTATTTTCTCAATTACGAATTTAAATATCCATGAATAATTATCCATAAATTATTTAAATTCAACTTTGATTTGTAGCTTATGAACATTCATGAATAAAAACTCACAAATATTAAAACTTAACCTCTCCTTTGCTTTTTATAAATGATATCCCGCCATATGATTATATCCAAACAAATTCAAATTAAACCCTCGTTGATCACATCACTTCTCAAAATAACCTTAACAGTATCCACTTCTTTTTCAACCCAACTCCATTTTACTAAGAGGAAACAAAACTGTTTCAGAAATGTTTCAATATCAAACAAGACGCGGCCCCGAGTCCAATCATATTTCTGACAAAACAAACCGGCACCTTGACCCAATTGGCAAATAAGTGCCTCAGAACGTAATAACAACCCGTTTTCAAGAAATTAGCAGAATTTGCGTGAAATGACCAAAATACCCCTGGGACCAAATCTGCAAAACAGACACCTCCATGACTTGTTAGTGGTTTGCAAAATGTTCATAGGAGATGATATGCGAAATGCCTGACTAAATGTAAGGGTAAAATTTGGGGTATTACAGAAAGCAAGGTATATTTTATGATAATCACTTTTCATTAAAATAATCTTAAATCTTGAACTGATATTGGAGTTGGAGTTCTAACCTTGAAAGTCCACCTCACGCCGCCGCATTGGGGATCAACAGTGTTGATTTATGATTCCTCACATCCTACTTCAACTATTTTTGGTTACAATTCAGAACAATGGTGATGTTTGTAGGAAACGACTTCCAATTCCTACGTTTTCCACGATTTTCACGTTTTCTCTTTAAATTACCAGTTTGTAATCTTCTCAGGTCACCAAATAGTATTTATTGTATTCAATCCGATCAAGCATCATTTCAGTTTTGATTCTTCTAATTTATGGATTGATATTATGGTGAATGCAAGCATTCATCGTGTATGTTCCATCACAAGTTCCACATACCTCCCGGTTTCTGTAAAAAACTGAGGGAAAAAAGTCTTTTTTTATAAAAAAAAAAAATTACATTGTTTACACAAAACATTAAAATAAATTGTTTAAATGATGTCATACAAAATATTAAAATAAATTATTTAAATAAGAATCCAGATTTTGAATGAATTCTTGGAAAACAACAACTCTTTTCAAATTTCTGATAACTTATGTTTTCCTACCAAGAGAATTTTTTTATGCACTTGCAATCCATCCCTTTTTTAGGGAAAATGGTTTCACATAAAAGAGAATAAGATAAGTTTGCTTGCAATTTACACAATGTTTAAGAATATATTTCTCAATGTTGTCAGCCGAGGAATGCAATAAATTAAGGAATGTTTTCTTTGATTGACAACATAGGAAGGTTATTCTGAAAATACAATGACAACGTTAACACCATTTTGTTGGGATGGATTACAATAGTAAAAAGAATGTGTTGTTCAAGATAGAAGAACATTTAAGATTTTTCTCTCTTGCAATCCATTCCAAAGTATGATGCGTACAAGTTTGGAGCGGCTACATATAAGTTACGTTTAAGATAAAATCTGATTAACGATTGCTTTTATAGTAAAATGTGATAATCTAATCCCTCGATTATTAAATATAACAGAAGGAATAGATCATTAATTTAAAAATAAAAAATAAAATAAAAATAAAGACATCACTTTTAAAGAAATAAAAACAGAAACTGTTTTTGTTGGGATTCGAAGTACGTCTTGAATTATTTTTCTTCTCAATTATACTTAGAAACCGAGGGAATATGTGGTATTATTTAAAAAAAGAGTTAAATATACAACACCCCATGCAATGTAGGTGAAATTCGGTTTACCCCCGTTAATTTTTTTGAATTCCCCTTTGAGATGTTAAAATTCCATGTCTTTTGCCCCATAAGCGCCAAAGTTACCCCCTGTAATATATATATTTTTTATCCCCCAGATTCAGTGTTAAAATTATACGCTTAGGGGGCGAAAATAAACAAAATAAATGTTACAGGGGGGAATCCAAAAAAAATTACAGGGTGTGAAACGAAACTCGCTTACATTGTAAATGGGTGTTGTACATTTAATCCCTTAAAAAAATAATAAAACACGGCGCAACTTGGCATTATACCTCGACTTTTTGTTGGGTGAGGTGAAAGATTTGTCATGAAATTTATTATTTGCAGTAATGGCTTAATCCTTTAAGCCTCCATCACTTTTAGATTTACTTGCAAATTACCGAGAAACCCAATTGATCTCCCTTACTTTCCTCCCCTTTCCAAAGACATGATGTATGAATCTTAATTATTTCTTAAATCACAACCTTGAGAGCTTTATAGAATGAGAAAAGATACATAGGAATGGAATTGTGGACAACATTTAGGATCACAACTTGGCCACCAAAAAAGATGAGCTTACATTTCCAGTTTGAGAGTCGACCATGAAGTTTGTCAAGAATCAAAATCCATGAGCTTACATTTCCATTTGACTCCATTTAATTTCAACTCTTGGCATATTTATTATTCTTTACTTGAAATTTATAGTTAAATAGAAAAATCCAAGGTAACAAATTGCCCCCAAAAGGCCATGTTTTGATTTGGGTCACACAAAAGAAACGTTGCCTTTTTTATTGTATTTTTCGACAACACTTCCACTTCTGCTGACGTCATTGTCATCATTTCCCATTTTACGATGCATTGTCATTTTCAACGAGATCTGTTCAGAATCTCAATATCAATCCTACTTCCTAGGAAGTCATAGGTGTACACGTATACAATAACTTTCCCCACTCGCATTGCTTTGCTTCGTAATCCATGAAAATGTTTCAGAAACCCCGCGCAAATGCCATGTGTCTGATTTAGGACATGCAGCCAAAGGGTTATAAATACTCAGTTTCAGCTATTTGTTCTTCTTCTTCACTTTAACTTTTTCCGTAGGTTTCTCACGCAGAGCAAACCTTTTCATTCTTTCTTCAGAAAACTTTATTTTCATCAATGGCAACACTTAGGCAATCCCCTCAATGTTTGACACAGGAAAGAACCCTCTAGCTTTCATAATTCCACAAAATGAGGATAAAAGGGGAAGAGATTTCATCTCTAAACCTCCACTATCAAAGGAAAAAAATTCTATATGGGTAAAACAAGTACTCATCCCTTTCTCAATGTCTAACAAAATATTTGCCTTCTTAGGGCCATATCCGACTGCGAGGTCGAACGCTGGGAAAGTTACACGCTTCTTACCAGGTTACTTAGTCACTATTCCTTTAGCGTTTGAAAAATGCTCCCTCGACCTATCCTTTATGGACAAACCTGTCAGTGTATTCCAATCTCCCCTCTCATACCCAGAGAAAAGAATACATAGCCTGGATCGACAAAGTTCAACCTTAAAAGAAACAACAATGGAAGGATCTAAGGATTTATGACATGGTTAAAATTTCCTATAACTTGACTAGGTATAACCCAACCATCTTGTTGGCTTCAATCTTCTTTTGGGAAGGATCGACCAACACCTTCCAATTTCCTTGTGGCATGCTAACATCGACCCTGTTTGATGTGGAAGTCATCACAAGCCTAAACCCCTTAGGTTCCACTTTCACTCCTACCCTAGAAACCAATAATGAATTCACCATCGAAAGGTTTAGTTTCAAATTTTTCATTCTCGACAACCATGACAAAGAAAACAATGAAGTCTCCAACCAAGAGCACATATCTTTCTTGACCCTTTGGCTATCATACTATGTATTTTGCTCTAGCTCTCTGCAAGTGACCAAGAAATTTGTTCCTCTAGCCATCAAACTCCATGAAGGTAGAAAGATCTCGTTAAGCAAACTTCTCCTAGCTAACCTCTACTAGTCACTGGGAGAAACCTCCTACAAACTGAAACACCTCCCTGAAACCAACAAGTCTTACCTAGTTTTAGGTCCTTTATGGCTCTTATAACTTTTGTTGAACGCCACTTCCGAGCCAAAACTTCATATAACCGACTCCCCATCCTTAATGGCACAAAACAATGCTAAAGATATCAAAGGCACCAGGCTGGCTTTGATTACCCTTCAATAAACTCTGTTACAAAAGATCTTCATGAAGTACATCAACTTATTTCTAGAATCAACCGTCTTTGTTTTGTTTATGGATCCTTTTATAGAACACTGTGTAGGTTTAACATGGTTTAAAAATAGATTCCCAGATGTTTCTTCCTTTAGCAACTATTGTAACACCCCAAATTTAATCGAAATATTTTAATTAATTATTTAATTAAGAATATTCATTTTTGGTGTTTTCGGTGGTTTTGGGAATTATTGAAGAATTATGCATATTTGGAGTATTTATTTTGGAATAATAGTATGTAATATGGATTTATTAATATTATTATGAATTAAAATAAATATAAGAGGAATAAGGGTAAATTAGGCATTAAGAGGAGTTAGTAAGGTGTTATGGGAAAAACCCAATTGTGTGGCCCAAGTCTAAGTTTAACAAAATAGAATTCTGAAAGTTTAGGATTCATTTTTGTTAACCGTGAAAAGAATAAAGGCCAGAGCTCTGAGGAGGGAGAAGTGGAGGCAAAAGCTTCGTAAGATCCCGGAGATAATCGTGAAAGCTTTGAATCGGCTAAGGTATGGGGAGAATAGATTTTCATGATTTTCCATGTATGTCTTTCGATGTGTTTATGGTTGATGTAAGATTTAAGGAATTTTGGGTTGATGGTGGGAAAATAGGGAAATTGATGGTGAGACCCTGAGGGTTTGGTTAATGGTAAGTATCGCTGAATATTTGATATGAGGAGTAGGAATCCTTAGGCCTTTGTGGCCAAAACCTTGGATTGTTATATGTCTGACCATAAGGGATAAGAATATCTGATATGAGATTTTATGATGCCTTACGGGAAATTGTAGGGAAATTGTGATTTGGGGTGTGAATATGTTACGGGATTGGCCTAATAAATCGTAGGTTTTGTGCCGTTATCGCCGTAGGACATTAGGGATGATTTAGGGATATTTAGGGGGCATGGGGTGTGTGAATCGTATGAGTTTTTGGGTAGAAATCAATTCTGGTGCGTAGCAGATTTTGCTATCATCGCGCTATTCTCCTAGCGAAGAAAAGCTTCGCCTAGCGAACCATGTTTTCCCAGACTCGCCTAGCGAAGAAACTTGCCCCGACTCGCCTAGCGAGCATGCCAGCGAACGTAGCAAAGTTTTGCGAATTTTGATCGTGTGCAGTGATGACTTAATGTTTGATTCTGAGATTTCTGAAATTAGTTAACATGAGTATGACAGTGAGGAATTATGTGATTGATAGGCGATAGTGTGAGGATTACCGCGGGTATAATTTGATGAATTAACATGAGATAATATGGGATAATATTATGAATTAATATGAGATAATATGGGATAATATTATGAATTAATATAAGATAATATGGAATAATATTAAGAATTAATATGAGATAATATGGGGTAGTATTATGAATTAGTATGTGATAATATGTGATAATATGATGGGCTAATATGAGGATGACTATGAGCTAATATGTGATTTGTACGTGATTATATGAAGATTTCTATGATGTGTCATGATGATTATTATGATGAATTATATGATGACATGATGTGTGAGATTAATTATTATGATGAATCATATGATGACAGGATGTGTGAGATTAATTATTATGATGAAATATATGACGAAACAATGTGTGATGATGAGTATTATGATGTGCTGTGATGGAATGATGTATGATGATGATTATGATGATGAGCTATGACGTTTGATGATGATGAATGATGATGCACCTATGATGTTATTATGAGGATGATTTGTGACGTGTGCATCATGCATTCATGTGCATCCGGACTTCGGTTCAGGACCTTGATTACTTTGGCTTCAATCCCACTGTGCGGATGTGAAGTATTTTGATGTGCTCCGGTTCTCTAGTAGAATCGATCCTATTGATGGGGATCTATGGAAGGTTGATGGCCCATTGTCCATCAAGCTGTGATGATTGGTACCACATGCATTGAGTTTTGTTGCATCTTGCATCAATGAGTCTTTTGTATGAATTAAGACGTTGGGGCCTTTGAGGCATTTTGAGGAATATGAATGTGTTGAATATAAGTAATATGCCGTTTATGTATTGATTATTATACATTGATTCTTATGAATTGTTTTACTCACCCTGCCTGTTTGAATGCTACCTCCACGTGGGTAACGTGCAAATGACCAAGTTTAGCCGCGGACGCCGTCGAGGAGTTATTTTTGAAGATTTAGAGTCGTTAGCCTTTATGGTTAACTTAGAGGGTCTTGCTCTGATATGTAACATCGGGTTGGGTTATTTTGAGTTAAACTATATACCAGTGGGTTATTTTACTAACTTCCACTTATGAGGAAAACCTTGAGTTATGTTTTGAGTTCCGCCGCTTTGTGAAATTTGAATGTATTTTGGGAAAACCCGTGTGTTACGGAGTATTGACTTATTTTGAGACATTGAGAAATGTACGCCCTTTGAGGTGATTTTTAATGAGATTAATTTATTTACTCTGAAATCTGTGTAATTTTGCCATGATAATTGTGGGGTAGAAAAGGGTGTTACATTAGTGGTATCAGAGCAGGTCGGTCCGTTCGGCCAAGCTGTCTAATGTTGTTTGTTCCCTTGTATGCGACAAGTGTGTGAAAACACTTTTGGTACATGTTTGTTTTCTAACCTTTGCCTGCAGATGTGAGAATGAAACAAGTGGGGAGAAGATGTTTTTCTCCAGGACGCTGCTAGTGTGAAGTGGCGGCTCAGTGTGTGGTTGAACGCTCTTATATTTTGGTAAAGATGGTTTATACCCCATCATTATTTTCGGCTGTCTATTGACAAATTGAGGAACTGATCACCCTTAATCTCTTGTTGATAGTGGATGGAGTCATGTTGGATGGGATAGACGTGTTTTGCAAGCTTAGATGGCGTGAGCAGTGAATTGTTTTGAGTTAAGCTAAGTGCTTAAGATTTGTTTTGATAAGTCGGTGCAGGAAGGTGCTAAGATGTTTATTTTGATGGAAACTTTGAGTGTTAAGGAAAGTGGGGAAGTTGGTGGTTTGCCAATTTATTGTGATTGTTTGGACGTTTTATTGACGAGATAGTGATATACAGCCAGAGCGTGAAGTGGGGTTGTGATCGACTTAGTTAAGGGAACTTGTTCGATATTGAGTGCTCCATATTGTATGTCTGCATTAGGATTGAAAGAGTTGAAAGGTCAACTCGAAGATTTTCTTGAGAAGAGATTCGTCCGTTCAAGTGTGTCACCGTAGGGTGCGCCAGTGTTGTGGGTTAAGAAGAAAGAAGGTTCTATGAGGCATTGTGTGGATTATAGATAAGTGAACGAGGTGACTATCAAGATAAGTGTTCACTTCCAAGGACTGATGATTTGATGGTTCAGTTGGTTGTTGCAAGTGTGTTCGGTAAGATGGATTTGAGATCTGGGTATCATCAGATTCGTGTGAAGGCTGGAGATGTTCAGGAGACTGCTTTTAAAACAAGGTATGGACAATATGAGTATTTATTAGTTCCATTTGAGTGTGACTAATGCACCATGTGGATTTGTAGAGTACGAACGGGATTTTCCATTTTTATTTGCGCAAGTTGTGATTGATATGACGAAGGTTAGAGTTGTATAGAAATGGAAAGCTCCAAAAACCTGCATTTGAGATTAGAAGTTTTCTTGGGTTGGCAGATTGTTAGTGGAATTCATTGAAGTATTTTTCCAAGTTATCTTTGCCATTGACGCAGTGGACTAGGAAGGTACAAGCTTTTGTTTTGGGATGCAAAGTGTGCAGAAAAGTTTCAAGAGATTTTGGGAAGACTGACAACGGCTCGTGTATTGATTTTTTTGCCGAATCCAGAAGAACAATTGTTGTATATTGGGATGCTCCGTTGATGGGATTGGGAGGTGTGTTAATGCAACATCAACAAGTTTAGCTTATGCTTTATGGTAACTTAAAGGGCATAAGTGAGATTATCTGGCGCATGATTTAGAGTTGGTTGTTGTTGTGTTTGTGCCGAAGCTTTGGAGGTATTAAACGTTTGGTTCGAGATTTGAGATGTTTAGTGATCATAAGAGTTTGGAGCATTTCTTTGATCAGGAAGAGTTGAATATGAGGCCGAGGAGAATGACTTGAACTTCTGAAGGATTATGATTTTGAATTGAGTTACCACCCTGGTAAGGCTAATGTTGTAGCTGATGTATTGAGTAGGAAATCTTTGCATATACTGATGATGATGATAAAAGAGTTAGGAATGATTGTGCAATTTCAGGATATAAGTTTGGTTTGTGAAGAGACTTCTTATGGAGTTAAGTTGGGTACGTTGAAACTTACTATTAGTGTTTCGACGGGATTCGAAGAGGTTAGAGATCTGATTTGAGTTGGTAGGCCGGTGGAACTTGATGAAGCAAAATCAAAAAGCTGATTTTTAAATTAATGGAAACGGTATTGTGAGGTGTCGTGATAGAGTTGGTGTTGCGGATAGTGTAAGTTGGAGAAGAGTATTCTTGAGGAAGGACATTTAAGTGGATTGAGTATCCATACCAGTGCTATGAAGAGGTACCGGAACTTGATGGAATTGTGTTGGCGGCCGAGTATGAAAAAAGAAGTGGTTGAGTTTGTATATGATGGTTAGACTTGTCAGGAGTTGAAGATTGAACATCAGAGACCGTTGGGTCTGATGCGACCGTTGAATATTCCAGAGTGGAATTGGGATAGTATTTTTCATGGATTTTGTGTCGGGTTTGCCGAAGACTGTGAGAGGGATATGATTTGATTTGGGTGATTTTGGATAGGTTGGCTAGATTAACTCATTTTATACTAATGAGGATTAATAATTCTATGTTGAAGCTAGTTCAGACGTATATTGAGGAAGTTGTGAAGTTGTATGAGATATCGTCGAATATTGTGTCAGATGGAAATCAGAGATTTACATCGAGATTTTGGGAGAGTTTGCAGACGCTTTGGGTATCATGTTGAAGTTGAACTCTGCCTAATATCCGCAGGCGGGTGGACAGACAAAGATAACTATTCAGTCTTTAGAGGATTTGCTGGGAGCTTGTGTGTTGGATTAAAGTGGATCGTGGGATAGTGATTTGTCGTTGGTTGAGTTTACCTATAGTACCAGTTATCATTCTAGTATTGGAATGGCACCATATGAGGCTTTGTATGGTAGGAGGTGTAGGACTACTTTGTGTTGGTATGAATCAGGCGAGAGTGTTGTACTCGGACCTGAGATTGCGTAAAAGACGAATGAAAAGATCAAGAGGATCCAAGAAAAGACGTGTTTTAAGAGTTACGATGGTAATTGATATTGGCCGAGCTTTGGAGTCTCGGAATCTCACGTCGTGCTTTGTTGGTCTGTATCAGAGTAGCGCAGCGGAAGCGTGGGAGAAGTACCATGTTATATTGTTTTATCGCTGTCGCTTGTGAAATTGCATGTTGTGTTCATGTGTCTAAGTTGAGGAAGTACATTGATTCCGATGGATGGTGTATAAGTGAGAGATAATCTGATTGTTGAAGCGTTGCTAGTTCAGATTAATGAACAAGAAGCAACTTTGAGGTAAAGAGATTCCCTGGGTGAAAGTAGTTTTGGGAGGACCAGCTGGAGGAAGTTGGATTTGGGAGTGTGGAGATCAGTTGAGGGAGTCGTATCCGACTCTGTTCCTTGAGGTAATTTTTTAGGGCAAAAATTCTTTTAAGTGGGGGAGAGTTGTAACACCCCAAATTTAATCAGAATATTTTAATTAATTATTTAATTAAGAATATTCATTTTTGGTGTTATCGGTGGTTTTGGGAATTATTGAGGAATTATGCATATTTGGAGTATTTATTTTGGAATAATAGTATGTAATGTGGATTTATTAATATTATTATGAAAAAATAAATATAAGTGGAATAAGCGTAAATTGGGCATTAAGAGGAGTTAGTAAGGGTGTTATGGGGAAAGCCCAATTGTGTGGCCCAAGTCTAAGTTTGACAAAATAGAATTCTGAAGGTTTAGGATTCATTTTTGTTAATCGTGAAAAGAATAAAGGCCAGAGCTCTGAGGAGGGAGAAGTGGAGGCAAAAGCTTCGGAAGATCCCGGAGATAATCGTGAAAGCTTTGAATCGACTAAGGTATGGAGAGTATAGCTTTTCATGATTTTCCATGTATGCCTTTCGATGTGTTTATGGTTGATGTAAGATTTAAGGAATTTTGGGTTGATTGTGGGAAAATAGTGAAATTGATGGTGAGACCCTAAGGGTTTGGTTAATGGTAAGTAATACTGAATATTTGATATGAGGAGTAGGAAACCTTAGGCCTTTGTGGCCAAAACCTTGAATTGTTATATGTCTGACCATAAGGGATAAGAATATCTCATATGAGAAATCATGATGCCTTCGGGGCAATTGTAGGGAAATTGTGATTTGGGGCGTGAATATGTTACGGGATTGGCATAATAAACCGTAGGTTTTGTGCCGTTATCTTCGTATGACCTTAGGGATAATTTAGGGATATTTAGGGGGTATGGGGTGTGTGAATCGTATGAGTTATTTGGTTGAAATCAGTTCTCGTGCGTAACAGATTTTGCTATCATCGCGTCGTTCCCCTTGCGAAGAAAAGCTTCGCCTAGCGAACCATGTTTTCCCAGACTCGCCTAGCGAAGAAATCTTCACCTACCGAAGAAACTTTCCCCGAATCGCCTAGCGAGCATGCCAGCGAACGTAGCAGAGTTTCGCGAATGTTGATCGTGTCCAGCGATGCCTTGATGTTTGATTCTGAGATTTCTGAGACGAGTTAACATGAGTATGACAGTGAGGAATTATGTGATTGATAGGCGATAGTGTGAGGATTACCGCGAGTATAATTTGATGAATTAATATGAGATAATATGGGATAATATTATGAATTAATATGAGATAATATGGGATAATATTATGAATTAATATGAGATAATATGGGGTAGTATTATTAATTAATATGTGATAATATGATGGGCTAATATGAGGATGACTATGAGCTAATATGTGATTTGTACGTGATTATATGACGATTTCCATGATGTGTGATGATGATTATTATGATGAATTATATGATGACATGATGTGTGAGATTAATTATTATGATGAATTATATGATGACATGATATGTAAGATTAATTATTATCATGAATTATATGACGAAATGATGTGTGATGATGAGTATTATGATGTGCTGTGATGACATGATGTATGATGATAATTATGATGATGAGCTATGACGTTTGATGATGACGAATATGATGAATGATGATGCACCTATGATGTTATTATGAGGATGATTTGTGACATGTGCATCCGGACTTCGATTCAGGACCTCGATTACTTTGGCTTCAATCCCATTATGCGGATGTGAAGTATTTTGATGTGCTCCGGTTCTCTAGTAGAATCGATCCTATTGATGGGGATCTATGGTGGGTTGAAGGCCCAGTGTCCATCGAGCTGTGATGATTGGTACCACATGCATTGAGTTTTGTTGCATCTTGCATCTATGAGTCTTTTGTATGAATTATGACGTTGTGGCCTTTGAGGCATTTTGAGGAATATGAATGTGTTGAATATGAGTAATATGTCATTTATGTATTAATTGTTATACATAGATTATTATGAATTGTTTTACTCACCCTGCCTGTTTGAATGCTACCTCCACGTGGGTAACGTGCAAATGACCAAGTTTAGCCGCGGACGCCGTCGAGGAGTTATTTTTGAAGATTTAGAGTCGTTAGCCTTTATGGTTAACTTAGAGGGTCTTGCTCTGATATGTAACATCGGGTTGGGTTCTTTTGAGTTAAACTATATACCAGTGGGTTATTGTACTAACTTTTCCTTATGAGGAAAACCTTGAGCTATGTTTTGAGTTCCGCTGCTTTGTGAAATTTGAATGTATTTTGGGAAAACCCGTGTGTTACGGAGTATTGACTTATTTTGAGACATTGAGAAATGTACGCCCCTTGAGGTGATTTTTGTTGAGATTTATTTATTTACTCTAAAATCTGTGTAATTTTGCCATGATAATTGTGGGATAGAAAAGGGTGTTACATTAGTGGTATCAGAGCAGGTCGGCCCGTCCGGCCAAGTTGTCTAATGTTATTTGTTCCCTTGTATGTGACATGTGAGTGAAAACACTTTCGTTACATGTTTGTTTTCTAACCTTTGCCTGCAGATGTGGGAATGAAACAAGTGGGGCAGAAGTTGTGCTTCTCCAGGATGATGCAAGTGTGAAGTGGCGGCTCAATGTATGGTTGAACGCTCTTATAGTTTGGTAAAGATGGTTTATACCCCATCATGATTTTCGGCTGTCTATTGACAAATTGAGGAACTGATCACCCTTAATCTCTTGTTGATAGTGGACGGAGTCATGTTGGATGGGATAGACGTGTTTTGCAAGCTTAGATGGCGTGAGCAGTGAATTGTTTTGAGTTAAGCTAAGTGCTTAAGAATTGTTTTGATGAGTTGGTGCAGGAAGGTGCTAAGATGTTTATTTTGATGGAAACTTTGAGTGTTAAGGAAAGTGGGGGAAGTTGGTGGTTTGCCAATTTATTGTGATTTTCTAGACGTTTTCCTGACGAGATAGCGATATACAGCCAGAGCGTGAAATGGGGTTGTGATCGACATAGTTACTGGAACTAGATTCGATATTGAGGGCCTCATATTGTATGTCTGCATTGGGATTGAAAGAGTTGAAAGGTCAACTCAAAGATTTGCTTGAGAAGAGATTCGTTTGTTCGAGTGTGTCACCATAGGATGCGCCAGTGTTGTGGGTTAAGAAGAAAGAAGGTTCTGTGAGGCGCTGTGTGGATTATAGATAATTGAACGAGGTGACTATCAAGATAAGTGTTCACTTCCAAGGACTGATGATTTGATGGTTTAGTTGGTTGTTGCAAGTGTGTTCGATAAGATGGATTTGAGATCTGGGTATCATCAGGTTCGTGTGAAGGCTGGAGATGTTCAGGAGACTGCTTTTAAAACAAGGTATGTACATTATGAGTATTTTGTGGTGCCATTTGAGTGTGACTAATTCTCCATGTGGGTTTGTAGAGTACGAACGGGATTTCCCATTTTTATTTGGGCAAGTTGTGATTGATATAACGAAGGTTAGAGTTGTATAGAAATGGAAAGCTCCAAAAACCTGTATTTGAGATTAGAAGTTTTCTTGGGTTGGCAGATTGTTAGTGGAATTCATTGAAGGATTTTTCCAAGTTATCTTTGCCATTTACGCAGTGGACTAGGAAGGTTCAAACTTTTGTTTTAGGATGCAAAGTGTGCAGAAACGTTTCAAGAGATTTTGGGAAGACTGACAACGGCTCGTGTTTTGATTTTTTTTCCGAATCCGGCAGAACAATTGTTGTATATTTTGATGCTCCGTTGATGGGATTGGGAGGTGCGTTAATGCAACATCAGCAAGTTTAGCTTATGCTTTAAGATAACTTAAAGGGCATAAGTGGGATTATCTGGCGCATGATTTAGAGTTAGTTGTTGTTGTGTTTGTGCCGAAGCTTTGGAGGTATTATACGTTTGGTTCAAGATTTGAGATGTTTAGTGATCATAAGAGTTTGGAGCATTTCTTTGATCAGGAAGAGTTGAATATGAGGCCGAGGAGAATGACTTGAACTTATGAAGGATTATGACTTTGAATTGAGTTACCACCCTGGTAAGGCTAATGTTGTAGCTGATGCATTGAGTAGGAAATCTTTGCATATACCGATGATGATGGTAAAAGAGTTAGGACTGATTGAGCAATTTCGAGATATAAGTTTGGTTTATGAAGAGACTTCTTATGGAGTTAAGTTGGGTATATTGAAACTTACTAGTAGTGTTTCGACGGGATTCGAAGAGGTTAGAGATCTGATTTGAGTTGGTAGGCCGGTGGAACTTGATGAAGCAAAATCAAAGAGCTGATTGTTGAATTAATGGAAACGGTATTGTGAGGTGTCGTGATAGAGTTTGTGTTACGGATAGTGTAAGTTGGATAAGAGTATTCTTGAGGAAGGACATTTAAGTGGATTGAGTATCCATACCAGTGCTATGAAGAGGTACCAGAACTTGATGGAATTGTGTTGGCGATCGAGTATGAAGAAAGAAGTGGTTGAGTTTGTATATGATGGTTAGACTTGTCAGGTGTTGAAGATTGAACATCAGAGACCGTTGGGTCTGATGCGACCGTTGAATATTCTAGAGTGGAATTGGGATAGTATTTTCTATGGATTTTGTGTCGGGTTTTCCGAAGACTATGAGAGGGATATGATTTGATTTGGGTGATTTTGGATAGGTTGGCTAGATTAACTCATTTTATACCAATGAGGATTAATCATTCTATGTTGAAGCTAGTTTAGACGTATATTGAGGAAGTTGTGAAGTTGTATGAGATATCGTCGAATATTGTGTCATATGGAATTCAGAGATTTACATCGAGATTTTGGGAGAGTTTGCAGACGCTTTGGGTATCATGTTGAAGTTGAACTCTGCCTAATATCTGCAGGTGGATGGACAGACAGAGAGAACTATTCAGTCTTTAGAGGATTTGCTGGGAGCTTGTGTGTTAGATTAAAGTGGATCGTGGGATAGTGATTTTCCGTTGGTTGAGTTTACCTATAATAACAGTTATCATTCTAGTATCGGAATGGCACCGTATGAGGCTTTGTATGGTAGGAGGTGTAGGACTCCTTTATGTTGGTATGAATCAGGCGAGAGTGATGTACTCGAACTTGAGATTGCGCAAAAGACGAATGAAAAGATCAAGAGGATCCAAGAAAAGACGTGTTTTAAGAGTTACGATGGTAACTGGTGTTGGTCGAGCTTTGGAGTCTCGGAAGCTCACGTCGTGCTTTGTTGGTCTGTATCAGAGTAGCGCAGCAGAAGCGTGGGAGAAGTACCATGTTAGACTATTTTATTGTTGTCGCTTGCGAAATTGCATGATGTGTTTCATGTGTCTAAGTTGAGGAAGTACATTGATTCCGATGGATGGTGTACAAGTGAGAGATAATCTGATTGTTGAAGCATCGCTAGTTCAAATTGATGAACAAGAAGCAAATTCGAGGTAAAGAGATTCCCTTGGTAAAGGTAGTTTTGGGAGGACCAGCTGGAGGAAGTTTGATTTGGAAGTATGAAGATCAGTTGAGCGAGTCGTATCCGACTCTGTTCCTTGAGGTAATTTTCGAGGGAGAAAATTCTTTTAAGTGGGGGAGAGTTATAACACCCCAAATTTAATCGGAATATTTTAATTAATTATTTAATTAAGAATATTTATTTTTGGTGTTTTCGGTGGTTTTGGGAATTATTGAGGAATTATGCATATTTAGAGTATTTATTTTGGAATAATAGTATGTAATATGGATTTATTAATATTATTATGAATTAAAATAAATATAAGAGGAATAAGGATAAATTGGGGATTAAGAGGAGTTAGTAAGAGTGTTATGTGAAAATCCCAATTGTGTGGCCCAAGTCTAAGTTTGACAAAATAGAATTCTGAAGGTTTAGGATTCATTTTTGTTAACCGTGAAAAGAATGAAGGCCAGAGCTCTGAGAAGGGAGAAGTGGAGGCAAAAGCTTCGGAAGATCCTGGAGATAATCGTGAAAGTTTTGAATCGGCTAAGGTATGGGGAGTATAGATTTTCATGATTTTCCATGTATGCCTTTCGATGTGTTTATGGTTGATGTAAGATTTAAGGAATTTTGGGTTGATTGTGGGAAAATAGGGAAATTGATGGTGAGACCCTGAGGGTTTGGTTAATGGTAAGTATCGCTGAATATTTGATATGAGGAGTAGGAAACCTTAGGCATTTGTGGCCAAAACCTTGGATTGTTATATGTCTGACCATAAGGGATAAGAATATCTGATATGAGAAACTATGATGCCTTCCGGGAAATTGTAGGGAAATTGTAATTTGGGGCGTGAATATGTTACGGGATTGGCCTAATAAACCGTAGGTTTTGTGCCGTTATCGTTGTATGACCTTAGGGATGATTTAGGGGTATTTTAGGGGGATGGGGTGTGTGAATCATATGAGTTTTTGGGTAGAAATCAGTTCTGGTGCGTAGCAAATTTTGCTATCATCGCGTTGTTCGCCTAGCGAACCATGTTTTCCCAGAATCGCCTAACGAAGAAACTTGCCCCGTCTCGCCTAGCGAGCATGCCAGCGAACGTAGCAGAGTTTCGCGAATGTTGATCGTGTGCAGCGATACCTTGATGTTTGATTCTGAGATTTCTGAGATGAGTTAACATGAGTATGACAGTGAGGAATTACATGATTGATAGGCGATAGTGTGAGGATTACCGCGAGTATAATTTGATGAATTAATATGAGATAATATGGGATAATATTTTGAATTAATATGAGATAATATTGGATAATATTATGAATTAATATGAGATAATATGGGGTAGTATTATGAATTAATATGTGATAATATGTGATAATATGATGGGCTAATATGAGGATGACTATGAGCTAATATGTGATTTGTACGTGATTATATGACGATTTCCATGATGTGTGATGATGATTATTATGATGAATTATATGATGACATGATGTGTGAGATTAATTATTATGATGAATTATATGATGACATGATGTGTGAGATTAATTATTATCATGAATTATATGACAAAATGATGTGTGATGATGAGTATTATGATGTGCTGTGATGAAATGATGTATGATGATGAGCTATGACGTTTGATGATGATGAATATGATGAATGATGATGCACCTATGATGTTATTATGAGGATGATTTGTGACATGTGCATCATGCATTCATGTGCATCCAAACTTCGGTTCAGGACCTTGATTACTTTGGCTTCAATCCCACTGTGCGGATGTGAAGTATTTTGATGTGCTCCGGTTCTCTAATAGAATCGATCCTATTGATAGGGATCTATGGAGGGTTGATGGCCCAGTGTCCATCGAGCTGTGATGATTGGTACCGCATGCATTGAGTTTTGTTGCATCTTGCATCTATGAGTCTTTTGTATGAATTATGACGTTGTGGCCTTTGAGGCACTTTGAGGAATATGAATGTGTTGAGTATGAGTAATATGCCGTTTATGTATTAATTGTTATACATAGATTATTATGAATTGTTTTACTCACCCTGCCTGTTTGAATGCTACCTCCACGTGGGTAACGTGCAGATGACCAAGTTTAGTTGTGAACGCCGTCGAGGAGTTATTTTTGAAGATTTAGAGTCGTTAGCCTTTATGGTTAACTTAGAGGGTCTTGATCTGATATGTAACATCGGGTTGGGTTCTTTTGAGTTAAACTATATGCCAGTGGGTTATTTTACTAACTTTCCCTTATGAGGAAAACCTTGAGTTATGTTTTGAGTTCCGCTGCTTTGTGAAATTTGAATGTGTTTTGGGAAAACCCGTGTGTTACGGAGTATTGACTTATTTCGAGACATTGAGAAATGTACGCCCTTTGAGGTGATTTTTATTGAGATTTATTTATTTACTCTGAAATCTGTGTAATTTTGCCATGATAATTGTGGGGTAGAAAAGGGTGTTACAGCTACCTGTCGCTACTGCGAAAATCGGCGCCGGCTGAACAGAAGAGTCGCCACCGTGCGTTATTTATCCCAGAAGAGGGAAAGGAAACGCTCGAAGTAAACCTACCGCAAAGACGGGAAAGGAATGGTCATCGTAATCAAATCCTGGATTCGGGAGTCGGTTACGCAAGGGGAAGGTATTAGCACCCCTCACGTCCGTCGTACTCGACGGGATCCACGCTTGTTTTCTAGTACGGATTGTTGTTCTATCTACTCTATAGGTCTGGGGTTAAAAGAAAATAAAATGACTCGGCAAAGTATCGCACTTTATGCCTACGTATTCCCGTCTGGAACGAGAAATCAGAGTCAACGTAGTTCGCCTACCTACTGGAAAGGAGGGGAAGGTTGCTCGCTAGGATATCGCATCCTATGCCTACGTACTTTCATACAGCATGAAAGATCAGAGCAAACGTAGTTTGGGCCACGTACGACACAAGTCTGTCTTGATTGTTTTTATCCTTCTAAAAAAGGTTTTCTCCTGCTTACGGGTCCAAGCGGACAAAAATGACGTTTTTTGATTGGTTTACAGTCTTTTACGCAAGAAGTGTTTTTTAGTGTGTTTGCAATCTCTGACGCACTAGAGACTATGATTTGAGAGTGACTACGTCGTATGTCACCCTAAGGGTAACACACTAAGCAATCAGATTACTGAAGAGTGACCCTCCAGCAACCTTTTCTCAAATAGCTTAAGGCTCGTAACGTACGACATTGATTAACCTTATTACTGTGTTTTTGAATTATTCTGAGATGAGAAGAGAAAGAAGCTCTAAAAAGCCTATGGTTGAAAAGGGAATCAAAATCTACCCTAATGTTGTCATGCATGGATGAAAGCTTAATGTCTGTCATATTTCTCTCTTGCACAGAGAGAAACAGAGATCCTAGGGGATAAACGGAAAAGCAACAACATATATACAGTAAAGCAGTAAAATGCATGAGATGCAGCAGTACAAGCGAGGCAAGGGAGTCCCGCTCAACCTCGAACCTAGAAAACAATGGGCAAAGTGAAACAACTTCACTTTAAACCTAACAGGGAAAATTAACAACAATACAGTCAGGAAAATCAAACAATACTTCAACAGCTCTAAACAGCACCAACAGCTCTAAACAGTAAAATCTGACAGCAACAAGTCATCAACACCTTCAAGCAAGGTCTTCATCCATCTACAAAATTCAAATAAGCATCCAATCTTCAAGAGAAACAATAAGCTACAACAAGCAGAAACTCTAAACAGTAGACAACACCAAACAGCTAAGCAGCAGTAAGTCCTACTTCAAACAGTTGCACAGCTCTGACAGCACCAGCTCCTTCCTCTAACAGTCTTCAAGGCACTGAACTTCATCTTCAATCTTCAAGGGATTCTTCCTTCAAGGCAAGCTCTCCAACAAAGAATTGATTTTATCTGAAGAAATTGAATGTCAAACAGTTCATTGACGACCAAAGGAAGCCTATGAATAGTTGACATTATAGGAGACTGTTTCCCTCAAAGTTCTACCTCTAAGGTATGGCCACTGATCCCTCCTAAGAAGAGAGGTGAATACCATAAAGGGACTTTATGTCATAGAGAGGAATGGAAGCAAAGGAAGCTATCCATGTTTATGAAAGAATTTGGTCTATACTAAGGCTCTGCCTATTTTCTCCTATTTCTCCTAAGTCTTCAATCAGCATCTAGCTCAAGCAATCTTCATCAAGCCTTGATTTTGATCTGCAATCTTCATCTTTAATCCTTGCCAAGCTCCACAAGCTCTAACTAAGCCCACACCCCAAGCAAAAGCCCAAAAAGCCCACACAACAAAATAAACCCCAAAAATGGGCAAACCAAACAATCACACAATTGTAAAATATACTAAAAATAGTAATATAATATTTACAAGCCTAATATTAATTCTAAGGGAAATACTATGTCTACCCTATATACCCCATAGGTCCCATACTCTAATTCAATCTAAAAAACCCAAAATAAAATGTTCAAGTGCACCTATGTTGTGCATAAACCCTAATCTAACTATCTTAATATCATCTAATCAAAACTAATCAAAACCCAATTATAAAATCATGGAATAAATCCAGGGGGAGCTCAAGTTTATATCTAATTACCCTAAAAAGAATAGCACTAAAATGTAAAGGGAGCTAGCTAAACAAAAATCTACAAAATTATGTACCAACTAAATGCAATAAAAAACAACTAAATGTAAAATATTCACAAAAAATACAGAAAATACCTAAACTAATATTTTTTTTTATTTAAAATTTTCTTGAAACCATTATCAACTTGTTGCAAAAATTCTCATGTCAAAATAACTCTTTTTCAATTTTATATGATTTTTCAAAGTTGTAAAGAAAAATGAATTAAATGAATAAAAAAAAAGACTTTGGTGCAGATAGAAAGATATTATAACACAAAACGCATATGGGCCAGGCAGGGGGGGTGCGCGTAACAAAATTCACTAAGCCCAATTAAACTTCAGAAAGTGAAACGAAAATCCAAAGAAAAATGAAAAAATAATGGTGCAGGAAGTAAGAGAATCAAGAGCAATCTAGTGGGCTTGTCTACTGGGGGGTGGGAACAGCGAAAACAACTTAAGCCCAATGCTTCACTTAAATGAAACGACTGTGTATTGGTATTTCAGCAAAAACCTTCACAAACTGAGACTTAATCTCATCCACACGATTCCATTTTAAGTCAAAAGTCAGCGCATATCCAATGGTCCAGCTTCATCTTCTCCATTTGAAATGTTCTTGGAGCCAAACTCCATTGATGAATGCTTATGAACACCTCTCAGCCTCCACTCGAACATCATCAATTCTTGATCAAAATTCACAAAATAAAACCCTAACATGCTCTATTTTTCACCCTGATTTCATCTATGACATTGAAATCCATTAATATAGTCTCTAACTCTAAACACGATTCCATCTCCAAGATTTGGTCCAACATCAATTGTCATCAATCATCAAATTAAGTGTCCCAACCTCTTCATCACCTAACACTGATCAATTATAACCAAAAACCTAAGGCTCTACCTCCATATCCATCACGTTCTTGATCTCAACAGAAATTACACCCCTATGTCAATCATCGCCAAATGGCTTCAAACTGTCCAGAAAGATTCACCTAACCACATACTATGCTTCTAACCTAAAGATTCATGCCAATTCTAACTAAATCGAGCCATGGTCTGAAAGTTACTAACCTGATGAAATGATGAAAATAGATGGTAGAAACCTTCAAATCAGGGCTTGCAAATCTCCAGATTCCTTCAAGATGACATTTGCTTGCTTCTGTATGCACTAGATTCTCCTCTAACAGCTTGAATCCTTGAAACATAATTTCAGTTGCAGGTGTGAAAGTTCAACTTCAAGAACTCGATTCAACCATGGATTCACTCTGATTTGGATCTCTACACACTCAGTGATGATTATAGAATTGAATGAAATCAAGAACTTGGATTGATTGTAAAGAAAATAGAGAACTCGATTATGAATTGCAATGGAAGAAGATGAAGTTCAATCTTTCTTCTCTGCACCAAATGACACCCCAACCCCTATTCTGATCAGTTACAATGGCTTTATAGAGGATGTTAGAAACTTCTAGAGAGTGCTGGAATGATCCAAGGAGAAATTGGATATCTCATGCTATGGTAAATTGAAATGGTGAGATCAACATATCAGTTGCAGCTTGCCTTGTTACAGCATTCAAATGAGGCTTGAAAATCTCTCCAAATGAGAATTAGAATGTGCTTGGATGGTTCCTTGCATTGTAATCCACTCCTAGCTTGGTTTGGCAAGTGTAACTTCTTATATAAGTAACCAATGATAAGTCCAATTTCTTGACCTCAAATTCAAAATCCAATGATGTCAATGATCTCAAAATTTGTTTTCCCTTCAATTTGGTATATCACATGATTCATTTTAGCCTTGGATAAAAAAATCCCAAATTTGGTCACTTGAAAATGAACTTTTACCTTCCATATTTGGTCAATTTTATCATTTTGAGTTCCATGCATTTCAAACCTATCATGACCTCTTACCTAGACTCAAAACATCATTTTGAGCAAGTTTGATGTTGAAAATTTTTTCATTTGAAGTTTGCAAGTAGGAGTTTTAGGCATATGCTTGAGATGACCTATAATCTCACTTTCCCAAAATACCCCTGGCTTGTCAAGGTCATAAGTAGAGTTCCACAAATCAGAAGGAGGCATACCATACCTTTCTAGAAAGATAAGATCATGAGGAACAACTTTCATGCTTACCAAGAATCCATTTGACAAATCCTTGTGGGGAAAAAGTTGCTTGGAAGTCAAGTAACTTTCACAGATAAATTTCAGTGTCCTCAGATGACCTGTAACTTGTAAGAACCATAACTTGAGTTCTATAAATCTCCTTGATGCCTTCCACAACTAAAATTAAAGGTCTTGAGATGCTATACAAGTTTCATGTTGGCCAAAGATCCATTTGAGACTTGTATTTTGAATTATTTAGCTTGGAAGATTGACCTAAATCAGGGGATTTTACTCAGAAACCCTAATTTAGAAACTTCTCTTCTTCTTGATTTCTTTTGATTTATCCTTGGCACAACACCACATCCATATCCACATATCAAAATATGAATCCCACATCCTTCAAATAGGCCTTGATGCCCTTCAATCAAGCATTAAACCTAGGGTTGACCTAGGTGAAACCCTAGTTGACTGTCTTCAGCTGTAGCTCTTGTAACCACACCAATAACTTGTCTTACTTTCAAAATGACCCTATAGGTCTTCCATGATGTCTACACATATTCCATGCCTCAGTTCATAGCTCATAACCTCCTTGATGATCTTCAAATACCCCCTAGATAAGATATAGATCTACTGCTTGATCTATTAACTTCTCAAAGCTTAACCTTCTTTCTTGGTGACTTGAATAGGCTTGAACTTGAATAAGAACCTTTTGGATATGCTCCTTGAGATGAAAATAGCACTTGATCCCTTGTTGGATGGCTTGCTCATGCTATGCTATGCAAATGAATGAACTATGTATATGATCTACTATGCAAATGATAGAGCTATGAAAACACAAATCAGGTAAAACAAGTTGGTCAAATTTCAGGGTGCAACAGCTGCCCCTATTCAAATGGCTTGGACCCGACTGGGTGAAACTCCCGGAGCCTTCATACAATCTAGGTACGAGACGGTTGAATACCAATAAACCCGGAAATTTGCCAACTGCAAAAATAAATTGTGAAATAAACTGCACCACTACTTGGGGAACACTATCTACAAATCGGATTTCAACACTATCTTGTCAATACTGGAATAAACTTAGTGACTTCACTGGGAGAAGTAATTTTGTCGTATATAAGAATGCCATTCTGTCTTGTCATGGGACACATACTATGTTCCTTACGGGGAAATCATCCGTCTAGATACTGAGGAGTTCATCTGCCTATCTCTCACGGGAAACATGCATCGACTTAGTAACACTTCACCCGCCTATCCAATACGGGAACACTATTCTGTTTACATCACAGGAAAATTTTCTTCTGCCCATCAAACAGGAAAATACACTTCTGCCCATCACACAGGAAAATTACACTTCTCCCCATCATACAGGAAACTTTTCTTCTGCCCATCACACAGGAAGTTTTCTTCTGCCCATCACACAGGAAAATACACTTCTGCCCATCACACAGGAAAATTACACTTCTGCCCATCACACAGGAAAATCTTCTTCTGCCCATCACACAGGAAAATCTTCTTCTGCCCATCACACAGAAAAATCTTCTTCTGCCCATCACACAGGAAAATCTTGTTCTGCCCATCACACAGGAAAATCTTCTTCTGCCCATCACACAGGAAAATCTTCTTCTGCCCATCACACAGGAAAATTACACTTCTGCCCATCACACAGGAAAATTACACTTCTGCCCATCACACAGGAAAATTACACTTCTGCCCATCACACAGGAAAATTACACTTCTGCCCATCACGCAGGAAAATTACACTTCTGCCATCACACAGGAAAATTACACTTCTGCCCATCACGCAGGAAAATTACACTTCTTCCCATCACACAGGAAAATACACTTTTGCCCATCACACAGGAAAATACACTTCTGCCCATCACACAGGAAAATTACACTTTTTCCCATCACGCAGGAAAATTTTCTCGGACATAGCTTCTTTGCCTATTCTTTGCAGTAACTAACTCCACTGGGGATATTCTGAAAATAACTGTCAAACACTCGTCTTGATAACAAGTGGCTACTTTTGAACTTTGATTTTATGGAAACCGGATACGATAACGCCTCAATTGGCAACTTTGTGGGAAAATAATAAACTGAACTATGTCGCCACACGTCTCTTGGCGAGACCTCGATTATCTGGTACTATCTGAGCTTTTTGAGCTCCATACTCCTATTGAGAACCATATCTGAAAGCAAAAAGTCAACCAACCTGATCTATGTGTCAAAATGCGTATGTTTGATAATGGCGTAATGCTCCATACAATATGGAAATGCTACGCGTTTTTTTGTTTGGTGGATGCAAATATGACACTATATGCCGATGCAAATGCAGGCTCGAACTGCTGGGATAGCTCTAACAAGCTTGCTTCCTCAATCCTGGCCGTCGAGGACAAATATCACCCTGCTGGGGAGTGAACGGGTATCACCAAGTATTCCGGCAAAATAAATGCCAGGACACACAACCAACTCCGTCGAGGAGAGTTTTAACCTTCAAGTTCCACTGGGAGGAAAGAAAACACTTGCTTGAAAAGAGAGAACTCCGTTGGGGACGAAACGACTCTCTTGGGGAAAATAAACTGACTCCGTTGGGGAGAATACATGACCCTACTGGGAAGGGAATCTCTGCTAGGGAGAGTAGACTGTTTGGGTACAGCTCACAAGTTTGGAAATATTAGTCTTCTGAGGCTAAACGACTCTGCTTGGGATAGGGAATCCCTTTGGGGGCACCACACTGTCTAAATACAACCTACAATCTTGGAATCATCAATTCTGTTGAGGGTAAACGACCCTGCTGGAGAATGTCCTTCGGATAAGCTGCGACTAGCTGGGGAATTTGATCCTTCTTTAGTAAGGAACATTGTCATCTCAGCTTCCGGGAATGAAGCGCGACCTGCATGGAGATTCACTTCACGTAACAATCAAGTATTTTCGTTACGAGCCTCTGGTTAGGACTGCAATCTTCTGATCGTCCACTTCGTATGGTCAAGAACCCTGCAACACCACAAACGAGACAAGACAAGCCTATACAACCAAATCTATTCAGGTTAGCGTTAGTGACATCATTTTCAGTCAATTCGAAGCTTTAGCAATTATTGGCAAGGGCGAACAACGTTATGTAACTGCCAGTTTTATCAAAACATTGGCGTTTTTCACATACAACACAGTAAAGAACAAGCATCAAATACTGAATAACGTGTTTTATTAATTGGGCCCCTGAATGGGAAGAGTTTTGTACACTGGATGTAACTCCTGAAAAGAGGAAGTTACGCACAACAAATATACAAGTATACACAGGAAGCATAAATACAATGACAAATCAAATTTGCACATATGTCGGCAACGTGATGCAGACGAACATCATGAGCTGATCCTCCTATGACTCGCCTGACTCTGGCGCTTTCCCGGTATTCATCCCTCGGACGAGATTGTATCTGATAAACGAATCCCCAAAGTATTCTCCCGCACCAATGCAATGCAGCATCAAATTCGGACCGCAGTCATTTGCCTTTCAAATCCCTAACTTTTGCGTGAACCGCCCTTTGTGGGTTTTCAGTTCACCGGGATACCCTTTTTTGCCGAAGCCGCCCAGTGTAGGTTTTCAACTTCGCGGGTGTACATTTTTTCAATTTTTATCCCTAATTTTTGCCCGAACCTTTCATTCTGTTTTTGGTTCGCCAGGATGCCCCATTTTTGCCTGGACTCTCTTTTTTCTGTCCAGCGGGTCAATTTCAAGCAAAGTATTTTTTAACTGCGTCCGAATTCACAGGCGACGTAAAGTCTTCACCGTCCATGGTGGACAACAACAACGCTCCTCCTGAAAAGACTTTCCTGACAACGTATGGCCCTTCGTAGTTGGGGGTCCACTTGCCCCTGTGATCTTCCTGTGGTGGGAGAATCCTTTTCAACACAAGGTCACCCGTCTGAAAGCTCCGAGGATGTATCTTCTTATCATACGCTTTCTTCATTCGGCTCTGGTACAACCGACCATATGCTAGAGAAGCTAACCTCTTCTCATCCATTAAACTCAGCTGGTTCAACCTGTCTTTCACCCATTCTGCCTCGTCGAGTTGGACATCTTGTAATACCCTCAGGGAAGGAATCTCAACTTCCAGTGGTAACACTGCTTCCATTCCGTATACCAACGAGAACGGGGTTGCCCCGGTTGATGTGCGTACCGTCGTACGATAACCGTGCAAAGCGAAAGGTAGCATCTCATGCCAGTCCTTATAAGTCACCACCATCTTCTGAACAATCTTCTTTATGTTCTTATTGGCCGCTTCAACAGCGCCATTCATCTTGGGCCGATAAGGAGAAGAGTTGTGATGTTCGATCTTAAAATTCTGACACAGCTCCTTCATCATCTTGTTATTTAAGTTCGAACCGTTGTCGGTAATCATCCGCTCGGGGATTCCATATCTGCAAATGATATCTCGTTTGATAAACCTGGCTACCACCTGCTTGGTCACATTAGCATAGGATGTTGCTTCCACCCATTTGGTAAAATAATCAATTGCTACCAAAATGAAACGGTGTCCGTTAGATGCCGTCGGCTCAATCTTTCCAATCATATCGATTCCCCACATCGAGAACGGCCACGGTGACGACATCACGTTCAGTGGACTCGGAGGCACATGGATCTTATCCGCATAGATCTGGCACTTATGACACCTCTTCGCAAACTTGAAACAGTCAGTTTCCATAGTTAGCCAGTAATAACCTGCCCGCAGCAGCTTCCTCGTCATAGCATGCCCACCAGCATGTGTACCGAATGTACCCTCGTGTATTTCCTCCATAAGCAAATTTGCCTCTTTCTCGTCTACACAACGTAGCAGTACCAAGTCGTGGTTTCTCTTGTACAGGACATCGTCCGGATTCAGATAGAAATTACCAGCCAATCTCCTGAGAGTCTTCTAATCGTGACTGGATGCCCCAGCCGGATACTCTTTGTTCTTCAGGAAATTATGGATGTCAAAATACCAGGGTTTATCATCAGACGCTTCGTCAATTGCAAATACGAAGGCGGGTCTGTCAAGCTGAGAGATAACAATTCTGGGAGCCTCATTCCAGAAGTTGACTTTATACATGGAAGACAACGTGACCAGGGCGTCAGCCATCTGATTTTCTGCTCGCGGTACATGATGCAATTCAACCTTGTCAAAGAAAGGCAACAATCTCCTCGCGTAATTCATGTACAGTATCAAGTTGGGCTGACGTGTCTCTCATTCTCCTCTTATTTGATTCACCACCAGAGCTGAGTCTCCATATACATCCAGATTTTTGATTCGCAAATCAATGGCTTCTTCAAGCCCCATGATGCAAGCTTCGTATTCGGCTTCGTTATTGGTAACCGGAAAGGTCAATCGAGCAGTAAATGGGATGTGCGACCCATGTGGAGTAGTGATGATTGCCCCTATTCCGCTGCCGTAGGAGTTTACAGCTCCGTCAAAGATCAACTGCCATTTGGAACCCAATTCTGGTCCTTCGTCCGGCAACGGTTCTTCACAATCTTTCATCTTTAGGTACATGATATCCTCGTCAGGAAAATCAAACCTCATCGATTGGTAGTCCTCAATAGGCTGCTCAGCAAGATACTCTGATAACACGCTCCCCTTTATAGCCTTCTGTGAGACATACTGGATGTCGTATTCGGTCAAAACCATCTGCCAACGGGCAATTCTCCCCGATAGGGCCTGATTTTCAAACACGTATTTGATAGTATCCATCTTCGAGATGAGCATGGTTGTATGATTTAGCATGTACTGCCTCAAACGCTTGGCGGCCCAGGCTAGCGCACAACAAGTTTTTTCGAGCATTGAGTATCGAGATTCACATTCAGTAAACTTCTTACTCAGGTAGTATATCACATGCTCTTTTCGCCCTGTCTCGTCATGTTGACCGAGAACACAACCCATACTCCCCTCAAGAACCGTCAAATACATAATCAAGGGTCTCCCTGCCACTGGAGGTATCAAAATAGGAGGCTCCTGCAAATACTGTTTTATTTTATCGAACGCCTTTTGACAATTTTCATTCCATGTCACAGCCCGGTCTTTTTTCAACAGCTTGAATAACGGATCACACGTAGCTGTTAGGTGAGATATGAACCGAGCGATGTAGTTCAACCTCCCTAAAAACCCGCGCACCTCTTTTTCTGTTTTAGGCGTCGGCATCTCTTGTATGGCTTTTATTTTTGCAGGATCAACCTCTATTCTTTTTTCGCTTACGATAAACCCCAGCAGTTTACCCGATCTCACCCCAAAGGTGCATTTGTTAGGGTTCAGTCTCAGCCTGAACTTCCTAAGCCTCTTGAATAACTTCAGCAGATTCACCAAATGTTCTTCCTCCGTCTGGGCTTTGGCAATCATATCATCAACATAAACCTCGATCTCTCTATGCATCATATCATGAAAGAGAGTCGTCATTGCACACTGATACGTTGCCCCAGCATTCTTTAATCAGAAGGGCATCACTTTGTAGCAAAATGTTCCCTAAGGCGTAATGAAGGTAGTCTTCTCCATGTCTTCTGGCGCCATTTTAATCTGATTATAGCCCGAGAAGCCATCCATGAAGGAGAATACGGAGAATTGAGCGGTGTTGTCAACCAGCACATCGATGTGAGGAAGTGGAAAGTCATCTTTCGGGCTCGCCTTATTCAGATCACGGTAATCTACGCACATTCTCACTTTACCGTCTTTCTTTGGCACTGACACAATATTAGCGACCCATGAGGGATATTTTGTAACAGCTAGGAAACCAGCATCCCACTGCTTTTGAACCTCCTCCTTAATCTTCACAGCCATGTCCAGTCTAGTTCTTCGAAGCTTCTGCTTAACCGGCGGGCATTCTTCTTTTAGCGGCAGACGGTGCACAACCATATCTGTATCCAATCCAGGCATGTCTTCGTACGACCAAGCGAATACATCACTATACTCTCTGAGCATTTCAACCAGTCTTCGCTTGACGTCGCTCTGCAGCGCGGCCCCTATACGGATGTTCCTTTCAACCCCTTCCGACCCCAGATTGACAATTTCAATGACCTCCTCATGAGGCAGAATGATTCGTTCTTCTTGTTTTACCAACCAGGACAACTCTTCTGGAACGTCGCCATCTTCAACAATCTCTTCTTTGGTCTGAAATACCGGGTGCTCAAAGTCGAAGTGAGTCATAGGCGGTTCATAGATGTCATCTGAAAATGTTATCCTGCAAAAGGAATGGTTAAATGCTTCAAAATGTGTATAAAGCGAATAACCACGTTGCCATTTTATTGTAAAAATAAAAACAGGAAAAACAGAGATCACAATATTTGTACATGAAAAACGCCTTTTTATTTAACGATTAAACAGTGCAATGTACATAACAGAACGACCCTAAGCAAAATCACGATGCCCCGGGTAGGACACCGGATTGTTCAACAATTAGTAAAACAAAATATTACTGTTTTGTAGTCACGGGAACAAATTCCTGAATGGACCAATTGCATAATCCTTGTCCTGGCACGCTCGGCTGAATCCAGGCGTCCATGTCGCAATCGCTGTCTCCTTCTTCGGAATCTGAAATAGCATTGATGGTCTCGTGATATACTCCACTAGCCGTGATTGTTATTGGTCCTTTGAAACGGGGTGCCCCTGCAGCAGGCGTTGATGATGACGGTTGATATCCCAGCCCAAATCTGTCCACTTTCACGGGAATATCCAGAACCTTGCCCCAGCCCTTGGTCTCACCGGTCTTCACTAGAGCCTGAGCCTCCTTGTATGATGATACCGCCACTTCTGATGCCTTACTCGGCCCTGGAACTTTGTCTTTGACGCGCAACCCTTCAAAGGCTTGACAGGGTGTTTCATGAATCTCGCCGTCGACTTCCACATACTTGAATGACGACAGATGGCTGACCAATATATCCTCCTCTCCACAAACTGTGACCACACTGTCCCCCACCATGTACTTCAGCTTTTGATGCAAGGTAGATGTGACTGCCCTAGCACCTTGGATCCACGGTCGTCCGAGAAGACAACTATATGCTGGTTGGATGTCCATAATGTAAAATTCAGTTTCGAAAATCTCCGGCCCCACCTGCAGAGGTAACGTTATAGATCCAAAGACTGACCTTCGTGTACCATCAAACGCCCTGACCACCAAGTCACTAGGCGTACAAATGATCCCCCTGATGTCCAATTTCATCATTGCTTTCTTTGGCAGCATGTTCAAGGAAGATCCGGTATCTACCAGCACGTGGGACATGACTGTGCCCCTGCATTCAACGGAGACGTGCAACGCCATGTTATGCTCTCTTCCCCTTGGGGTCAAATCAAAATCCATAAACCCCAAACTATGGCCTGCATTCACGTGCGCCATCACCCCCTCCAACTGATTCACAAAAACATCTTGGGGTACAAACGACGTGTCCAGAATTTTCAATAACGCATTCCTATGGGCTTCGGAACACAATAACAGCGACAGTATGGATATCTTCGATGGAGTCCGTTGAAGGTGCTCAACAATCTTATAGTCACTCTTACGGATAAGGCACATAAACTCTTCTACATCTTTCAGTGACGTTTCTTTTTCATTCCTCTGCACAGGGACATCCTCATTCATTTTTCCTTTACCTTTTGCCAATCGTTCAGCCTCTACCTCAGGCGATATGAAAATTCTTCCACTCCTTGTCATCCCTCCGGTCCCGACGACATTGTCCACAACCTCAGCTGGCTGTTTACTGATATCGATTTTCACCCCATCACAGTATGCTTCCAGCCCATAAGTCCAAGGTACCGCCTTAGTGCTCTCATAAGGTGTTGGCCCTGCCTTGGTGATAGTGATCGGCGGTCGTCTGGATGGAGCCGTTATAGTTATCGTTTTTCGGGGGATTGTCACCGTAGCGACATCACTTTGCTCATCAGCTAATACTTCTGCAGGTTTCTCAACTGCCGTTCTGTCGAATTGCAAAGTGCCTTCATCTATCAAGGTCTGAATACCTTTCCTCAATTCAGCGCAACCTCCAGCTTGGGTCCAACATTCTAGACAAAACTCATCGCAGCCCGGATACACACCTCCTTTCAATAACCGGCTCTTTATTTCACACAACGGTGTTTTTAGTTCATCAACATTCATGATCAGGTTCAAACCCTCCTCAGTCAAAATAGCATTTGCCCCATGGTTGGGCATGGGCTGTTGTACTATGTTCGGACCTGCTTGTCCAAAATTTATGGCCTTGCTATCCAACAGATCTTGCACCACATGCTTGAACGCGTGGCAAGTCTCTATGTCATGGCCAGGAGCCCCGGAGTGGAACTCGCAGTGCTTATTCTATCAAAACCAAACGGAGGAGTGCCCGTCATTGGCGCCATAGTCCTCTTTTCCACCAAATTCAAACCCAGTAATGTTTGGAGTAACTCTGCATACGTATAAGGAGGTACATCAAATACTCTTTTCGGCCTCGTGTTAGGAAACCTCCTCTGTCCCTGATTTGGCCTCTGTTGCTGCTGTTGTTGCTGCTGCTACTGCTGTGGTGGTATCTGTTGTAGTGGTATTGGTTGTTGATTAAATGGAATTGTGACGCTTGCCACCTGTTGCGGATGATTGTACTGATTCCGCCCTCTGCCCCGGCCTCGGCCTCGGCCCCCGAATACTGCACTTGTGTCACCCTGACGGCGACCACCGAAAGCTCTTCTATTACTACCAGCTGAAGTAGATTCCTCAGCTTGGAATCTCCCCATTTTAATATTACTTTCAACCTTCTCTCCCATCAAGATTAGATCCAAGAAACTGCCCAAAGAAGCGGGAAACAGCTTATCATAAAACATACCGGTGAACGTTCCTATGAACATATCATTCATCTCCTTCTCAACCAAAGGAGGATGAACCCTTGCAGCCATGTCGCGCCACCTTTGCGCATACTCTTTGAAACTCTCATCTTTCTTCTGCGACAACCCCTGTAACTGGACCTTGTTCGGTGCCAGGTCACTATTGTACTTATAATGAGCCACAAACGCTTCGGCCAGCTGCTTCCAAGTCTTTATCTGAGTAGGCTCCAATCCCATGTACCATTCAAGGGAAGGACCAGACAAGCTGTCTTGAAAGAAATGCGTCAGCATTCTTTCATTGTTCGAGTAAGCCGACATCCTTCTATAGTATGACCGCACATGCACCTTCGGGCAGGTATCTCCCTTATATTTGTCAAATGTGGGAGCTTTAAACTTCAGCGGTACCCTCAGGCCAGGCACCAAACCCATTGTGGTCATATCTAAACCAACAGCACTTTGATTCACAACACCTTTCATCTGCTCCTCGAGCATCTTGATTCGCTGAGCGTTGTCTACAGGACCTTCAAAACCTCCACCAGAGAAAGCATCTTCTTGTTGATCTTCTATCCAATTACCGTTCCCATTTCCGTATCCATCATACCTATTGTTACGACCAAATCTAGTTTGATTCATCACAGGGCCCCGTCCCCTGTTACCATACCCTTGAGCGATCCCGGCAGGTCCAAAAGACATCATTCCAGCACCATTTCCGTTACCGAGTCCACCATAGCCTTGATTAGCATTACCAAATCCATCATGTCCGAAGCCCTGAGCGTTGAAGCCGAACTTCCCATCCTGGTTAGCATAATCAAACCCCTGGTCGTTATAGCCGAATCCGTTGTTACCGAAGCCATTACCTCCAATATTATCACCACCCAGATTGGCATCTCCGAATCCAACGTTGTTAATGACAGTCTCATTACCGATTCCTGTATTACCGTTCCCGGTGCCAGCGCCATTGTTCATATTCACAGCAGGTATATTTACCACAGGTGGAGCTACCGGCGTAGGAGTACCATCCCCATGAATGGTGTCAACACGTACAGAATTGTGGTCTTCGTTTCCATGCCCAACATTTCTCACCAGCAATGGCTGCACCAATGTTTGCAAGTTTTCCTGTCCCTTCACAATTGTCTCCATCGTCTGCATGAACAACGCCAGCTTCTCACGTATTTCCTGCATCTCGCTCTGCATCTGATCCATAACTCTTTTGCAGTTGGTACGAGTAGAGTATCGGTGTGGGCGTTGACTTTCAATCCTGGAAAGACCTGGAGAATGCAGGAGATGAGATACAATTCCATAATTACCTGTAATGCAATATGAATGCGAATGCGATTATGTAAATATGCTATAGGTTATATTCCCCCGATTCTAGTTCCAGAGAGAAAGCCATTATGGCAATGGAGTCCTTATTCAGCAAGCAATAAACCAGAAAATCCTCATATATAATAAATGCCAAGAGGCTGAGTACTGAATACAACCGAAGAGACCTTGGCCAACAAGTCTGGCGATGGCCCAAATATGAGTACAAATAGCAAAGGTAAGGCAAAGATACGTCAGGCCAAGTGGCGCGCTCGGACGTCCTCCAATATCCTCATCGTCTCAAAGTGTCCTAGTCGGGAGATCAACTCTTGTATCAGTAACGCATGCCGCTCGGTAGTGGATCTCAGCTTCGTGGCGTCGTCCCGGGGAGCTCCTTTGCTCGAACTCTCGTCAGATCTGTATCTCTTGGAACCGGCCTTCTCCTCGCAACCTCTCGACTTCTCGTCACCGTCACTGACTCTGAGATTAGCAGTACTTCTAAGGGATGTTACTTCAACAATCCTTGCTTCCTGGGCTTTAACCTGTGCCTCCAGCGTGGCAATCTGCATTTTCAGTTTGTCTTCGCGCTCTTTCCGCTTGGTGAGCGTGGCCTCCCACAAAGCCTCCCACTTGCTGATACGAGCATAAGCCTTGCTTAGAAGTTCCTTCTTGGACGTAAGTACCTTGCTAACCCCGTTCAAAGTTATCCCTACTTTTTCCTTCTTGTTGGTCGCTTCTGTCAGCTCTGATCCCAACCTGTTAATCAATTCGGTCTGTTCCTTCACCGTGAAGGTGGTTTCCTTCTTCTCTCGTCGTAACTGGAAGATCTCCTTCTCTAACTTCTCGTTAGCTTTCTTCAATTCCTCATTTGCAGCCAACAACTTGTGATATTTCTCGCTCTCTTCTGCAGGAGGTGCCTCAATCAATGGAAGATACAGTGGTTCCATAGCGGGATAAGGTATCAAAGACATACGAGCTCTCTCACGGACCCAGGCCAAATAAGGATCATGCTGTTGCTCTTACCGAGCAAAGCCTTAGCCCTCTTGTGGATGCAAGCCCACGCATGCCTCAACCTGATCAAAGTAGTCTCGTCTAAGGAGCCCGTGAGATACATAGATTCCTGTATCTCAACCTCAATAGGAGCATCTCTCAAGGCATAACCAAACTGTCGTACCAATAGTGAAGGATTATAGTTGATGCAACCTTTCCGTCCAATCAGGGGAACATTCGGAAAGCCACTGCAACTATATATAATGTCAGTACCAAGCATACCCCGATCAAACCAAATGATATTCTCAGCAGATAACCCCATCAACCGGGACGGCCAATCCAAAGTATCAATGGTATCAACAAACGGCCCAGTCTTCGGAAGGTGCCTCTGGAACCACCTGTACAGGAGAGGAAGACAGCAGGATACGTTCTTGCCACGACGTTTCTCATGCTTGTAGTGAATAGAATGATAAACATCGCCCAAGAGAGTAGGAATGGGATTCTTCGAGGCGAGAATCAGGAAGGCATCCGAATCAACAAAGTCTGGCACATTAGGGAACAAGACAATCCCGTAAATGCAGACAGCCAGAATAGCACTAAAGGCAATCCAACACCCATTCTTTGCGCACTGCGTGGCCTTCTCAACTAGGACAGATAAGTGAAAACCATAAGCGCCATTCAACTTGACCAAGCCTCCTGGAAACTCAGGAGCGTCCAGACTGACAATCTCTGCGAGTGTAGCTAATTCAGGCTCGGTGTCACTGTGTACAAAGGGCATCTGGTCTAGCACGGGAATATCCAACATGACATGATACTCTTCTAAAGTGGGTGCAAGAATGTAGTCTGGAAACAAGAAACATCTCAGCTGCGGCTCATAAAACTGCATCAAAGTATATACCCCAGTAATCTCGAAAGCCGAAGGTGTGTACAACAAACTAAGCAGCCTCCCATAGGATACTCTGAACCCAGCCCTCACACTCTCATCTGCCAAAGCAACTAAACCCAGTAATGAACTGATGTCTGGTGACTGCAACCTGTAAGCAACCGTCTTCTTCAGGGACTCCATGCCTGGCTAGAAGATGTCCTAGAATCAGAGGGGAATAGTCACCTGCAACATAAATACATGTTAATGAAATGCAAACATGAAAATGAACATGCATATGCAAACATGGGATCAAGTGCAATGCTGATAGACTGGGTTGCTCTGTACCGAAGCCTTGAGAACCAATCAATCTTTATTTCAAACCAAACCAACCACTCAAAAGAAACCTGTAACCACATCTCACTGATAGAGGTAAACCAGGTATTCTGAGGTCAAAGGTTCCCTGCAAATAGACCCTCCTACCCCTCACAGGTGTGTACTTAACTCGCAGACGAGGTACGACATCCTATGCGGGTTCAACGTCACAGACTTTCAAGAGCGATGATACGATACCCAAAAGGTGTGGCATCATCATCCCTTGAAGCAGACTCACTTATTTGAATCCCAATTGATAGGTTCCTAGAGTCGACAATCCTCGGGTCAAACAACTTGTCGAGCCCTAAGGGCCAGGCAAGAAGCATCAAAGAGAATCTCGTCCGAGTGAGATTTCGTGGCTAGCTGGTGCGAGCTAAGCAAGCAGGCTAACCACTACTCTCTCTCTAAATCTATAGTTGTACTCAAGCCTGGGTTTGGCTTATCTCTCAACAGATTACCCCCTCATACCCACAGTAATAATCACAATAAAATAATGCTGAAAGTAAGTACAGAAACGTAAATCCATACAAAATCCACGACGGGAAAACAAGCGCTAGGACTGACTCGCGTAAGGAACCGTTGGAGTCCCCAGCAGAGTCGCCAGCTGTCGCTACTACGAAAATCGGCGCCGGCTGAACAGAAGAGTCGCCACCGTGTGTTATTTATCCCAACAGAGGGAAAGGAAACGCTCGAAGTAAACCTACCGCAAAGACGGGAAAGGAATGGTCATCGCAACCAAATCCTGGATTCGGGAGTCGGTTACGCAAGGGGAAGGTATTAGCACCCCTCACGTCCATCGTACTCGACGGGATCCACGCTTGTTTTCTAGTATGGATTGTTGTTCTATCTACTCTACAGGTCTGGGGTTAAAAGAAAATAAAATGACTCGGCAAAGTATCGCACTTTATGCCTACATATTCCTGTCTGGAACGAGAAATCAGAGTCAACGTAGTTCGCCTACCTACTGGAAAGGAGGGGAAGGTTGCTTGCTAGGATATCGCATCCTATGCCTACGTACTTTCATACAGTATGAAAGATCAGAGCAAACGTAGTTCGGGCCACGTACGACACAAGTCTGTCTTGATTGTTTTTATCCTTCTGAAAAAGGTTTTCTCCTGCTTACGGGTCCAAGCGGACAAAAATGACGTTTTTTGATTGGTTTATAGTCTTTTACGCAAGAAGTATTTTTTAGTGTGTTTGCAATCTCTGACGCACTAGAGACTATGATTTGAGAGTGACTACGTCGTATGTCACCCTAAGGGTAACACACTAAGCAATCAGATTACTGAAGAGTGACCCTCCAGCAACCTTTTCTCAAATAGCTTAAGGCTCGTAACGTACGACATTGATTAACCTTATTACTGTGTTTTTGAATTATTCTGAGATGAGAAGAGAAAGGAGCTCTAAAGAGCCTATGGTTGAAAAGGGAATCAAAATCTACCCTAATGTTGTCATGCATGGATGAAAGCTTAATGTCTGTCATATTTCTCTCTTGCACAGAGAGAAACAGAGATCCTAGGGGATAAACGGAAAAGCAACAACATATATACAATAAAGCAGTAAAATGCATGAGATGCAGTAGTACAAGCGAGGCAAGGGAGTCCCGCTCAACCTCGAACCTAGAAAACAATGGGCAAAGTGAAACAACTTCACTTTAAACCTAACAGGGAAAATTAACAACAATACAGTCAGGAAAATCAAACAATACTTCAACAACTCTAAACAGCTCTAAACAGCAAAATCTGATAGCAACAAGTCATCAACACCTTCAAGCAAGGTCTTCATCCATCTACAAACTTCAAATAAGCATCCAATCTTCAAGAGAAACAGCAAGCTACAACAAGCAGAAACTCTAAACAATAGACAACATCAAACAGCTAAGCAGCAGTAAGTCCTACTTCAAACAGTTGCACAGCTCTGACAGCACCAGCTCCTTCCTCTAACAGTCTTCAAGGCACTGAACTTCATCTTCAATCTTCAAGGGATTCTTCATTCAAGGCAAGCTCTCCAGCAAAGAATTGATTTTATCAGAAGAAATTGAATGTCAAACAGTTCATTGACGACCAAAGGAAGCCTATGAATAGTTGACATTATAGGAGACTGTTTCCCTCAAAGTTCTACCTCTAAGGTATGGCCACTGATCCCTCCTAAGGAGAGAGGTGAATACCATAAAGGGACTTTATGTCATAGAGAGGAATGGAAGCAAAGGAAGCTATCCATGTTTATGAAAGAATTTGGTCTATACTAAGGCTCTGCCTATTTTCTCCTATTTCTCCGAAGTCTTCAATCAGCATCTAGCTCAAGCAATCTTCATCAAGCCTTGATTTTAATCTGCAATCTTCATCTTTAATCCTTGCCAAGCTCCACAAGCTCTAACTAAGCCCACACCCCAAGCAAAAGCCCAAAAAGCCCACACAACAAAATAAACCCCAAAAATGGGCAAACCAAACAATCACACAATTGTAAAATATACTAAAAATAGTAATATAATATTTACAAGCCTAATATTAATTCTAAGGGAAATACTATGTCTACCCTATATACCCCATAGGTCCCATACTCTAATTCAATCTAAAAAACCCAAAATAAAATGTTCAAGTGCACCTATGTTGTGCATAAACCCTAATCTAACTATCTTAATATCATCTAATCAAAACTAATCAAAACCCAATTATAAAATCATGGAATAAATCCAGGGGGGAGCTCAAGTTTATATCTAATTATCCTAAAAATAATAGCACTAAAATGTAAAGGGAGCTAGATAAACAAAAATCTACAAAATTATGTACCAACTAAATGCAATAAAAAACAACTAAATGTAAAATATTCACAAAAAATACAGAAAATACCTAAACTAATATTTTTATTTATTTACAATTTTCTTGAAACCATTATCAACATGTTGCAAAAATTCTCATGTCAAAATAACTCTTTTTCAATTTTATATGATTTTTCAAAGTTGTAAAGAAAAATGTATTAAATGAATTAAAAAAAAAAGAAAATACTTTGGTGCATATAGCAAGATATTATAACACAAAACGCATATGGGCCAGGCAGGGGGGGTGCGCGTAACAAAATTCACTAAGCCCAATTAAACTTCAGAAAGTGAAACGAAAATCCAAAGAAAAATGAAAAAATAATGGTGCAGGAAGTAAGAGAATCAAGAGCAATCTAGTGGGCTTGTCTATTGGGGGGTGGGAACAGCGAAAACAACTTAAGCCCAATGCTTCACTTAAATGAAACGACTGTGTATTGGTATTTCAGCAAAAACCTTCATAAACTGAGACTTAATCTCATCCACACGATTCCATTTTAAGTCAAAAGTCAGCGCATATCCAATGGTCCAGCTTCATCTTCTCCATTTGAAATGTTCTTGGAGCCAAACTCCATTGATGAATGCTTATGAACACCTCTCAGCCTCCACTCGAACATCATCAATTCTTGATCAAAATTCACAAAATAAAACCCTAACATGCTCTATTTTTCACCCTGATTCCATCTATGACATTGAAATCCATTGATATAGTCTCTAACTCTAAACACGATTCCATCTCCAAGATTTGGTCCAACATCAATTGTCATCAATCATCAAATTAAGTGTCCCAACCTCTTCATCACCTAACACTGATCAATTATAACCAAAAACCTAAGGCTCTACCTCCATATCCATCACGTTCTTGATCTCAACAGAAATTACACCCCTATGTCAATCATCGCCAAATGGCTTCACACTGTCCAGAAAGATTCACCTAACCACATACTATGCTTCTAACCTAAAGATTCATGTCAATTCTAACTAAATCGAGCCATGGTCTGAAAGTTACTAACCTGATGAAATGATGAAAACAGATGGTAGAAACCTTCAAATCAGGGCTTGCAAATCTCCAGATTCCTTCAAGATGACATTTGCTTGCTTCTGTATGCACTAGATTCTCCTCTAACAGCTTGAATCCTTGAAACATAATTTCAGTTGCAGGTGTGAAAGTTCAACTTCAAGAACTCGATTCAACCATGGATTCACTCTGATTTGGATCTCTACACACTCAGTGATGATTATAGAATTGAATGAAATCAAGAACTTGGATTGATTGTAAAGAAAATAGAGAACTCGATTATGAATTGCAATGGAAGAAGATGAAGTTCAATCTTTCTTCTCTGCACCAAATGACACCCCAACCCCTATTCTGATCAGTTACAATGGCTTTATAGAGGATGTTAGAAACTTCTAGAGAGTGCTGGAATGATCCAAGGAGAAATTGGATATCTCATGCTATGGTAAATTGAAATGGTGAGATCAACATATCATTTGCAGCTTGCCTTGTTACAGCATTCAAATGAGGCTTGAAAATCTCTCCAAATGAGAATTAGAATGTGCTTGGATGGTTCCTTGCATTGTAATCCACTCCTAGCTTGGTTTGGCAAGTGTAACTTCTTATATAAGTAACCAATGATAAGTCCAATTTCTTGATCTCAAATTCAAAATCCAATGATGTCAATGATCTCAAAATGTGTTTTCCCTTAAATTTTGTATATCACATGATGCATTTTAGCCTTGGATCAAAAAATCCCAAATTTGGTCACTTGAAAATGAACTTTTACCTTCCATATTTGGTCAATTTTATCATTTTGAGTTCCATGCATTTCCAAGCTATCATGACCTCTTAAATAGACTCAAAACATCATTTCGAGCAAGTTTGATGTTGAACATTTTTTCATTTGAAGTTTGCAAGTAGGAGTTTTAGGCATATGCTTGAGATGACCTATAATCTCACTTTCCCAAAATACCCCTGGCTTGCCAAGGTCATAAGTAGAGTTCCACAAATCAGAATGAGGCATACCATACCTTTCTAGAAAGCTAAGATCATGAGGAACAACTTTCATTTTTACCAAGAATCCATTTGACAAATCCTTGTGGAGAAAAAGTTGCTTGGAAGTCAAGTAACTTTCACAGATAAATTTCAGTGTCCTCAGATGACCTGTAACTTGTAAGAACCATAACTTGAGTTCTATAAATCTCCTTGATGCCTTCCACCACTCAAATTAAAGGTCTTGAGATGCTATACAAGTTTCATGTTGGTCAAAGATCCATTTGAGACTTGTATTTTGAATTATTTTGCTTGGAAGTTTGACCTAAATCAGGGGATTTTACTCAGAAACCCTAATTTAGAAACTTCTCTTCTTCTTGATTTCTTTTGATTTCTCCTTGGCACAACACCACATCCATATCCACATATCAAAAGATGAATCCCACATCCTTCAAATAGTCCTTGATGCCCTTCAATCAAGCATTAAACCTAGGGTTGACCTAGGTGAAACCCTAGTTGACTGTCTTCAGCTGTAGCTCTTGTAACCACACCAATAACTTGTCTTACTTTCAAAATGACCCTCTAGGTCTTCCATGATGTCTACACACATTCCATGCCTCAGTTCATAGCTCACAACCTCCTTGATGATCTTCAAATACTCCCCAGATAAGATATAGATCTACTGCTTGATCTATTAACTTCTCAAAGCTTAACCTTCTTTCTTGGTGACTTGAATAGGCTTGAACTTGAATAAGAACCTTTTGGATATGCTCCTTGAGATGAAAATAGCACTTGATCCCTTGTTGGATGGCTTGCCCATGCTATGCTATGCAAATGAATGAACTATGTATATGATCTACTATGCAAATGATAGAGCTATGAAAACACAAATCAGGTAAAACAAGTTGGTCAAATTTCAGGGTGCAACACTACCATGTCGAACTCGATTTGGGCAGCCTTTTTTTACCCTTACACCTTTATCTATAAGAATCGAATCTAACACTCCTTGTTATGGCTTTGTTGGTTACCAACCCAACTTAGTAGCCAGACAATTTAGCTTTAGCCAATTTCAACCGCAATCACTCTATGTTTGTGAAAAGGACATTTGTTGGACATAACACAAATTCAGCGTTGCAGACTAGGAATCTTGCACCTCCTTCACCAGTTATCAAGTCTTTGAACTTCCTACTTTCTAATTTCAACAATCATTTTTCATGACAGGCGAATTCAACAATTGGTGAACCAAGTATTTCAATGACCACTTTCACAAGAAGATTTCCAAAAGAGGCTTTTAGTTTCCTTTTCCTACATGCCAGAAAATCAAGAATAACAAGGTATATATCAATCATTGTCTTCAACTTGCTTTTGCCTATGTCTTTCTCATATCTTGATTTTCAGGTGAATTCGAAGCACCAACTGAAATTAACATCGAAGAACCTTCCGAAGCAGGAGAACCAAAGAAAGCAAAATAAACCAAGAAAAATGTATTTTGTCATCTTCGATTTCTTCATCACTTGAAATAATTCCCACAATTTACTTCTCAGAATCGAAAGCGTGATCCTGACTCTCTTACCAATAAATCCAAGAAGAAGAAGAAGAAGAAGAAACATACAACACTCTACCTCAGGTACATAATTGATTTCTATCTTCGCTTGCAACTTTTTAAATAATGTTTGTCTCATTTAATTTACCCGTTTCCAGGCTATTCCAAAGCCGACAAAAATTCTGGTTGAAAAAGAAAGCTCGAAAGAGATTGAGGAAACTCTTATCTTCTCAAAGCCAAAGCCTAGAGCTTCTCCTAAGCCTAATGTTATCCAGAAAAAGAAATGAGCATTCCAAAAAAAATTCAAACCTAAGAAAGACAACGCCAACTCGACCGTTTGCCCTTCTACCAAGACCAAAGGAAAAGAAGTTGCCACAGATAAAGTCGAAGAAGACAAAGAAAAGAAACAAGAAAAGACTCAGTACCTCCCCCTCCTAATAATGAAGAAGTCAACAAACCTTAAGACAAACCGACCGAAGAACCAAAATCCACTGACTCCAAGGTATTCTTTGACTCACTCTGTTGCTCTTACATTGTCTTTTACTTCGAACTTTAACATCATTCCTCACTCTTCTTTTAGGAAAATCCAAAAGTGAACAATGATAACAAAGCAACCCCAACATGTATCCCTCGATCAATTCCTTCTGAAACAATCTCTCACATTCATTGGTCAGACTTTATTGACTTCAAAGATTTGGCTATTCACACAACCACTCATCCAGCAAAGAAGACAACAAATGCGAATACACAACCACAACCTAAAGTGGAGATTAACATCGAACAACCCTCTCCAAAACATATATAGGAAATGGACGACACCACTGCATTAATTCAAGATAACATAGCTTCAAATGACTCTCAACCTGAAGATCCAGCCAAGAACAGTGAAGAACAAGCTACGCCAAACATTAAGATCGCCCTAGCCAAGGAGAATGTTCAACATGTTAACCAAGAACCCACACAAGTTCAAGCTGACATGCATGATTCTGTGTCGAACACTTCTCTAAGCCAAGAAGAAATCATTGCCCTCAAGAGAAAGAATCCAACTGAGGCTCTTAAAAGACTACAGAATTTATGCAAGCTATCGACATGCTCTAAGTCTAGTCATTCCCCTGATGCATCGTTAGCTGATACCGAAAATGAATCAGTAAATATCCTAATTAAACAACTAAGGTGAACATATTTGACATTCAGAAACTGCTAGCTAAACTCAACAAACAGCGTTCGTCTAATGTCTTAGTCAAATTTCTCTTCGAATTTGAGGCATATTTCGGTCAAGTCTACAAAGACGGAGAGGCAAAAAAAGGAAGGACAGAAGAGTTGTCATCGAACTTTATTTATCCCATAAGGGGAAGGGAAAACATTGAGAAAACCCTAAGAAATAAATGGATAATATGGTCTCACAGCCAAGAGAACGGGTTCGGAAGCTGGTTATGCAAAGGGAAGGTATTAGCACCCCTCACATCCATCGTACTCGATGGGAACCATTTGTTTGTCTATATGTGAAGGTATCTGCTAATGGATATTGTTATAAAGAGTATTCCAATGGATAAAGAGAAAGGTTAGAAACAAAGAGAAGAGAGATAACAGGGGAGAAGAGACTCGGTAGGACTTCGCGGTCCTAGGCCTACGTATTCTCAACAAATATGAGAAATTCAGAGTCAACGTAGTTCAGGGAACTACAGATATAGATGGAAAAGTGTTTGGCAAGGATTGGGGTCCTTGTGCCTATGTATATTCACTTAAAAGAAGTGAAGAATCAGAGCAGTCGTAGTTCGGCCTACAGTTTGCTGGTGTTTTTATGGACAATGCTAATGTACGCATTCTAGCAGTTAGGTGTATTGCAGCTTGCTTGTGGAGTCTTAAGCATTACCTGTTTACGGTAAAACGGACGTAACATATCCTTTTGAAAAGAGATAGTTTTCGCCATCGAGGAAAGATGTCACATTTGATTTGTGAAAGTTATTTTTAGGGTGAAATAGGTCCTCGGATAGTAACCCCTTGTGGGTAGTACCCAATTCTTTATCTCAAAGATTTATTATGAAAATGGTGTGGCGGATACAGTCACGTCTTCGTATTGAAAGACGAGTATCAAGACCACACACTCTACATTGAATATCCTGACACCCGGAGAGGAAGAAGTATGCACTCAATCCTCTCTCTTTAGTTCAATACAAAGAGAACTTCATTCTCTTATTAAAGATGTTTTGATCTTGAATTGTAAGTGCTTTATGACAGTGAACCCTAAAGGTAATGTCAATCACTCGGGATAGGAGAAGGCCTTCGTCTAACCACTCCACGACCATCCAAATTGTATTTAAAAAAAAGATTTTTGAAAATGCACTTGGTATGAAACCAAGGTTTTTAGGCTCAAGGAGACTAAAAAGAAATGGAGGAAAGTTGTAAAAGAGAAGGTGGTGAATTGGTTTAACAGTTTATTGGGAAAATCCGCTTGACATTGGATAAAGGGTTTGAATTATATTTGTGTGCAAAACATGGTGCAATGAAAGTGGGTTTGAAAATACCTCGACGATGAGTTGAGGGTTTTGATTGAAAACAGGACCGACTTGATAATGAGTCAAGGGTTAAGGCGTGAGAAACGATACTAGTCCCTAGGGGTGCTCCTAATATCGAGTTCACAATGAAATGCAACAGTGCGTGCAATAGGTTGATGGAGAATGCGGACGAGCACTCGACTTACAGAGGGGTGTTTGAAAATGGCTCGATGACGACTCGAGAATTAGTTTGAAAATGGTTATACTAGTCCCTGAGGTGCTCCTAGAAGATAAGCCGCAGTCAAAGAAATACGAAATACGTACATCGGAAATGGGAGAGGGGTACATGAAAATTACACGGGATTGCACGAAATTAAAAGTCTCATTGTCAGGTAGTCCAAGAGGAAGCCGTGAGTGTGCAATGTGTCATATACTACGCCTTAAGCGAATGTCAGGAACAACTCCATGCTAGGGTTCCTGAAAATGTCCAATGATCCAACACTTGGATAAACCAACAATAGTCCACCAATTTAGGGTTTTGTTGTTTCGATAGTTATTAGGTGTTTTGAAAGAATGTACAAGTGAAATATGAATATATACAAGATACGAATAATATATAGGATATATAACAGTATATACAAGAATATTCACAATAATATATCAGAATAAATATCAATGAGTATATGAACAAGATAAGATAAATCAAGATAATATTGACTAAAAAAATAAAGCAATGTATATTTAACGGAAAGTAAAGTTAATGGTTAGTTTGTTAGTGAATTGAATTGGGGCGAAATATAATGCTAAACCATCGTAGCTCGACTTATGGTGAAAGTCAAACTATAGGAGGTCGCGTAAGTTGATATCCGTGCTAAAAACAAGATAGAGAGATCATATTGAGGATCATTCTCCGATTAAATCGTGTTGCACGGACCAAAGAAAGGTGGGATCTCGTCTTAATCGTAAACATCATGTCGATTAATCGAAGGTAGCCTATCACGATCCCAAAGTAAAGAAAATGACTCAAATGGTCATTTTCCATAGATTTGAAATTGTGAAGGTTATCGAATTCGATAAATCGACGCTTACGAATCGAAAGACTTCATAGATCAAGAAAATTGAAATAAAACCGAAAATGAAGAAGAAAATGAAAGAGAAAAGAAGGGGATCTCGGACAAACCGTTATCTATTAATAATTTGACCGATAATGATTTTAGATGTCTCATCATCGACCAAAACGAAATAATATGAAAATAAAACCTCAAATATAAATAAAAACACTAAAATCTAACTTTAGAAAAATATATTAAAAAAACTCTTAAAAGCTTATTTAAAAAATATATTTACAATTCTAAAAAAACTAATTAAGAAAAGTATATTAGACAAAAGGGAGGTTTGATTTAAAGTCCAGGGTATATAAAAAATGTGGGTGTGTGAGGAGTAGGATCACCATGGGCTTTGGGCCCATTCACCTACTCAAAAACCCACAGGTAGTAAAAAACGAAAGGGGGTGCTGGTGAATGAGAAAGCAATATATGTGGGCTGAGCCCACTTGTTCATGCCCACACTCTCCAAAAACTTTTAAAAGAAAACTAATTCTAAAACCCAAAATAGCTTATCATCTTTCAGTAAACCAAAATAAATAAAAATGAAAAAAAAAACAAAGTAACTCAGATCTTAATATCGTCATAATCAACATCAAAACACTGAAAAAAGAAAAAGAGAAAGAAAACGAGGCACTGTTTAGTAAAGTCAAGCAGAGTTACGCGAAAACGGAGCGAAACAAGGCCACGCGAAGAACAAGACCACCATCGAAATAACACTTGGAAACAACCTCTGCTACATAGGTCTCGTTCGTATCCCCTCCGTCTCAAACTTGCATTTCGCCTCAAATCCCTCTTCTTCTGCATTTGGTTTAAACGTTATATGGGTTTCGTTATGTGGATTCTTACTTCTCACTATTTCTCCTCATCTCTCAATCCCTTTCTCTATTTTTCTGTTTTTTTTCGACTTCTGGGTTTTGTGGTTCTGGGTTTGGGTATTTGGAAATGGGTTTGACTCTTGGGTTTGTCTGTTGGACTCTGTTAAATGAGGTTGGGTAGGTGAAGACGAGCGGAAGGAGAAGATTGTTGGTCGTGTAGTTATGGTGTTGCTGCTAATGTGTGTGGTTGCTATTGAAATTTATAGGTGGTGAGTGATTTAATGGATGAAGGTGAAGAGTCTCGTGTTGTGGTTGTGATTAGGGATGAGGAAGAGTAAGCGGAAATGAAAATTAATTAATGGTTTGAAAGGTTTGGAGGTTAGCGGAAGAAGAAGGTGGTAAGGTGGGGATTTAGCAGAAATTCCTTCTGGTTTTAACAAGAGTTTTTATGGTTTTTTTTAGCAGAAACCCCTCCTTCTGTTTATGGGTTTTAAAAAAAATCTGAAGGTGGGTTGTGAGTTTGTTGTTGTTGTTCTGGGTTTTTTTAGCAGTTGAAGAGGGTTTAAAAGTTGAACGATTCATTATGTGAGGAAGATTTGAAAGGGATTCCTGGGGATCTGTTTTGGTTTTGCGTTTCTGGTTTGAGGTTGTATAGAGTTTGAAGGTTGGATGAAGAGTTTGGGAAAGAAGAAGGGTCGATTTGGTTGAAGGTTGGCGGGAAGAATTTGTTTTCATTAGAGGTGAATCCATTCCCCCCTTTGTGGTGGGTTTGCGATATGGGTTTTATGCTGAAGAAGGTTTTACGGATTGAGGGTGGTGCATACCGCAGATTTTGTTTGGGGAAAAAGTTTGTGGGAAGGTTTTTGTCTCATTCTCTATCATTGCAGTTTTTGTTGGTACAGCTTTGGATAGTGGTTGTCCTTTTTTTGTGTGAATTGATTTTGACAGGTTTTGCAAAGAGTGGACATGTTTTCTGGTTTTGTTTGTATTGGGTACCTATGTGTGTTTGTGGCCATGGTGCCAATGGTCTGTGGAAATATATTTTCTTTTTTTTGTAACTTTTTTGTTTTTTTGATGATGTAATGAAATAAAATCAAGCTTGTGAAAGAATGAACCTTGGATATTGCATATGAATTTTTTGAAACTTTTGTAATATGTATTGGGCCTCGTGTGCAAATGGCCTTGATGACTATTAAAATATGAATTGGAAAAGGATTTTTGAATTATTAGAAGAATGGAAATTAGAGAAAAATATTTTGAAACAAATGGATGTTGGATAAAGACTTAAATTTGGATATGGGTCTAAAAAAGGATTAAAAAAAGGATATGGATATATAAAAGAGTTTGAAGATGGATATGGATACATCAAAGAGTTTGAAGATGGATATGGATAATGAAGTGGTTTTTACAAGTGATTATTGGAATTAATTTCATGGATATTGAATGAATAATAAAAAAGAAATGGTTATGGGATGAACAAAATTAGATAAAAGTGGTTAAAAGAATGGATATTGGAAATTGATTTGAAAAGTCGGTAATGAATTAATTAGAAAAGTAAGTGAATAAAAGAAGAAATGATGATTTAGATATGAATCGAATTTGAATTGAAATTGGACCTGAAACGGAAACTGAGTTGGATTGAAAATGAATAAAAGAAATGGTTATTTGGAAGAAAGATTAATGGATTTGGATCATGAATTCTCAACTTAGAGGTGCCTGCCTAGCACAAACCCTAATCGAAGCTCAAACCACATCACTTAAATCAAACACACGCCCATACCTTAGCCTGCTTGATCATGAAGCACTGACAACTTGATCCAGTCTGATAATTTAGTCCATCTTCCTCTTGAATTAGCATAAAACCCTTACTAGAGGGTAAACTGAAACCCTGAAGATCATCACCCTGAAGCAATTGAACTCACCATATTCCTGACAATTTGATTTATTCATAATTGACTGGACTTGTCACATAAACCCTGATTAATTCAACAACCACCAATCACCTAAACCGTGTACGTCATAGCCTTGATCATGAACAAAACTCGTCTGACCATTGAACCTCAGTTATAGGTAGGACAAATTTGGGGTATGACAGATATTAATCACAAACAAATAAACAGTATATTATATGCTTTAGAAGGTGAATGAATACCATGGTGGTGGCCTGGGGTGCATGTTGTGCGTCTGAACAAGAAGTCAACAAACTTGAAGCCAAACTTCAAGACTACACTGACACGAAAGCTTAGATTGATGACAAAATTGCACAACGTTGCACAAAAATCCTCAAACTAAATAAAGAGATTGACAACTTAGAAAAAGAGAAAGTTGAGTTGGCCTCGGAAAAATTACCTCCTATAAGAGAGATGATTGATGAAAATGCCACAAGAGGAGTTGAGCATGCTGAAGTTGCTCTCAACCTAGGGCTTGAAGTTAATTCCTTAGAAGAAATTCATGACCGACTGACTTCCAGGCTCGACTTCTCCAAGATCAAGCTTGAGGAGTTCAAATCAAAGTTTTCAACTTAACTTCCATTTCTTTTAATTTCCGTTGCTTTTGACATTATGTAATGACTATGCCATTTTGGCTCTTTTACTTTTCTAATGCAAACTATTCCTTAGCAATTCAAATTTCTTGTAACATAGGCCTATACTGCTTAAGGCATTTACCATTTACTCTTAGAATTCATTTATCAATTGCTAATTCCTTGATTTCATTAGAATTGTTCGAAAATACTTAAACAATTCGAAATGGACCTCCCAATTTAGGGACCACTTTCCTAGAGTTTTGTCTCTTAGATCCATAGGCAATATGACTTTCTTAACATAATCTCCAATCGAAAATTTTTTTGACTTAACTTTCTTATTATAAGCTTTGGTTATTCGTTCCTTCCGTCATATCAAAATATCCAATGCTGCCAACCTTTCCTCATCTAGATCGACCATTTCATCTAACATCATGTTCCAATATTGGTCAGATGAAATCTCGTTCTTCCTCTAAATTCGAATTGATTACAAATAAATCTCAACAAGCAAGACAACTTCATGTCCGTAGTTCAAATGAAATGGCGTTGTACTTATCGCCTCTTCGGGATAAGTTCGATAAGCCCACAAGACCTGATCTAAATTTTTATACCAATTCTTTGGTTTCTCCCCAACGTGCTTCTTTATTAAACCAATAACAACCTTATTGGCAGCTTTGACCTGCCCATTTGCTTGAGAATAATAGGGTATCAAAGTTAATAATTTAATCCCCATCTCGGAGGAAAATTCCTGCATATTTTGACCATTAAACACAGACCCATGGTCTGTCGTGATGTTCTCAGGAATTCCAAACCTATAAATAATATGCTTCTGGATGAATTCAATTATAGACTCTTGATCAGCATTAACTAAAGGGACTGCTTCATTCCACTTTGTAAAATAGTCAATACCGACCATAATATGTTTTTGACTCTTAGAGGATGCATGTCGAATTTCTCCAATAAAACTTAAAGCTCGTCCTTTAAATGGCCAAGGCTTCTCAACTGCATGCAATTCACTTGCAGGAACATGTTGTATGCTTGAGTGAACCTGGCATTCCTAGCAACCTTTAGCAAAGTTAATGCAGTCTTTAAGCATTGTGGGTCAATAAACACCCTAGAGACATAACAACCACCTCATCTTGTGGACCACTTGATGAGCACCAGATGCCCCACTATAAACACTCAACACGGCCAAGTATGCCTCTCCTTCTCCAAGGAATTTGAGTAAAACTCCCTTATGTGTCTTCTTGAATAACTCATTTCCTATGACCACATATATACTTAACCTTTCGATTCGTTTATCCAACTGGGTTTTCCAAGTAACTAACTATGGGTTTCCTCTAATTAGTGTCATCCAAATTTTCAATAATACAGATCTCAAAAATTTTCGGATCCACTGGCCCCAGCTTCATCAATGCCATAGTCGATGGGAAAGTCTCGTTGGCTTCACTCTCCCTCGAATTTCAATCAGATCTTTGAACCTCTCTTTGGACACCTTATACCCTGAGGCAAGTTGTGCCTATTCGTTTGCTTATTGGTTCTCAATTTTAGGAATATGTTATATATCCACAAAGTGGAAACATTTAATCAATTGATTCACTATGACAAATACATGATTAAGATTTCCTTAATACATTTGAATTCTTTCGTTATTTGTTTTACCACCAATTCAGAATCTCCTTTTATTTTGACTCATTTTCCCCTAACTCTAACAAGATCTCAAGTCCGACAATTAAAGGTTCATACTCATCCTTGTTGTTTAAGCAAGAGCCGTGGAATCTCTATTTAAACTTAGTTGAAAACTTTTTTGGAGAAACAATGAATATTCCAATACCAGTCCCATTCTTATGGCTGGAACCATCAAAATATAACTTCCAAGGTTCCATTTCCAAATAGTTCAACAGTGTCTCGACTATCGCGTAATCCACGATAAAGTCAGCGACCACATGACCCTTCATGGCCTTTAAAGGCATATACGTAAGGGAGTATTCTATTAAGGCAAGTGGCCATTTTCCAATTCGACTATGCAAAATTGGTTTAGACAACACATGCTTGATAATATCAAAATGGGAAGATACATAAATATCAACTAACTTTATGTAATGCTTTAATTTAATACAAGAAAAGTACAAACAAAGACACATCTTCTCGATAAGATTATACCTAGTTTCTGCATCATTCAAGACTCAAATGATGTAATATATAGCTCTTTCGACGTCATTATCATCCTCATGCGCTAACATATTTCCTATAGTCAAGTCTGAGGCAGAAATGTATAACCTTATGCATTTATTCCTAATTGGAGGGGACAAAATAGGAAGATTTGCTAGGTATTCCTTTATTTCATCAAACACCATTTGATGCTCTGGCTGCCACACAAAATCTTCCTTCTTCAGGAGGAGTAGCAGCGAAAATGCTCGAACCTTGCCACTAAGATTTGATATGAACATCCTCAAAAAGTTGATATTTCCTAAAAGAGATTACAACTTTCTTTTAGTCGAAGGAGGCTTTGTCTTTTTAATGTCCTTCATTTTATTCTGGTTTATCTCGATCCTTTTTTTGTAGACCATGAAACCAAGAAAGTCCCTAGCCTACACACAAAAAACACACTTAAGGGGGTTCCTTTTTATCCCATATTTCCTCATCCTTTTGAATGAGTATCGAAGGTGGTTAAGATTACCATTCCCGGAAGCAGACTTAATAACTATTGTCAATATATATTTTCATAAATGTTTTGATATAGTCATGAAATATAGAGTTCATTACCCTCTTGTAAGTTACCCCCATCATTTTTCAAACCAAATGGCATCACTACCCATTCGTAGGCGCCTGAGGCTCCTGGGCATCGAAATGCGGTCTTCGGCACATCTTTTTTTTGAATGAAAAATTGGTTTTAACCAGAATAATGATCTAACATACTAAGATATTTGTAACCTGTTATTGAGTTAACCAACATCTCGGTGATAGACATTGGGTATTCGTCCTTTGGGGTTGTAGCGTACAAATCTCTGAAATAGATACAAACCATTAACATTCCATTTTTCTTAATTATTAGAACGATGTTGGCAAGCCATTCGAAGTACCTCGTCATTCTTATGAATTTGCTTCTTAGGAGCCTTTCGATCTTTTCCTTTATCTTATACATGATTTATGGGGCAAACTGCCTAGGCGTCTGCTTGAATGGTTTAATTCCAGGCTTTATTGGAAGTTTCAACTCCACCAATCCCATGCTTAAATTTGGAATTTCATTATAATACCAAGCAAAACAATATTTAAATTCATGAAGTAACTTAATTACCTCTAACTTCAGATTTGGATCAATGTTGGCGCTGATGTAAGTCGGTCGTTTGGTAAAACTGTCACCCAAATCTATTTCTTAAAATGGATTTTGAGGCTATATCTTTGTTGTAGATGCAACCAGATCCTTCTCAAATCCCAAAGGCTCATCATCATAAATACAATTAAGCATCTGGCCTTTTTGACCATCCTTTTTCGAGCCTGCTGATGACATCTCTTTGACATGTTGAGGTTCAATGTTGATTCTTTGACTTATGTTAAACACCTCTATTTCATTGGCTTCGACATCTATATGTGGTATTTTAGCTTCCAAAGCCGCTTTGAGTCTGTTATCGGCCACGTAGGTCGTGATTCACTTTAATGCATCAAACTCAGTCATCATCATAAATTCGTCGCCCTAGCCCGTCGAGCAAATTGTATCTGAATCATAAAACCTCTCCCCCATGATCTCTCGATCCCATGTGAATCCATGGGTAGGATGGAGTTTCAAAGAGTAGAATTCCTCCTCTAGAGGCATGTAGGCTAACTCTGCTGGTGCACAAGGCGTTATGTTGGCCAAATTTTTGTCAAATTTTCTTTTGTCTACACGGTTCACTTCTACCATGTAGTATCCTTGATCAGCTTCAGTGTTATCGACTATTCCATCCTCACACCAGATCAATATCCTTTGGTGCAGGGATGAAGGGACCGCCCCCATTCTGTGTATCCATTCTTGCCTCAATAACAAGTTGTAGCTAGCCTTTGACGCTATCACCATAAAGAATGTGGGTCGAGTTATGGATCCCACCGTTATGTCCACTTGGATAAATCCCATAGTCTGGACAGTCTTACCTTCATAATATGAAAGCACCATGTTATGGGGCCTCAAGTATGTATCAAATTTTCCTATTTTGGCACACAAAAATGAGGCATCAGATTCACAGCTGCCCCACCAACCACCAGGATTTTGTTCACCGTAGTGCTTTTGACCTTTGCCCTTATAAAGAGGGGCTTCAAGTGGCTTTTCATACCTTCATGGGGTCTCTCAAAAAATTCATTTTATTCTTCAATACATCCATTGTTCATCACAAAGTAACATATCGGCTTGTATTTCACCATCTCTTCCTCCTCACAATCTTCGATCTTAACAACTTCTGTCAGACATACTCCCTAGGGAGCACATATACCATATTGCATAGTACGTTAAAATCCTCTTCCAACCCATAATCAAAATTGTCAATTACTAATTCATCTTCCTTCACCTGCTCTTCTTCCTTGACCTTTCCTTTCGTCTGACTTGTCTTAGGAGAAAACAATTGTCTTCCCACCGGTTTCTTCACCGGATCATTTGCTCGACTTTGATGTTGCTTATTGTTACTTGACTTTGCAACATCTCTCTCGGCCTTTTTCTTTCTCTGGAACCTCCTCCATTGTGTCCTTGACATGAGATTTTTGCCTTTGTAATTACTAGGCTCATAGGAACGCCGCTATGACATCTGTAAGTTCTCTCAATAAGTCATAGAAGAAACTCGGACCATTTCAAAGTTCCTCTACTTAGGGTTTCTATCTTGCTCTTTACCAACAGGTTTGGTCCATCTCCCCTGAAGAGCATTGGACGTAGGTCTGTAAGTATTATGCCTAGCCTTCTACTAAGCAGGGGCATGTTCTTTCTTCTGGGGCAACCCCTCTTATAGAAATAAAATTGGGTCATATTCTTCCTCTAATTCTCCTTATCTTTTGCTTGTTGGGTGCTCTCGACCTTTCATGTAACTTTCGTATCGAATACAACATTGCATCGGGGATACAACATCACCTCTAAGTCTTCAGCTTTGCACATGTAGAAAAATTCCATAAGTTCTTCACCAGCCTTTGGTCTACAAGTTCAATCTGATTTTCACTCTCCTCAAAGTCATCCATGTCAAAATCTTCAGTAATTTCGACCATGTTAATCGTCACAAGCTCCACAAAGCTAATGTCCCTGACTTGTAAAGGATCATAGTCAATCTTCATTGGAGTCTTACCTTTGGCAAACTTCAACCTTCCTTCATTCAGTGTGTTCTGAACAAGATCCCTGAAAGGAAAGCATTATGAGGTCTTATGCCCTAGAAAATTATGATATTTTCAAAACCCTCATTTCTTTCTTTGTTCTAATGGTGGTACTTTTATGCCTGGTGGCACAAGTACTTGACCATCTGCAACCTGCAAATAGAAAGTTTCATCGCATTTGGTTACGTCGAATGTATCAGTTTTCTTAGTGAATTTATCATTTTTCTCAGGCCCAGAAAGATTCTTCCCATTTGTAGCAGTAAGCAGCTTACACACATATATGGGACTTGGCTTTAATTCAGCCACGTCGACCCTAGACTCCTTGACATGGTTATAGTCGCCATATGACATTAAGTCGTTGTCTTCCATATCAACGTAAACCACACGCTCCTTTTTACCATTGATCACTTTGTCGAAGTGTAGAAATCTCTGAAGAGGAGCTGGAACAGGTAGAGATTCCTATTGAGGTGGAGCATAGAGATGCTGAAGTGCATAACTTAGATAAAGTCGAAGAAGAAGAGCAAAATGATGAAGATGCTAAGGAAACAGTCGATGACTACCTACTGGCAAGAGATAGGTCGAAAAGAGTCATCAAGCCACCTCAGAGACTTGGTTATGAAGATCTTATAGCTTTTGCCTTAATCTCTGCAAGTGAGGTACTTGAGAAAGAACCTAGAGATTACAAGGAAGCTATGACGATTCGAAATAAAACTGAATGGCGAAAAGTCATGGATGACAAGATGAAATCTCTTCATGATAATAACACTTGGGAGTTGATTGAGAAACCTACATGGGTTAGGTTAGTCAGTTGTAAGTAGATTTTCAAGGTCAAGGAAGGAATCGAAGGAGTGATGTGGAAGCGCTTTAAGGCAAGACCAGTTACTAGGGGTTTACTCAGAAAGAAGGTGTCAACTTCAATGATGTGTTCTCACCTGTTGTAAAGCATAGATCCATCAGAATGTTGTTGGCCATGGTGGCGAAGTTCGACTTGGAACTTCAGAAAATGGATGTGAAGACAACATTTCTATATGGTGACCTAGACGAAACGATCCTGATGCGTCAATCTGAAGGGTATGCAAAAAAGGATAAAGAAGATTATGTGTTCAAGCTGAATAGGTCTTTGTATGGCCTGAAACAATCTCCGCGACAATGGAACAGGAGATTCGACAAGTTTGTGGCACACATTGGTTTCACTAGAAGGCAGTTCGATCACTGTGTTTACTTCAGATTTCGACTTGGAAATTCACTTGTTATTCTATTGCTTTATATGGATGATATCCTCATAGGTAACAACAGTGTCGAGGATGTAATGGAGGTGAAGGTTAAACTCAGTAAAGAGTTTGAAATGAAGGATCTGGGAGCTACCACCAGGATTCTTAGGATTGACATCTGGAGAGATATAAAGCAGTCAAAGTTGTCCTTATTTCAAGAGACATAACTATGGAAGCTTCTCGACAAGTTTGATATGTCGAATTCAAAGTCTGTTGTGACTCCAACAAATCCTCAGTTTAAGCTTAGTACCACTCAAAGTCTAAATACTGAACCTGAAAGAATCTATATGAGTAACATTCCATATGCTAGTTGATAGGTTCTTTGATGTATGTTATGGTTTGTGCGAGGCCAGACATAGCATATGGTGTGAGTCTTGTAAGCAGGTATATGGCCAATCCTAGAAAGGCGCACTGGCAAGATGTAAAATGGATTCTCAGATACATAAATAGGTCTTCGAAAAGGATCTTGATTTTTGGTGAAGCCTGTGGTGGTGATAGCATAGTCGAAATCGAAGGATTTATCGACTCTGATTATGCAGGTTGTATGGATTCCAAAAATTCTATTTCTGGATATGTGTTCACTATGTTTGACACATCAATCAATTGGAAAGAAATGCTTCAGAAGGTTGTTGCCTTATCAACCACTGAAGCAGAATATATTTCCCTTACTAAAGCTGTGAAAGAAGCATTATGGCTTGAAGGTTTTGCAAAAGAGCTGAAACTTCAAGGTCGAAGTATCACTGTTAAATATGATAGTAAAAGTACAATACACATGTCGAAGAAATCAACCTATCATAAGCAAACTAAGCACATCAATGTGAGGCTTCACTTCGTCAAAGAGATAATCGAGCGTGATGAAGTCCAGGTGATGAAGGTTTGATTGAAGACAATGCTGCTGATATGATCACCAAGATGTTTCCTAGTTGCAAGTTTTTCCACTGTATGCAGTTGATAAAGCTGCATGATGAAAGCTAGTTAATTCCCTGTTTGTTGAGTTAGATCCAAGGTGGAGATTTGTGAGATTTTTAGGTCGAACTCAAGCTTTATCGAGGAATAGCTTTCATGTGTATTTCGACAGGGGGCAAACATGAAGTCGAAGATGGGTCACATGTTGTGGTCGAAGGATACATATTGTAGTCAAAGTCTGTTCTGATATGTATTGTCAAAATGTTTATCAAATTTGTCCTTTTGTTATGGATCCAATTGTTTAGTTATCTTGGGTTGCAAGTTATCTAGTTAGTCTATATATAGGCTAGATCACTCAGGTTGTTGAGTGAGCCCAATTATGATATTAATTTGTAATCATTTGTAAACCCTTATGAGAAAATGAATAGTAAACAATTTTCCCTAATCCTTCTTTTTCTTCTTTCTAGTTTATCCTTTCTTCTTTCTTTTTTTATTCTAACCGTTTTTATTGTACACCCAAGAACTTCGTTTCTCAAGCTTGATTTGCTGAAAGGTATCGTTTGTGATCACAACAATTTTCATATGCTTGGACCGTTCTTTATAACATATAACTCTTAAGTTAAATATGTTACTTTAAATTCATCATTCTTTATACAAAATTATGAGTTTTAACATGTATGATTTGTCTTCGCTATCGTATACAATTTCTGCAGTGTTGAAATTTACTTCTTTTTTGTTTGATTAGTGTTTTGGTCATGATTGATATTCTAATATTAAAGTCAATACTTTTTAATAATTAATTAATTTCATTCAAGTGAGATATTGTTAGATTAATTATTTAATTAACCAAATATGGATTGAAATAACTAATTATTAATTAATTATATTATGGTCTATTGTTATTAAATACTAAATAGATAAATTGTTTTATTCGGTTTTATGCCTGAATGGACCGTGATGGGTTGGACCATTCAGTTAAGCCCAACGAGAGGTCCCTGCCTTCAGCCGTTTAGCTATTTAAGTGTCTCTCTATTAGACAATTAACATACTTTTAAAACCCTAAACAGCAATGAGGGTAGTAATCCTCTCATAATCACTCTTCCAATGACCGTCTCTCAAATCCTACAAGGTACACCCTTCTTATCATTGTTGATTATTCTTTAATATAATAATATATTATATTTTGTATCTATTCGATCAATATATAATCTATCACATGGTCCATACACGTAGAAAATATAATCAAAATTTAAATTTTTTAAAAAGGCATACGAAGACTTTGTCGCAACCAGAAAATAAATTTAGAAGATGCACAATCGGATGGAAAATGAGAAATATGAATGCTATTATAGGTCTGGTCTCTGTTGTTATTCATGGGAATTTCTATTCTCCTTACGTATCCCTTCACGGGTTTCCTAACGTATCTCTTTGTTAACTTACCACTCCTTAGTCTCATGCACACTCTCACAATGAGAAGTTAATGGAATGAAGAACTATAATTTTCAAAATACAAAGTACAAAATTACACACAAAAAGGATCCCACCAGGTGTGCCAATTTGTTTACTTGAAAATTTAGTAAACAGAACAAGTTTCTATTAATATTTAAGGGATCAAACTCGAAAATACCCCAAAATATATTTGTGTGTTTTCAAACTTTCAAACAACATTCCACTGTCGAAATCTAAGGGTAATATTTGGCAAGTAACGATATAACTTTGAACAAGACATAGAAAAATAATGCTTTGAAAATGAAAGTCTGAAATTGAAGTGCAGGACAAAATAAAATGACAAGAAATGTAATGTAAAATCAAATTGTAACTAAATGCAGAAAAAAAGACTTGAATATAAACATGCTTGAAATTTTATAAATGTGGAACACATACATACATTTTCTCAAATTTTATATGAGTACAATTGCGAACCCTTCACAATATGAACATGAGCCCTTTATATACTACTCTAAAATAACTATCTAAAAACGGTCGACTAATAACCCTATCACGACATGTTTCAGTCCCATACAGCCGCTTTCTCTGACGAGTTTCCACGTGTCTTTGAGTAACCGTATGTATTAATTCAATTCCCGCCCTTTCAACACCATTCAAATATCTTAACTACTTTTACTGATCATCAGGAATTGACCTAACTATATCGAAATCACTAGGATCGATAATGTTAAGACAACACACTTTGTATTATTTTCCACATACAGTACCCAAATCGACATTGTTTCCATTGAAATGATGAACTCCAACCTTAGCCAATATATCATAGTAATCAATCAAGCGACAACTAACCAACACACTCAAAAATCCAACTTAGTCCCCGAACTCTAACAACGTGCTTCAACTTCCAGCTGCTTCGTCCATCATCACTATGCTTAGTTTTTAACATTAACTCGAATCTTGGTTTCCATTTGACTCCTTTTAATTTCAACTCTTGACATATTTATTATTCTTTACTTGTCATTTATAGTTAAGTGAAAAAATCCAAGGTAACAGAGTACCAATGACATTCTTCAACCTTAATGTAATGAATTGGAAATAATGCGATACAAATTTTCCACTATACAATTTGGCTTGGAATCATTGAGGTCGTAAGGGTTTTGCTCAATGAAGCACGAACACTCTAATCTCAACCTCGACACTGACAAGACGACACCAATAATATTTTGAAAAAATGAATAAATTAAACATAATCACAAGTGTCACTGCAGATGTTCAACCTCGACACGGACACAAACACACTGTTTTTTATAGTGATCCGTCCTACTTTGATTACGCTTGTTTAGGATAAGTGAGAAAAAAGACGATGAGATAGGCTTTGGAAGATAAACTGAAAAAATAAACTCATTAATAAATTAAATAAATTAATTTTGAGGATATGCAACATTATAAAATCCCATTGTTCCATTGTGAAACCACCCGAACCGGGACATTTGTCCTTGTAAGAATTCCAAATGACTTATTTAATGTTAAGTATAGAGAAAGGAGCTTCCAACTTTTTTAAATCCTCTATAGTAAGTTTATTGAAAGAAATTGTGACCTTGCCTCATAGTAGAAATACCATTGTGACTGTATTTAAACTTCATAAAGGAATGGAAAAACTTTTTTGGTTTTGAAAAATTCAAATTCTATTAATGATAAAAGCACAAGTAGTGCTAACAAATTCCCCAAATTACACTAAGCAAAAAGTCATCATGCTTAAATAAAAAACTAAGCAGAAAATGCATATGATCAAATTACACTACAGGAGGTGAAATGCACTTATAACTTGAGTTGGTTCTGAACAACCACCTATACCAGAAGCTTAACCTACTCACCAAAACCTTACAATTGTTACATCAGTACCAACTTCTAGCACCGCTGCTGCAACACAACAATAGCAACACCCTTAGCAATAAAACTGACTTCTCCTACTCAATTAAATCCTGATGTCATAAATTCAATGAGGTGCCATCCAAAGCTAAGTTAAGAAATAAATTATAAACAACCAATACAGACCTAAAAGATAGAAAGCATGAAATACAAGAGCTGCTGCACTTTCCTCACTCCATAAGCTACTTCAAACGGGTCTGAGAAACTAAGACCAACCATAACCAGTAAAGAATGTTGTAACAACCAGCAAGACCTCTGTCGAGATATCCAACACAGCAGCGACATCATTGACAAAAGATCATACGAGTCGAGATGAAATGAATGATAGCTCCAAATTATGTCGCAGCAACAACTCAACTAGAAACTTCAATAAACGCAGGATCCGAACTCAATTACCACACCAACAATTGATGCTTTACCAAAATTGAATGTCGATGCAGCTGCTAGAACCAAGAAAGCCAGCACCGCGAGAGGACAACACCACAACAACTCCATCAAAAAAACAACTTGTTAGAACAAGATTTGGTCATGACATATATTCTTTGGGTTTATATGATAACAAAGTTTTAAATGACTAAAATGGTGTTATCTAATGTGTGTTCAAGTATGCAGGTTCTTATAAAAGATATATTCAGAATCTGATATGAAGGCACACTTGAGAGAAGTTGAGTTATGTGCTTCTGATGATACAGAATCTAAAAAACACTTGCTGAGTGATGTCTAGCGTAGACTCTGAAGCTGAAGGCCTCAACATTAGAAGAAGCAACATATTGTGTCTATACTTAATGATTGTATTGACTTCTGGCAATCATTCAGAAGTAGTAGCAAAACTTAAGTTGTTCGTACTGTAGAAAGCAAGCTATAATGTCAAATCAGTTAGTCAGCTAAGGTCTAAGTTCACAAGGCTCAAGAAGAGTTGACACGCTTTACGGATAACCACTCTCAACGACTTTGTAGTACAAGATCTTTTGGTGTATCTATCTTCAACGACTCTTGTACTACCGAGAAAATGAAGACATTTGATTAAGTTATCTCTTCCAACGGCTAATCTTCTACAAACTACTATATAAGTGGATGAAAGTTCAATCTGAATCTTTAATAAGGAATAAGGAGAAGAATGTCAAACACGACAAAGGTGTTCAGAGCCTTTATCTGAATGAAGAAATAACAATATTAACAATGAGCAACACTACTGAATTTGCAGAATCTCCTGTTAAATGTTGTAACTTGTGAACAACCTTAAGGTTTCCTAAACATTGAATATCCTGAAAATATTAAGTGCTTAAGGTCTTTGTTAAGGTGATTATCATGTACATATGATCTTGTATCAAGTACACCTTGTTCTCTATTCTGCTAAACATGTTGTTCAATAGTTTAGATCAAAGTCTCTTTCTATGTGCTTGAGCATCAAAGTCTCCTGTTGAAAAGTTTGAGGCAAGTAAGTCTCTTGTTACGTGCTTAAACATTGAAAGTCTTGATCTATTTTGATTAAGCAAAGAAGTCTTGGATAGTGTGTCTGAGCAGTGAAGTCTTGGATTGAGAATCTGAGCAAAGAAGCCTTAGACGGTGCATCTGACCAAATGTCTTGAATCAAGTGTGTTTAAGCAAGGAAAGTCTTAGGCAGAGTGTCTAAGCAAGGAAGTCTTGGACCAAGTCAGTTTAAGCAATGGAAGTCTTAGGATCTGAGGATCTAAGCAGAGAAGTCTTGATCAGGTGCTGATTGAATAAGAAGTCTTAGACGGTAGGTCTGAGCAGTAAAAGTCTTATGCTTAAGTGCATAAACAGTTGTAATTATGAGTTGATTATAATGGAAAATATCTTGTGAGACAAGAGGACTGGAGTACTCTCGGTTGAAGAGGAACCAAAATAAATTTGTTGTCTTCATGGTTCTGTTTACTTTAGTTCTGATATATTACTCCACTGCATTTATAATCAGATTCTGAATTAATGTTTAGAATCTGAACTTCATTTCGAAGCAGCAACATTTTTAACAAACACAATTCAATTCTCCTTCTTGTGTATTTTCTCACCTTCACAACTCCATTCAATCGAACAGATGAAAATATAATTACATCCACCGGCATCCAAGTTGAAACAATGAAGCTTCATTTCACTATTATGCACTGCAACACCAACGGAACCTAAGCACAAACAACAACCTATTTCACCCATCATTTGATACTACATCGAATCACTCTTCGATTCTTAAGCATGCCGCTGGATTGGTTAACCACTGATTGAGAGAATGATTAAATCTTTTAGCTTTGCACTTTAGCCAATTCCACGATGCAATCTTAATTTCATCGTTCAACTGCTCCGCCGATTGAAGCCTATCTTTAAACACTCTTTTATTACGGCCTTTTCAGATTACTCAAATACAAACGAACCAAATTACGGTAAATTTCTCTGTTCCACCTCTTCCTAGACAGCAAAGACCTTTAAATTGTTGGAAGTTGTCTAAACTAAAGCCTTGTTGTGCATAGCAGAATAAATGTTAAGCCATCTTAGCACACTGTCATACCCCAAATTTTGACCCTTAGATCTTCATTATCATTTTAGGATCATACTCATATGATTATCTAACCCTAACCCAATTCAAGTTTTTCTTTGTTTAAGATGCAGATGAATCAGGGTTTTCGCACCGACAAATTCAAAACAACCAAGGAATGATCAACCAATGATTTGGGCCAATTCAATCATGGAATGAAATAAAAGATAATACCAAAGTCAAATGAGAAGTCAATTTGAATAAATCAGTTCAGAATCAAAGACAGTGCAGTCAGGAGGCCCCGATTAGGGTTTTTAACTAGTAAAAAGTCAACTGTGGTTTGACTTTGATATTGGAAGGTGTTGTAATGGTGGGATTGAGGTCCATGAAGTTCATATAGCTTATTAAAGACCATTCAATAAGTATCAAAGTCTCAGGATGTCCAGAATGTCAACAGGCGACTCAATCGTCACCGATCGATCGTACGGTTGACCGAAAAGTCAACTCCTTAAAATTTGAGAATTGGAATCCAAGTTGTGAATAAAATTTGTTCCTTATGTCATAATGGACTTGCATATCAATTTTCATGATCATTGGATCAAGGATGAGAGAGTAATCGAGAAATCGGGAAATTAGGGTTTTGAAAAGGGCTAAGCCATAACTCCTTAACCACACATCCAATTGAGTTGGTTCAAATCTCATTTGGAAGCTCTTGACAAGTCCTACAAAAGTCCCATACTAGTCCACAACCATAAAATGCATACTTTTTGAGATAGAAGCAAAAACATTCCTAGAAGGGAAAATAACTTAGAAAATTTCTAAGTTATTTTCACCTTAAAAGCTTGTGTGCAGCCAACTTTGAGAGGATTTTTCACCTAGTTTCAATTGGAATTTGATTTCTTGGAAAACATGAATGTTTTAGGGCTATGTGAGGGCTCTATAAATTGTACTAGAAAATCTCAAGAGGAGTTATGAGCAGAAAGTTACATGTATTCAAAGTTAAGGGTTTCACACTTTAGTCCCACATTGGCTGAATTTTCAAGATTGATTTCTTTCACCAAATTTGCCAAATTTTCTTGATCCAACTTATTGTATCTGATGTATGAGATGTATGTGGCATGATACAAGAAAGAATTATGCAGAATAGCCCAAAATCTAAGGTTTGAGTCCATTGCCTTGCAAGTGGAGCAAGTGGACAAGTTGAAATGCCAAGCATGAGGTGTAAAGTGAAAGGCTGCACCAGCCCCTTCCCTATGATCCTAGCCTGCTACAAACATCAGAAAACCATCAAGGAACTTTGAAAATATGGTCTTGTAGAAGATCAAGTGGAAAACCCTCCAAGGGAGGTTTGTTTCAAAAATCTTAAAGCTTGCTTCATGGTGAAGTAAGGTCTCTAGCAAGCACCTCAACCTATTTCTCTATAAAAGGAGGACTCATTCACCTCATTCCAGACAATTCATCTGATAGAAACTACAAAGAAGCTCTGTTATCACAATTCCTTCACCTTGCTTCAAATTCTCCAAATCACCAAATCTTTCAAAAAAACCACAAAAATGTCAATTTTCATCTTTTACACCAGAACTTTCTCCAAACTTTAAAACCCTTCAAAGACCATATAGACAACCTTAAAATGACCCTCTGAAGCTGTTACAACCATTAGTTTTCTCAAAAAACCAAAGGATCAAAAAGTCACATGTCTATGCACCACACTTTAACCAAAAGCCACATACATTGCCAAAACTTGGAGCAGGTGGTTTCTTGATGTTCTAACGCTTGCAACACCTCTTATATATCATATTGTGACTGTCCAAAGTCTCACAAATCAACTGGAAGAGCTGCATCTCAAACTGGTGTGAGTATTGGTTCTTTTGACATTCTTGCAAAATCAAAGCAAAAGGAGGATTCAAAGGGATCTCTGGTTTTTCTAGGAGTATTTAAGCTTGCTTTGGGTCATCAGTACATGTATGTAATGTCTAGACTCATCCTTGCATCACCATGCCATGAAATTCATGTTTCTTATTTTTGATAACTTGTTAAATAGGCATGTCATGAAGCCAAAACAGAATTTTGTGAATGTATGTCCACTTTTTGGCTCAAAACAGTTTTGTTATGTTATTTGTAAGATGTATGCATGTTTGAGTGTTTTGTTTTTGCTAGCATGAGTCCTTCCATGATTAAAAGTGTGTTTTTCGCCAAATTCTTGCATTTGTCATGGTGATTCCATAATCTGATGTTTGTTGACATGTTTGATGCTTTGAAACATTTCTATTTGGATCATGTGAGGTGTAGAAGTTGATGTTTTGCACTGAATTTGTGTATCGTATGTTGCTTGCTTTTTAAGGTACTCTTTTCACATTTTTTCAAGCATAAAACACCAGTTCTGGTTTATGGTACCTTTCAAACCTAATTACTTGTTGAAACATTTCATATACATCATTTTAAGCATGCCTAAACCTTGGTTTGAATGTTACAACAAATACATGTGGATTTGGAATTTCAAGTGTGTGTTTTCAAGCATTTCTTTGCATATTACATGACAGATTTGGTTCTAGGTCATTTCTACTTAAACCAAGTGTTTAGACACTTCCAATATGTCATTTTAAAGTTGTTTAAACCATCACTCAATGGTTATAACAAGTATCTCAAGTTTTGACTCTTAAAATGCAAGTTTCAAGTGTGTTTTTGCAAATCAAGTACCACTTTCTCAAGCTGTCAATTTCCATGGTATTTGGAGCTTTAAACTCTTTTCATATGATATATAGGAAGTAAAGAACCATTCAAAAAGAGATGGAAAGACCTGAAACCAAACTGTCCTGAAAATGTCACATTTTGTACTTAACTTCCAATGGTGGAAGTTATGTGTTATTTTTGACTTTTTTTTCAAAAATGTCACTTTTTTGCATTTAACTTCCAATGGTGGAGGTTAGTGTTATTTTAGGTTTTCTTCAAAAATGTCACATTTTGTATTTAACTTCCAAGGGTGGAAGTTATATGTTATATTTGACTTTTTTTCAAAAATGGTCACATACACTTTCATACACCAAGTCACTTTTTGCCACAAGCTTGTTTTTACCAAAAACACATTACACACACTTTATATTGAGCACATATGAGATGTTGGAATGTTCACTTGGGTTCAAAACACACTGCATCCAAATATCACTCTTGAATTGCTCACTTTTTCACAAAATGACACATTACTATACCAGTTTTTGCATGAACTTGTTTCTGAACAAAATGATTAGTCTAACACTTCATACTCATCAATTATAGCATGCTTACATGGTCACTTTGCATCAAAACACACTGTATCAAAATCTCACTCATGAAATGCTCACTTTTTTCACAAAAATGACACATCACATACCAGTTCTTGCATTGGCTTGTTTTAAGTTGGATTGAGTGTCCTAACAGCTTGTATTTATCATTTGTAATGTGTTTGTATGTTCATTTGACATTAAAACCAACTGTCACAAAGTCCACCTCACAAAATGCATTTTGTAATGAAAACTTGCATTTGACATACTATGTTCATACTCTATTGACATAGGACATATTTAAAGGTTCAGAATCACTCTATGTGATTTATGTGGTTTGTGTGCATAGTTGTTTAAGCTTGAAAGTGGTTGTATCATGACATTTACATGAAAATGCATCACATAAACATTAAGGTACAGCTGCTATTGAATTTTTCAAAAGAAAGGAATTTCAAAAAACTAACACCACCATCATGTCCCTCATGTTTTTCTAGGCCAGTTACATATAAAGTTTGTTTGATTTGGATAAAAATTGAGGAAGTTATGGTATATTTTGCAAACCATGTGAGTGTATGTGTTTTTGCCCAGGAAACCCACCAAACAAGGCATGTATATTTATTGTTTCCATTTAATTAACGGATGTATGGCCGCCCCAGTGGTAGAGAACATGCGCGCACACTATACTTGACCAGGGTTCGATCCTCAGTGATGATCCTTGTTGCCATTTTTTCCAATTTTTCACATAAAACTTCAAAAAATCATAACTCTCTCATTTTTTTTTATCATTTTTCACCCATTCTTTTTTCATTGTGTTCATTTTAATATGTACTTTTATGTCATATTTTTATTTTCCATGTTTGACTAATATTTCATCAGGTTTGACCATGTGCGAAATGCGCATTTACAGTGTAAACCCTAAACGGTTGCAGATGAAATTTCTTGTGGTTCTACTTGACTTTATTTGTGAATTTTGTTTGTTTTCATATCCACATATGTTATTTAACATGCTAGGATTTTTGTTTCGAGTTATAACCATGTTCATCTCATTCCCTAACCTCCTGAGTTACGAGGATAAACTGATTCGCCTGTACATATCCATTTGTACATAACAACAACTTCCTTTACATTTACACGAGTCGCCGCACTCACTTTTAACCGTCCCGCTGTGGACATTCTCCCCTTTTATCCTAGCCTTAGGATTCGAGTCTCCGCACTCACTTTTAACCGTCCCGCCGTGGACATTCTCCCCTTTTATCCTAGCCTTAGGATTCGAGTCGCCGCACTCACTTTTAACCGTCCCGCCGTGGACAACCTTTTATTCCCCCTTTATCCTAGCCTTAGGATTTGAGTCGTCGTACTCACTTTTACCGTCCCGCCGTGGACATCCTTTATCATAACAACCTCAACTTAGAAGAGGAGTCGCCGCACTCCATGTAAGTACTTCACTATGAATACTTACTTCCCTTTAGGAACCTTGACCACAGTCAAGAGATCCTCATCCCTAGATAGGGGAACTACGATTGCTTTGATTCCATTCCCGTCCGGATACGTAGGCACGAGATGCGATGTCTTTGCGAGCAAACTTTGTACATACCCTTTACATCTTTAGATTAATACCCTTAGTACTTTTCCCTTAGCAAGCAAACTTTAGCAAACACAAATATTAATAAGAGGTTCCTGTAGAGTACTACAGATACTTAGGATGCTAACACCTTCCCTAGGTATAACCAACCCCCGAACCTTTAGATCTCTCTTTGCTCAGCTTTAGGCCTTGTCCTTCTGCTTTGCATTTTTTATAGGTCTTTCCTTCTTTAAACCTTTCCTTTTTGGATCAATTAAAGTCCGGTTGTAAATGAAATATGATTCAAGTTGATCAATAGCTTGGTATCCAAATTTCACCGCAACAGAAAAATGGCGACTTCACTGGGGACTCTTCCCTAAGAGGGTTAAGCCCACCTTGTTTGTATTTGTGCTTTCTATATGTTTGCTTGCTTATATATTTGTACATATTTCTGCTTGTACTTGGGTTCTTCTGTATGCAGGGTTGTTACTTCAAGTGGTGAGACAATCCTATACCCGGACTCGAGTGCACTTATGATAGGATGGTGGTATATTCAAGAGGGCTTATAGGGAGTTGATTCCCGACTAAGCTGACTTGAGAAACCACCGCTCAGTAGAGGCCCTTCTGAGAGTTAGTATTGTTAAACAAGTATTTGTGAAAACAATACTACTTTCTACATAGGAGCCCGTGACACTGAGGACCTTTAGATTACCTTTTACCCCACTTGGCCTGTTAGGACGTAGTGCGATGACTATGAGGGAGTAATTCCGAAGTAGTTGATACGCGATACTACACTCAGACGAGACTCTCTTGAGAATATTATTGATTTCCAAGTATTTGGTGTGTCGATAATATCCGAAAGATGGGTTGTTGACTCTGGGAACTTTGGTAGAACCCGTTGTGCAGGTACTTTACCCCTAGTACACACCATATGGTTGGTTCTTCACTCAGACTTCATGCTGTAACCTGGAGCCTTTGATCCTATTATGTGTGATTTGCATCTTCTCTTGCATCGCATTGCATTGCATTTGCATCTTTGCATGGTTCATTGCATACCTTTGTTTGTCCAGTCGCTCATGTCCAGCTGTCTTCACTGTCCAGTGTACCTTTGAGTTGTCAAGCTGATTCCTCGACACCGATATCAGACTAGAGCAAACTATAGACGCAAGATGTCAGAACAGGAAGCACACAATACAGAAATCCGAATGGAAATTGATGAGTTAAAATCAGGCATGACTAAGCTCACTGAGATGCTCCAAGTCTTGATTGCTAGAGGAGAGTCTTCCCAAAGGACTGTCATTCAAGAGGTTTCGAATGTAGATACTCCTCTTGTTCAAATACCACAATCTACTTGGCCAGAGTTTGGTTTGCCTCCCAACTATTCTCCACCTCTTGCATCTACTGCCATGATTGGTCAGACTGTCAGACCAGTCTTTCAAGCTCCTGCCTTTACAGAAGCCATACCTGTGGTCCATACTGCTGCCCAGAATGGTCAAGCTCCCTTTGAGACTCCTTTCTTTGATTACAATGCTGCTAGTGCTCAAGGTGAAGACCGTGAGGATGTTGTTGAGCCTGAAGTTGTCCGTGAACAGTTTCAAAATATAGACAAGAGACTCAAGGCCGTTGAGGGTACTGATTTCTTCAATGTTGATGTTGATAACATGTGTTTAGTTTCTGGTCTAGTCATGCCTGTAAAATTTAAGACTCCAGAATTTGTGAAATACAAGGGGCACTCATGTCCAAGAGCCCATTTGGTTATGTACTACCGAAGGATGGCAACTTACACCAATAATCAGAAGCTGCTTATCCATTGCTTTCAGGACAGTTTAAGTGGGGCATCTCTCAAATGGTATATGGGTTTAGAACATAACAGCGTCCATTGCTTCCAAGATCTTGCCAATGCCTTCATGAGACAATACAAATACAATCTGGATATGGCTCCTGACCGTCGTCAACTTCAGAACATGTCTCAAGGTGAAAGAGAAACATTCAAAGAATACGCTCAACGATGGAGAGAGTTAGCTTCTCAGGTTGAACCCCTTCTGGCAGAGAAAGAATTAACTGGAATGTTCATGGATACTCTGTCTCCTTTCTATTGGGAGAAAATGATTGGGAGTGTGTCTTCAAACTTCACAGATCTGGTAACTATTGGTCAAAGGTTAGAAGAAGGGCTGAAAAAGGGTAAGGTATCCAAAGCTGTTGAATTTTCTAATGGTGTAAAGAAGCCCTTTGGGAATTTCCATAAGAAGAAAGAAGAACATACCGATGCTGTCATGGCTGAAGTGAGGAGGCCTCATCCCCGACCTCAGTATAATCACTCCATTATTGCTGCAATTGCTGCTCCACGACCCGTTCAAAATCCTCAACGTCCTGCTGTTAGTCCGAACCAGTATCAGAATAAGAATCAGTTTGATCCTATTCCTATGACTTATACAGAATTGTATCCAAGCCTGGTTCAAAAAGGATTGATCACTACCAAGACTCTGCAAACTCCTGATCCTCCTCCAGCTGGATTTAGAACTGATCTTCATTGTGCCTTTCATGAGGGTGCCCCAGGCCACGACTTGGAGCATTGTTTTGCATTAAAAGCTAGGGTACGTGAATTGATTAGAACTGGGATCCTTGATTTTACAGACAGTCAGCCGAATGTTCAGAAAAATCCTCTACCAGAGCATCAAAAGTGAAACTTCGATCTGACTCCAGCAGACCATCTTTTTTTGAGCGCCAGTGTTTCAGACAGGATAACCCATCTTTGTACTGATTTAGTCACTAGGCCTTTTTGTTTCTCATTGTTTACATTCTCCTTATTTTGTTTAAGCTGTTTGCTTTTAATTAGTGTTTGTACTTTCATTTTAATGAATGAACATTACAACTTTTGATTTTAATTCATCTATTGTGTGCACTTCTGTGCTTTAACTTTCAAATATTTACTCCTTGTCCAAATTTTTGATTATGCAAATATTGGAGGGAGGATGATGAAAACGTTATACCCATAATCGTTATCAGTATGCTTTCAATCAAACTTTGTTGACGATGTAGGGCATTGTTTCAACTCCCAAACACTGGAGAAATAAGGAAGATAACCCCTTGTCAACCCCTTTGAGCCTAGAAGTTGGAGTTTCTTTCTTTACAAAAAACCCGCAGTTTTAACCTTGGGGTGGGTAGTTCTCAGTTAACTCGGTTGTGTGTTCATACAAGACACCTTTCATATAAAGGATGCAACTACATTTTTTCCTTCGTACACAACAAATAAGTGTCGAAGATGTTTTCCAAGCCAAAAGTCGATGATGGTTCACCTTGATCATTAAGCTAGGTGGCCACTTTATTTAAACAAAAAAAAAGAAAGAGAGATATCAAAGAAAAAGCCCTCTAAGTCAAAACCTATAAAGGAGACTTAGGCAAAACTGGGGCATCCCGCTGACTGTAAAACTCTAAAAGAAACAGTTCAGGCAAAAGTTAGGGATAATAAAAGGAGGAGATCTTTAAAACCTTCATCATGAAAATCCTCAATGAGTTCAAAACAACCAAATGTTGTAGAAAAGCAGTGACTACCTTTTCAAAAAAGTCTGTTAACTTCTGAACCATCATCACTATCATCAGTGCAATTCCTAATCTATGGGAAACTGGGCGCATAGTCTGATTTAAACTGAGCATAGGACTGGAGATCATCACGTAGATGGGGTGGGCACTAAATAAACTTTGAGCCTTTATCCTTTGTTTCTTAAACCGTGAACCAGGCCACGCTACAACCTTCAAAAGACCTAATTGAAACAAGGTTATTTTGAAAGCATACTACAACAAGGTTGCGTAAACTGACTCCTAAAGATTTTTGCAAATCAATTATTTTGGCAGTACACCTTTGCTTTAAAACTTTGAGTGTCTTGAACCACCGTGTTCTAACCAATGACTCATTTACTTTGAATCTTTCAAAAATGGTTTTGATTTCAAAAAGTTGCATGAATTTTGCAGTACCATGTTTGTATGAACACTTTTGTTTGCAAATTGGCTTTCCTCTTAAGGAATTTTCAAACATTGAGAAACTTGGTCAATGATCCTATCAGGGGGCAAGTTCCTTTTACATCCTGTCAAAGAACCAATTCAATATTTGTTCAAGATATGGTTTTATCAGATTAAGTTTATCCAGAATATGTTTCAAGACTCAGACTGGGGAAAGCTCTCCAAGCACTCAGTAAATCAGTCATCTTCCAACCTCAAGACAAACTGAAGTTATCATCAGTTCATCTACAACAGACAGTTAAACTGGGGCAGCTTACTTGAGGAATCCCTAAGCAGCTCTTTATCCTTCCTACATGGATCATCAATTTGATACAATTTATCAGTGTGGCAGAGATGTGTTCAACGATAGCATCTTTAGTCCCCAAGCAGAAAGTGATCTTCGAGTTGAGGAATCAGTCTTCCAGTTTTGTCTTCTCACCAAAAGAGTCGAGCCTTGTCGTCGGCGTTTGCATTTGCATTTGAGCATATATCATCTGCATAATTTATACATGCGTCTATCATAAGCATAATTTATATACATGTGCATATCATGGGTGCTTTATTCCCCAAATTGCTTCCTTTCTCCCGAGGTCGTGTTTTACTCACGTTCTACCTTGTGGAAGATTTACCTTACCTGGGTGTTTTACTCCCCATTTACCCGGTATCATGGTATTTTACTCCCATCTGCCCGTTCTCCCGAGGCCGTGTTTTACTCGCGTCTTACCTTGCGGACGAACTCCTGTTTACGTTACTTGGGTATTTTATTCCCCATTTACCTGACATCAACGGTGTTTTACTCCCGTCTTCTCCCTTTCCCGGGGTCGTGTTTTACTCGCGTTTTTACCTTGTGGAAGAGTTTACCTTACTTGGGTGTTTTACTCCCCATTTACCTGGCATCATGGTGTTTTACTCACATCTGCCTTCCCCCGAGGTCGTGTTTTACTCGCGTTTTACCTTGCGAACGAACTCCAGTTTACCTTACCTGGGTGCTTTACTCCCCATTTACCTAGAATTACGGTGTTTTACTCTCGTCTCCTTTCTCCCGAGGTCGTGTTTTACTCGCGTCTTACCTTGTGGATGAGTTTACCTTACCTGGGTGTTTTATTCCCCATTTACTTCCTTTTCCTCCGAGTTCGTGTTTTACTCACGTCTTACCTTGTTGGATGAATTACAATTTCCTTGGCATCATGGGTGCTTTATTCCCATTTGCCTCTTTCCTCCGGTGTTGCTGTTTTCCCCAGTGAGCAGTTATTCGTTGTTATACCGTTCTGTTATTGTCTTGCATCATAAAGCATCATTTAGAATTCATGGCATATTAACATTTGTCCTTTTGCATACCATTAGATCTAAGGGACAAAATTTCTGGTCTTCTATATTTAAATACCTTTCACTACGATTTTGCAAGGATTCTCATCTCTCACCGCCATCCAGTGAAAGATATTTAAATAGGGGAAACTTTCATACCCCAAATTTTGACCCTTAGATATTCATTATCATTTTAGGATCATACTCATATGATTATCTAACCCTAACCCAGTTCAAGTTTTTCTTTGTTTAAGATGCAGATGAATCAGGGTTTTCGCACCGACAAATTCAAAACAACCAAGGAATGATCAACCAATGATTTGGGTCAATTAAATCATGGAATGAAATAAAAGATAATACCAAAGTCAAATGAGAAGTCAATTTGAAGAAATCAGTTCAGAATTAAAGACAGTGCAGTCAGGAGGCCCCGATTAGGGTTTTTAACTAGTGAAAAGTCAACTGTGGTTTGACTTTGATATTGGAAGGTGTTGTAATGGTGGGATTGAGGTCCATGAAGTTAATATAGCTTATTAAAGACCATTCAAAAAGTATCAAAGTCTCAGGATGTCCAGAATGTCAACAGGCGACTCAATTGTCACCGATCGATCGTACGGTTGACCGAAAAGTCAACTCCTCAAAATTTGAGAATTGGAATCCAAGTTGTGAATCAAATTTGTTCCTTATGTCATAATGGACTTGCATATCAATTTTCATGATCATTGGATCAAGGATGAGAGAGTAATCGAGAAATCGGGAAATTAGGGTTTTGAAAAGGGCTAAACCATAACTCCTTAACCACACATCCAATTGAGTTGGTTCAAATCTAATTTGGAAGCTCTTGACAAGTCCTACAAAAGTCCCATACTAGTCCACAACCAGAAAATGCATACTTTTTGAGATAGAAGCAAAAACATTCCTAGAAGGGAAAATAACTTAGAAAATTTCTAAGTTATTTTCACCTTAAAAGCTTGTGTGCAGCCAACTTTGAGAGGATTTTTCACCTAGTTTCAATTGGAATTTGGTTTCTTGGCAAACATGAATGTTTTAGGGCTATGTGAGGGCTCTCTAAATTGTACTAGAACATCTCAAGAGGAGTTATGAGCAGAAAGTTACATGTATTCAAAGTTAAGGGTTTCACACTTTAGTCCCACATTGGCTGAATTTTCAAGATTGATTTCTTTCACCAAATTTGCCAAATTTTCTTGATCCAACTTATTGTATCTTATGTATGAGATGTATGTGGCATGATACAAGAAAGAATTATGAAGAATAGCCCAAAATCTAAGGTTTGAGTCCATTGCCTTGCAAGTGGAGCAAGTGGACAAGTTGAAATGCCAAGCATGAGGTGTAAAGTGAAAGGCTGCACCAGCCCCTTCCCTATGATCCTAGCCTGCTACAAACATCAGAAAACCATCAAGGAACTTTGAAAATATGGTCTTGTAGAAGATCAAGTGGAAAACCCTCCAAGGGAGGTTTGTTTCAAAAATCTTAAAGCTTGCTTCATGGTGAAGTAAGGTCTCTAGCAAGCACCTCAGCCTATTTCTCTATAAAAGGAGGACTCATTCACCTCATTCCAGACAATTCATCTGATAGAAACTACAAAGAAGCTCTGTTATCACAATTCCTTCACCTTGCTTCAAATTCTCCAAATCACCAAATCTTTCAAAAAACCACAAAAATGTCAATTTTCATCTTTTACACCAGAACTTTCTCCAAACTTTAAAACCCTTCAAAGACCACATAGACAACCTTAAAATGACCCTCTGAAGCTGTTCCAACCATTAGTTTTCTCAAAAAACCAAAGGATCAAAAAGTCACATGTCTATGCACCACACTTTAACCAAAAGCCACATACATTGCCAAAACTTGGAGCAGGTGGTTTCTTGATGTTCTAACGCTTGCAACACCTCTTATATATCATATTGTGACTGTCCAAAGTCTCACAAATCAACTGGAAGAGCTGCATCTCAAACTGGTGTGAGTATTGGTTCTTTTGACATTCTTGCAAAATCAAAGCAAAAGGAGCATTCAAAGGGATCTCTGGTTTTTCTAGGAGTATTTAAGCTTGCTTAGGGTCATCAGTACATGTATGTAATGTCTAGACTCATCCTTGCATCACCATGCCATGAAATTCATGTTTCTTATTTTTGATAACTTGTTAAATAGGCATGTCATGAAGCCAAAACAGAATTTTGTGAATGTATGTCCACTTTTTGGCTCAAAACAGTTTTGTTATGTTATTTGTAAGATGTATGCATGTTTGAGTGTTTTGTTTTTGCTAGCATGAGTCCTTCCATGATTAAAAGTGTGTTTTTCGCCAAATTCTTGCATTTGTCATGGTGATTCCATAATCTGATGTTTGTTGACATGTTTGATGCTTTGAAACATTTCTATTTGGATCATGTGAGGTGTAGAAGTTGATGTTTTGCACTGAATTTGTGTATCGTATGTTGCTTGCTTTTCAAGGTACTCTTTTCACATTTTTTCAAGCATAAAACACCAGTTCTGGTTTATGGTACCTTTCAAACCTAATTACTTGTTGAAACATTTCATATACATCATTTTAAGCATGCCTAAACCTTGGTTTGAATGTTACAACAAATACATGTGGATTTGGAATTTCAAGTGTGTGTTTTCAAGCATTTCTTTGCATATTACATGACAGATTTGGTTCTAGGTCATTTCTACTTAAACCAAGTGTTTAGACACTTCCAATATGTCATTTTAAAGTTGTTTAAACCATCACTCAATGGTTATAACAAGTATCTCAAGTTTTGACTCTTAAAATGCAAGTTTCAAGTGTGTTTTTGCAAATCAAGTACCACTTTCTCAAGCTGTCAATTTCCATGGTATTTGGAGCTTTAAACTCTTTTCATATGATATATAGGAAGTAAAGAAACATTCAAAAAGAGATGGAAAGACCTGAAACCAAACTGTCCTGAAAATGTCACATTTTGTACTTAACTTCCAATGGTGGAAGTTATGTGTTATTTTTGACTTTTTTTTCAAAAATGTCACTTTTTTGCATTTAACTTCCAATGGTGGAGGTTAGTGTTATTTTAGGTTTTCTTCAAAAATGTCACATTTTGTATTTAACTTCCAAGGGTGGAAGTTATATGTTATATTTGACTTTTTTTCAAAAATGGTCACATACACTTCCATACACCAAGTCACTTTTTGCCACAAGCTTGTTTTTACCAAAAACACATTACACACACTTTATATTGAGCACATATGAGATGTTGGAATGTTCACTTGGGTTCTGTTGGAACTTTAATTAATTAATGGTGGAACTTTAATTAATTATAGTGGGAATTGGAAACATTTGTTGACAATTAATGAGCAATAAATGAACACAAGTGAGAACTAATATAGAAGTGAATTTGAAAAGATTCATTTTAGTCCCACATTGAAGGGAATGGAAATATTAGTCGTGTTTAGATGAATTATTTTTTGGACCCGAATTTATATAATTTAATTATCATTAATTAATTAATATAATTCGGTGGAAAATTAATTAATAATAAATATTAATTAATTAAGAAAATAATTGGTCAGCCAGTCCTCCACGAATTTCTCAGTCTCCCACCATTTTCTCCACTCCCCACGAATTTCTCAGTCTCCCACCATTTTCTCCACTCCCCACGAATTTCTCAGTCTCCCACCATTTTCTCCACTCCCCACGAATTTCTCCCCACTCAGGTGCAGTTTGCTGCCTATAAATACAGGGTAGAAATTCAGAAGTGGGTACATCGGATTTCACAAATTCACACGAATTTTGATTTCCCTCCTCTCTTTCTCATTTCTCTTCATCTCAAAAACTCTCTTTTCTTGACTGGTTACTTTAACCAGATACTTTGAAAGGTGTATTTCTAGAGCGATTTATCAGTGTGCAACTGATAATCGTAAGTTTTAAGAACGAGCTGTTTTATCCTGGAGACGTCGTCGTAAATTCGACTGCTTTGCATAATTTGGCAGTACGACGAAACGTCTTAAAGAAAGCGACCTAGTACGCGACTCGTCCCGATAATTTCCTTGTGCCAAACGCTATTTTTTCAAATCCGAAAACAACAATTTTAAGACGATTTCATAACTGCCATGGCAACTGAGGAAATTATCGGTACTACTGCGGCCGCTTCGGTCTCTGACAAACCTTTCAGGTTTGAGGGTTCCAATTTCAAACGTTGGCAAGCTAAGATGAAATTTTTCTTAACTCTGAAAAAGGTTGCCCACGTTCTGACTGAGGATATCCCGGTTGTCCCTTCTGCATCATCTGAACTACCTAACGGTAACTCACTTGCAGATTCAGACGGGACTTCCAAAATATCTGACTCAGATGCTGCAAAAGCTAAGGCTGCAGCAGATGATCTACAGCTCCGAAAAGAAATCGCCTTATGGCACGAGAATGATTATCTGTGCAAAAATCACATTCTGAACAGCCTTGCTGATGATCTGTACGACTACTACAGTAGCTACAGGACTGCTAAACAGGTTTGGGAGGCTCTGCAAAGAAAATATGATACTGAAGAAGCAGGTGCGAAGAAATTTGCTGTCAGCCGCTACTTGAACTACAAGATGGTGGATGAGAAGTCGGTGGAAGCTCAAAGCCACGAAATACAAAAGATTGCTCATGAGATCATTACAGAAGGTATGCCCCTCAATGAACAATTTCAAATTGCTGTAATTATTGACAAACTGCCCCCTGGTTGGAAAGATTTCAAAAATGTGCTTCGTCACAAAACAAAAGAATTTTCAATCGAGAGTCTGATAACTCGCCTCCGAATTGAAGAGGAGGCTCGGAAACAAGATCAGAAAGAAGAAGTCTTAGTTGTGTCTAACAACAAAAAGAAATTCGGTGCGGTTCTGAAGCCTACGGGCAAACCTTTAAAGAATCAGAACCGCAATGCTATGAACCGAATTAAGAATGGGAATCCCTCTAGGGCCCCATCGGCTCCATTTGCTAAGCAACAGCCACCACCTCAAAGAAATGATGCTCCGGTTTTCACTTGCTATAATTGTGGGAAACCGGGCCATATGGCAAAGAAATGTAGGAGCAGGCCTAAACCTGCAGCTGGCTCAAATGCTCAGGTCAACCTGACTGATGAGCAACTCATTGCCATGATCACTGAAATCAACATGGTTGGTGGAAGTGATGGTTGGTGGATAGACACTGGCGCCACTCGTCATGTCTGCTATGATCGTGCTATGTTCAAGACATACATGAATGCTGAAGATAAGAAAGTGTTGTTGGGAGATGCTCACACCACTAATGTTGCTGGAATTGGAGATGTTGAGCTGAAGTTCACTTCAGGAAAGACTTTGATCTTGAAGGACGTCATGCAAGTTCCTGAAATTAGGAAGAATCTTGTTTCTGGTTTTCTTTTGAATAAGGCTGGGTTTAGTCAAACTTTAGGGGCAGATTTGTACACCATCACTAAGAATGGTATTTTTGTTGGAAAAGGGTACGCCACTGATGGCATGTTTAAGTTGAATGTTGATTTGAATAAAATTTCTCCTTCTGTTTACTCTGTGTGTGACTTCAATATTTGGCATGGTAGACTTTGTCACGTTAATAAACGAATCCTTTCTAATGCAAGCAACATAGGCCTAATCCCTAAACTAAATGTTAATGATTCCAATAAATGTGAATTTTGCAGTCAAGCTAAAATAACAAAAACTTCACATAAGTCAATTATAAAAGAATCTGACCCCCTAGATCTTATACACTCTGATATATGTGAATTAGATGGAAGTTTAACTAGAAATAATAAACGTTACTTTATCACTTTTATTGACGATTGCTCTGATTATACTTATGTATATCTAATGAAGAATAAAAGTGAAGCGCTTGACATGTTTAAGGTGTATGTAACTGAAATTGAGAATCAATTTAACAAGAAGATTAAGAGACTTCGCAGTGATAGGGGAACCGAATATGACTCTAGCTTGTTTAATGATTTTTATGCTGAACATGGTATTATACATGAAACGACTGCTCCATACTCTCCTGAAATGAATGGTAAAGCAGAAAGAAAGAATAGGACTCTTACTGAACTTGTAGTTGCAATCATGTTAAATTCTGGTGCTGCACCTCACTGGTGGGGGGAAATTTTATTGACTGTTTGCTATGTCCTGAATAAAGTTCCCAAGTCGAAAAGTAAGATCTCACCTTATGAGATATTAAAGAAAAGACAACCAAATTTGTCTTATTTGAGAACTTGGGGCTGCCTGACTTATGTCAGAATTCCGGATCCGAAACGAGTTAAACTCGCTAGTAGAGCCTATGAATGCGTATTCATTGGGTATGCAGCAAACAGTAAGGCATACAGGTTTTATGACCTAAATGCCAGAGTAATCATAGAATCAAACGATGTTGAATTCTTTGAAGACAAATTTCCCTTCAAATCGAGAAATAGTGGGGGCACACAATCGAGTCACATTCCTGTGATAAAAAGCACTGAAAGCAGCGACAATGTAGAAACAGAGCTTCGAAGAAGTAAAAGAGCAAGAGTTGCTAAAGACTATGGGCCCGATTATGCGGCCTATAATGTAGAAGAAGATCCAATAAATCTTCAAGAAGCACTGTCATCTATGGATGCAGACTTATGGCAAGAAGCCATTAATGATGAGATAGATTCTCTAGAATCTAACAAGACCTGGCGCTTAGTAAACTTACCTCCGGGTTGCAAACCAATTGGTTGTAAATGGGTTTTGAAAAAGAAACTAAAACCTGATGGAACGATTGAGAAATACAAGGCACGCCTTGTAGCCAAGGGTTTTAGACAAAGAGAAAATATAGATTTCTTCGACACCTTTTCTCCAGTCACTAGAATTACATCCATTAGGGTACTCATTTCAATAGCAGCCATTTATAACTTAATAGTACACCAAATGGATGTTAAAACAGCTTTTTTAAACGGTGACTTAGAAGAAGAAATCTATATGGAACAACCAGAAGGATTTGTAATCCAAGGACAAGAAAGCAAGGTCTGTAAGTTAGATAAGTCTCTGTATGGACTAAAACAAGCCCCTAAACAATGGCATGAAAAGTTTGATAACTTAATGATAATTAATGGGTACAAAGTGAATGAAAGTGACAAGTGCGTCTATTACAAATCTGAGAATCGCATTTGTACTATCATATGTCTATATGTAGACGATCTACTTATATTTGGATCAAACATTCAGGCCATTAATGATATGAAATCATTGTTATGCAATAACTTTGATATGAAAGACCTCGGAGAAGCAAGCGTGATCCTGGGTATCAAGATCACGAGATCCGAACAAGGAATTTCTTTGGATCAATCTCACTATGTGGAGAAGATCTTAAAGAAATATAAATACTTTGATTGTAAACCTGCATGCACTCCGTATGATCCAAGTGTGAAACTATTTAAGAACACTGGAGAGAGTGTCAAACAAGCAGAATATGCGAGCATCATTGGCAGTCTTAGGTATGCCACTGATTGTACTAGACCCGACATTGCATATGTCGTAGGACTGTTGTGCAGATTTACAAGTAGGCCGAGTAATGAACATTGGCAAGCTATTGAGCGAGTAATGAGGTACCTGAAAAGGACTATGGACCTCGGCCTACACTATCAGAAATTTCCTGCTGTACTAGAAGGGTATAGTGATGCAGATTGGAACACCTTATCGGATGATTCCAAAGCTACTAGTGGTTATATATTTAGTATAGCCGGAGGAGCTGTATCTTGGAAATCAAAGAAACAGACCATTTTGGCACAGTCCACAATGGAGTCTGAGATGATAGCATTAGCTACAGCTAGTGAAGAAGCAAGTTGGTTAAGATGCTTGCTAGCTGAGATTCCTTTATGGGAAAAACCTATACCAGCTGTGTTGATCCACTGCGATAGTACCGCGGCTATTGCAAAAGTTGAGAACCGTTATTATAATGGTAAAAGACGTCAAATTAGAAGAAAACATAGCACTGTTAGAGATTGTATCTCTAAAGGAGCTGTGAGAGTGGATCATGTACGCACTGATGAGAACTTAGCAGATCCTTTGACGAAAGGATTAGCTAGAGAGAAAGTCCATAATACATCCAAAAAGATGGGACTAATGCCTATGAAGCAATTAGTTACTCATGATGGTAACCCAACCTAAATGACTGGAGATCCCAAGACTTAGGTTCAATGGGTAATAACAAGTTATGAGTAATATGAAAATGATCATGCAAGTAAAGCATGAATCCTGAAGTAATGAGAGGATGAGATAATAGAAACTCTTAATGAGATCTATACTCTGTATGAGGGAGTACCTAGGCTACAGGAGTACTCTTGATAGATTCACCTATGTGACTGTGGAACTAGGCCGGTTCCTATGGAATTTCGAGGCAGAATTCCTAGAGCATTCACTAAACCGGGATACACGTGCAGGGCCACTAAAGCACGGGCTACAAGAATACACCTTACGGAAAGGTTGTGTGCGGGTCTGATGTCCGAGATAGAGTTCAAGACAATGGTGTCACTCTTGTTGAATCAGAATCCTACTCGCTACGCTAAGGTTCAAGTCGTAGACACCTTTGCTTATGCTCAACCTGAGAAACGTCTGACGTACTTCTAAAATCTCTTTTAAATTCAAGTGGGGGAATGTTGGAACTTTAATTAATTAATGGTGGAACTTTAATTAATTATAGTGGGAATTGGAAACATTTGTTGACAATTAATGAGCAATAAATGAACACAAGTGAGAACTAATATAGAAGTGAATTTGAAAAGATTCATTTTAGTCCCACATTGAAGGGAATGGAAATATTAGTCGTGTTTAGATGAATTATTTTTTGGACCCGAATTTATATAATTTAATTATCATTAATTAATTAATATAATTCGGTGGAAAATTAATTAATAATAAATATTAATTAATTAAGAAAATAATTGGTCAGCCAGTCCTCCACGAATTTCTCAGTCTCCCACCATTTTCTCCACTCCCCACGAATTTCTCAGTCTCCCACCATTTTCTCCACTCCCCACGAATTTCTCAGTCTCCCACCATTTTCTCCACTCCCCACGAATTTCTCCCCACTCAGGTGCTGTTTGCTGCCTATAAATACAGGGTAGAAATTCAGAAGTGGGTACATCGGATTTCACAAATTCACACGAATTTTGATTTCCCTCCTCTCTTTCTCATTTCTCTTCATCTCAAAAACTCTCTTTTCTTGACTGGTTACTTTAACCAGATACTTTGAAAGGTGTATTTCTAGAGCGATTTATCAGTGTGCAACTGATAATCGTAAGTTTTAAGAACGGGCTGTTTTATCCTGGAGACGTCGTCGTAAATTCGACTGCTTTGCATAATTTGGCAGTACGACGAAACGTCTTAAAGAAAGCGACCTAGTACGCGACTCGTCCCGATAATTTCCTTGTGCCAAACGCTATTTTTTCAAATCCGAAAACAACAGGTTCAAAACACACTGCATCCAAATATCACTCTTGAATTGCTCACTTTTTCACAAAATGACACATTACTATACCAGTTTTTGCATGAACTTGTTTCTGAACAAAATGATTAGTCTAACACTTCATACTCATCAATTATAGCATGCTTACATGGTCACTTTGCATCAAAACACACTGTATCAAAATCTCACTCATGAAATGCTCACTTTTTTCACAAAAATGACACATCACATACCAGTTCTTGCATTGGCTTGTTTTAAGTTGGATTGAGTGTCCTAACAGCTTGTATTTATCATTTGTAATGTGTTTGTATGTTCATTTGACATTAAAACCAACTGTCACAAAGTCCACCTCACAAAATGCATTTTGTAATGAAAACTTGCATTTGACATACTATGTTCATACTCTATTGACATAGGACATATTTAAAGGTTCAGAATCACTCTATGTGATTTATGTGGTTTGTGTGCATAGTTGTTTAAGCTTGAAAGTGGTTGTATCATGACATTTACATGAAAATGCATCACATAAACATTAAGGTACAGCTGCTATTGAATTTTTCAAAAGAAAGGAATTTCAAAAAACTAACACCACCATCATGTCCCTCATGTTTTTCTAGGCCAGTTACATATAAAGTTTGTTTGATTTGGATAAAAATTGAGGAAGTTATGGTATATTTTGCAAACCATGTGAGTGTATGTGTTTTTGCCCAGGAAACCCACCAAACAAGGCATGTATATTTATTGTTTCCATTTAATTAACGGATGTATGGCCGCCCCAGTGGTAGAGAACATGCGCGCACACTATACTTGACCAGGGTTCGATCCTCAGTGATGATCCTTGTTGCCATTTTTTCCAATTTTTCACATAAAACTTCAAAAAATCATAACTCTCTCATTTTTTTATCATTTTTCACCCATTCTTTTTTCATTGTGTTCATTTTAATATGTACTTTTATGTCATATTTTTATTTTCCATGTTTGACTAATATTTCATCAGGTTTGACCATGTGCGAAATGCGCATTTACAGTGTAAACCCTAAACGGTTGCAGATGAAATTTCTTGTGGTTCTACTTGACTTTATTTGTGAATTTTGTTTGTTTTCATATACACATATGTTATTTAACATGCTAGGATTTTTGTTTCGAGTTATAACCATGTTCATCTCATTCCCTAACCTCCTGAGTTACGAGGATAAACTGATTCGCCTGTACATATCCATCTGTACATAACAACAACTTCCTTTACATTTACACGAGTCGCCGCACTCACTTTTAACCGTCCCGCTGTGGACATTCTCCCCTTTTATCCTAGCCTTAGGATTCGAGTCTCCGCACTCACTTTTAACCGTCCCGCCGTGGACATTCTCCCCTTTTATCCTAGCCTTAGGATTCGAGTCGCCGCACTCACTTTTAACCGTCCCGCCGTGGACAACCTTTTATTCCCCCTTTATCCTAGCCTTAGGATTTGAGTCGTCGTACTCACTTTTACCGTCCCGCCGTGGACATCCTTTATCATAACAACCTCAACTTAGAAGAGGAGTCGCCGCACTCCATGTAAGTACTTCACTATGAATACTTACTTCCCTTTAGGAACCTTGACCACAGTCAAGAGATCCTCATCCCTAGATAGGGGAACTACGATTGCTTTGATTCCATTCCCGTCCGGATACGTAGGCACGAGATGCGATGTCTTTGCGAGCAAACTTTGTACATACCCTTTACATCTTTAGATTAATACCCTTAGTACTTTTCCCTTAGCAAGCAAACTTTAGCAAACACAAATATTAATAAGAGGCTCCTGTAGAGTACTACAGATACTTAGGATGCTAACACCTTCCCTAGGTATAACCAACCCCCGAACCTTTAGATCTCTCTTTGCTCAGCTTTAGGCCTTGTCCTTCTGCTTTGCATTTTTTATAGGTCTTTCTTTCTTTAAACCTTTCCTTTTTGGATCAATTAAAGTCCGGTTGTAAATGAAATATGATTCAAGTTGATCAATAGCTTGGTATCCAAATTTCACCGCAACACACACAAAACCAAACTTGATTCTTGTCCGAACATCGATTCCGTTTAATGCAACTGTCCCAGACACTCTTCCTAGAATCACTAGAGGATAGAGGTTCTACATCATTAGCCATTAAATCATCTAAAGATCTTAGTTCTAAAGCCCAAGTCTTGTCTTCTAAAAACCTCTGCATTCCAAACCTCGCGCCTTTCCTTAAGCCTATTGAGCTTCTCTTTAAAGATGAATAACTTATTGCCTTAAATCATTGAAGAATTCCAACTATCTTGCACCAAAGGAAGGAAGGTTGGGTGATCTATCCTGGAAGAGAATTTTTTTTAGGGCTTTGAGCCTCAGTTCAAGAGATTGCCCTTAAGCCAAATTGGAGCATGATCCGAGACTGGACGATTTCCCACTGCTTGCCCTTTCATACCCCAACGATCAGTAAGCCCTTCAGATATGAGGAAACGATCGATGAGATGTTCCTTCCATACCGCTTGAATCCCTAAATAGCCTCCATCTGAAAAACATGAAAGAACAGCCAGAATAGAAGGATTCCACAAGGTAATCAAACCTCCCGACCTTGAGTGATGACCCTGGCGAGGCTCTGGTAATGTGCTCAGCGCTGCAACATCTGTTTGGATGCCAGTTTCCCGACAAAGACTGTTTGATTTTCTGCGTGATGAATGCCTTAACTCTCCTTCGTGCTAATGTAAGTTATTTCCTTATCCAAAAAATCTGAATAAATATGAATACAACCAAAACTAAAAATCGTTTTTGTGTTTACAGTCTGTTAATGCGAACGATAGCAGCATGTTGATTCTGCAAGAGACATAGATGGATACATCTTGTTCCGTGGTGGTGTATGTGTCGATTGACGCACAATCATTGATCGTAGTAATTTAGTAAGAAGCAAGCAAGGATTGGTTTCTAGAAGTATTGTATATGTTTAATTTAGAGCAAAATCACAATTAATTTATAAGGGTTTTTGGATTACACAGGTTCTAAAGAAGATGAAGATGACTGTAACACCCCAATCTAACCCGGCGGATATTTAAAATAAATCAAAATCAGAGTGCACGAATTTTGCAAGCATGACGACCGTCACACGCACCAGAACTGAGACGCAACAGAGGTGTCACATATTCAACTTACAAAACATGCATTTTACCATTTAATTGGACAACATGCATTTAGTGATGATACATAACACATAATCTTGGATGAACATCTAATAACAACTCATATAACATCTTAATCACATAGCAACATATTCATTTTGCAGCGGAACATCATGCACTTTCAACATTTATGATAATCAACGTAATACCATAAATTACAAACAGAACTCCATTAAAATTCAGCAAGTACTTCAACTTGCATATATTCATTAAAACAACTAGTTTTCCATCAAAATTCAGCACTACCGATTCTCCGGCTTAGTGCGTACAACCAACATTCGGCACATTAGCAAAGGCACCCAATGCAATGAAAACATTTAGTAAAATGCAGCAACAAGAAGATAAATAAAACAATGACTACAATCGTTCATCCCCCCAAGAGTACTACGTATCAGAGTGACCAACGACAACTTAATCGACAAAGCGGAACTTCATTCCGAACTACGCTCTATTCCTGACTACCTGCAAATTACCACCAGAGGAGGTAACATACAACGAAAAAGGGTGAGATATCAATAATATAACATAAAGCATGATAGAAAACATGCCGGAAACTCATCACAGCATTATAGGCTTCGAAATCATAAACATCATCGACAACAACTGCGGGTAATCCATATCTCACATAAACAACATTAACATACAACTAGCGTAATTATGCGACTTCATGCGACTCAACAATGCGACTCAACTGTGCATATGCATGTGGTACCATTTAGGAGCCAACACTCCAAAACTCGGGACAGGGCCAACACCCCGAACCCATCTAGGAGCCAACACTCCAAAACTCGGGACAGGGCCAACAACCCGAACCCATCTAGGAGCCAACATTCCAAATCTCGGGACAGGGCCAACAGCTCCCAGCCAGACCACTTTCACCAAAGCAATCTCTTTACCTCGTAACGTCTTCACCTTCCGATCATCAATTCTCACAGGCTTCGTCTCCACAGTAAGATTCTCACGGTTGCATCAACCCAACAGGTTTCTGATGCTCAACTTTCTACTTCTGGCAAGTCAAACATGCATACACAAATCGTGCTACATCACGCTTCATACCAGGCCACCAAACAGATTCTTCAAATCACTATACATATTCGTCGCTCCCGGATGAATACTTAACTTACTCTTGTGACTCGCTATCTATGGCCACCAAAACAATTTCCTTAAATTCGGTCACTTCCTCATGGCACTTGGATGGATACTCCATCTATCTCAAGTCACTTCTTCAAGAGTATTCTTACTCCACTCCACAACATTTTTCTGCCCAGGACACTTCGCTAGGCGAATCTCTCGGCGAACATGACAGTCCAGATTTCTATTTTCGACCGTTAAACGACTTCCGTATGTCCGATTTCGATTCCGTAAAAAGCTGCGATCTTGGAATTTGACGTACAACAACAATTTCACACTTAGGAAACCATTCGGCATAGTTTCAACTTGAAATATTTTAAACCTCAAGTACACCAATATTGCTTTCCACGCCCAACCTCTTCTCACAATCACCAGAAATCACTGTCCACCATCTACTCGACTTCACAATCTGCTGCCTTAGAATACACACCAGACACAAGTCTCAAAACCACTCAATCAAATTAATTCCTCGACCATCCAAGCAGACATACAATGTGGAGTTCTCAATATCTGACTAGTTTCCGTAACTAAGTCGATCACAACTCCATCACGACATATCGCGATACCACTTCCACAAATTTGAAAATCAACTCTTCGAATTTGATTCATCAACTTCAACTAATCTACCAACTCAACCCAAATTTATGACCTTCTTGAATCAACTCAAAAATACTACCAGTAAGGTCTAACACACAAGGCTTAACTCCATAAGAAGTCTCTTCACCGACCAACTCACATCACCAACTGCTCAATCAGTTCTAACTCGTTTCACCATCATCATCGGTACAGGCAAGGTTTTGAAATCAAAGCATCAGCTACCACATTATATACCGAAAACATACAGTATGATAACACGTCAACCGCACCCGTTCACGACGGTAAAATTGCCAAAATGACGCGTTTTGAATTTTCTGCTACAATTGGATCATCCACTGTCATAAAAACTATTTTTCCCAGAAAGAGCATCTTGTTAGCTTCCCATCACTTTGAACGGGAGTCAAAACCGACACACGGTTCAAGAGTTATGAATTTTCGAAGTTTTCCAAAAAACCAGAATTTTTCCCAAAATCTGCTACGGGAATTCTGCATTTTTACCCGAAAATTCGACCGATTCAATTCTTTTCTTCAAAACAATCACATACTCATTCATACCAAACATATATTAGTGGTTTAGAACCATCAAACGTGAATGCTACGACATTCAATTTCAATCCGAATCTTAAATCCTCAAATCTCCAAAAATGCAAAAACTTACAAAAATCCATCAAATTCGATAAAACAAGCATACTCGATCACGACCTAACATTACCCGACACAACGGCGTAATCTATTCCAACTTTCGTCCGTAAAAACATTGATTCCTCACAAAATCACAGATTACACGATTTTAGCCTCCAACTCCAGCACAACTACAACAGCAACCAACTCTAGAACACTGGTCAGATGATTCTTTTTACGTACTTCGAGTTGCCTTAAAGCATAACTAAACTCGCCGAAGTTACCTTTAACATATCTCCCAATGCGATACAACTTCGACCACCAACAACGAACTAGTTCCAAGAACGAAGTCGATGTATAAGCTTCACTTCATATCCCGGTAGTAATTCACGTCCCTCCTCATGAACTTCCGGACAAGTATACTTAATTGGAAAACCACCAACTTCTACTCCCATCAACTCTCAAAATTCCAATTAAAATACACATCTCTGCACCTTCTTACATCAACCGACTCATCAAAACAATTCTTGAGCACTTAGCTCCACTCCAACCAATTCACTGCTCACGCCACCTAAGCTCGCAAGACACGTCTATCCCATCCAACACAATCACGTCTACTATTAACAAGAGATTAAGGATGATCAGTTCCTCAATTTGTCAACAGACAGTCGAAATTCATGATGGGGTATAAACCGTCTTTACCAAACCATAAGAGCGTTCAACTTCATACTGAGTTACAACTCCACACTTGTAGCATTCCGAAGAAAACACAAGCTTCTCCCCCACTTGAATCATTCTCGCTCCTGCAGACAAAGGTTCCACCACAAAACATGTACGACAGTGTTTTCACACACATGTCGCATACCAGGGAATACACAACATTAAACAACTTGGCTGGACGGACCGACCTGCTCTGATACCACTAATGTAACACCCCAATCTAACCCGGCGGATATTTAAAATAAATTAAAATCAGAGTGCACGAATTTTGCAAGCATGACGACCGTCATGGAGTCGCGACGACCGTCACACGCACCAGAACTGAGACGCAACAGAGGTGTCACATATTCAACTTACAAAACATGCATTTTACCATTTAATTGGACAACATGCATTTAGTGATGATACATAGCACATAATCTTGGATGAACATCTAATAACAACTCATATAACATCTTAATCACATAGCAACATATTCATTTTGCAGCGGAACATCATGCACTTTCAACATTTATGATAATCAACGTAATACCATAAATTACAAACAGAACTCCATTAAAATTCAGCAAGTACTTCAGCTTGCATATATTCATTAAAACGACTAGTTTTCCATCAAAATTCAGCACTACCGATTCTCTGGCTTTGTGCGTACAACCAACATTCGGCGCATTAACAAAGGCACCCAATGCAATGAAAACATTCAGTAAAATGCAGCAACAAGAAGATAAATAAAACAATGACTACAATCGTTCATCCCCCCAAGAGTACTACGTATCAGAGCGACCAACGACAACTTAATCGACAAAGCGGAACTTCATTCCGACTATGCTCTATTCCTGACTACCTGCAAATTACCACCAGAGGAGGTAACATACAACGAAAAAAGGTGAGATATCAATAATATAACATAAAGCATGATAGAAAACATGTCGGAAACTCATCACAGCATTATAGGCTTCGAAATCATAAACATCATCGACAATAACTGCGGGTAATCTATATCTCACATAAATAACATTAACATACAACTAGCGTAATTATGCGATTTCAGGCGACTCAATAATGCGACTCAACTGTGCATATGCATGTGGTACTATTTAGGAGCCAACACTCCAAAACTCGGGACAGGGCCAACACCCCGAACCCATCTAGGAGCCAACACTCCAAAACTCGGGACAGGGCCAACACCCCGAACCCATCTAGGAGCCAACACTCCAAATAACGCCAATACAGGCACAACCGTCGCCAATCCAGGCCAAATGCTATGCTATGAAATGCATCTATTATGGACTACAACACAACCATAGCATCCATATAACAAGGCATTACGCCTACAACCAGAATGTCCATAACAGAGCATCATAACATCATACCACTCATACAACCATCACTTTCTACCCGTTCACATACGGGAACAATAGCAACATAAGTTCAACATTTACGACTGTTCATGTAAAGGAACATTACAACATCGTACCAACAATTAGGAACTCAAAGTGTTCATACAAAACGGCTATTCCTATACAGGTATAACATCAACATCAGTTCAACAATTAATCTTTAACATCTTATCGTAATAACAACATTACGACATCTTCTCACATAATTAATTACAAATCAATCACAACCAGATAACTGTCCTTTTTGGCCAATTAGGGAAAACCATTAGAGCGTTTTACGAATAACCGTATAGCATATTCGTTCTACGTATTTTCCCATAAGGAAAACCTTAGAGCATCGCACTAATAACTACATAACACATTCATTCCTACATAGAAATCTGGTCCCATTAGGGAAACCTTTTCCTTAACATTTATAGATTAACGAAAACTATACCTATGACTCGATCCCCACATGAATTCGATCATACTCCCGGTTATAGAATTGAACCCCACCCTTACCTTAGAATTAAGGTCAATTCCACGCTCTCCGGTTCCGCTTCCGCTCTACGGTGACTTTTCTGCAGAAATCCTCCAAATTCGCCGGTGGTTGATTCTTTGCTCTCAACTTTCCTTAGTGCGTAACTTCTCTTTCCAGTCTTTCTTTTCCCCAAATGGTGTAATTGAGGGTAAAAGAGTCTATGGGAATGTATTTTTGTGACCCACTCTCAGCCACGTCCAAATTCTGCATTTAACTGAATTTCGTTACTATGACGGTCGTGCCAAGTCCATGACGAGCGTCACGGTCGTGACGGTCGTGGCAGTCCATGACGGTCGTCATATCAGAAGAATTCAATTTTTTTCAATTTTTTTCTAGATAGAACATCTCTTTAGCTTTCCAACGCTTTGAACGGGGGTCAAATCCGACTTACGGATCAAGAGATATGATTTTTCGAAGTTTCCTAAAACTGCTACGAAATTTTACACTTTTTCCCGACAATTCGACCGATTCAATTCCTTCCTTCGATCCAAACACATACTCAACTACGACTACGACGCAACGAGACATAGCAAAGTCATAATTGAATTTAATCAAAATAAAACGGGCGTTACAATGACAATATGATTGAACAGAAAATAATCTCATTTATTCTCATAATAATAAACTTTCATGAAAATTGAAATCATTTTACAAAATAGTTGATGTTTATTATAGCATTTCTTTGTCAATCCACACACACTGACACACAATGTTATTGCCATAAAATAGAACAATACCAAATAGCCTTTTTCTTTATCTTTCTTGAACAAAGAATCTATAATAATAATCAAGGTAAGTCATGCATTTCCTCCTTCCCTTTCCCTTTCACATCTTCATCTTTTTTTCCTGTTAAATGGGAAAGGTCTAAACCCTTTCTGCGGCAGTTTCTCAACCTCCTAAAACTGAAGTCCTTTTGTTTCCGGCACTAACAAATAAATCGCAACAAAGCCAATCAAGGAGAACCCTGCAAAGAGGAGGAATGTTCCAGAAGTTCCTAGATACTTTATCATGCTTAAGAAGGATTGACTCACAATCAGATTAGCACACCAGTTGAATACTGCTGCTATGCCTCCTCCTAGTCCTCTGAACCTCAATGGATAAATCTCCGAGTTTAGAACCCAAGGCACTATTCCGATTCCAGGAGAATATGCTATGATGTAGACTCCAAGGATTACAACGGCAAGGAATCCGATTTTGCTTGGACAACCCTGTGAAAACCATACTCGCTTTTGTTCCCGACACATGCCTCTCACAATCTTTTCTCCTCCTGCCAAACATGCTCTTGGAAGAAACTGTATCACACATAATAATCACATTATTAACACTTTATTAGTACGAGTTCAACGCTCTGTCTCTTGAGGTCTGCTTTGACTCTGACTCTAGTGAGTCTCAGAGTCCAACTTGCTTAAACTTTTTATTATATTAAAAAAAAGCTTATGTAAATGAATGTAGTATAAACTTACCGCACTCTTGCTATTGGCGCAAAAGCCACATTCTTCATGCAAACATTGCATACAGTTCCACGACGAGAGATTCGGGGCCGACGTGTAAGCCTTGCATGTAGAGTTCCCGCCAAAGCTAAGGGAATCCAATTTATTGATTGCAGGTGCATGATGAGATGCTTGGTTGAATGTAACACTTAATACAACAAGTGAAACAAATATGCCAACCAAGGAGACTAGCATCAACTTTCTCCTTCTGAATCTATCGATTGAAACCATGCTCACTATAGTTCCAATGGTATTGAGACCAGAAGTAACCAATGAGAGTGCAAGTGCGGTGGAGTTGGAGGCGATTCCGGCAAACTGAACTATGGTTGGGCTGTAATACATGACTGTATTAATACCGACGAATTGCTGAACAACTTGGACTGTGATACCTGCGTAGAGCCCTCTTCGAACTACGTCGTTAGACCAAGCACTCTTTAGTTTTTGTCCAAGACTATGACCAATTAAGCTTTCGTCTGCTTTCTCAGCTTCAATGGAATCATGCATGGCTTTCATCTCCTCTTCAACTTCATTTGGGCGGTAGATTTTCGACAGAATAACCCTTGCTTCCTCTTCCTTGCTCTGGAAGAAAATAAAATGATTTATTTTGTTATTGTATCGATCTTTCACAATCTAAAGGTTCTAGTAATTTGTTAAGAACTCATTTGCAATACACCCAAATTACACTAAATACACGGTATCCACGGGAACATTATTATTGCCCGTGATCCGAGATTGACAATAATGGCCATGATGATGACTAGGATTACCTGCCTATAGAGCCATCTAGGTGACTCAGAGAGGGACAACATCAATACAAACTGTAGCACAGCGGGAAGCGCCGCCACTCCAAACATCCAACACCAGGTTCCCGGGGCCTAAAACAATTCAAATTGATGAGATATAAACACACAAAAAATCTCATTCAAGTGTTATTTTATTATGAATGAACTTCACTCACATAGAACATACCTTGGTAAATGCCAAATTGATGAGGTATGAGAGAAATTGACCACCCGTTATAAGTAAAATATTGACGGATACTAATGCTCCTCGAATCCTAGCAGGAGAAGCTTCAGAGATATATAGAGGAGCAGTCATGGATGCAACACCAACTCCTAAACCGACTAAAACTCTTCCAATAATGATAACCCAAGGAACAGGAGCAATAGCCATAACTATTGCACCTAATATGAACACCACATCAGCCACTAAGATAGTTTTCTTCCTCCTCATCTTGTCATTCATGTATCCTCCAAATGCAGCACCAACTATGGCTCCTGCAACAACCGTACTGACAATTGTTTCCTGCACAACAAAACAATCATGTCAACCATCTTGAAATTGGATTTAGATTCCCTGCGGAAAATATAATCCGAAATATAGGTAGTAGGATCTTCATCTAATGACTAAGATGTGTAATTTGAGACTAAATATCAATTTTCAAAGCAAAGACTTCAAATATCATCACCAAATTAGAACAATTTTAACGACAAAATCAATTAGTCTATTCCAAAAGTGATAGTTTTTTAAAACAAACAGAGACATTAATGGATTTACTCGCAGGACCGTCTTTTAGGATGCGCAAGATAGACTATATCACATGGTTTCATATTTTTCTCAATTAAAATGTGGCTAAATAGAATCTCATAAGTACATTTTAACCTGGGTCATCTATTTGTTTTGTCTCGGTTGAACTGTGATTAACCTAAATAAGAGTGACTCCAAAAACATAAATGCCAGATCATACAACCCTCATTGCATGGTTCATATAACCCCCCAAATTGACAAAAACCAGTGCAATACACAAAAAAAAAAATCATCACCTGTAGCCATGTTTGTTTATCAACTTGTTCAAAATCCTCACGAATATACAACAAAGCGCCGGAAATGACACCTACACTTAAACAAGTCCACCAATCACAACATGCAACACTAAAAAAATCTCTCAAAAATGTCATAAATTCGTTTAAGTTCAAATAATAACCTGTATCGTAACCAAATAGAAGACCACCAATACCAGCAGACAAAGTAAGTCGCATAATATAAGGTGACTCCGTTGTTCTTCGCCAACATTCTGTAAACTCTGTTTTGTCTGCTAATTGACCACCTTCAACCAAACAAACAAAACACTATTTGATTTGATGATCAATCTTAAATAATCTTAAAACGTGTGAGATAATTGAGGGTGAAAATATTAAATGATATATTAGTTTTCATTTTTTTTTTGTCCATGTAAATAAGATAGTTAGTTATTTTGTTACTGAGATGTAAGTAACTATATCTTATATATAGGCTTGCTCAATACTATGTATTACAAGTTCATAACAATTACTGAGATGCAAGTAACTATATCCTAATAACAATTACTGAGATGTAAGTAACTATATCCTATATATAGGGTTGTTCTATCTCATGTATTATTAACTTTAAAATAATTACTTAGATGTAATTATGGTAATTAGACCCATAAGCCAAAATTCATTCCATCTGTCCATCAAAAAATCTATCTAATTTATTCACCTTGTAAAAGGTAAATTAATGGATTGGATTAAATCTATCTAATTTATTCACCACATAAAATATAAGTCAATCGAATGAATTAAATCTATCCATTTATAAATATAGATTAATACAAATTCATTCAACATATTTTAATAATCAAATGAATTATTTTTATCTCAGTTAAATTTATTTTTAAAAAAATAATAAAAACTGAATTTTTAAAATAAAAAAAAAGATTGATTTTTTTCCCTCAAAAAAACTATTTATTTTTGAAAATTTTAAAAATTGATTTTCTAGAAAAATACAAAAAAGTTGATTTTCTTTCTATAAAAAAGATTGATTTTTTTTTTGAAAATACAAAAATCAATTTTTTTTCAAAAATACAAAAAAATTTGATTTTTTTTTCTAAAAATAAAAAAAAAATCTGAAAATACAATCATCGATTCTTTTAGAAAATACAAAAAAATAACTTTTTACAAAACACAAAAAAAGGATATTTTTTTGAAAAAACAAAAAATTGATTTTTTTTAGAAAATAATAAAAAATTAATGTTTTTCCTGAAAATAAAATAAAAATTAATTTTTTCCCAAAATTATAAAAAATAATTTTTTTTTTCTAAAATATCCATTTTTTCAAAAATAAAAAAAAACCTATTATTTTCAAAAATAAAAAATTGATTTTTTTGAAAATAAAAAATTCAATTTTTTTCAAAAAAAAAAAGAAAACTTTTTTTTCGAAAAAAGCTTTTTTTTTATGGATGAATATACATTCCTTAGAAATATGAATGGAAGGATTGGATAATTTTTTTTCTTAATGGATTGATTTGATTGAATATTTTAAAGAAAATTATAATTGATTTGATTGTTTTAATTCATCAATTAACAATCTAATCTATATTCATTCAATCCATCTATTTTTATACTCTAAAATATATCAATTTTTACACCCCTTAGATGTAAGTAATTATATCCTATATATAAGGTTGTTCTATACCATATTACCATGTATTACCAAATTCAGAATAATGAAATATATTATTCTTCTGTAAACTCAATTATGGTATTAGTAGTGTAAAATGTTAGTGAATTTTCAAAATATTTATTAAATAATAAAAGTTAAATCCATTTAATTAAGCATAGATTGTTATGGGGGTGTTGTGGTTGTTGATTTTTTTTTTTTTATATAATCAAAGGTTACGAGTTTAAATCTAGACTGCAGAAGGATCTGTGAGTTCAAATGATGCACCACTAACTATTGCAATGTTTGGTTGGGAATATGAACGCCAAAGTATATAAAAGTTACAAATAATCAATAATTTAAAGGTTGTTTGCCTTCACCAAGTGACACAATTTTATCTATAAATAGAGATATTGTGCAAACTTAAAATACATACGAAAATTACTTCTTTCAAATACTAAAATTATATCTAAGTCATTCTTTCATTTTTCTAGTGTACGAGAATAAATGATAGAACTTTATTATGTAAAATATCGTTGATCGATATACTTAATGTGAATGTGCGGTTCATGTTAAAGTTTCTAAAATATCCTGAAGAGGATTTATCAGATTATCCATTCGCATCCAATTTGCTTAAATTAGTGGGAGAAAATCGAATCTAAAGTTTAGTGTAAACACACATTTTGAAACTTATTTTTTTGCAACTTTTATCATACCATTTTCATCTTCTTATTCTTCATGTTTTACAACAAATCCACAACACATGATCTAACAATCTTTAAGTTTGATTTGTTAAAAATATCAAGGACATGTTTAAATAATATATTTTATTATTTAAAATAATTTATCTCATATTATATGTGTATCATAATATGAAAAATATTATTTTTCCTTCATCTTGATAATAAAAGTAATTTTGATATATTTTAGATAATAAGTACTTATGGAGAAAAGTTATAGAAAATATTAATGATATGAATTCATTATTTATTTTGTATTGTGATTTTTATTTAAATATACCATAGAACATTGTTAAATATGAAACATGAATTTATCACATAGAAATGAATTCTATGGTGTTGTATTTATATGAACTTTATGAAATTATATGTTTGAAATCACTTCATGATTTGATGATAGATGGGTTAATAAAAGTTCCATTTGGGATAAAGTATTTGGGTTGAAACCCATGCTCTTTACACTAGAAACCCATTAATCACGATTTCTTATAAGGTGTGAACAAGTGCTTTATAAATACTCAACATTGTTATTACAAATTCGATGAGGGACTTTAAGAAAAGCTTCTGCAACAAACCCAATCCACTCTAAGAAGCTCCCATCCATTTTGTTCCTGCCAAGCAAATTAACAAGGAATCTCTTCCACGATAGAGCCCCAATCGCACGACATCATCACATTGTGCAATTTATCCTGTTATCCATCAATAGCTATTCTTCTTTAGCCATGAAGATAAAACCACGACAATTCCTGTAGATCCTAGTCCATATCTTACCATGTAAATACTTGTGTTGCTACTGTATTGTAGTATATGATTGATTGTTTGTGTTACACTGTTGCATTGCTGTAGTAGATCTCGGTTCATATCTTTGCTAAAAAATCCAAGAAAACAGAGTACCAATGACATTCTTCAACCTTCATGCTAAAAAATTGAAAACAATGCGATACACATTTTCCCCTAGACAAATGGACTTGAAATCGTTGAGATCTTAAGGATTATGCTCAATAAAGCATGAATACTCCAATATTGACTCCGACGCTGGCAAGGCAACACCAATAATATTTTTAAAAATGAATAAATTAAACGTAATTACAAATACAGGTGTTCGACTCCGACACAGACACGGACATGCCGTATTTCAGAGAAATCCATGCTAGATAGATTACACTTCTTTAAGATAAGTGCGGGAAAAGGATAAATGCGAGAAAAGAGACTTAGATAGCCTTTGAAAGATAAACTGAAAAAATACTCATTAATACATTAAAATAAATTATTTTAGAGGATATCCTAAACAGCATTATAAAAGAAGCATGTGGAAGCTGGCACAACGCATGACGAGTAATTTTTGTTCCGGGTTTGTGCTTCATCTACAAAGAAGTGGCACACCTTCAAATGGGGACCATGAGTGATGACCCTGGCGAGGCTCCCGGTATTGTGCTCACACTACTACAAAAAAGCTATTTAATAGCGTTTTTTTTTTGCTTTTTGATAGCGCTTAAAAGCGCTATTAATCAAGCCGCTATTGTAAAACAAAATTTTTAATAGCGCTTTAAAAGCGCTATTATAGTATTGGTAATTAATAACGTTTTTCCAAAAGCGCTATTATAATACCGGTATTTAATAGCGTTTTTTCAAAACCGCTATTATAAGGCACATATTAGATATCACTTTTAAACAAAGCGCTATTATAGTACCGGTAATTTGCTTTAATTTTGATAGCACTTTCAAACAAAGCGCTATTATAGTACCAGTAATTTGCTTTGATTTTGATAGCACTTTCAAACAAAGCGCTATTACAAGACACATATTTTATATATATATATATATATATATATATATATATATATATATATATATATATATATATATATATATATATATATATATATATATATATATATATATATATATATATATATATATATATATATATATATATATATATGGCATTTGCATTTTATGACATTAGAATTCATAAAATAAGTAAAAGAACCTAATTTACACAATCAAGTAAACTCAATCACATAAATAAGAGTTGTGCTATTCTCACACTGTTTTTTTTTCATACACCGTATCAACACCGTAAGTAATAATAAAGTAAAGTGTTGTGGCACAAGTTAGATAAATTAATTAAAAAAATAAAACTAGTATATGTTATGTATATTAATACGGTGTATATGTTAAACCTAGTGTAAACATATCTTTTCTCCATAAATAAGCAAGTCATAGAAAAAATACAATACAATGATACATTTAAAAGGGTTCTCAAATTTAAAAATGAAAATTTCAATTTCACAATGTAGCAACGATAGACTGATTATGTAGTTTACCGAGAATTTGGGAAATGACTATTGGCTGCAGAGACCCTGAAGCTCCACTTAAGCAATTCTTTGCTAGTGTCATCCTTGTGAACAATAACTTCAATGAAACATAAGGCGATTATCCTTGATAATGCAATCCAATGTCCTATAACAGAAATTTCAAAAAGGGTATCAATAAGGCAGCAACACAAACAAGAAATCCAAAAAAATAAAGATAATAAAGGCTTTAACATAGCAAACCTTGAGTGTGATAAAAAATAAGAAAAATGACAAGAGGACCGAAAGCAGACAATATGAGCAAGATGATCCTGAGAACGCTGTGGTTAGAATGTACAAAAAATAAGCACTAGCAGTTGCCATTGAGGTTGTGCTTCCAAGCAACACTAATTGAGCACTGGATTTGTTAATCCCAAAAGGTAAAATCTCCTTTGTAGCTAACTGAAGACTAAGAACAGCTACAAAACTATATGCAACCATTCCAATCAAAGGACCCATGTAATTCTTTTGCACCCAACTCAATCTCTCTTGACTTGTTGAATCCAATTGTTGAGAGTACCAAGCATTGGTTGATGAAGCAGCTGCGTTGAAATTCCTATATGATGCTATGAATGGAGCTTGATTCCAATCTGTCTCGACAAGACCACCTCTTGTTGCCCAATCATCCGCATTCCATAGGCTTGAATATATCCTCATTGCTTGATTCTTTGGATATGCAACTCCTTTTGATTCCATGTTCTTGATTTCTCTTATTGGAGTTCCATCCACAGAAAAGCTGCATTCAATAAATATACACATACATGCTCATCATTAATCAACAATAGTCATGGAATGAAATTGAAGTGTGTGTCATATTTGTAAAACAAGTACTTACATAATGCGTTGAGGATTCCAGAGAATCGAATAAGTGTGGAAATCAGCAGTTGGATCAAACCATAGATAGAACTGTTGCTCTCTATTTCCTTTTCCTTGACTGAAGACATTGGTGTGAAGAAATGTATGGTTGTCCGCTTACATTTCCCAAGAATTCAAAATCAATCTCATCCCAGTTTGATCCTTTTGATGATAACTGCAACATGCCATATTAAAAATAAATAATTACGAATTTTGAAATATCACTTATTAGTATTATTGTAGCATATAATAAGCATTAAAATAGCAAGAGTTATTTGTTCTTACATAGTAAGCTCTGACGGTGCCTGCAGAGTTTCCATGCACAAGCTTGAGCTACATATCAATATTGCCGAAGAGATATTCATTTTTGGATTGAAAACCAGAACCGGAGGCTTTGTCAAGAGAAAGTGTGAGAAGTGTGAGAACTATATGTATGAATAAGTACCGAGCCGGAAAGTGAGGTGGCATGCTTGCACACGAGGGCTTCCGTAGCCTGCTCCTCGGTCTCAAACTGAACCAGACCTTGTTTCTTACCATTCATCTCAAAGATTTTGCTATTGACAATGGCTCCATGCTCCTCTAGAACCATTATGACCCTATAACAAAACATAAACAACTCTCAAACCAATCTTATTCATACATAAATAAACAAATGAAGCAGTACTAACAATGTCACATGAAATCTCCTTCTGTCACTCCACACAACAACGATACATGAAATATTTCTCCATTTGACGACCGCATTTCGCGCAAACAACCTTCTGCGGTATTCCACCAGTGCTCCCAGGAAGAATAAGCCGATTACAATGATGCGGCTACTGAATTTCCTTAATATAATCAGTCAATGCAGGAACCCAACCATCTTGTTCAATATTATGTTTCCACTTATCATAATCTCTCAAACTTGTTAAAGCAGTATCGCCTTTAGCTCTTGCCATCAGACTGTCCTCTACAGAACATCGCCCACCCACGATCACTTCCATCGAAGCTAAGTACTGTCATCACTTCACTCATGATCTTGTCGTTCTCAACTGTCTTTCCGTGTTGAAGTTTCGAGTATAACATGCTCTCGAGTCTCGCCCAAAAGAACCAAATCGATGTCACGTTTGGGAAGAAGTAACTGAATCTTTTTGTGTTGAAGGTGCTGATCATTCTCTGCATTCGCTCTTTTGCATTGCTTTTTCCTACGTAGACCATCTCTAAATCGAAGTTGCTTGTTCTTGCGAGGTTCATCGCTGTTTTCGTGAATGTTTCTATCCACTCTAGATCTTCTCCTCCATATAGACATATGATTTTTCCTTATGTCATCTGCAAAAGGACAAGAAAAAATTGTCATGCGGGATAAAAAGTATAAGCAATTGATCATGAAGTTCGGCCAATTGTGCTTATGTTTCTGACTCAACAGGATCAAAATAAACGGACGATAAAATTACGTACCCAATCTAAAACAGCAGGATCAATGCCATCAACAAGAAGCTCAAGGCTCCAAATCTCTTGTTCCACAAGGACTCTTCTTTCTCACTTGTGAAAGGGAAGGCCAAATTTCCCCAAATCCATATCATATGAAGAGCATTTTGGGAGGACAATATACCTTGTGATGTCTTGTGGAAGTGTGGACAAATGGATCATCTTTGTTGGGGAGCAGCAGTAACGGTAATTTTTAGCAGCATTTCGGTTGAAACGGTTGAGATTTGAGTTGCTGTAATCGTGTGTGTCAGCACCTTGGGTTATGTTTGGATGCTTTGAGAAGTTCACCTCAAGTCGCTTATCAAACAACATGGCTCCCTACATGTCAATGTTGAAAGTTTATCGCAGTATTTGAAATCGAAAACCATGTAAGCAAGGTGGACATGAAACAAACCTTCAGAAAGTGTACTGCCAGTTCAGCTTGGAAACCATCTCCCATCTGGATAAGTGCATGATCTGGTTTATTGCGTAGAAGTTTAATTTTCACGATGTTCCCGTAAAGGGAGAACAAGTTGAACAGTTTGTCCTCGTCGATTCTCTGACATAAACAAATTTCAAGCTGAATAGGCTGAGATAAGGCGGGGTTAGACAGAAGACAGAGAAAGCACTTACCTCAGGATTAAGATTTGAGACAAGAAGAGTACATCTTGCGTTTGTCCCGGTTATTCCTGGAGGCAAACCTCCCCCAAAGGCAACTGCAATGGCAGAAGCATTGGGCATCTACAGTTTAAAAAACAATAGTTAGACGATTTAACCTTCACAAGGAGCGGTCAACCATCACTCGTTTTTAACAGTGCTTCTCATAAGCTACAAAATTATAATAACTTAAAACATTCAACCATGCCAGTATAACATCAAATCGGGGGCTTAAACTTGATCTGAAAAATACGAACCTGCGGATATCCACCGGAAAGGAAAGGGAAAAGGATATAAATTAGTGCTGCAACATCTGTTCGGATGCCAGTTTCTCCCACAAAGACTGTTTGATTTTCTGCGTGATGAACGCCTTAGCTCTTCTTCGTGCTAATGTAAGTTATTAACTTATCCAAAAAATCTAAATAATTATGAATACAACCAAAACTAAATATCGTTTTTGTGTTAACAGTCTGTTAATGCGAACGCGATTCTGCAAGAGACATGGATGGATACATCCGGTTCCGTGGTGGAGTATGCACCGGTTGACGCACAATCAATGAACATAGTAATTTAGTAAGAAGCAATCAAGGATTGGTTTTTAGAAGTAGTGTATATGTTGAATTTAGAGCAATATCACAATTAATTTATAAGGGTCTTTGAATTACACAGGTTCTAAAGAAGATGAAGATGACAATATGATTGAACAGAAAATAAACTCATTTATTCTCATAATAATCAACTTTCATGAAATTGAAATCATTTTACAACATAGTTGATGTTTATTATAGCATTTCTTTGTCAATCCACACATTCACACACAATGTTATTGCCATAAAATAGCACAAGACCACATAGCCTTTTTCTTTTATCTTGCTTGAACAAAGAGTTAATAATAATAATCAAGGTAAGTCATGCATTTCCTCCTTCCCTTTCCCTTTCACATCTTCATCTTTTTTCCTGTTAAATGGGAAAGGTCTAAACCCTTTCTGCAGCAGTTTCTCAACCTCCTCAAACTGAAGTCCTTTTGTTTCCGGCACTAACAAATAAATCGCGACAAAGCCAATCAAGGAGAACCCTGCAAAGAGGAGGAATGTTCCAGAAGTTCCTAGAGACTTTATCATGCTTAAGAAGGATTGACTCACAATCAGATTAGCACACCAGTTGAATACTGCTGCTATGCCTCCTCCTAGTCCTCTGAACCTCAATGGATAAATCTCCGAGTTTAGAACCCAAGGCACTGTTCCGATTCCAGGAGAATATGCTATGATGTAGACTCCAAGGATTACAACGGCAAGGAATCCGATTTTGCTTGGACAACCCTGTGAAAACCATACTCGCTTTTGTTCCCGACACATGCCTCTCACAATCTTTTCTCCTCCTGCCAAACATGCTCCTGGAAGAAACTGTATCACACATAATAATCACATTATTAACGCTTTCTTAGTACGAGTTCAACGCTCTGTCTCTTGAGGTCTGCTCTGAATCTGACTCTGGTGAGTCTCAGCGTCCAACTTGCTTAAACTTTTTATTATATTAAAAAAAACATATGTAAATGAATGTAGTATAAACTTACCGCACTCTTGCTATTGGCGCAAAAGCCACATTCTTCATGCAAACATTGCATACAGTTCCACGACGAGAGATTCGGGGCCGATGTGTAAGCCTTGCATGTAGAGTTCCCGCCAAAGTTAAGGGAATCCAGTTTATCGATTGCAGGTGCATGATGAGATGCTTGGTTGAATGTAACACTTAATACAACAAGTGAAACAAAGATGCCAACCAAGGAGACTAGCATCAGCTTTCTCCTTCCGAATCTATCGATTGAAACCATGCTCACTATAGTTCCAATGGTATTGAGACCAGAAGTAACCAATGAGAGTGCAAGTGCGGTGGAGTTGGAGGCGATTCCGGCAAACTGAACTATGGTTGGGCTGTAATACATGACTGTATTAATACCGACGAATTGCTGAACAACTTGGACTGTGATACCTGCGTAGAGCCCTCTTCGAACTACGTCGTTAGACCAAGCACTCTTTAGTTTTTGTCCAAGACTATGACCAATTAAGCTTTCGTCTGCTTTCTCAGCTTCAATGGAATCATGCATGGCTTTCATCTCCTCTTCAACTTCATTTGGGCGGTAGATTTTCGACAGAATAACCCTTGCTTCCTCTTCCTTGCTCTGGAAGAAAATAAAATGATTTATTTTGTTATTGTATCAATCTTTCACAATCTAAAGATTCTAGTAATTTGTTAAGAACTCATTTGCAATACACACACAAATTACAACTAAATACACGGTATCCACGGGAACATTATTATTGTTCGTGATCCGAGATTGACAACAATGGCCATGATGATGACTAGGATTACCTGCCTATAGAGCCATCTAGGTGACTCAGGGAGGGACAACATCAATACAAACTGTAGCACAGCGGGAAGCGCCGCCACTCCAAGCATCCAACGCCAGGTTCCCGGGGCCTAAAACAATTCAAATTGATGAGATATAAACACACAAAAAATCTCATTCAAGTGTTATTTTATTATGAATGAACTTCACTCACATAAAACATACCTTGGTAAATGCCAAATTGATGAGGTAGGAGAGAAATTGACCACCTGTTATAAGTAAAATATTGACGGATACCAATGCTCCTCGAATCCTAGCAGGAGAAGCTTCAGAGATATATAGAGGAGCAGTCATGGATGCAACACCAACTCCTAAACCGACTAAAATTCTTCCAATAATGATAACCCAAGGAACAGGAGCAATAGCCATAACTATTGCACCTAACATGAACACCACATCAGCCACTAAGATAGTTTTCTTCCTCCCCATCTTGTCATTCATGTATCCTCCAAATGCAGCACCAACTATGGCTCCTGCAACAGCCGTGCTGACAATGGTTTCCTGCATAACAAAACAATCATGTCAACCATCTCGAAATTGGATTTAGATTCCCTGCAGCGAGTAGAATAAGAAATCACGATGTTGAGTAATGCCGATCGTTATATGAAAGATCTAGAGGCTCCCATTCAGACTTCACCACATTGGTTTTAAAATATTTATACCTTGAAATATAGGATCTTCATCTATAATGACTATGATGTGTAATTTGAGACTAAAAATCAATTTTCAAAGCAAAAACTTCAAATATCATCACCAAATTAGAACAATTCTAACACAGAATCAATTAGTCTATTCCAAAAGTGATATTTTTTAAAAACAATCAGACACATTGATGGATGTCACTCATGGGACCGTGCAAGATGGACTATATCACATGGTCTCATACATTTTAACCTAGGTCATATATTTGTTCTGTCTCAGTTGAGCAGTGATTAACCTAAGGAGGAGCGACTCCAAAAACATAGATGCCAGATCATACAACCCTCATTGCATGGTTCATATAACCCACAAATTGACAAAAACCAGTGCAGTACACAAAAAAATCATCACCTGTAGCCATGTTTGCTTATCAACTTGTTCAAAATCCTCACGAATATACAACAAAGCGCCGGAAATGACACCTACACTTAAACAAGTCCACCAATCACAACATGCAACACTAAAAAAAATCTCTCAAAAATTTCATAAATTCGTTTAAGTTCAAACAATAACCTGTATCGTAACCAAACAGAAGACCACCAATACCAGCAGACAAAGCAAGTCGCATAATATAAGGTGACTCCGTTGTTCTTCGCCAACATTCCGTAAACTCTGTTTTGTCTGCTAATTGACCACCTTCAACCATTTTCAACCAAACAAGAAAAGCACGATATGATTTGATGACCAATCTTAAATAACCTTAAACGTGTGAGATAATTGAGGGTGAAAATATTAAATGATATAAGCTAGTACGATTCGTTACTTTCAGTTATTTTCTTTTGTTTTGTCCATGTTGTAGGATAGTTGGGTATTTTGTTACTTAAAGATGTAATTAACTATACCCTATATATAGGATTAGGGACGGATTTGCAATTGTGGGACAGCTGCCCCCACTTGTTTAATTGTTTGGTTTGTAAATGTATAATAAATTCACATTAATACTATTAATATAATTATTGCCCCCATTAATTTTTTCTTTTTTTGCAATTTATAATTTTTTTATTTAACAAATAATAAATATTATTTATAAAGGTAATAATTTGTAGTCATTTTTTAAAGTATTTTTTATATTTTATTTTTTATTAGTAATAAAATAATATCCTCAGTCAAACAAATTTATCTTTATATAAAATTAATGTAAAAAAAATTCTCTCCCTAATTAAAATTTCTGGATCTATCACTATCACTTTATAGGGTTGTTTTATGCCATGTATTACCGAGTTTAGAATAATGAAATATATTATTCCTCTATAAACTTTAAGTATTAATAGTGTAAAACTTGAGAGAATCTCTTAGTAGCACAATTAGGCCCAAAAGAAATTCAACCAAACCCATTATGTCCTTTAAATTAATTTCTATTTCTTTATTATTATATTGGTGTTTATTTTAATTCCTTTAAGTGAGTATGTCTCCATAGCTCTAAGTAGGGTAACCAGTTGAAATAACTTATTATTTAAGTGTATCTTGATTCTATTATGTGACAAGAAAAGTTTCAGATATTTTATTACTATTGTTTTTTTTTGTCTAATGGTAAAACCCTAATAGTGGGGAGTAGCTGCAAAACCCTCTTATTATTGGTGCTTTCATCTTCTTCACCAATGCCTCCTAAAATCACAAACCTTACACTTAAAGACCTTGATGACACCTTTCAAGCCACAAATCAGCGACTTGACGACCTATTTAACAACCATGAAAATTTTGAACTAGCTATGAAAGTTAATAATCAATCTATTGCTTTGCAGCTGGGTCAAATACACACCAACCATAACAATATAGATACATCCATGAATGACAACTTTGCAACACTCACAACACTCATGACTCAGGAGTTTGTAGCAATGAAAGTATCTACCTCAACGTCGAGATCTACAATAGGTATATCAACTCTATCTTTATATACTAGTTTTGAAAATGTGGTGTTCAACACCTTATTTCCTTTACTACACATACTTTTACCCACCTCCTTTCCCCAAACTAGAACAACCTTAAATTATACTCAACTTTCCACCCCACCGCCACCATTACCACCCTCTTTTGCTCAATCAATACCTACAATTCATTCTGCTCATTCTGTATTTCGGCCATTTACACAAACCTCGCCCTACCCATTTCCAACATACTACACACAACCACCAACCTTTTATCCTTCTTTCCCACATAACAACACTACACAACCACTAACCCTTTATCCTTCTTTCCCATGTCACACCACTATGCAAACCACACCTTTTAGAATCCCCAAAATTAAACTCAGTATTTTCGATGGGAGTGATGTCTTAGAATGGCTTTTCCAAGATGAAATTGTTTTTGCATTTTATAATATTCCTCATAAAAATTGTTTGCCTATGACTGCTTTTCATATGAAAGGGGGTGCCTTAGGTTGGTAAATGAATGTTTTAAAACAATGAACTTTCTAATTGGCAAGCTTTTTCTAGGGCATTAGAACTACGATTCGGTCCCTCAACCTATGAGAACCACCAAGCTCAATTGTTTAAACTAAGACAACATGGGTCAGTTTTGGAATATCAAACAAATTTTGAGAAACTCGGAAACAGAGTGATATGATTACCACCTGATGTTATTCCAAATTGCTTCATTTATGGTTTAATTCCTGAGATTTGTAATGAGTTAGCGGTACAACGCCCCAAACCTATCTCGCATGTTGAGCGCTTGGCCAAACTCATTGAGGCAAAGATAAAAGATACCAAACATAAATTCATCAAAAGTCCTTCTTACCCCATCAAACCCCAACCCACAACATCTCTACCCAAAACCACCTTATCCTACCCAAAACACTAGATCAGTCCCTAAACCTCTTGCTACATCGCAACCCAACACAAGCACAAGTTATTTTCCTATACAACGAATTACTCCAGCCCAACAGGCATAATGTAGAGCTCAAAGGTTGTGCTTTAATTGTAATGAGAAATTTATCCCAGACCACAAATGTGGAGCATGGAAATTTTTGTTACTTATGGTGGATGAAGAACCAACTATACCACCTCAGGAAACTACTGAAAATTATGAGAGTGTGGAAGTTGAACCTGAACCAGAGGAAACTTATTTTCAATTGTCCCTACAAGCTGTTAGTGGATAATTTTCTCCAAAAATATTGAAGTTCAGAGGGCTACTCGATGGTTTATCAATAATTATGTTAATTGATACAGGAAGTACTTACAACATACTTTAACCACGTATCGCCCAACATCTCAAACTCCCCACCAAAGACATCCCCAATTTTTTTGTTATGGTTGGTAACATACTTTAAGAAAAAAATGCCACTGCAGACACCTGCGATGCAAATGAAAATGAAAATTCAAAATGCAAACATGTCTATGTATTTACAAGGAGATTTCCCTCTTGATTCCAGTTTCAATAAACATGAACAGTAGAGATGGATAAGAATACCACAAAAATATTCTCATAGATCAAATAAAGTTGAGTCAATACACATTAACAAAATGAGAAAGATCTGAATATAAAAGGTATTGATCCCATCCAACAAATCTGGTGATGATCAAGATATAAAGGAAGAGAAACTACTATGACATATCAGAAGATGATCCTCCCCAACAACCATGCTTCTTGCTCCAGGTCTGAGCCTCCTTGAGCATCGTCTTCGTGTCTGGATGATCTGGTCTGGCAACCAATTCTCTAATGAGTGTGTCCCTTCTGCGTATAACATCTCTGAGACAATGATAGAACTCCTCCCAAGCATCTTCACCAAAGACATCTTACAACCTAGGTTTCTTTAAATCTTCCAGGATCTTGAGCTCTTCGCTGATAGAGTCTCATGGAGTTTTTTCTTACTTGTGCATCTACGAGATGATTCTACCATCACCGTTCTTTCTTTGGCTTTGAGTTGCGCCTTCAGCTTATCAATTTGACTATGAAGTTGGTCTTCCCTATTCTTGTTAGCAGTTACCGTAGCATTCCATTGCTCATTATATTTGGATACTACAGACACACTCTGTCTAAATCCTTCTTTCTATGTTTCAAAATGTTATCAGTACTCTTCAGATCCTGACCAATTCGCTCCCGTACCCTGATCTCCTCAAATAGCTCCATCTCCAGCTTGGTTAATGCTTTTGTCTTCACTTTAGCCAAGTGGACAGCCTCATTCTTGTCAGGCTTCAACTAACTGATCTCTTTTTTCAATTCTTTGTTCTCTTTATGCAGCACTTCCTTCTCTTCCCAAAGCTTGTCATATCTCAGGATATCAATCGTTGTAGGCTCCTCAATGATAAAAGGATACAAGGGTTCCTCAATAGAGAAAGGCAACAGTATCTCCTCAACCCTCTTCTGAATTCATTCCACATATGGATCGTAGGCTCTACAATCATTCTTTCCTAAGGAAAACTTCCCCCTTTTGTGTATTTTACCCCACGTATCAAAGAATCTTGCTAGAATATTAGGGTCAGCTATGCCAGTATAGTACAGAGATTCCTGTACTTCTTCAACTTTTGGGGGTCCCCTCAAAGCATACCCAAGTTGTATGACGGTGAGGGAAGGGTTGTAGTTGATTCCCCCTTTCCTTCCCATCAAAGGTACATTGAGGAAGCTACCACAACTGAAGATGATATCATTACCAAGCAGATCTCGGTTAAACCAGACAATATCTTTGGTTGTCAAACCCATGAGCCTCTTAGACCATTCAAATGTATTTCTCGAATCTACAAAAGCTCTGCAACAAGGAAGATGATCCATAAACCACTTGTGGAAAAATGGTGCGCAATAAGAAACAATATTTCCTCTCTTATTCTCGTTCTTATAATGTACTAAATGGTACAAATCTCCTAAGAGAGTGGGTACAGGATTCTTGGAAATGAAAATATAAATGACACCCATATCAACGAAATCTGGTATGTTGGGAAATAACACAATGCTATAGATACACAAAGCCAAGAAAGCACTAAAAACCACTCAACAACCCTCTTCAGCATACTTATGGGATTTATCCACCAAGAAAGATAAAGTAAAGCCAGAAACTCCATTTCTGCTAACTACATTATCAACCAACTCAGATGCCTCAAATAAAGAGCGGCAACCAACTTCTCAAGATCGGGTTCTTCTTCTGAATGAAAGAATGACACTTCATCTTGGACTTACACTCCCAAGATAAAAGCAAACTCCTCTAAAGTAGGAACCAACACATAATCTAGGAAGGTGAAACAGTGTAGCAGAGGATCATAAAACTGTAATAAAGTGTAAATGGCTCCATGTTCATGACTTGTGATCTTACAGAAAAGAATCAAAATTCTCCCATAATCTCTTCTGAAGATTTCAAGGACACCGAGATCAGCCATAGAAATCATACCAAATAAAGGTCCCAACTCAGGTGAAGGAACTTGTATACAATGATCTTTTTTTTGCCTACTTCCATCTCTATAGAAAACCAAGACCAGAATCAAAGGAGAGACGAGAATCTGTAGAACACATAAACATGCAATGTTAAAATGCAGGATGATTATGCAGATGTAAACACGGGACCAAGGTATCCAATGCTCAAGATTGATATTGTATTGTTGACTGAATATAACCAGAACTCTGCTCTGATAAGAAATCCAGAAAACCATAACACCGAGGTGATAGAAAACCAGAAAACCCAAGATCAAAGGTCTGCTCTGACAAGAAAAATAGAAAACCGGGTCAGTTGGAGGTCAAAGTTTCATGCAAAACCCATCCCCTCTCACATGTGGGTTCTAGTCTTTGATGGTACGACATCCTATATAGGTCATCAGTATCACGGACTCTCAGATTGAGAAATGATAATATGTTCACCATTTCTGGTTTGGCATCATGGTCAATCAAGGAGGTCTCAACTGACTTCCTAATGAACGGTCTCCAGAGTCGCTAGTTTTTCTAAGTCAATACTCCCTCAACTGCACCAGACATATAGGATAGAGTGTCTCCAAAGAAAAACCTCGTCTGAATGTGAATTTTGTGCAAGCTATTACGTGGCCAGACGCCACACAAGCTCCCACTACTCTCCATACTAATCCTGTGTGCATACTCAAGCCTGGGTATTGGGCTTATCTCTCTTAGAACGACCCACCCAACAGCAGCATAATATAATATGAAATAGTAAAATGAAAATGCAATAATATACAATAGATAATATACATAAAGAAAATAGCTGCACAAAAGTAAACACCCAAAGACGCAAAACAGATAAGCGCTAAGATTGACTCGCATAGGAAACCAATTTTTTCCCCAACAGTCGTCAGCTATCGCAACTGTGAAAAAACCGGCGGAAATAAACAGAAGAGTCGCAACCGAACATTATTTATCCCAATGCAGGGAAAGGAAATGATCAAAGAAAACCTGAAGAACGGGAAAAGACAAGGTCATCACAATCAAATCTTGGGTTCGGGAGTCGGTTACGCAAGGGGAAGGTATGAGCAAACCTCACGTCCACTGTACTCAACGGAATCCACGCCTGTTATCTAATCAAATGTGTGTTATCTAAAAACTAACTGCTAAACAGAAATGAGAGTGAATAAAAAAGAAAGAGACTCAATAGAACATCGTCGCCCTATGCCTACGTATTCCCTCGTGCAATGGGAAAGTCAAAGTCAACATAGTTCGGAAAACTATGGGTGATGGGGGGAAGGTTGCTCGCCAAGACATCATTGTCTTGTGCCTACGTACCCTCATCTAGTATGAGAAATTAGAGCAAACTTAGTTCGGGCAACTACGAAACCACATGTTGGTTAAGTGTTTTTTATGAGTGACATTAAATTCCCATTTCAGCAGTTAGGGTCGGTGCTTGTTTGCGGCAGAACGGAAAAGTAACATACTCTTTCTGAAAATGAGTTTGAAACATAAATCCCGAAGGATGAAAAGGTTTGAACTTTGTTTGTGAGTTTTAGTGAAGTGAATTAGTTTGCTTTGTGATTCACGTTGCACTAAAGACTATGATATAGGAACGAATGCGTCGCATATCGCCCCCAGACGGGACGTATGCTAAACACTCTAGACAAGCGAGAGGAGACCCCTCCCTCGTTATTTCCCGTATGCTTAAGGCTCATGGTGTACAATGTTCATCGTCTTTATTAAGTGTGTTAGCATGTTTTCAGATGAGAAGAGAGAAAGACGCACGAAATGTATAAGGGAAATTCAGTCATAACGCTGTCATGCAAAGTGGACTTAGGGTCGGGATGAGAAAGGAAATTATATCCTAATGTTAGCATGCAAAATATAGATCTAAAATTGAGGTTAAAAGGGACTAGTCTACTTATTATCATGCATGGATCACACTCCTATTGTCTATCCTAGTCCAAACTTAATCAAAAATTAAACTGGATTAGAAGTCCTATGGGAGCATGCAAAAAGCAAGAAAACAAGGCAAAAACAGTAGCTACAATAACACTTCCTACACAAAACAACAATAAAATCCAGCAATGTAACACAACAGCATTTAACAGCTATTAATTCAGCACAAAAGTAAGTGTAAAAGGCAGGCAGAAAGCAAGCATAACATAAACAACATATAAATTCAAAATAAAACAGCTGTAAAAAATAGGGCAGCAATCATGTTTCAATGCAATCAACATGAGTAAGCATCAATCATGAACAAGTATCATGCTAGGATGTACATGCATTAACAATCAAACACAAGCATTCAACAACATTGCATCATCAAGAATCATCAAGAACAACATGCTTTTCATATCAATTCAAGCAATTAAACGATCATGCGACAAACAAAACCGAAAGCAAATACAAACATGCATCACAAGTCCAGCATGATAAACATCAACAATTAATCATTAACATGACACGAGCAAGCAAAGCATATGATTATCACATCAATCAAGCAACATGAACATGTTAAGCATTCAAACAGAAACCAAAAGTCACGCGTCGAAGAATCACAATCAAACAATCAAGCATGATGAAACAGGTCAAGAACAGTCCACACAAATGCATCATATCAATCCATGAAGATTAGAGGTGAAAAGAAATCACAACATGCTTGAAAACAACAAAAAAATCACATTTTGGTCTAGTGTTAATCAATTAACCATTTGCCAATGCAAATTTGTTAATCGATTAACCATTTTCCAGTGCAAATTGGTTAATCGATTAACCACTCAAAAATGGTTGAATTTACACTGGTTAATCCATTAACCAGTTTTGTACTGCAACTGGTTAATCGATTAACACTGCACCAGAAGCAGAAAAACATAAATTCAAAAGCATTTTCAGCAATTAATTTAATGTGCAATAATCTAAATGATCATGTAATCAATTATGCACAAATTTAACACCAAAAATCAGTGATCAAACATTAATCAAACTTAATCGAGAATTTAGATCACAAATCACATAGATCAAAATCACCAAAATCAAAGAAAATTAAAGATCTACATAGTGATTATCCAAATAAGCTCAAAAAAGAAATGGATCTAGAATTAATCAACCTTCAAAGCTGAGATTTGCTTTGGTAAGTGTTGATTTACTGCAAATTGATAGATCCCAGCTAGAAACCCAAGAAATCTTCAAGATCCAAGAGCTTTCTTGCAAGAGAAGTGAAGAACAAGCCAAAATTGATCACAGAATCACTTATAAGCTTGCTTCCAAAATAAAATCCAAATCCAAACGAAAATCAAATGATGAATTGAAGATGACGGAGATGAATGATGGAGGTTTAGCTCTAGAACTCAAGGATTCTAATGAAGAATCAATGAACTCAAGTGAAAGAGTTTTAATGGAGTTTCGGAGTGTAGAAAAGTTGAGAGAATTTGAGAGCAAATTCTAGAGAATGAATGAGTGTGAAATCTGAAAATTGGAATTATGATGAGTGTTGCGGTGAGAATCGGATGTCAAGCTATTGATTTAACTTGAATCTTAATTCATTGAAATTCACCACCTAACTTTGATTTATCCAAAGGAAAGGTTAAAGAAAGAAAAACCTTTTGCGCGATGTAACAACAGCGCTAAAGATTCGGGGATCGGGGGTTGGTTATGCCTAGGGTAGGTATTTCATATCCTAGACATACGTAGTACTCTACAGGAACCTTTTGTGTGTGTATATATGTTGTTATCTAAGTTGTTTTCCAGGGTTATTAGGATTAGGGTTAGGGTAAGGTTGAGGTAAGGACCTAAGGAAAGTTCTAAGTTTGCTCGCAAAGATATCACATCTTATGCCTACATATCCTGACTAGGATGGAATCAGAGCAACCGTAGTTCACCTTACTAAGGTTGAGGAAGGCTTGACTATGGTCAAGACTCCAAGGGGGAACAAACATAATAATGTTTGTATAGAGTTTGACAAAACTCTCTAGATCTAAGTTTAACACTCAAGGGGATTGAATTTGACAAAAGCCAAGAGGGGAGTAAGTAATCATGACAGTGATCCTTTCATAAAGTTAACAAACTCTATCTTAAAGTTCTAATTGAGGGATACGCCTAACAAGGGGTAGGTCTTTAGACTTAAAGAAAAGTATAATGGATAAAGGTTCTAACTTAACTAATTTAAAGGACCTAATGACTTGACCAAGTCAAGGGGAGGGGTAATGAGCTATCTATGATTGTGAAGTCAATAGAGAGACTTTCCTTTGGAATAAGGGAATAACAAGGCAACTGGATGAGAACTAACAAGTTCCATCACTTGGGGAAAGAAACTTAACAAAGTTAAAGCACACATAAGCATTCATTCAAACATGATGAATATATAGAAGAACATGGTAACAACCAAGAAATATTTAGGGCAAGCATGTAACAACATCAAGCAAAGAACAAGGTTACAACCAAGATCTTAACAATGAAAGAATCAAACCAAATGGTTACAACACAGGGTAGACAAAATTGTTACAACATCTAAAAGAGGATGGTGATAAAGGTTCTTATAAGACCAAACATTTCAGGCATCAAGCATAAGTCAAGACATTACTTATCATGACAAAGTTCAAAGATTATGAAGGTAACAACCAATAAAAGCAAACATGAAACATGTGTGACAACAACAAGTTCATCAATGATAGGAAAACAAAATTCATTCATACAAGTTACAACTTGGCATATGAATCAAATAAAGATAAATGTAACAACATTCAATCATTTTCAAGACATATTGATGACAATCAATCATGGATAAGCAAGAAGAGTGACAAAAATTCAAGCATGGATTCAAACTTCACAAGGGGAAAGATGAATAAGATTCATGGCATCTTTTAAATCAAGCACTAATACTAAACATATTATGGTTCTAAAAATACACATAAACAAGTAGGGTAAAGTCAAAGGAACATGTTCAAGAGGTTACAACATCAAGAGGCATATCACAAACCAACAAAAGTTTCAAGGTATGATTTTCATGCTCATACAGTTACGAAGGCCTGAATAAGCATATTAAAACAAAGAAACAAATGTTTTCAAACATATAAACATGTTAAACATCCAAAAGTAATTCATGAAAGAATCAATCATGCAAGAAAAATCAAGTACTAAGTCAAGGAAACTCATGAAAACAAGTAAAAACCCTAAAAAAAAGTCATGTCTTTTAAGTGAATCAAAGTGTTTCAAAAATAACAATTCTTGAATTCTTTATTCATACATTGAAACTATACATATCAAGGAGAATTTTGAAAAAACAATGGCACCAAAATGGTAAAAATTAAGGAAGTTATGCACTTTTGAAAATTGGGTCCAAAATGAGGCAAACTAGGGCAAAAACCAAGTCAAGGCAAGGCAACTTTAGGCGGAATTGCAAGAGCAACCATAACTTGCTCAAAACTTAATGAAATTAAGTGAAACGAAAAAGAAAATTGTGTATTTTTTCACAAGAAACTCAATGGTGGTGGTAGTTTTCAAAGATCATGCATTGAATGAAAAATTTTATAGCCATACCAAAAATAACATATTATCTGCAAGAACATCACGACAGTCCAAAGTACAGGTTTTCAGCAGCAAACCAATGATCAAACAAAATATATGGAACATATAAGGGATGTTTGCAAACACCATACCTCAAGAGAGGGTTTTATTCAATAGATAGCACATAGTGTGGCCAAAATGCCAAGTTGGAGCAAGGCAAGTGTGACAGTCATGAATACATGTTTTAAGCAGCAACCGAATGATCAAACACAACCTATTAGGCATATAAATGATGTTTACAAACATCACACACCTATGCCTAAACAGAACCCATGATTTGCATATGAAAATAAAGCCTAAGGAAAGCTAACAAGCAAGAACACGTGGACAGTTAAGAATACACAAGTTTGAGGGTAAGTTAAGGTTCAAACATGACCTATAATACATATTAAACATGTTCAACATCAATGTATATCAAAATTTAACATCATTTCAAATATGGCTAGTATGAACACATACCTCTTGTAGCCTCTTCAAGCCAATCCAGTTGAGATTTAATGATTCAAATAGCCTCAAAATACATCAAATGAGATGTTCAAGTGATCCAAACTCCTTCCAAATGGCTGTCTTGACATAATGGTGCTTTTTTTGCAAGAACACACCAAGAACTCCAAAGTGAAATGCAAGGAAAAGATGTCACAGATGTGTGGTGATTATTTGGATAGTTCAAATAACCTATATGGTAGGTGTTTGATGTGTTGGAAAGGTTGGAAGAGGACTAGATAGAGTTGTGGCTCTAAAAGTGAAGAAAGTCAAAGTTTTGTGGATTGACAGTTGAATTTTTGAGTGAGAAGTTTTCTGGTGAGAATGAGTGTTTGAACAGCTTCAATACATCATATGTGATATTTTTGAAGTTTTGGTAGAGGTGTTTGATGGTTGTATGAGGTTTTGGCAAGGTTTATGCAAAGACATATTTTTTGCCTTAAGGGAGCAAGCTTCACAAGTTGCAAGAACAATGTGTCAGAGGAATGTGGGAGATTTTGCTTAGTTTCTAGCTCAATATGGTGTCTTTGGATGTGAGGAGAATGCTCTATTTATCGGCAAGCTTAGAAAGCAAATGGTATGGGCATATTGGATTATCTTGCCAACTTTTCCCTTTTTTATGGCAAAAATGTGCAAAATCATCTTGAGATCTTTCTTCTGAGCAAGGGCCACCTCTCTATGTGTTTGATCATCACCTATAGCCTGAAAATAATGGTCTTGAAGTGAAAGGAAGGGAGCAACTGATGTGGTTGCTGAGTTGTGATAGAACTTGCAAAAAGTTTCTGTCTCCTTGCCACTCGCATCCACTTGTATGATTAAACAATTCATTTAATCCAAAATCTGAGTTTTGCTCATGGCTATGCATTATAATATCTTCAATTAGGTCCTTAAGCATCAAATAATGTGTTAAGAAAGTGTTTAGAAGAGGTTTGAATGGCATTTGCATCAAAATGTAAGTGCTGAACTTGGTTTTGTGACATGAAAAATGCCCAACTTTCCTTCTTCGATTCTCCCTAACCACAAAGGTTGAGAAAATGATCTTGTACTTTTTAAAAACCCCAAAACATGATCTACAACATTCACACTTTACACAAGTTCAAATTCCAAAGGGAACTATGTCAAAAATCCTCTTGAAGTTTGTTGCAAAAGTTGACTTACAAGTCAAGAAACATAAAAATTTTGTAAGTGTTGAAATTCTTCACAACTTGATGAGCTCTCAATGAATTTTTTGACCTCAACCCCATAGGACACTTTTGTAAGTCTCCTCAAGAATTTACCAACAAGCTTTGAACCACTCCATTTGGATGTGTGGTTAGGAAGTTATGATCATTTTCAAGTTGACTTAAAATTAGGGTTTTTCATGAATCTTAGTTTCTTGATTTGCAAGTTATCCATCAATCCTTGATTAAATCTCCACCAAACTCACTATTTAGGAACAAAATGATACTGGAAGACTTTCTTGCTTCAATTTGGGGTTAAAACCCTAAAATTCAAAGAGTTGACTTGCCAGATAGACGAATCGAACGGTTGAAATCTTCAGGATCGATTCTCAGTGTTCTGGGTTCTTTGAGCCTTTCAAACTTCTTGGGGAGAATTTAATAAGTCATAGGAGTGCCATGGGTCATGATTTAAGCTTTTGAAACCTCTTTAGACCAAAAGTCAAACTTCAGTTGATTTTTTCCACTAGAAACCCTTATCAGGGTGCTGCACTGCACTGCTCCTATTCTTTTGGTAGAAATCTCAAATAGGCACTTGTCCTTGGCAAGATGTGAGAATGTTGATGATATGAAGACTTGATATGTAGAATCAATCCAAAACCTTGACTGATCAGTCTACATGATTCTTGATTTTAATAGTGTGAAACCCTAAATCATTTGCATCTTGACAAAGACTAACTTGAAAGAGGTTAGGGTTAGATAACATATGCTTGACAAAGATAATGGAATCTAAGGGTCAAAATTTTGGGTGTGACAGTTGCCCCTATTTAAATATCCTTACCAGATGGCAATGAGAGATGACAATCTCCATAGAATCATGGTGAAAGGTATTTAAATATAGCAAACCGAAAATTTTGTCCCTTAGATACGATGGTATGCAAAAGGACAAATGTTGATCATGCAATGAGTTCTAATAATGATGCTTGAGTGCAAGAAAAATGCTGACACACGAGCAAAAGAAAAAAAAGAACAAAACAACGAGTAATCACTCACTAGGAACACAAACACACCGGGGAGAGACCCAAAACAAACCAACCAATAGTTCATACATGACTAATGATGGTACTTTACGGGGACCCTCCACACCGGGAACGGGGAACAAAAACTCCAACGGGGAAGACAAACCTCCACTGCGAAAAACAAATCCACTAGGGAAAGGGCGAAACTTCACTGGCGAAATGCAAATTTCCGCTGGGGAAATGAAAATCTAGCCAGAGGATGCATCAAAGGAAACAAGGTTAGGAAAGCACGCAGGGGAATAAAAATACAACAGACCCAGACTCCAAACTGGGGATTCAAAAGACCAGAGACACAGTCCCTATTGGGGAACAAACCAATGGGGATCTTCCTTGTAGTGAAGAGTTCAAACGGGATCTTCAGAAAAGGACTAGAAACAATACCAGACTCACCAGGAATGCTAGTGACTATTAGACCTCCAAGACTAGTCGGGGATATCCAGAGATTCACTGGGGACGCTGGTATCAACCAACCATCCTAAGATAAAGTTTAGAAGGACATTGCTAATGACTATTGGGCTTTCAAAGGAAATTGTAATGAATAAAACCAATGCACTAATGACAAATGGACTTTAAATGATGTCAGTCAAAACATTACTGGTCTTTTCCAATAAATATGGTGACAACCAAATCATTAAAACCAATATCAATTGGATTTTGAACAATGCCAGTGACTACTGGACTTCCTGGGGAAATGTTGATAACAAACAATATTCAGAGAATAAAACAGAGTTTGGATGAAAATTTCCAAGGACTTTAAACAATGCCAATAACCATTGGACTTTCTTGGAGATTGGTGACGACCAATACGACAATACCAATAACAATTGGATTCTAAGTAATGCTAGTAACTACTGAACTTTCTTGGGGAATGGTGATGACCAAATCAATAATACCAATAACAATCGAATCTAGAACGATGCTAGTGACTATTGGACTTTTAGCAGAGTCGGTTAACAAAAGGGACATCGACTGGGGGATAGATTCAGGTAAACACCAGATCTCGGGGATAAGTTGTAACATTAGTAATGACTAAAGTTTGGTAACTACCAATTAGCAGTATCAGATAGGGGTCAGCGACCGACCTAATGCTAGTCACAACTAGACTTCAAAGGGGAATCTGGAGGGAAATAAAACCTTCCCTAGGGATTAAACCAAAAAAGAGGATTTTCCTTAGCGAAGAGTTTGAACGAGATCTTCAGGAAACAACTAGAGGTGTAGGCGACAAACAAAACATCCACAGATGCACTAGGAGTGTTGGTAACAACCAAACATCCTAAGATTCACCGGGGATGCTGGTAACAGCCAGTCATCCTGAGTCGAACGATGCCAATAATTATTGGACTTTTAAACAACGCCATTCAAGACATCACTGGACTTACTAGGGATAAGGTGACAACCCTAATCCACCACACCGGTAACAGTTAGATTTTTCACACAGAACACCAGTCAAAACATTACTGGACTTCAAATAGGGGTTACCATCAAAGGGAGATGCCAATATCAGTTGGAGTTTAAACAACACGAGTCAAAACATTACTGGGCTTCAAAGGATTGCTAGTGACGACTAGAATTCCAAGAGGATGTGGTGACAACCAAACAATGATACCAATAACCATTGGATTTAAACAATGCCAGTAACTACTGGACTTTCCGGGGATATAAGTATTTATCACAATAATACTTAAGCCAGATAACTTGACAAAGTTAAGGTAACAACCAAAAGGTAAGCCTGTGACAACAGGTCTGGAGCAAAGGGTTTGGTAACGACCAAAGGATCTCAAGATGACATCCAGTAACTATTGGGGAGGGAACGCCTAACAGATTCTTGACAAAGAAAACCGTCTAATCGGATCACAAGGGCTACAGCCAAAACAGACCAAAACAAGAGGTATGCTGAAAAAATGCATATGCTAACGGTATGATGCAGATGCAATGCCAGACGACCCACAGGGGAAAGCAACAAAAGATAGATAACGATCTATCACAGGGGAAACAAAGAGAATCACACTGAATTCCATCGCTGGAGAATGGTATTAATCCTCTAGCGACTCTACTGGGAAAATAATCTCTGTTCTCGCAAATTTGCTGGAGAGAGGTCATAACTTCAATACAGCTGACAAAACTTCGTAGCACGACGGCATGGGGAAAGAAATCTACATAAAATCTCATATTGATAAAATGATCATATCAAGGTTTCAACCGTTCTGTCCTCTTGAGAAGAGTCTAAATTTATACCGTCATGTCGCAGTCAAATTTATGTTTTACTTGTTAATTAACTTTCTTTAAAACAAATTTGTTTTTTCAAAAACTTTTGCTTTAAAAAATTATTATTAACGAATAAGTGATACTTGTGTCACAAAAAGGCATAGCATAAACAAAGATTGGTCCAAATCTTATTTTATTTAAAGATGGAAATTTTGCGAAAGGAAAAGTCGCATTGAACAATTATAAATTTGGAAAAAATGGCAATATAAGTAAAGGTTTACAAAAATCCAACGATCATCCAGTCCTAACTAGATAAGAGTCGGTCTAAAATGTTGCCTCTAACGAGAGTAGTAGAGAATGATCCTTTTTGATGATCTTCTGCATCTAGTGATAATTCCCGATGCAGTGAAATGCCTTTGTTGCTCTTTTTTTTTGTCTAAGCCGCCTTTCCAAGTTTTCGACTTAGCGAGCCTTTCCTTTCTTTTGTTTTACCCCTAATTTTTTCCTGGATATCCTTCATAGGTTACGATCCACCGGGGTGCCTCCTTTTTTCCTAAGTTGCCTTTCCAGGTTTCAACTTAGCGGGTTTTTAGGCATAATATTTCCTTACTGCATCTGAGTTTACTGGATGAGGAAGTTTTTCACCATTCATTGTCGCAAGGATCATAGAGTCTCCAGAAAAGGTTGTCTTTATAATGAACGGGCCGTCGTAGTTTAGCATCCATTTTCCGCGCATGTCTCGATGTATTGGTATAATCTTTCTGAGTACCAGCTCACCCTCTTTATATTCCTTGGCATGGACTCTTTTGTTGAAGGCTTTCTTCATTCTCTTCTGGTAGAGTTGACTGTGGCACATCGCCGTCATCCTCTTCTCGTCAATGAGATTCAGAGTATCAAACCTTTCTTTCACCCATTCAGCTTCTTCGAGCTTGGCTTTCATTAAGACCTTTAACTAAGGTATCTCAACCTCAATAGGTAATACTGCGTCCATCCCGTAGACCAAGGAGAAAGGGGTTGCCCCTGTTGAAGTGCGAACAGATTTTCTATATCCGTGCAAAGTGAATGGTAGTATTTCATGCCAATCATTGTAGGTCACTATCATCTTTTGCATAATATTTTTGATGTTTTTATTTGCAGCTTCAACAACGACGTTTATCTTAGGCCGGTAAGGAGAAGAGTTGTGATGTTTAATTTTGAAACTGTCATAAAGCTCTTTCATTGGTTTGTTGTTCAGATTTGTCTCATTATTTGTAATGATCTAGTCAGGGATTTTGTAATGACAGATAATCTCCTTTCTGATGAATCGGGCAACCACTTGCTTGGTCATGTTAGCATAGGATGTAACTTCTACCCATTTGGTTAAGTAGTCGATAGCGACGAGGATGAACCGATGGCCTTAGATGCTTTGGGCTCAATTGCTCTGATCATGTCAATGCCCCACATTGAGAACGACCAAGGTGATGATAACACGTTCAGAGGATAAGGTGACACGTGTACCCTTTCCGCGTAAATTTGGCATTTATGGAATTTTCGGGCAAACAAGATACAGTCAGTCTCCAAAGTCAACCAGTAATAACTCCCAAGTTGTGATACTTCCTGCAGGTAAGGAGTATAACCACTCTTCGGCATCTTCCGCTAAAGTAAATGGAAACATCCGTAACTTCTTTGCCTCTTCAGGGTGGCCCTCAATCTTCAAAGTGGTGCTCGTTGTAAGAAACTGTTGCAAATGTTTGTTTGCATCTTCATTCATTTTTCCTGTGAACGATCTCTTTTCAAGCTGTCAGATCATTATTGGGTGCAACTGAAAGTGTGCCACGTTGACTGGTTGATTCACTATGATCAACCGTGTTGTTGGAGCATTTGCTCTGCCATAGTCACCCAAAAGCCTCTTTACTGGAGGAATGTCAGCCATAACAAAAGTCTTTGGATTTGTCTCTATATCAGTATTTGTGTCTTAATGAGATTGCTCAGAGAATGAACCGAAACTTCTTCTTTTTCTTGCTCGGGAATCGAGAAAGTCGAATTTGAGCGGCTGATAATCCTCAACAGGTTGATCGGCAAGGTAGTCTGACAAGACACTTCTTTTTATTGACTTTTGTGCAACATATTAGATGTCATACTCTGACAAGAGCATGTGCCATCTTGCTAGTCTTCCTGTCTGAGCAGGTTTCTTGAATATGTACTTTATTGGATCCATTTTGGATATCAACAGAGTAGTGTGACAAACCATGTACTGTCTCAAACGTTTGGCCGCCCAAACCAGCGTGCAACAAGCTTTTTCCAACAGAGAGTAAAGACTCTCACAATCGGTGAACTTCTTGCTCAAGTAATAGATTGCATGCTCTTTCTTCCCAGATTCATCTGTTTGGCCTAAGACGCAACCCATGAATTCTTCAAGCACAGCCATGTACATGAAGATAAGTCTTCCAGGCACAGGTGGGATCAATATTGGAGGCTCATGGAGGTATCCTTTGATCTTCTCAAATGCCGAATGGCAATTCTCGTTCCATATCATCGCTTGATCTTTTCGTAACAACTTAAAGATTGGCATGTAAGTAGGAGTCAGGTTGGAGATGAACCTGGAGATATAATTTAGTCTACCAAGGAAACCTCTGATCTGTTTCTCCGTTTGTGGTGCAGGCATTTCTTGAATGGCTCGTACCTTGCTGGGATCCACTTCGATTCCATGTTGACTAATGATGAAGCCGAGTAGTTTTCCGGATCTGACTCCGAAGGTACATTTGGCAGGATTTAGTCTCAACTCGTACCTCCTAATTCTTTTGAATAACTTTAGTAGATGATCAAGGTGATCTATTTTGCTCTGAGACTTGGTGATCATGTCATAGACATAAACCTCAATCTCCTGGTGCATCATGTCATGAAATAATGCCACTATGGCTCGTTAATATGTGTCCCCAACATTTTTCGGACCAAAAGGCATGACCTTATAATAATAAGTGCCCCAAGGTGTGATGAAGGTTGTCTTTTCCATATCGGTTGCTTCCATTTTTACCTGGTTATAGCAGGAGAAACCATCCATGAATGAAAATACCGCAAAGCTGGTTGTGTTATCCACTAAAGTGTCGATATGTGGTAGAGAGAAATCGTCCTTCAGACTGGCTTTATTCATATCCCTGTAGTCTACGCACATTCTGACTTTACCGTCCTTTTTTTACACTGGCACAATGTTGGCCACCCAGTATGGGTATTTTGATATTGCTAAGAAACCTGCGTCAATTTGCTTTTTGACCTCATCTCTGATCTTGAGAGCCATGTCGGTTCTGGATCTTCTAAGCTTCTACTTAACCGGAGGATACTCAGGTTTAAGAGGGAGCTTGTGCATTACAATATTTGTATCCAACCCATGCATATCTTGGTAGGACCAAGCAAACACATATGTATACTCTTTGAGAATCATTATCAATCTGTTTTTAACCTCTGCCTCAAGTGATGCCCTAATCTTAACTTCTCTTTTCTCTTCTTCAGAGACCAAGTTGATGAAATCAATCTGTTCTTTGTAGGGTTGAAGATAGGCATCCTCGTACTCGGTCATTTTCATCAACTTTTTGGGGATTTCAGAATCCTCATCACTCTCGTCTCCGACTTGGAATATCGGTGAATCAAAGTCAAAAAGAAATGTATGATCATCGGATTTGGAGGGTGATGGAGGTTCTCGCATGTGTTGAACGAGCTTAAAATGAGCAAGCACACATAAAGAGATGCAGATGATGAATTCTTTTTAGGTTTTTTCAAAAAGATTGCCATTCTTTCCCTTTTTACAAAAAAGTGAAAACAATAAAAATGCAATGAACACCAAAAATGGAGTTTAATAAAACACTCATTCATTGATTAATCTTTTAACTGCAAAAGTGTGGCCCATACAAAATGATCCATTGGCCCCGGGCACGACCATGGATTTAAAACAAAGAAAATGCTAACAAGCAAAACAAACAAATTACTCGAAGAGCAGTAATATGACGGGAATTTCCACGACCTTCCAGTTGCATAGAACGGCTTCGCCTTGGAACACCAGGTTGTCTATGCAGCTCCCTTCATCGTCTTCTTCGATAGCATTCACTTGAACTCTGCCACTTACGAAGATCTCCTTCAGGGTCTTCAAGCGCTTCCCGTTGACTTCTAATTCTTCATCTAGTGTTGGTTTGTAACCCAACCCTTGTCGGTCATTCTTCGCTTGAGTGTTGAATTCTATTATCTCTCCCCAACATTGTGGAAGTCCTTCCTTTATGGAATTTTTAATACTTTGGGTGGAGGCGAAAGATGGACCACGTGTAATGACAGCGTTCTTGACCAACACAACATGTGCAATCTCTAATGCTTGGAAAGTTGTTTCCAATGTATCTTCATCAGCTTCAATGTATCGGAAAGAGGATAGGTTGCTCACCATCAGGTCCTATTTGCTGTGCACCACGACCAACTGATCCTCAATAATGAACTTCATCTGTTGGTGTAATATGGATGTAACAACGCCCGCTACATGTATCCACGACCTTCCTAGCAGACAACTATATGCCAGATTCATGTCCATTACCTGGAAGGTGATTTCAAAGACGTGGGGTCCCATCATGAATTGAAAATCAAACTCTCCTATTACGGTTTTCCTCTATACATCGAAAGCCTTCACAATTGAAGATGTGGGTCTCATCTCATCTCCTTTGTATGCCAACTTAGTAATGTTCTTTTGGGCATTACATTGAGGGTTGACCCAGTGTCGACAAGAACTCTGGCGAGTGTATCTTCTTCACACTTACTAGATACGTGTAAGGCACAGTTGTGCTTGCGACCCTCAGTGGTCAAGTTACTGTTGTCGAAGCTCAGCGTATTACAGGTTGTGATATTAGCAACGACGGAGTCAAATTGCCCCACAATGATGTCTTTCGTCACATGGGCTTGTGTTAGTATCTTTAACAAAGCTTGTCGATGAGTGGGGGAACTTAGTAGTAATGACATAATCGAGATCTTGGACGGTGTCTGGTTGAGTTAGTCCACTATCCGGTAATCGCTTCGGCGAATTATCCTCATAAACTCTTCCACATCCTCCTTTTGGACTTCTTTTCCTTTAACAACGGGCTCCTTGGAGATGGCTTCTTTAGGAACAGTTCCCTTAGGAGTGGTAGTGGTTGCTTTGGGAATAGTGGTAGCTTCTTGAGGAACAGTAAAATTTGCCCTGGGTTGATATATTCGACCACTGCGGGTCATTTTGCTTGCCCCGACAATCTTTCAAATCCTCCTATTTTTTTTCTGGCCTTCATGTTGTACCAATAGTAGTCGTACTTCTATGATACAACTTTCAAATTAGAACCCGGTCCCTGCCTTGGATCGAACCTTGTTTTTGGTTGGTCCACAGCTGGCGCAGGGTTGTTGTGAAGTACACGCCTGACAGCAGCGGGAGAAGCAAACTTGAATACTGGACTTTTTTCAGATTTCTTCGGTAAATTGAATATTGGCTAAATCACCGAGACATTTTCTTTTGTCTTCTTTCCACATATTTATAGCAAACCTCCATCAACCATTCACTGAATATCCCTCTGCACTAGGTTACAACCTTGTGGATTATGATGACAATTACTGCAGTTTTCATGGGAACCTTTGATCAGTCCCGTCTTTATCAATTTTTTTATGAAACTCAACCAAAGGAGTTTTGACTTCAGACACCTTGGAAATTAATCTTACGTCAGAGTCTCCTCTACAACATGGACGCCACCATGGTTAGGCAAAGGACGATTTTCCACGTTAGGCTGATTGTCCTCAAAGAAGAGGATCTTCTTCTAAATCAATTCTCGCACAATATGTTGGAGTGCTATGCAACCTTCGAGGTCGTTCCCCGCAACATTTTCGTGGAACGCGCATCGTGCGTTCGGGTTGTAGTAATGTGGTAATGGAGTTGGAGGAGGACCTAACTTCCTGGTTTGAATTAGGCCTTGTTGTACAATTAAAGGGTATAAATCAGTGTAGCTCATAGGGATAGGTTGAATCTCTGACCTTATGTTTTGAAAAGCAGACCTTGGAGTCGGTGCTCTTTGTTGTTGTCGTACTTGCTGATTGGGATTTTGTTGATAGGCGTTGGGCGCCGGTTGTTGGAAATTTTTCGGGTTCAACCGGGGTTGAAGCACCGCGGGACTGCAGCAACATATTGTTGTCTCTGATAATTTCGCCGAGGTTGTAGACGAGGTAGCTGTTGATTTTGTGGGAAGTTTCTTCTATTTTGAACCCTCTCGTCATACATTATAGCGTTAGTCTCTCCTTCCTTTTTCTTGTGGAAGTTTCCTGGTGGCTTTTTCATTGTGCTAGTGCTAGTCGAACTCGTCACTTTGCCATTTTTCAAACTGGCCTCTACCTTTACACCGACAATCATAATATCAGAGAAGTTGGTCGTAATACTGCTAATCATTCTTTCATAGAATTCGGGTTTGACGGTATCCATGAACCAGTTAGCCAATTATTTTTCCGTTAGAGGAGGTTCCACCTGGGCGGAGGTCCCACGCCATCTCTACGCATATTCTTTAAAGGATTTCAAACTCTTTTTGGTCATGCTAAGTAGCTGGTGACGATCTGGCGCTAGATCCATGTTGTATTTATACTGTTGAATGAACGAATCAGACAAATCTTGGAAGCAGTGGATTTTAGCTTAATCCAGGCTTAAGTACCATTTAGCAAAGGCACCTTTGAAACTGTCTTGAAAGCAGTGTATCAAAAATTTCTCATTCTCAATATGTGGGGCCATACGTCAGCAGTACATGATCAGGTGAACTTTTGGGCAGGTTACCCCTTCGTACTTTTCAAACGTAGGCATTACGAATTTGGGAGGAAATACCAAGCCCGAAACTAAACACATGTCCTTGGCATTAGACCCAAAGACATTGTTCCCTTCTATAACCCTCATTCTTAATGACATTATGTCCATTTCAACTCGTAGTTTCTCATGCTTCTCATCTTCAGTCTCGGACCCGTCGGGTACGTCGAATATCGGTTGATGATTGTTGAAGACCGGACGAACCTGTGCCTGAGCACCAGCTTGAGTGTAAATGGGATTTTGGAAATCCGTCATTAATGGAGCATCAGGAAAGATTTAATGGAACATCCTTTCATGCCTCCTCTAGACAAAAGTTTCTCTGGCTCTAGAGTAATGTCGTAGGAGTGAGTATAGAACATCTTTGATGCTATCACTTTTGACCAAAAGAGATATTCATTCGAGACGAGACAACTTGGATTTTCCACAGCGGTCATTCCTTGCAGTTTGGGGTAACATCAGGAAAAGATAATTTGTGCTTCGAGATCCGGGTTAGCATCCTTTTCACAGAAGCAAGTTTCTAGTTGGGCTAGCTCTGGTTATTTCTCAATGGGGTGTCCTACTCCTCCACGAGCTAGGTCATACTAGCTGATGTCGTAATGACAGAGTGTAACCAATTTTCTAATCCACGTGTCACTGTCTTCCAAGTTCCATAGAGGGAATGTCTTGGGCAAGTGTGAAATAAACCACTTGCTGAGGAGTGTTGTGTAGCAGGAGAATTGCCCGAGATTGAACTCCTTCCACCGGTGGATGGTGTAGTAGGTATCAGCCAAAAGAGTGGGAACTACATTTCTGACAAGAAATAGCTTGACGGCTTCTAAACTGATGAACTTAAGTTTTCTAGGAAACAGGTATAAGCCGTAAATCAAGAAAGCTAATATAGCTTCAAAGATTCCCAAATCTCCTCGGTCATAATAGAACTCAGCTTTCTCCATGAATGGTCTCGCCTCCATTCTGGTAAATTTTCCCCTGTTATCCAACTGGGTTGGAAGGACAGTGGGTTCTAGGTGGAGGGCTTCTGCAACATCTCTTTTGTTCGGTTTTTTCTCCCTTCCATAGTTAGGTGTGAAAGTCATAGGAATTTTCAAATGCTCAGAATATTCTTCCAAGGTTGGTAGCAACTGGAAGTCTGGGAATGTGAAATAATGGTACAGCGGGTCGTAAAACTTCATGAGGGCTTGTAGGATTTCTTTGTTTACTTGTGTATCTAGCAGAGATAATAAGTCCCCATATTTGGCTATAAAAGCAGCATGATTTCTTACTAGGCTCCTTAAGATCCTTAGGTTGTCCAACCTCAGGCTTGGGAATGTAATCATGTTTCTTTGATCCATCATTACGTTTGCAAAAAAAAAAGATTTTTGAATTCCTTGAATGGCTAGCAAAATGCATAATGCAATGCAAAGATGCTAGATGCAACTAGTTTTTACAAAACTCAGAAGATAACTAAAGCAAAACCCTCGTTTCATTTATGTTTGGAAAAGTTACAACTTTTGAAATATAACCCAAGAAACATGAGGCTACATCAGAGGAGAAGACTTAGGCCCTATGGTTAGGAAATCTGACAAGAATCCTATCCGTGTGTCCTCTTCAGTCTTTTCAACACAGTGTTCTCCATCACTAACTTGTCTACTATTCCTTTCCAAGCGCCATAAGTCAGTGGGATATTCAAATACTCATGAGTACTCTACATAGTTTTGATGCTAGAGAAAAATAAATTTTCCTTTGTCACATCTCCGTCAGTCAGGCGTCTTTCGAGCCACCCAATCAACTCATCTTTGTCTTGTAACTCTCTCTGAAATTCTATCGTCTCAGCATGAAGAGTATGGTACTTGCCTTCCCAGGTGCCTCTCTCAAGCTTTGTTCTTTTAAGAACCTCTTGGTATTCTTCCATATTTTCAATGGGAATGACATAAGATTACGCAATGACAATCTACGTATTCTTCTCAAGAAGGTAAGGCATCTTGAGATCACGAGCTCTAGATTGGACCCACCGAGTGAATGGCTCAAAGGCTACACAATTCCTTTTTCCAAGGTCAGCTTTAGTTTTTTTCCGGATGTTCTTCCAAGCATCAATCGTACTATTTCTTAAACTTTCTTCCGCTTCAATGTTGAGGTAGAAGAAACCGGCCAATAGGATGTTGTTAGGCTTATCCTTCATTGGGAATCAAAATTGACGTCTAGCCAAGGCAGGATTGTAGTTGATCCCTCTTGTACTCCCAAGAGTGGTATATTTGGAAAAGTACCACAACTATCAATGTAGACTCCTCGGTCGTAGGCAATATCATACCAATGAATATCTGCTTGAGTTAGATACATAATCCTTTGAGACCATCTCTAACCATTAGGATTTTCTTTGAAAGCATTCGTTCTTGGTAGATGATTGACAACCCATTTGTATAACAAGGGTGCACAACAGCTAATAGTCCCTCTACCTTAAAGGGTCCTGTGATGAATGGAATGATAAGCGTTACCAAACAAGGTGGGTACCAGGTTACCATTCAAGAATATTGTGATAGCAGTTGAATTGACAAATTCTTCTACCTCTGGGAATAACACCAAACCATATATCAGTAGAGCCAAGACTGTTTAGAATGCATTCATACTACCTTCCTTGGCAAGGTAAGTAGCCTTCTTCAATAAGTAAGCAGAGTGAAAGCCCTTGACCCCATTTTTTGAAGTATGATTGGCTTTGACCTCAAATACTTCTAGATGGAGTGCGTCAGCAATTTCCTTCGGCGAGGGTAGCTTCTCTAAACCATTGAAAGGTTTCTTATCTTTTATGGGAATTCCAATGAAGTAGGAATACTCTTCTAATGTTGGCATCAACTGATAATCTGGAAAGGTGAAACAGTGGTACAACGGATCATAGAACTGAACTAAGGCGCTGAGAATCCCTTCTTTCATCCTAGTCTTTACAATGCTCAGAAGCTTTCTATATGTTTTCCTAAAGTCTTTGGGTACCATTATTCCTAGCTTTCTCAATTCCATTGTATCATATTTCTTGAAGTTATATTTCTTAGTGTTTGTTTTTCCAAAATCCATGATAACTAGGGTTTCGCAAAAAGAAAATGACTGATTTTTACAAAACCAGTGCACCAAGATGAGATGTTATGATGACATGATGATATGATGCACATACAACACACACATGCAAATTCTAACAAGCAAAGATCCTAGGTTCAGGGTTACAAGCATGAAGCCAGGGTATACCCTTCCAAAGGACTTGTACTAAGGTTTTCATTATACCTGTATATCGGGTTCTATCAAGAGTTCCCAGAGTCATAGATAAATCCCTCAGATGTTATCAACCAACATGACTACTCACGTGGGTCAAAAATATTCTCGGAATAGACTCGTCTGAGCGTAACAACTATTTTGGTACTACTCCCTCATAGTCTCAGCACTACGTCCTAAAAAGGATAAGTGAGGTGAGTGGGTAACTAAAAGTCCTCAGTTTACAAACTCTCGGGTTGAAACAACCAATGAAATGCATGACTACTCATACACCATCAATTATCTCAAGGAGGTCTCAACTGAGCATGGTTACATCATATACTCCCAGCAGTCAACTATTGATCATACCGCATCCTATCATATGTGCACTCAAGTCCGGGTTAGGACTTATCTCACCACTCAAGATGTCACATAAAGATCCAATGAAAATAAAACAATTATATACTTATAAATATACATGATACTACACTCAGACGAGATTCTCTTGAGAATATTATTGATTATCAAGTGATTTGGAAAATTGATAATATCCGAAAGATGGGTTGATGACTCTGGGAACTTTGTAGAACCCATTCGGCAGGTACAATCAATCCATAGTACAATCCTTGGGGATGGGTAGACCTTGGATCCATGCTCATCCTTAAACATAAGCTTGTGTTGTGTGCATATGCATTTGCCTGTGTTTGTGCATTTTGCATTCATAACATCATATCATCATATGGTTTCATGGAACTCAGACTTTGTTGTTTTTAAACATCAGAGGTCGTTATGAACAGTGAAAGAAAGAAAACTTTGAAGTACACTTACAAGGGTTTTAACCTAGATGACTTGAGAAGGTTGAGCACCTTAGTGACAGATCCGGAGGGATTTCAAAGGCGGTATGGGAAGATGTTGTTACTCTTGAAGATAAAGATGGATAGTGGACTCCTTTCTACTCTTCTCCAGTTTTATGATCCGCTCTACCACTGTTTCACATTCCCTGATTATTAGCTAGTGCCCACACTAGAGGAGTATTCTCAGTTGGTTGGATTGCCTATTCTTGAAGACTCTCCTTTTCCAATTGTGGAGGCGGACCCTAAAGAAAAAGATATCGCCAAGGCTACACGTTTGGGATTGGTTGATATTAAAAAGAATCTGATTACAAAAGGGGGAGTTTTTTGGTTAAAAGCAGAGTTCTTGATTAAGAAAGCTCAGTATTATGCGGATCATTTAAGCATGGATGTGTTCGAGGCTATCCTTGCCTTACTCATCTATGGCATCTTCTTGTTCCCTATCTTTGAGAATTTTGTGGACATCAATGCCATTAAAATTTTCTTGAAGAAGAATCATGTACCTACCTTGTTAGCAGATACATACCATTCTGTTCATCTGAGGAACCTTCACAATGGAGGAATGATTACTTGTTGCGCTCCTTTGTTATACAAATGGTTCACTTCACACTTACCCAAAGCAAACGCTTTTTGGGATCTAAAGAAAGGATGGTGGTCGCAAAAGATCATGGCTCTCACCCACTCCGATATTGATTGGTATAGTCGTGACTATGATGGGACAATGATCATTGACAATTGTGGGGATTTTGGCAATGTACCTCTTCTCAGTGCTAATGGAGGAATCAGTTATAATCCAATCCTCGCCCACCGACAATTGGGATACCCTCTAAAGGACAAACCCAATGGTGTTCAAGTGGAAAACATCTTCTTCAAATAAGAAGAAGATAGTCAAGAACTAAAAGAAAAGATTCTAGAGGCTTGGAAACATCTACACAAGAAAGGGAAAAAGGATCTTGGAAGACTCAACTGTGTCTCTTTGGAACCTTACCTTCAATGGGTTTGAAAGAGAGCCATCACACTAAGGATGCCTTATCTTAAGCAAGAGCCTATGGCTTTGAGGGAAGAACGCCCTTTGGTCTTCATGTCTGAAGAAGAAAAGTTGAAGATTGCTTTAGTCAAAGCACAACAAACTGAAAAAGCTTGGAAGCACAAGCATCAAGTAGTCGTCGAAGAGAATGCGGAGCTCCAGAGACAACTCCAGTTGAAAGACAAAGAAATCCTCTCTTGTAAGAAGAGGAAAGCACTAGAAGAACCTTATGAGCCTCAGTCGACTCCATGGAAGATAATTGTGGACAAGCTCATCTTTGAGAAGGCTCAGATGGAAAGAAAAATCGAGAAGCTCAACTTGAGACTGCTAGGGGAACCTTGTTAGGATTCATTTAGCTATTGTTTATGTTTAAAACTCTTGTAAGAGGAAACAATATTTTGTAAACCTATTTTGTTAATCAATGAAATGGCGACTTCTGATATTTGTAAATGTCTGAGTTCTATGACACCATTTGCATTCGTATTTGCATTTCTTATAACCATTCAAGGAAATTCAAACTTTTCTTTTTGCAGACAACAACATGGTGAGAAGAGACATGCTTCCGTTTCCGGATCTGAGATTAGGCCATCTAAGGATGTTGACAAGACTTGTTCGAAACCCCGCTACTTTCATTGCCAAATATGGATACCTACTACCACTAATAAGTGCTCCGGTCAACGAGCCCATGCTGCAAGCTTTGGTTGAGTTTTACTCTAAAACCTACCACTGTTTCGTATTTCCAGACTTTCAGCTACTCCCGACCATAGAGGAGTATATTGATTATTTGAAGATTCCGTGGACTTTCAAACTACCTTATGGAAAACCGAAGAAAAGGGATTTGGCTAAAGCCCTACATATCAAGCTAGAGGATTTACCACCAATGAAAGCGAAAGGAGGATGGTACGGAATGGAGGCAGGACCTCTAATGGAGATGGCCGAATATCATTATGAAAACAGAAATTTGGGCATGTTTGAAGCAATTCTGGCATTTCTGATATATGGGCTATATCTTTTCCCAAGCTGTTATAACTTCATCAGTGAGGAGGCAATCCGCCTCTTCATCATCAAATACCCGGTGAATGAGATACTAGCTGATACTTATATAGTCATCCACCGCTTCATCTTGTACGATCTCGGGCAGTTCTCGTGCTGCCTCACACTACTTGACCGGTGGTTTACCTCTCATCTGCCTAGGACTCATATCCTTTGGAGGCTTCTCACCAAAAGCGCTTGGGTTTCTAAACTCATCACTCTCAGGCACTATGACATCACATGGTATGACACCAGCCTTGGCGATCTAGTCATGATCCCTAGTTATGGAGAGTTCCCCAATGTGCCTCTCATTGGGACAAAGGGGGTTATCACCTACAATCCTGTTCTCGCCCAGCGTCAATATGGATATCCCACCGGACCAGAGCCTGAACCGGAACTGTTGAGGCCTTGCTTCTGCGAAACTGGTCGCAACCCTGAACTAGAAGCTCGTGATCAATACGCTCAAAGAGATCCTCACCTCTTGGGCATAACTCCAATGGAGAATGCAAGCTGTTTAACTTCCAGAGGGTATTTGCTGTAGTCGAAAGAAATTACCTTGACCATGTTCTATACTCATGATTATGAGATAACTATGGAACCTGAGGTCCCCACGACTAGGGAAGAGCTGAAATATGCTTTAATCAAAACACAATAAGAGAACGAAGACCTGTGGGAAATTATCCGCCAGGACCAAGTTCATGTTGAAGTCCAAGAAGGAGAAGGATCATCTTGTTAGAATGATCTTTGTTTCACCATTTCCCTGCTTTCCCTAAAAAGGATTGAAATCCTAATGTTGCATTTACTTTCACTTCTTGTAAGAAAGATCTTGCTTTTTAGCAAGGGCCACCTATTGTAATAGATTTCCAGCTATCAATTGAAAAAAAGTTTTTTAAGCATGTCGTTACATGTTGTTCCAACTTTTTTGTTTATAAACAAAAATTTGTTTTTCCTTGAATGGTTTATGCACCTGCATTTGTATTTGCATTCACATTTCATACTGCATGGGTCTTGCATCTGGGTTTCGCAGCTCATCCTTTGTTCTTGTTCAGAAAAGAGAGAAGGAGTCACGCTGAATACTCACAGATACAACACTCGATCCAGAGCTCAAAAGAAGATGGCAGATAATGAACAGAGGTTCGATCAGATGGACAACGACATTGAAGGAATCAAGGGTGACGTCAGCCAGATTATGGAAGTTCTCAATATAATCAAGGCAAAGATGGACACACAGCCTACGGTAATTTCCAAAGTTGCCACAGCAGCGGCCAATGTCACGGTAGCTCCGGTCACCACTGCGGAATTCCCCTATGGCATGTCTCGGGATTTTGTGCCACCATTCAACAATATGCAATCTTCAAGTCTTAATCCACTGTTTGATTCAACAATCAGGAATCCTATTTTCACTCAGGCGGGTGGACCCACTACAGTGCGACTTGTCTTCAACAATTAGCAACCAATCTTTGACATACCTGACAGTTCTGAAGTCGAAGATGAAAAACACGAAAAATTAAGGGTAGAGATGGACATTATGGCCAAGAGGATGAGGGCCATCGAAGGAAGCCATGTCTTTGGGTCTGATGCCAAGGACCTATGTCTGGTGTCTGGTTTGGTATTTCCTCATAAATTCAAAATGCCAGTATTCGACAAATATGAGGGGACTACTTGTCCCAAAGTGCACCTAATCATGTACTGCAGGTGGATGGCTCCACATATTAAAAATGACAAGTTGTTGGTACACTATTTCCAAGACAGTCTAAAAGGAGCGTCGGCTAAATGATATCTCAGCTTGGATCAAGCAAAGATCCACGGTTTCCAAGACCTTTCAGATGCTTTTATTCAATAGTACAAGTACAACATGGACTTAGCTCCCGACCGTCGTCAGCTTCTCAGCATGACACAGAAGAATACTAAAACCTTTAAGGAATATGTGCAAAAATGGCGCAGAACTGCAGCTCAAGTAGAGCCACCCCTTACCGAAATGGAGTTGGCAGACTGGTTTGTAGATACAGTTCGACCAGAGTTCTATGAACGACTGATCAGCAGTGCCACAACCAATTTCTCTGATATTGTGGCAGTGGGGGTCAAAGTTGAAGCGAGTTTAAAGAGTGGAAAAGTGGCTACTCCAAATGCTAATTCAAGCGCCAGCACAACAAAGAAGCCGGTCAGCAATTTTCACAAAAAGAAAGAGGGAGATGTAAGTGCGATCACATATGGGAAGAAAGCACAAAACTCCAGGAGCCATCGCCAGCAGTACCATCCATCATCGTATATAGCAGCGGTGACTCCCGTTTTTCAACCATCATCACAGCAGGGTCCCCAGCCTGGGGCATCCAGCAATCAACATCAATATCACTCCAACAATCAACAACAATACCAACAGCCGCAAGGTCAACAGCCTCAGAACAGGGCCCCAAGGGCGAATTATCAGGAAAATAGGCCAAAAATACAGCCTATTCCGATGAGTTACACTGAGCTTTTCCCCATATTGATAGAAAGAGGGTTAGTCAAAACAAGAAAATTAGGTGCTCCACCTAATCCACTCCCGTTCTACTACAATGCAAACGCTCGCTGCTTATTTCATGAGAATGCTCCAGGTCACGATCTTAAAGGTTGCTTCGCCCTTTAGCACCTTGTTCGGGAATTGATTGAAAAAAGAATTATGTCCTTTGAAGATAATCATCCAAACGTAAAAAACAACCCTCTTCAAAATCATGGTGGAGTCAATGCCATCACTGAAGAAGGTGAAGGGTCAGAAGACAAGAAAGTTACCACTATTGGTGAGATCAAGGTGCCATTGGCAGACCTACACAAATGTCTCACTCAGGCATGGACGCTTAAGACATCTCACGAAGACTGCAAAGAATGCATGTTGAACCCTGATGGTTGTGACGCTGTGAAAAAATACATTCGAGCAATGATTGAACAGGGGACGATAGAAATCGCTCACAGGAAAAAAGGGGAAGATGTGGCAGTCATCGAACCTGTGTTTAACATGCCAGAAGAGCCCAACAAAAGAGTTGTGTTCAGAAATAATAACAACAACAACTACTACAAGAACGTCCGGCCGGTATTCCGCGACGATGCACCCCCGAAATTCAGGAGGGGACAAGCCAGGTTTGAACCAAGGGGAGGATCCAAACCTCACCCAAGGGTTGTAACACCGAAGCAGGACTACTCATGGTGCGAGGGAATCTTCAAAGAAAAGAAACCAGCAAATGTAGCTAACATTGCCGGTGGAAGCAAGATGACCCGGAGTGGTCGCATCTACCAACCTCGGACATACAATGTGGCTCCTTCACCAGCAATTTCTATTCCGAAAGCTGTTGTTCCCCAGAAGCCCATTCTAGAGGCAGTTGTCACTAAAGAGCCTTTAGTTAAAGGAAAAGAAAGCGTCAAAAGTGATGAAGAAGAGTTCCTGAGAATCATCAGACGAAGTGATTATAGGGTGGTGGACCAACTAAATCAAACACCATCTAAGATCTCGGTCATGGCTTTACTCTTAAGCTCTCCGGCGCATCGCCAGGCTTTGCTCAAAATCTTGACTCAAGCCCATGTTACCAAAGATATTACAGTGGGGCAACTTGACTCCATTGTAGCAAATATCACTGCCTACAACACGCTGAGCTTCGACGACAACGATCTGACAGTTGAGAAACGTAAGCACAATCGTGCTCTACATGTGTCGATCAAATGTGAAGAAGATACACTATCCAAAGTTCTTGTTGACACAGGATCAACGCTCAACGTAATGCCCAAAAGAACACTAGCCAAGCTGGCTTATCAAGGTGCTACCATGAGGCCAACTTATCTCATAGTAAAGGCATTTGATGGATCTAGGAGAGCCGTGATAGGAGAGGTTGATCTTCCTATTATGATCGGACCATAAATCTTTGAAGTCACCTTTCAGGTGATGGATATTAATCTAGTCTACAATTGTTTACTGGGAAGACCATGGATCCACGCAACTGGCGTTGTAACTTCTACTCTCTGTCGCTTGCGCGAAAATAAGGTGCCGGCAAAACAGAAGAGTCGCCACCTTTCGTTATTTATCCCTCAGAGCGGGAAAGGAAACGATCGGAGAAACCTGACGAAAAAGGGTAAGACAAGGTCATCGCAACCATTGTCTGGATTCGGGAGTCGGTTACGCAAGGGGAAGGTATTAGCACCCCTCACGTCCGTCGTACTCGACGGGATCCTCGCTTGTTTGTTTACTTGGACGGGTTGGTTATAATCTATCTACCTATCAAGGCTGGCTGAAAAAGAAAAGAAAAATGACTCGGCAAAGCGTCACACTTTATGCCTACGTATTCTCATAAGAGAATGAGAAATCAGAGTCAACGTAGTTCGGCCTACGAAGGGTTACGGGAAAGGTTGAAGGTTGCTCGCTAGGACGTCGCATCCTATGCCTACGTACTTCCACACGGTATGGAAGATCAGAACGAACGTAGTTCGGGATACTACGGGTTATCTCCTAAAAGAAGTGTTTTTTATTGTGTTTGCGATCTCAACCGCACTAGAGACTATGACCTGAGAGGGAATGCGTCCTTTCTCAGATAGCTTAAGGCTCGTAACGTACGAAAGAAATCATTCATGATTACTGTATTTTAAACTGCTTCGAGATGAGAAGAGAACATGCCCAACTAGGAGGGAGACTATCAAGTCCTACTGTTGTCATGCCATGGATTCATCCTATGGTTGAGGTTTGAACAGGGAACTCCTAGAAGTTGTCATGCACAGGTTTCAACCTAAAAGTCTATCATCAAATCCTTATCAAAGGAAATGAGAGTCCTAAGGGATCATGTCCATGATACACCAAAACAGACAAAGCATCAGCTTAACAGTAAAATGCATGCAATGCAAGTGAGGGAGGAAATGTGTGTGGGGCTTCAGCCTCCACAAGCTCGTCTTGACCTCAAGCCAGTCATGAAACAACAGTAATCATACTGAAAAATAAACAACATGCTATCAAGCAATAAATAGTAAACTGCAATCATACAGATAAAATGAAAACCTGCTATCAAGCAAAATAAACACATGGGCAAGGGAGCTGGGCTCTACCGAATACCCGCAAGCAAAGCCACGCAATAACAGTACAAGCAGAGGGAGCTACTCAACTTCTAATGCAATCATGCTCCTAGACTGAACTTATTCTAGATGAACTTAGTCTAATGCAACAGACAAATCAGGCAAAACACACAATACAGAAAAGAGAACAGAAGAAAGCTTCAGCTCCTCCAGCAGCAACCCAGTCTTCAGACTTCAGAGATCACTTGCTTTCCAGGTATCAACCCTACAACATGAGTATCAACTCATCTTCTCCCTTAAGCTTCAGCTTCTTTGATCAGCTCCACCTTCAGGCTTCACTATCTTCAGGGATCTTCCAGTATCAACTTGATCTTCACAAAGTCTTCAGACTTCAACAATCTCCAAGGAATCATCCTCTTCAAAGCTTCAGCTTCTATCTCCAATGGCTTTTCTTCAAGTCCTAAACTCCAATCTGAGGAATCAATCACAAGAGTAAACTGGGTGCTAAGCAATTAGTTGACCACCAAGGGTGGCAAACAAACTGCTATCAGCACAAGGGATATTTCTCTCAAGAGTTCTATCCCTCAGACATTAGCACCAAGCCTTCCAAAGGAAGGGGGTGAGTGTCTTAGAGAGACTCTATATCACAGAGAAGAATGGAGGCAATCAAGACCTTCCATGTTTGAGAATCAAGTTGGCTACTCTAGAGCTCTGCCTAACTCCTATATCCTACAAACTGAACAAACAAAAGCTACAACTAAGCTCCACTTCAATGCCTTCAAAGTCTTCAATGATGATCCACAAGGTCTTTAACTCAATCCTCAAGGCTCACCCACTCAAAGGGGAAGAAAAGAAAGCAAAACAATACAAACTATGCCTTTAAGCAACACACATACTAACCATACATTCAAAGATCAATTAAAGCTACTAAAATACTATATACTACTCTAGCAAAATTCTAGGGGATTCTATACATACTTACCCTTAACCCATATATTCCCCATACACTAATTTGGCCTATAAAACCCAAAACAAAATTGTTCAAATCTACTTATGCAACCTAAAACCCTAATTTGAGCACCTAAATGCTAAACAAGCAAACTATATCAAATTTTAATCTACCAATTGTGAATTAAATCCTACATGAACTATGGTTCAATACCTAACTATGCCAAAAAGAATGGCTCAAAAATCCTAAGGGAAAGTCCTAAAACAAATCCTACAAAATTGAGTATCACACATAAACTTCTAAAAAGCTATTTACAAGAATAATATGCTAAAAATATTAAAAGAAAAATAAAATGGAATTTTATTTATTCATAATTTTCTAGACATGATTATGAACCCATAGAAAAAACAAGAATTGAAAAATATTAATTTTCCTATTTTATATGAATTTTACAAGATGCAACAAAATATAAAAGAAATGAAAATAAAAGAATAAAAGGAAAAGGGGAGGGGGGTGTTAAACTTAAAGCGCCCAGTTCAATTATTATTGGGCTGAGAACCTGGGGGGTGCAGATATTAAATTGTTAGGCCCATGCGCACTCAGAAAAATTAATATGGAAAATCAAAAGAAAATAAATGGGAGGACGGTGTAAATAGCATTGATTTGAAGGCATTTCGTTGGGCTTCACCAAAAAGGGGGGTGGGGATAACAGGTTGGATCCATGCCCAGGGTTTCAGTTTTAATGAAATGTTGCGTTGCAGCGTGGGGTTTCCCTCCGTTTTCCAAGTTTGAACAAGGACCGCACGATGATGTTACAAAGTCAATCAAGAGGAATGATCCAACGGTGGAGGGATCGTCTTCTCCAACTCAACCTAGGGTTTCAGAAAACCCTCCCTCCATGCAGGGATCTTCACCTTACTCGTTCTCCTTCGTGTAGCCATGAAATCAAATAATTCCAAAGCCAAAACTAATCTACTCATTCCCAGGAACACAACCATGCTCATAACTTTCTCTGAAATGCCTTGTATCGTCCAAACAGAATGCGCGAAAGCTAGGGTTCCAACATTTCCTTCTGAGATCAACCTTGTTGAATCTCAAATCTAATAGTCTAAACTTGTTCCTTATGTTACCCTCACCAATCTGAACCATAACATATCAATTAATGCTCAACACACGATTCATTCTTGAACTTTAAAGAATCTAGGGTCTGCCATGGAACCTTATAGAATCCTCTCTAACTTTCAGAAATCAATCACCTATGGTCTCTAATCATGTTTATCCTAGACATTCAATCTAAAACAGAATAAATAAGAAGGTAGGTGGTGTTTTGCAAACCTGGTGAGTAGTGATGGCAGATGCGGTTACACTCCCTTTCAAGGCTTGAAGCTCTCCATGATTACTCTTTTATTGATGATGATCTTTCTGTTTGCAAAAAGTGTGGTGTTGCAAGCTTGAATCTTGAGTTTGAGTGCAATTTGCATTCTTTGCAACTTCTTCACCAAAGCTTCAAATCTCCATGGATCTTCCTCTAACTCAGTATGCAAGTACTCATAAGGATCAGAAGAATGTGTTTGTGGAGAAGAAAAGAATGAAGAGAGAAGAGAATGGAAGTTTGTTATGATTTTGCAAATGGAAGAATTTCACTCTTTTGCACTCTAATCTCACCACTCACCAACAATCATCACCAACCTTTTTCTCATGGTGATCTACTCTTCTTATAGCAATCCAAAGAAGAGTCTAGATTCATCTAGAAACTTATGGAATCATCTAGAAAGTTTTAGAACTTCTCTTGTCATGACATATTGTATTATATCCTTTCATGCCTTAAACCTTTCAATCTTGTGTCAAAAACTCCTTACATGAGATATTGGGATTGAATGAGTGCAAAAACAAGCTAAACCTTGCCTTATGCCAAGTTTCTCAAAGGTTCCTTAATATGCAAGCATGAACTTTACAAAGTAACATCCATTTTAAGACCTCAAATCAAAATTCTACTTGAACCATTGTTTTTAAAATAATGTTTGGAGTCAAAATGACATATTGGATGACCCATTTTGGATTTGTACATCTCCTAAACCAAAATTCCATTTCAACTTTTTCAACTTATAAGCCATTTTTAGGTCATTTTTACCCAATCATGAAAATCCTTGCTACAAGCTCTTTCAATAACTCATTACCACTTTTCTAGGCTTAAAATCCCATTTTGAACAACTTTGATGTTTTGAGTTTTTTCATTTGAGGCTTGGAAATAGGAGATATGGCCTTTGCTTAAAATGACCTATAATCACCAAATGACCAAAATACCCCTGTCTTGTTCAAACCATAAGTTGAGTTCTACAAATCCTATCAAGGACTTCTAGTACTCTCTAGAAAGCTAAGAAGATGCTATTCAACATTCATGTTGACCAAGAAATCATAGGAATCATCCTACTAGGGCAAACGTTGTATGCAAGTTGGGTGACTTTCAAGGACCCAGATTCACACACCTCAGCTGTCCTATAATTTGTCAAAACCATAACTTGAGCTCTGCAACTCCTATCAAGGACTTATACCACTAAAATTAAAGCTAAGAACAAGCTCTACAACATTCATGTTGTGGGGAAGATGAGATATCAATCACATCTTGAGCTAAAACTGCCTGGAAGATAGGGATCAAATTAGGGTTTTTTCACTGACAAGCCCTGGAAACCCTAACTCAAAACTTCTCAAACTCATCAATCATGATGAGTTGGTCTAGGAATAATCCTTATAACATCTCCCTACATCATTCCATGATCTCATGGCCCTTGGATTAGGTCTCAACCTTCTCCAAATCTTCAGTTGACTTAGGGTTGACCCAGTCAAAACCCTAATTCTACCATTCATGGTTGAATCTTCTGAACTCTTGCACAATGACCTCTCTGGGCTTCATGATGGCTATCAAGACATCTCATAGGCTTTCTCAAAGCATCAAGTTCATTCTCAAAGTCTCATAATCATCTGAGGGGCTCCCACAACTCTCAAGCTATGAGGCACACAACCCTAGTCTCAAACAGTTGCTCTAAGGATCTCCTGAACTTTCTGAGGAAGGTATCAACTTTCAAACACTTGATAGGTGAATAAATGTTGGTCAAATTTTGGGGTGCAACAGCTGCCCCTATTCAAACGTCTTGAACCTGACTGGGTGAGACGCGAACGGCTCTCAGCCAATCAAGGTGCGAGACGGTTGAATACCGGTAAACCCGAAAATTTGCCAACTGCACGAGCACACGATACTCTGCGGGGAACAAATCTTTGAACACTGCAACATTAGCTGCTCAACAGCTGGAGAGATACCAATTTGACATCGCCGTCACTTATCCACATTAAATTCTTCTGACATTGCCTTCAGACAACCACAACACCCAACCTCGCCGCTGGAGAACTGAATCTGACATCGCCTTCGGAAACACACATCACTTTGAGAGACACTAGACATCGCCGTCGTACAAACATCATCTCTGCTGGGGATTTAAAGAACCTGACTTCACCGTCAAACAAACATTCAACCTCGCCGTTGGAAATAAACATTCAACCTCGCCGTCGAACACAAACATGATCTGACCTCGCCGTCAAAACAAACATTCAACCTCGCCGTCGAACAAACATCCAACCTCGCCGTCGGAAACAAACATAATCTGACCTCGCCGTCAAATCCAAAATACCCCGCGTCGCCGCTAGAGAAAATACAACACTGAACGACTCTGACCTGGGGTTCACCCCTGGTAAATGGAACAAAAGGTACACTTGCGTATTTGAAACTACTCCGCTGGGAATGAGAGACTTAACCGAGCACACTCTGATCTGGGGTTCACCCTCAGAACCATAACGAACATCGGAACACTACTGCACAATGATCCCACTGTAGAACTTCAACATCAGAACTATATGAAACCCTGGCCTCTGGCCACTTCCAGCTTCAGCTAGAAAAGATCTTCAAGTACTTCTGAAGATAAGCATCCTTGACCTTCAAGGATGGCAACTCTGCAGGAGGTATCTTCGACTTCAGTCTGAAGAAATGGTCCTTGGCCTTCAAGGATACATGGATCTGCCTTCAGGCAACTCCGCCTCTGCTATAGAGTATCTGTGACTTCAGTCAGGGATATAACTTCGGCCTTCAGTCCGAAAGATGAATCCTAGGTCATTCATGACCTTAGGGGATAACCTTGCCTTCAGGCACCTTCGCTTCAGCTTGGGAAATCTGTGACTTCAGTCAGAGAAGTGGTATCCTGAGCCATTCATGACTCTACGGGGATTCAAACACTTTGCCTTCAGGCAAACTCCGCTTCAGCTGGAGAAACATCTTCGACTTCAGTCAAAAGAAAAATTATTCACTTGATCGCAATCAATCATCACCTCAGGACAACTGACTTGGTCTTCAGGCCAACACGGATCACCTTGCACACAAAAGCTGCATCTACAAACTTTTGAACTTTGTCTTCAGACACACGTTGATTCATCAACAAGGAATTCTGAATCCACAGGAATTTTCTGATATTGCCTTCAGGCGTTTACGCAGTCAATCTTCAGATTAGACATCACTGTTGGAGCAAACATATCACGCTGCTAGGGACTTCAAGAATCATCTTGAACAAATAACTCCGTCGGGCACCTTCACGAATCATCCTGAACTGATAACCATTCTGGAGCAAACACTCTGCTAGGGATTCCAGGAATCCTCCCGGGGCAATTCTTGCTGGGGACGCTACTGGGGAGCTCAAGAATCGTCCTAAGCAAACAACTCGGGAAACTGTACTGAGGTCTTAAGAATCATCTTAAGCAAACGGCCCTGCTGAGGAATTCAAGAATCGTCTTGAACTAGAAACTTCGCTGGGGATCTCAAAAATCATCTTGAGCGAGCGACTGCGGGGATTACACCGGGGTCTTAAGAATCATCCTAAGAAAGCGACTTCGTTGGGGAGAATATCAGGAATCATCATGAGCAACTGGTCCTTTGGTGGAACACCTGTAAAACAAGAATGATGATAACCTAGATCATGCGTATGATGCTTATACTTCGGCGCCATGCTCCACATGGTGGGAATGCTATGCGTTTATGCTAAATGTCGTGCCATCATGCACAATGCTATGCAATCATGCACAATGATGCGATCCCGTCAGGAAAATAAATGCCGAGGGGGAAATTCTCCTGTCAAGGAGAAAGAACTACTCAGATAGAGGAATCATCCTGCTGAGGAGAACGTGGACATGCCAACATCAATCAGATTCTGTCTGGGGAATTGATCTTCGGTTGACTGTTGCAGGGAAAACAACTTCAGTTGATTACTGCAGAGGAACGAAGCTCTACGAGAACCTGGACCTGCTGAAGGAGAGCGATACCAATCGCGGGAGTAAACTGCACGGCCGCCATGGCTACTCTTCCGGGGATAACCACTCTGTGGGGAAACAACTTCAGCTGCTCAACACTCCACTGGGGAATTAACTGAATATGGTCTGATCAACTTCCAAGGACTCGGCTCTCTTGGACATCTGCAAACTCAGCTGAGGAAGGAGAAGTCATTCTGCTTCACTGGAGAGAGTACGACTCTGGTGCAGAATTTCAGTTTCACTGGGGAAGAAAGAATCATCTGACTTCGGGGGAAAATACAACCCTGCAGAGGAATACAACATCAGCTGTTCCAACACTCTACTGGGGAAGAGGGAATCATCCGACTTCGGGAGAGAATACAACTCTGGTGGGGAATCTCAATTCCGCAGGAGACTTCAGTCTGGCACCATCAGTTGCTGCATATTTCGACGTATGAACAATTTCCTACGACACCTGCACTTGTGACCCGGTGCTGGGGAAGACACCTGCTTCGGCGACTTTACTGGGGAAAACACGAGCTTCGGCACCCGAACATTTCTATGAAACCTGCACTTGTGACCCGGTGCTGAGGGAGAATACGAGCTTCGGCGCGCGACTCAGCTGAGAAAATGACGTTCCTTCAGGACGCGTCTGCTTGGGGAAGAGAATCATCTCTACCCGGGGAGACATATCAATGCTCACTATTATTGCGTTCAGATTCTGCGGAGGAGAGACTACTGAACTTTGCTAGAAGGAGGACTTGCCCTGCCTCGGGGCTGCGCACGGCACATCTTCTGGAAGGCGCTATACCTGCAACAACACAAACAAACAGACAAGATACCCTCCTCAAAGGGGCCTATCAAGGTTATTATCTCGTGACAACACTCAAGTAATTAATTGTTTCAACAACCAATGGGCCTAGGCCCGTAAGTTTATGTATGCGCATTTTATTAAAAACATCGGCGTTTTCATTCGCAAAAAAAACAGATAAATGCTAAATGGGCGAGCAGAATTGCTGAATAATATGCATTTTATTGATGGTGAACCCCTGAACGGGCAAAAATGTTTTACAACAGAGGCAAGCTCCTGGAATGAGGAAGCCGCACAAAAATGAAACATAACTATACATCAGTATGCATAAATGTCGGCAATGAGGCGTAGACGAACACCATGAGTTGATCCTTCTAAGACCCACTCGACTTCGATACTTCTCCGACGCTTCAGCTTCGGAAGAGATTGATTCAGATAAACGGCCCTCGGGTCCTCCACACCACTAAACAATGAAAGTCCACGCGGAACGCAGTCATTTGCTTATTCAAATCCCTAACTTTTGCGTGAACCGCCCTTTACGGGTTTTCAGTTCACCGGGATACCCTTTTTTGCCGAAGCCGCCCAGTGTAGGTTTTCGACTTCGCGGGTGTACATTTTTCAATATATCCCTAATTTTTGCCCGAACCTTTCATTCTGTTTTTGGTTCGCCCGGATGCCCCTTTTTTGCCTGGACTCTTTCTTTTTTGTCCAGCGGGTCTCTTTCAAGCAAAGTATTTTTTAACTGCGTCCGCGTTCACCGGGGATGCAAAATCTTCACCATCCATCGTGGATAACAACAAAGCTCCTCCCGAGAAGACCTTGCTGACGACATACGGCCCTTCGTAATTCGGAGTCCACTTGCCCCGGTGATCGGAGTGTGGCAGAAGAATCTTCTTTAGGACGAGATCACCCGTCTGAAAGCTTCTAGGACGCACCTTCTTATCATAAGCTTTCTTCATTCGGCTTTGGTACAGGCGACCAAATGCAATCGATGCTAACCTCTTCTCGTCCATCAGGCTGAGCTGGTTCAAACGATTCGTAATCCATTCTGCCTCGTCGAGTTTCACATCAACCAAAACTCGCAAAGAAGGAATCTCCACTTCTAACGGTAGGACAGCTTCCATATCGTACACCAAGGAGAAAGGAGTTGCCCCGGTCGACGTACGCACCGTCGTACGATAACCGTGCAAGGCGAACGGCAACATCTCGTGCCAATCTTTGTATGTCACAACCATCTTCTGAACAATCTTCTTGATGTTCTTGTTGGCCGCTTCAACAGCGCCGTTCATCTTCGGCCGGTAAGGAGATGAGTTGTGGTGCTCAATCTTGAAGCTCTGGCACAGCTCCTTCATCATCTTGTTATTCAAATTCGAACCATTATCAGTAATGATCCGCTCAGGAATTCCATAGCGACAGATGATGTCCCTCTTTATGAATTTAGCTACCACCTGCTTGGTCACATTAGCATACGAGGCTGCCTCCACCCATTTGGTGAAGTAGTCGATGGCTACCAGAATGAAACGATGACCATTGGATGCAGTGGGCTCGATCTTTCCTATCATGTCGATGCCCCACATGGAGAACGGCCAAGGGGAGGACATGACATTCAATGGGCACGGCGGCACATGAACTTTATCCGCATAAATCTGGCATTTATGACATTTCTTCGCGAATCTGAAGCAATCCGACTCCATAGTCAGCCAGTAATATCCTGCCCTCAGGATCTTTCTCGTCATGGCATGCCCGCCGGCGTGCGTACCAAACGTGCCCTCATGGACTTCTTCCATCAGCATACTCGCCTCTTTCTCATCTACACATATGAGTAGCACGAGATCGTGGTTTCTCTTATACAACACTCCGTCAGGATTGAGATAAAAGTTTCCAGATAGCCTCCTCAGAGTCTTCTTATCCTGGGTAGACGCACCCGCAGGATACTCCTTAGTCATAAGGAAGGTCTGGATGTCGTGGAACCATGGCTTGCCGTCGGCGGCATCCTCGATTGCAAAAACAAATGCCGGTCTATCAAGACGCGAAAGCACAATTCTTGGAGCCTCATTCCAAAAATTGACTTTATACATTGAAGCCAACGTGGCTAAGGCATCAGCCATCTGATTTTCAGCCCTGGGTACATGATGGAGTTCCACTCGATCGAAGAACGGAAGCAGCCTCCTGGCATAATTCATGTACGGCACTAAATTCGCTTGACGAGTTTCCCACTCCCCTTTAATCTGATTGATTACAAGCGTTGAGTCACCATATACGTCTAGATTCTTGATTCTCAAATCAATTGCCTCTTCTAGACCCATAATACATGCTTCATACTCTGCTTCATTGTTGGTAACTGGAAACGTCAGTCTCGCAGTAAACGGGATGTGGGATCCGTGAGGAGTCGTGATGATAGCCCCGATACCACTTCCATAGGAATTAACGGCTCCGTCGAATATCAACTTCCACTGAGACTTCCTATCTGGCCCTTCATCGGGCAATGGCTCATCGCAGTCCTTCGCTTTGAGAAACATAATATCCTCGTCAGGGAATTCGAACTTCATCGGCTGGTAGTCTTCGATTGGCTGTTCGGCAAGGTAATCAGACAATACGCTTCCCTTGATGGCTTTCTGGGAGACATACTGAATATCATATTCCGTTAACACCATCTGCCATCTGGCAATCCTGCCCGAAAGAGCCTGCTTCTTGAAGACGTACTTGATCGGATCCATCTTCGAAATTAGCATAGTGGTGTGATTGAGCATGTACTGTCGTAGACGTTTGGCGGCCCAAGCTAATGCACAACACGTCTTCTCCAGCATCGAGTATCGAGATTCACACTCAGTGAACTTTTTACTCAAATAATAAATGGCATGCTCTTTTCTGCCCGTCTCGTCGTGCTGACCGAGAACACACCCCATACTATTCTCCAGAACCGTCAGGTACATGATTAATGGCCGTCCAGCCACTGGGGGTATCAAGATTGGAGGTTCTTGAAGATACTGCTTTATTTTGTCGAATGCCTTCTGGCAATCCTCATTCCAAGTAATCGCCTGATCTTTCTTTAAAAGCTTGAACATCGGTTCACAAGTGGCCGTGAGCTGAGAGATAAACCTTGCAATGTAGTTTATTCGGCCCAGGAAACCACGAACTTCTTTTTCTGTTTTCGGCGCTGGCATTTCTTGAATAGCTTTTATTTTCGCAGGATCAACTTCAATACCTCGTTCACTAACGATAAACCCCAGTAACTTTCCGGACCGCACTCCGAAAGTGCACTTGTTAGGATTCAGCCTCAGCCTGAACTTCCTAAGCCTCTCAAAAAGCTTCAATAAGTTGACCAGATGCTCTTCCTCCGTTTGGGACTTTGCAATCATGTCATCAACATAGACCTCGATCTCATGATGAATCATATCATGAAACAAAGTTACCATTGCTCGCTGGTAAGTGGCCCCTGCGTTCTTCAGACCGAAGGGCATTACCTTATAGCAGAATGTTCCCCAGGGGGTGATAAACGTCGTTTTCTCCATGTCCTCCGGCGTCATCTTGATCTGATTGTAACCGGAGAAGCCATCCATGAACGAAAACACGGAAAACTGGGCTGTGTTGTCGACCAACACATCGATATGAGGCAACGGGAAATCATCCTTAGGGCTCGCCCTATTCAAATCCCGATAATCGACGCACATGCGTACCTTACCGTCCTTCTTCGGTACAGGCACTATGTTGGCGACCCACGGAGGGTAAGTGGTAACGGCTAGAAATCCTGCGTCCAACTGCTTCTGGACTTCCTCTTTGATTTTTACAGCCATATCTGGTCTCGTCCTCCTAAGCTTCTGCTTGACTGGAGGGCAATCTTCTCGCAACGGCAAGCGATGAACCACGATATCTGTGTCAAGTCTGGGCATATCCTCATATGACCAAGCAAAGACATCACTATACTCTCGAAGCATCTCGACCAGTCTATGCTTGACATCATTCTGCAACGCAGCCCCTACTCTGACATTTCTGACGAGCTCCTCAGAACCCAGATTTATGATCTCAATATCTTCCTCGTGAGGCAGAATAACCTTTTCCTCTTGTCTCAACAAGCGGGCCAACTCTCCCGGAAGGTCTTCGTCTTCATCCATCTCATCTTCGGCTTGATAGATCGGGCAATCGAAGTCGTAGTGAGCCGTAGAGGGTCCAGAGTCGATGTCATCTGTTATGTGGATCCTGCAATAACAAGGGTTAAGTTTAAAGCAAGAATATGCAGGTTAGCACAAACCTCGTTGCCATTTTGCTATTTTTCGAAATAAACACAAAACAGGAATAACAGAGAACACAATATTTGAGTACGAAGAAAACGCCTTTTATTTATTAACAAAATGCATGTACATAATCCGACAAGGCCCTGACAATAAAACCACTATGCCCCGGGCAGGACATAGGGTCGTACAAAGATTGTAAAAAGAAAATCATTACTCTTCACTCGTCAGCTGGATAATCTCCTTGATGGTCCAATTGTTGAGGCACTCGCCCGGCTTGCTTGGCTGAATCCAGACGTCAAGATCACAATCGCTATCCCCGTTGTCCTCAGACACTGCGTTGATGCTTTCGAAAATCACTCCGCCCTTGGTGAATAGGATCGGCCCCTTCCCACGAGACGAACTGCTAGACGAAGAAGATGAAGCTTCAGCTTCAGGAGAGTACCCCAATCCAAACTTATCCTGCTTGATTGGTATATCCAAAACATGCCTCCAGCCTGGGGTGGAACCGGCTTCAACAACGGCCCGAGCTTCTTTAAACGAGGAGAGATTCATCTCTTGCTTCTCTACGACGACCGGAGCTACCTCTTTCACCTTGACGGTTTCAAATGCTTGGCAGAGAGTTTCATGGATTTCGCCATCCATTTCAACATACTTAAAGGATGACAAGTGGCTCACCATAATGTCCTCCTCACCACAGACGGTTACTATGCTGCCCCCGACAGCATATTTGAGCTTTTGATGCAGCGTGGACGTCACGGCACCAGTAGCATGGATCCATGGCCGACCTAAAAGGCAACTGTAGGAAGGCATGATATCCATGATGTAGAAAACCATATTGAACGTCTCTGGACCAACTTGAATTGGCAAGGTCAACTCTCCGAAAACGTGGCGCTTAGTTCCGTCAAAGGCTTTCACTACCAGATCACTGGGCGTGCAAAGCAATCCACGAGTGTCCAATTTCATTAATGCCTTCTTCGGAAGCACATTAAGCGACGAACCCGTATCTACCAGGACATGCGACATGATTGTGCCTCTGCACTCTATCGAGACGTGCAAGGCGCTGTTGTGATCTCTCCCTTTAGGAGTCAGCTCTAAATCTGTGAATCCCAGCCCATTGCCAGCATTAACATGGGCTACCACCTCCTCTAGCTGATTTACTGATATCTCCTGCGGCACGTAGGCAGCGTTCAATACCTTCAGTAATGCGTTGCGGTGCGCCTCAGAACACAACAACAAGTTAAGAATGGAGATCTTCGACGGAGTCTGATGAAAATGATCTACAATCTTGTAGTCGCTCTTCTTGATTAATCGCATGAACTCTTCAGCATCTTTAACTAGCAAATCCTTCTCTGCCCCAGAAGGGACCTCTTCGATGGCTCTGCTTTTACCTTTTTCCGCAGCGTCAGCTCGGACCACTTTCTCTGCCGCAACCTCTGCTGGCGCAAACACTCTACCGCTTCGAGTGATACCACTGACCCCGGCAAGATTCTGCACAGTCAATCCGTACGGCTCAAGCTCTATCTTCTGACCATTGCAATAGACTTCGGCGCCGTAATGCCATGGAACGGCGCTAGTGCTTTCGAATGGGATTGGCCCGGCCCTGGTAATAGTGATAGTAGGCGGTCGGGGCGCAGAAATAGTAATAGGGTGACGAGGAATAGTAATGGTAGCGACTTCATCTGCCTGTCTCAGCACAACCTCCCCTGATACACTTTCAATTCTCCGGCTGAACTGCAAAATACCCTCGGACATCAGACTTTGGATACCTTCTACCAGCTGCCCACACCCATCAGGAAGTGTAGCACAAGCCATACATAACTCTCCACATCCAGGAAAGAAGCCCTTCTTCAGCAACTTAGCCTTGACAAAACTAAGCGGCGTTCTCAAGTCTTTGACATCAGTCAGCAAGTCTGAACTCTCCTCAGTGATAACGGCGTTCACTCCGCCTCCCCTATGATGAGGCATAGGGTTTTTGGTAACGTTGGGCACACTATCAGAAAAGTTAATAACCTTGGCGTCCACCAAGTCCTGCACTTTGTGCTTAAAAGCTTTGCAATTCTCAATCGTATGGCCCGGTGCCCCAGTATGGAAATCACAAGTAGCATTGGCGTCATACCCCGGCGGCGGTGCCCCTGTCAAGGGAGCCAACGTCCTCTTTTGAACTAGCTGAAGCTGCAACAAAGTGTGCAGAAGCCGCGCATATGACATAGGTGGAGTTTCAAAATGACGATTTGCCAAAGGAGCCCGGTTCTGATATTTCCTATACCCCTGCTGATTCTGCTGCTGAGGTTGTTGCTGCTGCTGCTGCTGCGGCGGAGCTGCTGGGATATTTATGCTAGCAATCTGTTGCTGAGGGCCCTTGCCCTTTCTCTGAGCATTGGTGACAGCACTTGCATCCCCCTCTCGACGCTTGCCAGCGTAGGGTTTCTTGCTACCTCCTCCAGCTGAGGATGATTCGCCTTGAATTTTTCCAATCTTTATACCGTTCTCGACATGCTCGCCCATAGTGATGAGAGCCGAGAAAGTCCCAGACATGCCACTGACCAGCTTTTCATAGTAGATTCCAGGAAGGGTAGCCACGAACATTTGCACTAGCTCACGCTCAACCATCGACGATTGAACCCGAGCAGCCAATTCACGCCACCGCTGGGCGTACTCTTTAAAGCTTTCATTGTTCCGCTGTGAGAGATTCTGAAGCTGAACTCGGTTGGGGGCCAAGTCGCTATTGTATTGATAATGGAGGACAAACGCTTCAGCGAGGTCCTTCCAGGTGCGCACAGTAGCGGGCTCCAAGCCCATATACCATTCGAGTGATGGACCAGAAAGACTATCTTGGAAGAAGTGCATCAGCAACTTCTCATCGTCAGAATAGGCGGACATCTTTCTATAATAAGATCGAAGGTGGACCCGGGGGCAAGTAGTACCTTTATACTTCTCAAAGGCAGGCACCTTGAACTTATGAGGCACCTTGAAATCAGCAATCAACCCGAGCTTGGACATATCAACGCCCAATGTGTTCTGATTTTCAATGTCTCTCATCTTGTCTTCCAGTGCTTTGAACCTGAGTCGAGCTTCAGCATTCAACTCTGCTTCCACACCTCTCTGAGAGAATACGTCATCCTGATGGTCCTCCAGCCACGGTTGAGGCACCAACAGATTTCCGATACCAGCATTGCCGTTGACCGGCCCTATGTTAACATTGGCTCCCAGACTACCATTGTCGACGCCTGCCGCATTGAGTCCGAGATTAGTCATCAGATTGCCGTTAGCACTGCCGTTGCCCCCGGCAACAGGAACAACATTCTGTGGAGCATCCACTGGAGGAGGAGTAGGCACGGCCCCGCCGTGAAGTATGCCATTACTGTCAACCCTGGAAATCAAAGGTTGAACCAAAGTACGAAGCTGATCCTGACCATTAGCGACTACCTGCATCAGTTCCATAAAACGATCCATCCGTTCACGGAGCTCTTGAACATCTGACTGCACCTGGTCCATGATCCTAGTCTGATTAGCGCGAGTTGAGTAACGGTGAATGAGTCTTTGATCAATCCTGGAGATCGGAAGCAGCTCGGAACCTGTGAACCTGAAAAATCCTGTCAACACTAAAGGTTAGGAAAAAGCCACAAAATGTATGTCGTGCGAAATGCTTCATGCAGATGTATGCGTGTGTCTGTGTGCTTGAGAGGTTTCTCCCGATCCTAGCGCCCTGGTACCAATGCTGACAATAAGAAGAGGAAGAAATCCGAGCCCAATCATGGAAACATCAATCTCACACATAGCATCAGCAATAGTCAGATTCGACACATCAAGGACCGAGAACTCGTACGCAACAGTCTTCCTGAGAGAGGCTGCAATAATACAATAGGAGGCGAGGGGTCCTGGATCGGGGAAACGGCACCTGTCACAGACACACGTTAATGGAATGCAAATGAACATGCAAACTAATGCAGAATGCAGGCATGCAATAATATATCCAGGTAACTGCTGTAGAGATTCGGTATCAACAGTCGCTGATGAGAAGGAAACCCCGGTGTAAGACTACTGATATGATCTGCTAAGAACGACCCTCTGACAGGACCATATATATAAGATCAAAATTCTGCTCTGTCGAGAGCAAATGTCTGATAACAAGGACCCCGGATGCGTGATCAGGAGATATCTGCTGATGAAGTCTTCAGACCCCAAATCAAAATCTGCCCTATCAAGAACAAACACACAGCTGCTGACGAGATCTTCAGACCCCACTCAAAATCTGCTCCATCAAGAACAAACAACATCTGCTGATGAGATCTTCAGACCCCAAAAACCTGCCCTATCAAGAACAAACAACATCTGCTGATGAGATCTTCAGACCCCACTCAAAATCTGCTCCATCAAGAACAAACCGCTGATGACGATACACTGATCAAACCTGCTCTATCAAGAACAGACAAACCTGCATCTGAGAAACCCTGGTACCAGCATAACTGATTCACTGTCAAGAAAACCAGGTAGTCTGAAGGTCAAAGTTTCCTGCAATAAACCCAGCCCGCTCACAGGTATGGACCTAAACTGACTCAAGGTACGGCATCCTATGCGTTCATCAACGTTACAGACTTTCAAAACTGACGATACGATTCCCAGAAGGAGTGGCATCATCAAGTCTTGAAGAGGCCTCACTTAGCTGAATCACAAATGATCGGTCCCCAGAGTCGATAATTCAACTAACCAGCAACCCACGCCAACCAAAGGAAGGGGCAGGAGGCCAACCAGAGGAACCTCGTCTGAGTGTAGATTTCGCGGGACACCAAGGCAAGCAAAGCAAGCGGGCGCCAACTAATCTCTACTCTAAGTCTAGGTGCACTCAAGCCCAGGTCCGGCTTCTCACTCATCAGAACTCCCATCCCACAACAGCACAAATAATCATATTATACTGAAAATAAAATGCGGGGAATAAAGTGCGAGAAGTAAAAATGCGATAAATAAACGCAACCCGACAAGCAAACACACAAGCGGTAGGATTGACTCTCTTTAGGGACGTTGGATCCCAAAACTGACTCGCTTTCGGGACGTTGGATCCCTAGGAAACTATCAAGTCCCCAGCAGAGTCGCCAGCTGTCGCTTGCGCGAAAATAAGGTGCCGGCAAAACAGAAGAGTCGCCACCTTTCGTTATTTATCCCTCAGAGCGGGAAAGGAAACGATCGGAGAAACCTGACGAAAAAGGGTAAGACAAGGTCATCGCAACCATTGTCTGGATTCGGGAGTCGGTTACGCAAGGGGAAGGTATTAGCACCCCTCACGTTCGTCGTACTCGACGGGATCCTCGCTTGTTTGTTTACTTGGACGGGTTGGTTATAATCTATCTACCTATCAAGGCTGGCTGGAAAAAAAAAAAAGAAAAATGACTCGGCAAAGCGTCGCACTTTATGCCTACGTATTCTCATCAGAGAATGAGAAATCAGAGTCAACGTAGTTCGGCCTACGAAGGGTTACGGGAAAGGTTGAAGGTTGCTCTCTAGGACGTCGCATCCTATGCCTACGTACTTCCACACGGTATGGAAGATCAGAGCGAACGTAATTCGGGATACTACGGGTTATCTCCTAAAATAAGTGTTTTTTATTGTGTTTGCGATCTCAACCGCACTAGAGACTATGACCTGAGAGGGAATGCGTCCTTTCTCAGATAGCTTAAGGCTCGTAACGTACGAAAGAAATAATTCATGATTACTGTATTTTAAACTGCTTCGAGATGAGAAGAGAACATACCCAACTAGGAGGGAGACTATCAAGTCCTACTGTTGTCATGCCATGGATTCATCCTATGGTTGAGGTTTGAACAGGGAACTCCTAGAAGTTGTCATGCACAGGTTTCAACCTAAAAGTCTATCATCAAATCCTTATCAAAGGAAATGCGAGTCCTAAGGGATCATGTCCATGATACACCAAAACAGACAAAGCATCAGCTTAACAGTAAAATGCATGCAATGCAAGTGAGGGAGGAAATGTGTGTGGGGCTTCAGCCTCCACAAGCTCGTCTCGACCTCAAGCCAGTCATGAAACAACAGTAATCATACTGAAAAATAAACAACATGCTATCAAGCAATAAACAGTAAACTGCAATCATACAGATAAAATGAAAACCTGATATCAAGCAAAATAAACACATGGGCAAGGGAGCTGGGCTCTACCGAATACCCGCAAGCAAAGCCACGCAATAACAGTACAAGCAGAGGGAGCTACTCAACCTCTAATGCAATCATGCTCCTAGACTGAACTTATTCTAGATGAACTTAGTCTAATGCAACAGACAAATCAGGCAAAACACACAATACAGAAAAGAGAACAGAAGAAAGCTTCAGCTCCTCCAGCAGCAACCCAGTCTTCAGACTTCAGAGATCACTTGCTTTCCAGGTATCAACCCTACAACATGAGTATCAACTCATCTTCTCCCTTAAGCTTCAGCTTCTTTGATCAGCTCCACCTTCAGGCTTCACTATCTTCAAGGATCTTCCAGTATCAACTTGATCTTCACAAAGTCTTCAGACTTCAACAATCTCCAAGGAATCATCCTCTTCAAAGCTTCAGCTTCTATCTCCAATGTCTTTTCTTCAAGTCCTAAACTCCAATCTGAGGAATCAATCACAAGAGTAAACTGGGTGCTAAGCAATTAGTTGACCACCAAGGGTGGCAAACAAACTGCTATCAGCACAAGAGATATTTCTCTCAAGAGTTCTATCCCTCAGACATTAGCACCAAGCCTTCCAAAGGAAGGGGGTGAGTGTCTTAGAGAGACTCTGTATCACAGAGAAGAATGGAGGCAATCAAGACCTTCCATGTTTGAGAATCAAGTTGGCTACTCTAGAGCTCTGCCTAACTCCTATATCCTACAAACTGAACAAACAAAAGCTACAACTAAGCTCCACTTCAATGCCTTCAAAGTCTTCAATGATGATCCACAAGGTCTTCAACTCAATCCTCAAGGCTCACCCACTCAAAGGGGAAGAAAAGAAAGCAAAACAATACAAACTATGCCTTTAAGCAACACACATACTAACCATACATTCAAAGATCAATTAAAGCTACTAAAATACTATATACTACTCTAGCAAAATTCTAGGGGATTCTATACATACTTACCCTTAACCCATATATTCCCCATACACTAATTTGGCCTATAAAACCCAAAACAAAATTGTTCAAATCTACTTATGCAACCTAAAACCCTAATTTGAGCACCTAAATGCTAAACAAGCAAACTATATCAAATTTTAATCTACCAATTGTGAATTAAATCCTACATGAACTATGTTTCAATACCTAACTATGCCAAAAAGAATGGCTCAAAAATCCTAAGGGAAAGTCCTAAAACAAATCCTACAAAATTGAGTATCACACATAAACTTCTAAAAAGCTATTTACAAGAATAATATGCTAAAAATATTAAAAGAAAAATAAAATGGAATTTTATTTATTCATAATTTTCTAGACATGATTATGAACCCATAGAAAAAACAAGAATTGAAAAATATTAATTTTCCTATTTTATATGAATTTTACAAGATGCAACAAAATATAAAAGAAATGAAAATAAAAGAATAAAAGGAAAAGGGGAGGGGGTGTTAAACTTAAAGCGCCCAGTTCAATTATTATTGGGCTGAGAACCTGGGGGGTGCAGATATTAAATTGTTAGGCCCATGCGCACTCAGAAAAATTAATATGGAAAATCAAAAGAAAATAAATGGGAGGACGGTGTAAATAGCATTGATTTGAAGGCATTTCGTTGGGCTTCACCAAAAAGGGGGGTGGGGATAACAGGTTGGATCCAGGCCCAGGGTTTCAGTTTTAATGAAACACTGCGTTGCAGCGTGGGGTTTCCCTCTGTTTTCCAAGTTTGAACAAGGACCGCACGATGACGTTACAAAGTCAATCAAGAGGAATGATCCAACGGTGGAGGGATCGTCTTCTCCAACTCAACCTAGGGTTTCAGAAAACCCTCCCTCCATGCAGGGATCTTCACCTTACTCGTTCTCCTTCGTGTAGCCATGAAATCAAATAATTCCAAAGCCAAAACTAATCTACTCATTCCCAGGAACACATCCATGCTCATAACTTTCTCTGAAATGCCTTGTATCGTCCAAACAGAATGCGCGAAAGCTAGGGTTCCAACATTTCCTTCTGAGATCAACCTTGCTGAATCTCAAATCTAATAGTCTAAACTTGTTCCTTATGTTACCCTCACCAATCTGAACCATAACATATCAATTAATGCTCAACACACGATTCATTCTTGAACTTTAAAGAATCTAGGGTCTGCCATGGAACCTTATAGAATCCTCTCTAACTTTCAGAAATCAATCACCTATGGTCTCTAATCATGTTTATCCTAGCCATTCAATCTAAAACAGAATAAATAAGAAGGTAGGTGGTGTTTTGCAAACCTGGTGAGTAGTGATGGCAGATGCGGTTACACTCCCTTTCAAGGCTTGAAGCTCTCCATGATTACTCTTTTATTGATGATGATCTTTCTGTTTGCAAAAAGTGTGGTGTTGCAAGCTTGAATCTTGAGTTTGAGTGCAATTTGCATTCTTTGCAACTTCTTTACCAAAGCTTCAAATCTCCATGGATCTTTCTCTAACTCAGTATGCAAGTACTCATAAGGATCAGAAGAATGTGTTTGTGGAGAAGAAAAGAATGAAGAGAGAAGAGAATGGAAGTTTGTTATGATTTTGCAAATGGAAGAATTTCACTCTTTTGCACTCTAATCTCACCACTCACCAACAATCATCACCAACCTTTTTCTCATGGTGATCTACTCTTCTTATAGCAATCCAAAGAAGAGTCTAGATTCATCTAGAAACTTATGGAATCATCTAGAAAGTTTTAGAACTTCTCTTGTCATGACATATTGTATTATCTCCTTTCATGCCTTAAACCTTTCAATCTTGTGTCAAAAACTCCTTAAATGAGATATTGGGATTGAATGAGTGCAAAAACAAGCTAAACCTTGCCTTATGCCAAGTTTCTCAAAGGTTCCTTAATATGCAAGCATGAACTTTACAAAGTAACATCCATTTTAAGACCTCAAATCAAAATTCTACTTGAACCATTGTTTTTAAAATAATGTTTGGAGTCAAAATGACATATTGGATGACCCATTTTGGATTTGTACATCTCCTAAACCAAAATTCCATTTCAACTTTTTCAACTTATAAGCCATTTTTAGGTCATTTTTACCCAATCATGAAAATCCTTGCTACAAGCTCTTTCAATAATTCATGATCACTTTTATAGGCTTAAAATCCCATTTTGAACAACTTTGATGTTTTGAGTTTTTTCATTTGAGGCTTGGAAATAGGAGATATGGCCTTTGCTTAAAATGACCTATAATCACCAAATGACCAAAATACCCCTGTCTTGTTCAAACCATAAGTTGAGTTCTACAAATACTATCAAGGACTTATAGTACTCTCTAGAAATCTAAGAAGATTCTCTTAAATATTAATGTTGACCAAGAAATCATAGGAATCATCCTACTAGGGCAAAAGTTGTCTGCAAGTTGGGTGACTTTCAAGGACCCAGATTCACACACCTCAGCTGACCTATAATTTGTCAAAACCATAACTTGAGCTCTGCAACTCCTATCAAGGACTTCTACCACTCAAATTAAAGCTAAGAACAAGCTCTACAACATTCATGTTGTGGGGAAGATGAGATATCAATCACATCTTGAGCTAAAACTGCCTGGAAGATAGGGATCAAATTAGGGTTTTTTCACTGACAAGCCCTGGAAACCCTAACTCAAAACTTCTCAAACTCCTTAATCATGATGAGTTGGTCTAGGAATCATCCTTATAACATATCCCTACATCATTCCATGATCTCATGGCCCTTGGATTAGGTCTCAACCTTCTCCAAATCTTCAGTTGACTTAGGGTTGACCCAGTCAAAACCCTAATTCTACCATTCATGGTTGAATCTTCTGAACTCTTGCACAATGACCTCTCTGGGCTTCATGATGGCTATCAAGACATCTCATAGGCTTTCTCAAAGCATCAAGTTCATTCTCAAAGTCTCAGAATCATCTGAGGGGCTCCCACAACTCTCAAGCTATGAGGCACACAACCCTAGTCTCAAACAGTTGCTCTGAGGATCTCCTGAACTTTCTGAGGAAGGTATCAACTTTCAAACACTTGATAGGTGAATAAATGTTGGTCAAATTTTGGGGTGCAACACTCTCCACCAAAAAATGAAGTTTGTTGTGGATGACCAGTTGGTCATTGTTCATGGAGAAGAGGACTTAATGGTAAGCAACCTGTCCTCATTCCGGTATATTGAAGCTGATGAAGATTCCCTCGAGACAACCTTCCAAGCACTAGAAATAGCTCACGCTGTTCTAGTTGATGAATCGGGCATAACCCGTGGGCCATCATTCACCTCTGTTCAGAGTATCAAGGCGGAACTGAAAGCTAGAATCTCATTAGGATGGGGAGAGGTCATTGAAGTCAACGCTCGAGCCAAAAATGATCGACAAGGGTTGGGTTACAAACCAACTCTAGAGGGCGAGCCAGAGGAAAGCACCATGAAGAAGAAGTCTTTGAAGGAGATATTCACCAGTGACGGAGTACAAATCAACGCCATCATTGCTGAAGATGAGGATGGTAATCTGGATCATCTAATAACTAGGGGAGGAGCAGCTTTGCACAACTAGGAGGCTGTGGAAATTCCCATCTTTTTACCTTTAAAGTAATTCACTCTGCTTGTTAGCTTTGTGTTTTCTTTAAAATTCCTGGTCTTGCCCAAGGCCTGTGAATTATTTTGTATTGGGCCACTTTGCAATTTGAAAGTCATTAATGAAAAAGTGTTTTTGTTAAAACTCTTGTTTGTTATTTTGCGCATCATTTTCACTCTTTTTGTTAAAAGGAAAAATGGCAATCTTTTTTTAAATATATATATATATATATATATATATATATATATATATATATATATATATATATATATATATATATATATATATATATATATATATATATATATATATATATATATATATATATATATATATATATATATATATATATATATATATATATATATATATATATATATATATATATATATATATATATATATATATATATATATATATATATATATATATATATATATATATATATATATATATATATATATATATATATATATATATATATATATATATATATATATATATATATATATATATATATATATATATATATATATATATATATATATATATATAAACAACCCTTCATTTGCATGTCTCTGTGTGTGTGTGTCTAATTGTTCCCAAAAATAAAACATGCAGAATACCTCCATCCACCACAGAATCCTATGATCCTTCGGCTCCTTGTACTAGTGGTTCATCTGTCTTTCAAGCAGATGAAGAGAATGATGAAGAGTTAGAAGTCCCAGAAGAGTTGAAGAGAATGAATGAGTATGAAGATGTTTATCTCCAGCCATAGAAAGAGCAGACTGAGGTCATCAACTTGGGATCAGAAGAAGAAAAAAGAGAAGTCAGGATTGGGGCATCATTGAGGCCCGAGATCAAAAGCAAGCTGATAGCGATCCTCAGAGATTATGTCGACATATTTGCTTGGTCTTACCAAGACATGCCAGGGTTGGATACCGACATTGTTATGCACAGGCTCCCCCTGAGACCAGAGTGTCCTCCGGTCAAACAAAAACTTCGCAGGTCAAGACCAGACATGGCTCTTAAAATCCAAGACGAAGTCAAGAAACAAATTGATGCAGGCTTTTTAGCGGTATCTAAATATCCAGAATGGGTGGCAAACATTGTACCAATCCCAAAGAAGGATGGCAAGGTCAGGATGTGCTTCGATTACAAGGATTTAAACAAAGCAAGTCCTAAGGACGACTTCCCTTTACCATATATTGACACTTTAGTGGATAATACAGCCAGCTTCGCCGTATTCTCATTCATGGACGGATTTTCTGGTTATAATCAGATAAAAATGGATCCAGCTGACATGGAGAAGACAACCTTCATCACACCCTGGGGCACCTATTGTTATAAGGTTATGCCTTTCGGTATGAAGAACACAGGGGCAACATATCAGAGGGCCATGGTTACACTCTTTCATGATATGATGCACAAATAAATCGAAGTATAAGTGGATGATATGATCGCAAAATCCCAAAGTGAAGAAGACCACTTGGATCATCTGTTGAAGTTATTTGAGAGACTCCGAAAATATCAACTGAGGTTAAATCCAACAAAGTGCACCTTCGGAGTTCGCTCAGGCAAGTTACTTGGTTTCATCGTTAGTCAACGAGGAATTAAAGTAGACCCCGACAAAGTTAAACCAATCTAGGAGATGCCCACTCCTAAAACAGAGAAACAAGTTAGAGGCTTCCTCGGACATCTGAATTACATCTCCAGATTTATCTGCAATCTAACTCCTACTTGTACGCCAATCTTCAAGTTGTTACGAAAGGACCAGACAGTAGTATGGAATGAAAACTGCCAGGCCGCATTTGAGAAAATCAAGCAGTACTTACAAGAGCCTCCCGTGTTGATTCCCCCTGTACCTGGAAGACCTTTGTTCATGTATATGACAGTACTAGAAGATTCAATGGGTTGTGTCTTAGGTCAGACTGATGAGTCAGGAAAGAAAGAACACGTAATCTACTATCTGAGCAAGAAGTTCGCCGATTGCAAGAGTCGTTACTCTCCCCTGGAAAAAGCTTGTTGTGCCTTAGCATGGGCCACCAAGCGTCTGAGACAGTACATGATCTGTCACACCACAATGCTGATTTCTAAGATGGACCCCATCAAGTACATCTTTGAAAAGCCAGCTCAAACAGGAAGATTAGCCAGATGGCATATGCTCTTATCAGAGTACGATATTCAGTATGTTGCTCAGAAGTCTATCAAAGGAAGTGTCTTATCAGAACACCTCGCGGAGCATCCTATGGAGGATTATCAACCACTCAAGTTTGATTTTCCTGATGAAGATGTGATGTATATTTAACGCACAAAACCAGAGCCTGGTCCAGAAGAAGGTCCCGAGCCTGGATCCCGCTGGGAAATGATGTTTGATGGAGCGTCAAACAAGAATGGACATGGTGTTGGAGTTGTTCTGAAAAATCCAACTGGAGGGTATACGACCGTCACAGCCCGACTTTGTTTCTCGTGTACGAACAACATAGCCGAGTATGAAGCCTGCATCTTAGGGTTGGAAGCTGGTATCGATCTTCGCATCAAAATCTTGGAAGTGATCGGTGATTCTGCTTTAGTGATCTACCAACTCAAAGGAGAATGGGAAACCAGGGATGAAAAATTGATCCCTTACAAAACTTATATCTTGGAGATGGCTGAATATTTTGATGAAATTACCTTCAAGCATGTACCGAGAGCGGAAAATCACATCGTCGACGCCCTGGTCATAATGGCATCAATGTGGAAGGTCCAGTTTGTTAACGAGGCACCTCTGATCTGCATTGAAAGAAGGACAGTACCTGCATATGTCATGACAATAGATGAAGAAACTGATGAGAAACCATGGTTCCACGACATTAAAATTTTTCTTCAAAATCAAGAATATCCAGATGACGCATCCAGAATTAACAAAAGAGCAATACGAAGATTGTCATCTAAATTCTTCATCAGCAACGGTACCTTGTACAAAAGAAACCATGACATGGTTCTACTTCGATGTGTCGATGAAAACGAGGCGAATCTCATAATGACTGAAGTACACGAGGGAACCTTTGACACCCATGCCAACGACCACGCTATGGCTAAGAAAATCTTAAGGGCAGGCTACTTCTGGTTAACTTTGGAGACGAACTGCATACTCTTCTCTCGAAAGTGTCACAAATGCCAAGTCTATGCTGATAAAGTGCACGTCCCTTCGCATCCTCTCAATGTGATAACGTCACCATGGCCTTTTGCAATGTGGGGCATAGATATGATTGGGGCAATAGAGCCTAAGGCTTCCAACGACCATCGCTTCATCCTTGTCGCAATTGATTACTTCACCAAATGGGTGGAAGCAGCGTCGTATGCGAACGTGACGAAGCAAGTGGTTGCTCGCTTCATCAAAAAGGAAATCATCTGTCGATACGGTATTCCTAACCAGATCATTACTGACAATGGGTCAAATCTAAACAACAAAACAATGAAGGAACCCTGTGATAATTTCAAGATCAAACATCACAATTCGTCTCCTTACAGACCTAAGATGAATGGCGCAGTTGAGGCTGCAAACAAAAATATCAAGAAGATAGTACAAAAGATGGTCATAACTTACAAGGATTGGCACGAGATGTTACCATTTGCTTTGCACGGATATCGAACATCAGTACAAACTTCGACAGGGGCAACTCCCTTTTCCTTAGTATATAGGATGGATGATGTGCTACCCATTGAGGTCAAAATACCTTCTTTAAAGATCTTGACCGAAGCAAAGCTCGATGAAGACGAATGGATAAAGGAAAGGTTCGACTCATTGAACCTCATTGATGAGAAAAGAATGACGGCCATGTGTCACAGTCAAATCTATCAACAAAGAATGATAAGAGCGTTCAACAAGAAGGTCCGTCCCAAATAATATAGGGAAGGAGAGCTTGTGCTTAGAAAAATCCTACCAACTCAAAAGGATATGCGCGGCAAGTGGATGCCCAACTACGATGGCCCCTTCGTTGTAAAAACTGTCTTCTCCGGAGGATCTCTAATTCTTGAGACCATGGATGGCGAACAACTCAAGTACCCCATCAACTCAGATGCAATGAGAAAATACTATGCCTAAAGCAGAAGACCTAGAGAGGAGATTTTGCTACTTCGACAAGATGTAAGCCTAATGATTAAAAGCTGGCGGACGCCGGGGCAGAGTCTTGTGCAAGGTATCAGAAGAAAGATCAACGTCTGCCATTCTTGTCAGAAGCAGCGAAGCAAATGAACTGACAGTTAAAAGGACCGAATTATCATGGGATTCTGTAACCTTTTCTGTTTGCCATTTTTTCAAAATATATAAAGTTCCCAAGGCTTTGCCCTTTGTAAAGTCCTTGTCTATCAATAAAATAAGATTTTGGCCAATCATTGTTATGATCTTCTATTTTTGTTATGCAATTTCACTTATTCATTAATAAGAATTTTCTTGAATGCAAAGTGTGTTGAAAAAAACTTAAGTCTTGTTTTAAAAAGAAAACGCAATTTGACAAAACAATTGAAAAGTTTTAGAGGTAATTTGATTGACAATACACGGTTCTCAAAGTTGTGAAGGTTTGTTGTCACCCTTGACCAAACTAGATGCGTCCGACAACAATTCCGGCTCTTAAGCCATGACTTCTCCTCTACAGGATTACAAGGATATTATTGGAAAGATCGTTATCTATGCCAAAAGGAAGTGTCGCTTGACTGAAAGCATTGAGACTCAGCGTGACGAGTCCTCTCTGTGTTTTCTTTGTTTTGCTTTCCTTTGTTCCTGCGGGTCGGTCTGTATTTTACATACATCATCATACCAGCATACACATTTGTTTGCATTTTGGTCTTGGTCTCTGTGTGTCTGGCTGTTGCCTTTGAGATCCTTTGATCGTTACCTTTATCTTTGATCTGTTGCTGCAATTTCTCTTCGAATTTGACGTCCTGGGGTTTCCTACCTTCTCTGCGAAGCTAGTGGTGACTAGCAATATCCAATTTACACAAATGGGCGGTTGTTACCAATATTCATCTTTGATTTGGTCGTCACCAATAATCTTTGAAAAGACTAGTAGTCACTAGCACTTGGTCAGAACCAATTATGTTCGGTATCTTGATTTGGTCGTCACCAATAATTTTCCAAACTCATTCGTCACTGATTCTGTTATAGAGCCAACCAATCGTTATTGGAGTCCTTTTGATTCGGTTTTTACCAATCTTTGCTAAAATCTAGTGGTCACTAGTGTTTGCCTCTTAAAAACTAATGGTCATTGGTACTTGAGTTGGTCGTCACCAAAATTCCCTAAAAGTCCAATAGTTATTGGCATCGCCTGGAATCCAATTGTTATTGGCACCTGTTTGATTTGGTCATTACCGATCTTTCTGAGTCTAGTAGTTACTAGTATTACCTTCGGATCCAATTGTTATTGGTACCTCTTGATTCGGTTATTACCAATCTTTCTAAGCCTAGTGGTCACTAGCATTGTTTGGAAAATCTAGTTTTTACTAGAAATATCCAATACCAGTTGTTATTGGTATACCCCTGGATTTGGTCGTCACCAATTGGCCTAAGTCCAATAATCATTGGCATCGCTTAAATCAGATTGTTATCACCGCTTTGGTCTGGTCGTTACCAAACTCTTTGAAAAAATCCAATGGTCATTGGTATCCTTGGACTCGGTCGTTACCAATCTCTCCAGTTAAATCTAGTGGTTACTAGCATTATCCATTATCAATTGTTATTGGTACATCCTGATTTGGTTATCACCAGTCTCCTCTAAGTCCAGTAGTTACTGGCATTGCTTGAAAGCTAATCGTTATTAGTGCCGAAAGTTGATTGTTACCAACTTCCCCAGCCGAAGTCTCGTGTTTTTATCCAATATTGTTTGGAAATCTCCAATTGTAATTGGAACTTAAATTTGGTTGTCACCATATCCCCAGGAAGTCTAGTGGTATTCAACACTTCTGGGAAACCATTGTTGATTTGGTTGTCACCATATCCCCATGAATTCTAGTGGTATTTATCGCTTCTTGGAAACCGAACTTTGGATTGGTCATCACCATCCTCCCCAGTAAGTCTAGTGGAAACTAGCATTGTTTGAAGCTATTTGTTATTCTGGTCGTCACCAGTGTCCCCAATTGAAGTTGTTGCTTTTCCAGTCGAGTCTCATAGAATTAGTGGATACTAGTTTCCCCGGCACGTCCGATCTTGTTTCTAACCTTTTCTTGAAGATCCCGTTTGAAGTCTTTGTTATAGGAAATTTTCTCATCTGGTTATCCCCAGTGAGATTCGTGTCCTCGTTCCGTCTTTTCCCCGGTGAAGCTTTGCTGCCCCAGTGGATTTGTTCCCCAGCAAAGTGTTCCTCATTGGGTTTCTTCCCCAGTGTGGTTTGCATTTCTTTTCTTTCGTTTCCCTAGTGAAGAATTGTCATCTTCCCCGGTGGACTTCCTCATCTGGTTATCCCCAGTGAGATTCGTATCTCTTTTCCCCGATGAAGATGTGTCTTCCCTGTTGGAATTTGTATCCCCTGCGTGAAAGATTTCCTTGAACAAGCATCTTTAGTCATGTCTGAACTATCTTGATTACTTCGCTTGGAACCTTTCCCCAGTGTGTCGGGTCCTCGTGAGTGGTTACTCGTCGTTTTGCCGTTCTTTTATATTTGCTCGTGTGTCTACATCTGTCTTGCATTCAAGCATCATATAACATCATTTAGATTCATGGCATATTCGCATTTGTCCTTTTGCATACCATCGGATCTAAGGGACAAAATTTATGGTTTGCTATATTTAAATACCTTTCACTACGATTCTATGAGGATTTTCATCTCTCATTACCATCTAGTGAAGATATTTAAATAGGGGCATCTGTTGCACCCTAAATTTTCACCCCTTAGATCCTCATCATCATTGTAGGATCATATTCGTTTGATTAACTAACCTTAACCCATTTCCAGTTTATCTTGGTCAAGATGCAGATGAATTAGGGTACCATACCGTCAAAATCGAAGCTTCGAGGGGTTGATCAATCAATGTTTTGGATTGATTCAACTTCAAACAAGATCAAATATACTCCATTGGATCAAGTATGAATTCAATTTGAGGTGGTCACCTAGAAATTGAGAACAGGGCAATTCAAGATACCCGATTAGGGTTTTCGATAAGAAAAAGTCCATTGTAGTTTGAATTTTGATTTAAAGAGTGTTTCAATGGTGGTATCAAGGTCCATTAAGCTCCTATGACTTAGTAAAGTCTATCCAAAAGAGTTTCAAGTCCTCAAGATGTTCGGATCATCGACGGTCGACTCGGTAGTCACCGATTGATCAAACGGTTGACCGAAAAGTCAACTCTTCAACAATAAGGAATTTGACCTCAAGATATAAGTCAAAAATGTTCCTAATGACATATTACACCTCCCCATAAAATTTTATGACCATTGGATCAAGGGTTAAGAAGTAATTGCAAAAATCGGGAATTAGGGTTTCGAAAGGGGCAAAACCATAACTCCTCAACCACACATCAAAATAAAGTGGTTCAAAGCTCATAGGAAAGGTCTTGGCAAATCCTGCAAAAGCCTCAAAGTGGTCCATGATCAAAAAATGCATAGAATTGGAGTTATGACAAAATTCATTTTAAGAAGGGAAATAACTTAGAAAAAATTTTCTAAGTTATTTAGCCTTTTTAAGTGATTTTTTCAGCAACTTGGAAGGGTTTTTCAACCTAGTTCCATCAGGAATTTGGAAATCCCCAAAACATGAAAGTTATAGAGTTACTTGAGGTCTTTCTAAATTGTGGTAGAACTCCTCAATAGCATGTGTGAGCAGAAAGTTATGCACTATGGAAGTTATGGTTGTCAACACTTGAAACCACAATCCAACACTTCTCAAAATTCAGATTTCACAACTTGAGATATCCTCAATCCTTGGATCATGATTCAATATGATATTAAGATGTGTAGAGGAAGGAAAATGCAGAGAAATGAGGTGTTTGAAGAGAGAGGCAAGTGGCAAGCAACTTGTGTAATAAAATATTCAAATGTGTAAGAAGGAGAGAGAAACTTTCCACTCCAAAATTGTTGCAGCTGGCTCACCCTACACTCTAAGCTCACCTCAGTCACTTCATGTCCATCTCCACTTGATTTTTCTGATCTTCTTTGGTCCATGGAGCTGATAGGAGAAGATTTTGCAAGATTCATTTAAAAACTTCACAAATCTCCCTCCAAAAGTGGCAAAGTACCAAGCTACCCTCACTCTTGTTTTCACTATAAATAGAGGCCTCTTCATTGATGTTAGATACACTAGAGCAATCTCCAAAACCCAGAGAAACAATAGCTCTCAATCCTCTTTCATTTCCTCAAGAATCTCAAATTCTCAAAACTTCCATTTTTCACTAAAAAGCTGTCTTGAGCAAAACTCTGCTCAAGATCAGTTCTACTACTTCTAAGTCCCTCAAAACCATCTACACAATCCATAAACATTGTGTAGAAGGTGTCCATACATTCAAACCACTCAAAAATCTCATTTTCACAAAAGTCAACCTTCACACCTTAGTAGTTTGACTTTCTTGCATTTTGAAAGCCAAATTCTCACTTGAACCACTTCCTACCATTCTAACACTCCGAACATCTCCTATACATCATATCTCAAGTTTCCAAGCCCTAAAAAACCAGCTGGGAATCACATAACTCCAACTGTCTTGAAAAGTGGTTTGTTACTTCAAGAGGAAGCAAGCTTCAAATCCTTGCCAAAGAAGAGGATCTCTGGGTTTCTGTTAGATCCCAATTATAGTAGATATTTGATTTCTTATTAGTAGTCTTTGTAATCGTTTTCATCTAATAGTATTTGATTTTATAGTCGAATTTTTTTAGTTTCATTTTGTTGTGTTCCAAGTGAATGGTGTTTGTAATGTTGCTGTTAGTGTGCAGGATTGACACTAATAAGAGCACCTTGGGAGACAAGACAAAGCAGTCTGGAGAAGTTGCAAACCAAAGCATTCGCCTGGCGAAGCTCAGCGAATGCCAGCGAATTTTCGCCAGGAAAGTGCTGGCGTGCTAGAGCGAGTAATTCAGATTAACTCCCAGACTTAAAAGATAGGAAGTTCGCAAGGCGAAGGTTCCAGCGAAGCTTCGCTACCGTTCGCCTGGCAAAGAAGTGGTAGCTTTCCTCATGTAAATTCCAGTAGCAAAGCCACCCAAAGTTCTCCTGGCGAGTGAGGCCAGCGAATGTTCGTCTGGCGAGTGAATTGTTCGCCTGGCGAATACACGATACCTCAGAGGGCGGTTTGCTAACCAGAGGCACTTTGAAGTGCCAAGTTATTTTTTGGTTCGCCTGGCGAATGTTCGCAGACAGCACTTCCTTTTTAATTTATTAGTTGCTATATATAGCCCATACCATGTACTTGGAAAAGGAGGAGATAAAATCTTGTAACATAAGAATAGAGCTCTTGAACCCTAAAAACATTTGTTCTTCTTCATTTTGCTATTTTGTGTGCAATCAAGGAGAAGTGGAATCACATCCTTCATTGATTCTTCGAAGTGGATGTTCTTCATCTTCTCCATTTCCTTCTTGTTCAAAGCTACCATGAGAATGAGTGGCTAAGTCCTTCTTGTTGTCAAGGTTAGGTGATCATCAACCTTTGTATCTTAATGTATTGATCTTCATTTGTATTGTAAACTCTTGGATGATGAATGAATGATGAAAACTTTGCTTTATTGAAAACTCTTTGTGTTGGTTTATGATTGAGAGATATTTTTCAACTCTTAACCTAGGTTTTCATCCATCTTTGTTTTTAAGTTAGAGATAGTTAAGAATGAAGATGTTCACTTAAAATGTTAAACTTTAATGTTATCAGTTTGATAGATTGTGTGAGAGATCAACAATGGATCAAAACGGTAAAACCCACAATGTGAGTTAGAGATAATCACATTGAGAGGATGTTGTGAATGAGTTTATTATCTAGATGGAGTTTATACATCTTGTTGATTAAGCATATGCATGCAAAGTGATCATTGAAACCTAACTTTGGCAATCTTTCTTTAAATCGTGAAACCCTGATTTTTACCGTTGTTTATAACTTTTTATGCAAGATACCGTTTTTAAAACCAAACCCTTTGTTACTATAAAACTGCGAATTTAACAACTGTCGTACGACGGCAAAATCTTATATTCCCTGTGGAGACGATAACAAAAACCCGACACCTTACCATTGTCTTAACAAAATTTCGTCGTTGCCGGGGAATATAAATTGATATTGCAAGCATAACAATAGTTGCTGAATTTTTAGTTTTGAATCTTTGACTTGTGCTTGTTAATTTGTGTGGTTTAGTGTGCAGTTTCTGCTTCTGTTTATGCAAGGACAGATTCCCGAGGACCAACTCCTTTTCGATCCAGAAATAGAAAAGACCGCGAGAATATTGAACAACAAAACAAGACGGAGGAGGCAACTTGCTAAACAAAGACAAGAACAAGGACAAAGTTCTTCTACTACACCACCACCTTTTACACCAATTATGGCAGAACCACCACCTCCACCACCAGTTTCTACTCCATGCACGAACAGTCCAAGACATACAGCTCAGTTTGCACAGAATCTTCAGAATGGAAGGCAAGCTGAGATGAAAACGGGAATCCTAGCTCTAGTCTATCAAAATCCTTTCACAGGATTAGACCATGAGGATATGTTTACTCATCTTACAAAATTCTATGAGATTGCGGGTGCAACGAGAGCTACTGAAGCTGACAAAGAGTCATTATTTAGGAGACTATTCCCTCATTCCTTAATTGGTAAAGCGAAAGAGTGGTATCTTGACCAATCGACAACTATCATGACGGATTGGAATCTTTTAGAAGAGAAGTTTCTTGAACGGTTCTTTCCACATAACCGGTTCATGGAGGCTAAAACTGCGATTGCGGTATTTTCTCAAGGAGCTAGTGAATCACTCAATGAAGCTTGAGAGCGTTACAAATCTATGTTAATAAAGTGCAAAGGACACGGTTTCGATGAGCTCACTCAAGTTCATATTTTCCGCAATGGACTCCTTTCGGTTCACAAGACCTTATTGGATGCTACGGCGGGAGGATCTTTGATGTCAAAAAGTGTCGATGATGCAATTGCAATTATTGATAAGATGGCGCTTAATGATCACCAAGGGAACCATAACCGAGGAGTAACTCAAAGAAAGCCGGGTGTGCTCGAGTTAGGGACAAATGATGCAATTCTTGCCCAAAACAAGCTTATCTCACAACAAGTGGAACTATTAACTCAACAAATCAAAGAGTTAAAAGAACCATCAAAAGTTACAGATTGCTTGTTGCGAGCTTTGTAAGGGCGAACATGACACCGGATTTTGTCCGCCTCCCAGATTTGAAGAAGTTAATTACATGGCTAATCAGAGAGATTACCAACAGAGACAACATCCACAACAACAACCATATCAGCATCCTCATCAACAACAACAACAACACAACTATCAAGGAAACCAAGGGTACCAACCTAGAGGTAACTACCACAATAACCAAAGTTATGGGGGTGGTACCTCTAGCCGTCAAAATCCGTATATACCTCAACAACCGTCGGTTGCAACTTCTAAGCTAGAAGATACATTGACGCAATTCATGCAAATGTCTATGGCGAATCAAAAAAGCAATGACGCGGCGATAAAAAATCTTGAGACTCAAGTTGGTCAACTCGCTAAGCAATTAGCGGAACAACAAGCTGGACCATCTTTCTCGGCAAACACGCAAACAAATCTGAAGGAACATTATAAGGCGATTAAGACGAGAAGTGGGAAAGAGTTGGTTGACGAGAGTGAAAAAAGAGAGGTAGAGAAAAAAATTGATGACAAACTTGATGGTGAAGTTGGTGAATGGAGTGAGGAGGAAGTAGAAAATAATAAAAAAAATGGTGAAGTTGAAAAAGAAAAAGTGGTTGAAAGTGAAAACAAAACAAATGGTGTAGTTGAAAATAATGAAAGTGAAAAAGTGAAGTTGGATGAAGTGAAGAAGAAAAGAGAGAGAAACACTAGAGCATCTAGAGGGAAGGAGGTAGTGAGCACTACTCCGGTTCAAAATTTACCTTATCCTCATGCTCCATCTAGGAGAGAAAATGAACGGTATTACGCCCGACTCATGGATATTTTTAAACAATTGCAAATCAATATTCCATTCGGCGAAGCTTTGGAACAAATGGCAAAGTATGCCAAATTCATGAAGGACATACTTACAAAGAAGTGGAGGTGTACGGAACCGGAAACAATAGTGCTTGATGCGAGTTGTAGCGCTATCATCCAACATACTCTACCGAGAAAAGAAGTTGATCCGGGGACAGTTACATTTCCGGTTACCATTGGTGACGTTTATGTTGGAAAGGGGTTAATCGATTTGGGGTCAAGCATCAATCTTATCCCTTTGTCTATTGTGAAAAAGCTTGGCAACATTGAGATTAAAGCCATCCGAATGACGTTACAATTAGCCGATAAGTCCACTACTCATCCTCATGGAGTAGCTCAAGACGTGTTGGTAAAAGTTGACAAGTTTTTCTTCCCGGTGGATTTTATTGTTATTGATATGGAGGAGGACGATGATGCGCCTCTAATTCTCGGAAGACCTTTCATGAAAACCGCTCGGATGATGATTGATGTAGACGACAGTTTGATGAAGGTGAGAGTAAAAAACGAAGAGGTCACTTTTGATCTTTTTGAAGCAATGAAGCACTCAAATGACAAACGTGATAGTTTCCGGATTGATGTAGGTGAAGAAGCCACATTTAAAGTTGCAAAACATGTTCATGACATAACTCCCATGGAGCTAGCCCTTAATGACTCCTTCGAAGTTTTCACTCTTGAAGAAGAAGAAGCTCTTGATGAATGTTTAAGAGAACTCGATAGTCTTAATGAGTTGCAACCTTGGGAAGTAGAGGAAGAAGTCTTGGAAAAGGAAGTCACAGATGAAAAGCCAATAATTGAATTGAAGGAGTTACCAAACAATTTGAAGTATGCATTTCTAGATGAAACCAACGAAAAGCCAGTTATCATTAGCAACCTTTTGACAAACAATGAAGAATCCCTTTTAATTGATGTGTTAAAAAAGAATAAATAAGCGATGGGGTGAACTCTTTCCGATCTAAAAGGAATTAGTCCTTCTTATTGTATGCACAAAATTTTAATGGAGGAGGATTTCAAGCCGGTGGCTCAACCACAACGCCGCTTAAATCCTACAATGAAAGAGGTTGTTAGGAAAGAAGTTGTAAAGCTTTTGGATGCGGGAATGATCTACCCTATCTCGGATAGCCCTTGGGTGAGTCCGGTGCATGTGGTTCCTAAGAAGGGGGGCATTACCGTTATTTGCAATGAGCAAGATGAGTTGATCCCTGCAAAGGTAGCAATGGGGTGGAGGATGTGCATAGACTATAGGCGGTTAAATACCACAACTCAGAAAGACCACTTCCCACTTCCGTTCATGGACCAAATGCTAGAGAGACTCTCGGGACAAGAATTCTATTGTTTTCTAGATGGTTATTCCGGGTACAACCAAATTGCAGTTGACTCAGCCGATCACGAGAAGACGACTTTCACGTGTCTTTTTGGAATCTTCGCTTACCGCAAAATGCCCTTTGGGTTGTGTAATGCGTCAGCAACTTTCCAAAGATGCATGCAAGCCATTTTTGCCGATCTTATAGAGAAGACAATGGAGGTTTTTATGGATGACTTCTCGGTGTTTGGGGGATCCTTTGGTTTATGTTTGGAGAATTTGAAAACTGTGCTGAAAGATGTGTGAGAACTAATTTGGTGCTTAATTGGGAGAAGTGCCACTTTATGGTAACGGAGGGGATTGTTCTCGGCCACAAAGTCTCGTCAAAAGGACTCGAAGTGGATCGTGCTAAAGTAGATGTGATAGAGAAGTTGCCTCCTCCTTCTAACTTAAAGGGAATACGAAGCTTTCTTGGGCATGTCGGTTTCTACCGGAGATTCATCAAAGACTTCTCAAAGGTGGCTAGACCTTTGAGTAATTTGCTTGCCAAAGACCAGGTATTTCTCCTAACCGATGAATGTTTAAAAGCTTTTGAGATTTTGAAAGAGAAATTGGTCACCGCTCCAATCATAGTTGCTCCGAATTGGAATTTAAATTTTGAGCTAATGTGTGATGCTAGCGACTATGCTATTGGAGCGGTGCTAGGCCAACGAAAAGAAATTTTTTTTCATACCATACACTATGCGAGCAAAGTTCTTAATGAGGCTCAAGTAAATTATGCCGCTACAGAAAAAGAATTGCTTGCAATAGTGTATGCTCTTGAGAAATTTCGGCCATATCTCATTGGCTCAAAAGTTGTTGTTTACACCGACCATGCGGCGATAAAATATCTGCTAACCAAACCGGATTCAAAGCAAAGGCTTATCCGGTGGATCCTTTTGTTGCAAGAATTTTATGTAGAAATTAAAGACAAAAAAGGGTCAGAAAATGTGGCAGCAGATCATTTGTCTCGTCTTGTCAATGATGAGGTGACTACCTTAGAAAAGGAAATCCGAGAAGAGTTTCCTGATGAAAAACTCTTCAAAGTTCAAGTGAGGCCGTGGTTTGCGGATTTTGCAAACCACAAGGCGAGTGGTTTTGTGCCGCTCGACCTAACTCCTAATCAAAAGAGGAAATTCCTCTCGGATGCCAAGTATTATGTGTGGGATGACCCTTATCTATTTAAGCTGGGAGGTGATAATTTATTAAGAAGGTGTGTTACAGGTGATGAGGCCCAAAGTATTCTATGGCACTGTCACAACTCGCCTTATGGCGGTCATTTTAATGGGGCTAGAACGGCAAATAAAGTCCTTCAATCGGGATTTTATTGGCCTTCTATTTTTAAAGAAGCAAATGCCCATGCGCAAAACTGTGACAGTTGTCAAAGGAGTGGTGGGATAGGAAAGAGAGACGAAATGCCTCTTCAAAATATCCAAGAGGTAGAATTGTTTGATTGTTGGGGTATCGACTTTGTCGGACCATTCCCACCCTCTTTCGGAAATGAATACTTGTTGGTGGCAGTTGACTATGTGTCTAAGTGGGTTGAGGTGATTGCCTCACCAAGAACGGATTCTAAAACGCTCATAAGCTTTTTAAAAAGAAATATTTTTCCCGTTTTGGAACCCCTCGGGTGTTGATAAGTGACGGAGGGTCACATTTTTGCAATGCACCGTTAGAAAAAGTTCTGCAACATTACGGTATAACGCATAAAGTGTCGACTCCGTATCACCTGCAGGCAAATGGTCAGGCTGAGGTCTCGAATAGAGAGATCAAAAGAATTTTGGAAAAAACCGTGTCGAACTCAAGGAAGGATTGGTCGCAAAAGTTGGATGAAGCTTTATGGGCGTATCGCACGGTCTATAAAGCTCCAATTGGGCTAACTCCATTCCAATTGGTTTTTGGTAAAACTTGCCATTTACTGGTTGAAATGGAGCACAAGGCCTTATGGGCCTTAAAATTTTTAAATTTTGATCAAGAGTTGGCCGGTGATAAGAGGAAGGTGCAACTTCTTGAGTTGGAAGAGATGCGCAATGCCGCATACCACTCAAGTTGGTTGTACAAGGAGAAAGTGAAGGAATACCATGATAAGAAGCTCCGAAAGAAGGAATTTGCGCCGGGGAAGCTTGTGCTATTGTTCAATTCCAGGTTAAGATTGTTTTCGGGAAAATTGAAATCAAAGTGGTCTGGACCATTCCGCGTCAAAGAGGTGAAAACTTTCGGGGCAGTGGTCATTGAGGATTTGGAGCGAAGAGACAGCTGGACAGTCAATGGTCAGCGGTTAAAGATTTATCTCGGCGGTCATGTGGACCGAGCAAGTTGTGCTTTTCTTCTTGATGTTCCAGTTTGAGCATCATGGACCGTCGAGCTTATCCGACGTTAAACAAGTACTTGTTGAGAGGCACCTCAACATTGTAAGTATTTACATATTTTTTGTTCATTTTATGTATTTTTGAGAAAATTTGGCTGTGGATTTGTGAAGTGGAGCAATGCAGCAGATCCTAAATATACTGTCATGTTCGCTAATGTTCGCCTGGCGAATGGCAGCGAGTATTCGCCCGGCGAGCCTCAGCGAACCTTCGTTGGCTTTCGCCTGGCGAGTGTGCGACATCAGTTAATAAAAAGAGGCCTTTGAGATGGGCCACCTGGGCCCATTAACCGTTAAATTTTCAATTCTGAAAACCCTAACCTCCCTTTGCCTCGTTACATTGCCTCACTCTCACATTCCCTCCCAATTTTCTCTCTTGTTTAGCTTGTGCAAATTCCTCAATTTCAATCCTAAGGTATGTTCTCTTGTTTATTCTTCTTTCAGTTTGTGCATTATTATTGTTGTGTTCTTCTACTTCTATGCTTTTATGTCAGTACAATTATGTTGTTGGATCCTTGAATGTGCTTCTGAAATTGTGTTAGGTTAAGAAACCCCTCTCTGTTTTTCTGTGAAAATTAGTGCATGAATGTTCGAATTGTTTCTGTTAATGAGAATGGGGAATAGAACACCTTTGGTTTGCATCTAACACAATTGCAGAAGTGTTGTTTGTTCTGCATTTTTCGCACCTTCGCTGGCATTCGCCTGGCGAGTGGTAGCGAGAGTTTGCCAGGATTCGCCTGGCGAACCAAGGCAAATGCAACAGATTTTTCTTTCCTCAATGTTTTGTGTTGTTAATTCCTTCTAATTTGTTTTACGTTGTTTGTTATGTTTGTGTATTTTTGTGTATGCAGAATGGGTCCAAGAATGATCAACCCTCACAAGAAGAAGGCCACTACCTCTCGTACAATACCAATCCGCTTTGACCAGGACCGCTTCCGAGTCGCTACTCACCATGCTCGCTATGAAGTCCTCGAGAGGAGGAACATTATGCCGGAGAAGAGGTTCCAGCTGAGTGACACAGGGGACTACCGCACCATTGACGCTCTGTTTGTGGCAAAGAAGTGGGAGCGTTTGATGACCCCGCTTGATGGCTACAATGCTGAAATAGTGCGGGAATTTTATGCTAACGCCCTCCCTGATGACGGCGAAGTGTTCAGTATGACCTCGATGGTTCGTGGTGTTATGGTAAGGTTTGATCGGAGGTCCATTAATCATGTTTTGGGTAATCCTCTCTCTTTGACAAGTAGCCAAATTGACGACTATCACTGTGATCTGAATAAGCATCGCGATATGGATGCTATGACCAAAGATTTATGTTTGGATGGGCGCAGTGTAGTGCGTAAATCTTCGGGGGTAGCCATTCGGTACCTTAGAACGGATATGAAGCCACTGGTGCAGCTAATTCTGTTGTTTGTTTTAACGAATGTAGTGCCGAGGTCCCACCACAGCTCAGTAACCATACCTATTGCACATTTGATCCACTCTATCCTACTAAATGTTCAGATAGACATTGCCCGCATCATCGCGGATGAGATGCGTGCGGTTGTACTCAGTGGGCGTGGCGGGTTGGCGGCTTGCAAAAATGCCCCGCTGACCTTTCCATTGCTTATCATGTCACTCTGTGCTAATGTTGGGGTGGATATTCCTCAGAGACGACAGGTCACTATCCCAGCTGCGATCGATGACAGGTATGTGGAGAAATTTTGTAGAGCTAAACCTGCGCTTGGTGAGACTTCTGGTGCAGGTACTGCTGCCGGCGGACATAGCCGTGATTCTTCTGGATCTGGTCAGGCTCCTCCTGTGTACGATCCCTTTCAGCAAGAGATTTGTGCTTATAATTGGGATTGGATGGCTGCTCAGCAGCGTGCAACTTGTGATCTTCATGACTCGATGCAGCTGTTGCAGCTGCAAATTCGTGATCCTGCTGGGAGCCACCCGATGATGACAAGGGAGCAATTCCTTGAACATGCTGTACGGCCTGTGGACAGGCCCAGTTTCGGTAGGGGGAGGATGCTGATGAGGATGATGTTGACGCTGATGATGATGAAGAGGAAGAGGACGGGGATGATGATGATGATGACATGTCTGAGGAGAAGTGATTTCTTGTGTGTTTTGTTGTTCACTTTGTGCTACAAAGTGAAGTTTTCTTTTATCTTGGAGTTTCATTTGGTTATTTTGTTATGTACTTTGGATTAATTTGAAGTTTTGTACTTGTACCTTCCATGGTACTTTTGACATTATTGGTGTTAGGCACCCTTTTATGGTTCAACATTTTTATTTAGTTGTTTGAGTTTTTAATTATTTATTTTTGGTTTAAAGTTTTATTTTAGTAAGTTTTATGTGAAGTTCTGTTCAAGGGTGGTTGTAAATATGTTAACACCCTATTTTCAATGTTTAGTTTTTTGTTGTAGTTGTGCAAGAATTCTTTCAAGTGGGACGGTGATGATATTATCGTTATCACAAATTTGTTGACAAGGTACTTAATTACCTTATTCTAGAATTTAAAATGTTGTAGAACTTGTTATGCTAGGAACAATTTTTGTACCTTTGTTTCTTCTGCAACTCTTTTGATTGATATGTTATTTAGGTCCTATACCACAAATGTAAGAATCCTCCTTTTATGTGTACATATGCTATGGATGGATGATGAATTTTATGTATGCGTGTAGTTCATGCTTTATCTTTTGTTTTTTTATAATTTTGTGAAAGCTCTAGAGAGGATCAAGGCACTTGTTTCTTTTGAGCACAACCAGTTCCAAATACAAATATACCCGTGAGCAGAGAGTATTCGTAAACCTTTTTGAGCCTAAACAGTTGAATCCTTGCTTGAAATAAAGCGAGAGTTCAAAAATCTTGTTCTTGAAACCTTGGAATTTTTGATTAATTGTTCTTTTGCCGTAAAAAGTAAGAGCATTCACTTAGGGGACGAGAAAAGACAAGTTGGGGAGAACAAAAATGTAAGGTGGTAATTTGTCACAACTCTTGAAAAGCTAAGCAAGCATTGAAAAGAAAAGATGAAAAAGAGAAACACTCGTTTTGTGAATATGGTATAGAAGAAAAAAAATAATATATGAAAATGAATGCTTTCTTGGTAGAAAAATATTGAAAAAACAAAGTGAGTTGTGAAACATGAGTTGTGAAGGGTTCAAATGAGAAACTTGTAAAATAAAGTCGAAGATGTGTAAATAGTGTACAGTGAATGTCTCTTTTGCATCGAAAATGTCGTTTCAATGGCTTTAGATATATCCCTTGTTTGTTAACTCGACCAAGCTACAACCATCTAAGTCCTATGTGATCTTGAGTTTCCATAATTTTGTTGTGAGCATTTAGATATTGTATGAATTGTATAGTATTGCATTGTTCATCATTTGAGTGAATTTTTGTCTCGCGCTTGCATGCGTGTTTTTGCTTCAATCCTTTTTTGAAGTGGAGTGTTAGAATGACATGTCATGAGATTTAAGTTGTTGCTTGAAGCATTGTTCAATTTGTTCTTAGCATTTAGTTCTTGAACATTATTTATTGTGGAATTGTGTAATTTTTTTTGCCTTGTTGCACATGTTGTGTATTTGAGCCGAATATTTTCACTTGGATTGAATTGGTCTTGAGCAAATCCTCCTTTTTGTTTTGAGAAACATACTTTGCTTGAGGACATGCAAATAAGTAGTTGGGGAGAGTTGTTAGATCCCAATTATAGTATATATTTGATTTCTTTTTAGTAGTCTTTGTAATCATTTTCATCTAATAGTATTTGATTTTATAGTCGAATTTGTTTAGTTTCATTTTGTTGTGTTCCAAGTGAATGGTGTTTGTAATGTTGTTGTTAGTGTGCAGGATTGACACTAATAAGAGCACCTTGGGAGACAAGACAAAGCAGTCTGGAGAAGTTGCAAACCAAAGCATTCGCCTGGCGAAGCTCAGCGAATGCCAGCGAATGTTCGCCAGGCAAGTGCTGGCGTGCTAGAGCGAGTAATTCAGATTAACTCCCAGACTTAAAAGACAGGAAGTTCGCCAGGCGAAGGTTCCAGCGAAGCTTCGCTACCGTTCGCCTGGCGAAGGTGCTGGCGAAGAAGTGGTAGCTTTCCTCATGAAAATTCCAGTAGCAAAGCCACCCAAAGTTCGCCTGGCGAGTGAGGCCAGCGAATGTTCACCTGGCGAGTGAATTGTTCGCCTGGAGAATACACGATACCTCAGAGGGCGGTTTGCTAACCAGAGGCACTTTGAAGTGCCAAGTTATTTTTTGGTTCGCCTGGCGAAGGTCATGGTTCGCCTGGCGAATGTGCGTAGACAACATTTCCTTTTTACTTTATTAGTTGCTATATATAGCCCATACCATGTACTTGGAAAAGGAGGAGATAAAATCTTGTAACATAAGAATAGAGCTCTTGAACCCTAAAAACATTTGTTCATCTTCATTTTGCTATTTTGTGTGCAATCAAGGAGAAGTGGAATCACATCCTTCATTGATTCTTCGAAGTGGATGTTCTTCATCTTCTCCATTTCCTTCTTGTTCAAAGCTACCATGAGAATGAGTGGCTAAGTCCTTCTTGTTGTCAAGGTTAGATGTAGGTGATCATCAACCTTTGTACGTTAATGTATTGATCTTCATTTGTATTGTAAACTCTTGGATGATGAATGAATGATGAAAACTTTGCTTTATTGAAAACTCTTTGTGTTGGTTTATGATTGAGAGATATTTTCCAACTCTTAACCTAGGTTTTCATCCATCTTTGTTTTTAAGCTAGAGATAGTTAAGAATGAAGATGCTCACTTAAAAAGTTAAACTTTAATGTTATTAGTTTGATAGATTGTGTGAGAGATCAACAATGGATCAAAACGGTAAAACCCACAATGTGAGTTAGAGATAATCACATTGAGAGGATGTTGTGAATGAGTTTATTATCTAGATGGAGTTTATACATCTTGTTGATTAAGCATATGCATGCAAAGTGATCATTGAAACCTAACTTTGGCAATCTTTCTTTAAATCGTGAAACCCTGATTTTTACCGTTGTTTATAACTTTTTATGCAAGATACCGTTTTTAAAACTAAACCCTTTGTTACTATAAAACTGCGAATTTAACAACTGTCGTACGACGGCAAAATCTTATATTCCCTGTGGAGACGATAACAAAAACCCAACACCTTACCACTGTCTTAACAGTTTCTAAGCTTCTTAGCTTGCTCAAGACTTGTCTACAAGAGGTATGTGACATTCAAACTCCTTATTGATCATACATTATCATGTGTTTGAAGGTGAGAAAATACTTAGAAGGGGGGGGGGGGGGTTGAATAAGTATGAAGATAAAACTTAGAAATAAAAACTCAAGGATATTTATCCTGGTTCGTTGAAATCAACTACTTCAGTCCACCCTATCAAGAGTGATTTTCCTTTCTCAAACAAGGACTTAATCCACTATTTAATCAACTGATTACAATAGTAAGCACTAAGAACAACTGTTCAAAGTCTTCTCAAGAACTACTGATCCTAACTGGATCTCCTTAAGGTTCTCTTACAATCAAATGTAATAATAATACAAGTGTTAAAAATGCTTCTAATAAAGCTTTATCACAACTGTGATTTTTCACTTAAGATGAAGAACAATGAAATAAGTTCAGCAAGAATGTATAAGTTGTATGAGAGCTTGTAATGAATTCTTTCAAGTATTTCGTCAACTGAAGAAGATGAATGGAGTCTTGCTTTTATAGGCACAGAAGTCCATGAAGTCTTTCACGTTGAGAACAGTGTACCAAAAAGGTCTGAGCCTTTTTGTCTTCACATTATATGACCTTTCCTAGAAGAAGAATGCACAGAGAAATCCTTTTTGTCTGTGTTCTTGTGTCTAGCATAAATAAGGAAAGAGTCGTTTGGTTATTCCAACGGACATAACTTTGAATTCTTCTTTAACAATTTTCAGCAAGAATCATCAGAGCCTAGATTGGTCAGAGCCTTCTGATGTTCATCAGAGTTTGCTGAATCAGAGTCTTTGCAGCAAGTGTGCTTTCAGCATGTAAATGTTCAGAGCAGAGTTTTGGATCAGATCCTCAGTACTGGCAGCGTTAGTACTATCAGAGTCTTCTGAAGTAACTGTGCTTGAAACTCTTCATACAGAATTCCTCATTGCTTCAGATGCTTTTGACTTCTGCTTCAGATTCTTCTGGAGGCAGTGCTCAGAATCTTCTGGAGACAGCGTTCATAATCTTCTAAGAGATGCTTCTGACGCTTCAGAGCCTTGCATATTTCTTATGTTCAGATCTAATTTTCTTCTAGAGTAATATTCATTTTAACATCTGCAGCAAACATTTTCAAACAAATTTTAGAGTATATAATTATTTAATACAAAATTTCATAAGAGTTATCATCAAAACATAGAGATATTATTAAGAACCAATATGTGTTCTAACAATCTCCCCCTTTTTGATGATGACAAAAACATCAGAAATTTTGTTCAATAGAAAATAAAGTAATTATAACTCCCCCTGAGATAATGAATCTCCCCCTGAATTGAATACTAAGAAGAAATAGAAACTTCCCTTTTTGCATGAGTATTCTTTTCAGAATCAGAGCCTGAATGTTCTAATCATTAGATCTTGCATGTTTCAGAGTTAGAGTCTGATAGGTAAAATATTATCTTGGAGTCTTAGAGTTTCTTTTAATAAATATTTCACATATATTAAACATTTTGAAACACTAAGAGTTTATGTTAGTTATAATTGATATGTCTGAAGTTTCATTTAGGTAGAGTTTATTTGAATAGTCAGATCCATTTTCTCCCCCTTTTTTGTAATAATCAAAAAGTAAAAAAACTTTTAAAAGACAAATAAAAGGAAATACATAAAAGATAAATCATGTAGAGAAAACATTGAGTCATTCATTCATTCAGAGCAAAAGATACAAAACATCAGATAAAAAACAAGTACATGTGCTCAAACATCAGATGTAGAAAAAAAATAAACTAAGTTTGTTTGGACAGAATCATCTTCAACAGATTAGTGATCTCAAATGAGGAATGTTCTTGCTTTGTCATCCAATTAGCCATGTTTTCATTCTTCTGATCTTGTTTGGACATCCATTGAGCCATGTCTTCAGGCTTCTGATCTTGCTTGGCCATCCATGACTTAATCTCAGATTGACCAGCTTCCAGAACTGCAATCTTATCTTCAAGATCTGGATACTCTTTCTTGACCTCAGATGAAGAAGGTGGGGCAGAGTCTGAAGCAGGAACATAGTCAATTTTCATAGGAGATGCAGAGTCTGGAGCAACAGATCTAGAGGGATGTTCCACAAGAGTCATAGCCAGAGGGTTTTCTTCATATGCAGATTCAGCAGTCACTTCTGTATCACATACTTCAGAGGATGAAGGAACATCTTCAAGAAGCAATGGTTCAGATCTTTTAACAGTTCAGAGCAAGCTTCTAGCAGTCTCAGCAAATCTGAGCTTCGCATCATCAGAACATACATTCTTCAGATTTGAGGCTACAGTATTGAATCTGTTGATAAAGCTATTCCAGATAGCATCAGATTCATTTGCATCCATGGTTGACAGACATCTCTTCTGAACAGAGCCTAAATACATCTTTATTTCTTTCAGAAAACTTGTAAATAAATTATCAACATTCAGCCTAGATTTTGGTTTCAAAAGGGTTTCCAAGGTGAAAGGCTTAGGTTGAGGTGATGGTGGAATGGTAAATTCAGGAATGATAATTAGAGGGCTAGGATATGGTGGTTTCTTCTGGGCTGGCATGATACGAAAGAATGGTTTGATTCTGCGAATGGAAGGTATGACAGCTTTTGGGTTGTCAAAATAGGGAACAAATGCATATTGTTTTTCCTTAATAAGAAAAGGAATAAAAGCTGATTGAGGTGGTTGATCAAAAAAGTTGTCAATATCAAGTCCAGATGGAAGGGGATCAGGTGGAAAAGGTTTATCAGAAACAACTAAAACAAATTCAGATGTTTTTGGTTCAGGAATGGGTTCAGAATTGGTAGTTTCAGAAGAAATGGGTATATCTGGTTGGTTAGATTCAAAAGTTCTGAGAGAGGGAGGTGAAAGAATATCTGGATAGATATCAGATTCTGAGGAATCAGAGGAGGTGGTTGGGGTACAAGATGTAGAAGACACTTCAAATACAGTCTTGAGAGGTGTAACATTTAGAACCTCTGTCTCAGGTATATTTGATTCAGGAGGATTGGTTGGTTCTGGTTGATTCTCAGAAGGTTTTGATGGAGGTTCAGAGATAGGTGGTTCAGAAACAACTCGTTCAGGGGCAACAGGATCAGATGCAACTGGATCAGATTGTATAGGTTCAGATGTATCTGGTTGTTGTTTTTCTGGTTATTGTTGTGGTGTAGGTTGTTCTGTTGGTTTTGTTATAGTTCTTGGAATTTGGTTTGCTGGTGTTGTTGTTGATGGTTCAGATGGTGGAGTAACAAAAGTTTTTAGTGGAGTAGTGGAAATTGGATCAGATGATTTTTGTGGGGAAGGACTTTTTGATGGTTCATATTTTTGGGATGGAGCAGGAATAGATTGCTTTTGAGTGGGAGGTGGTTTTGGAATAGAACTAAATGTTGATTCATTTATAACAATTTTAGAAAAAGAAGATACAGATGATTTAGTACCTTTAGTATTTATACGCTTGGTAGGAACAGAGGGAACTTCTCCAGAAGCTTTTCTCTTGATCTGCTTTTGTGGCTTGTCAGCAACTTTTGGCTTTTTCTGAGCAGCAACTTCTTCTGCCTCTGATTGACTCCTTTTCCTCATGTTCTCATTATATACATCTGGCATTGGTTCTCTTTCTCTTATCAGAATGTCTGCAGGAATAGGCGTTCCATCTGCTTTGCATTAATCAATATACCTCACAATAATATCCCTTGGTTCTTCAGCACCAAAAAGTGGAAAATTATCAACATGAATTCTCTTCTGACTGATTTCAGAAATATTCAACTTCTTGAGTGCAGTTGTAAGTTCATCTACAATCTTTAGTCTCTGAAGACTCTTTGCATTCAGAGGTTTTACAATGATGGATTCAAGTTCATCCTTAACTCCAGCTTCATACAGAGCAGTTACCAGACCATTCTCTGTCAAAATATCTTAAATCAATCTTCCAAAGGGAATCCATGCCCTGATCTTCTGTCCCTTATCCTTTACAGATTCTCTTGAAGCATTTATATGGTTCCACAGATGCATAAAGAGAATGTAAGGAAAATTTACCTTGGTACTCTGACTTAAACAATATATGAAGTAGAGTTGTTCATTGTTCACATAATCTGGAGAATTGGTAGATTTTCTGTGATGGATGCATCCCAAAAAAATCTTTGCCCAGATTTTATAGTCAGGCTTCAGATCCTTGAATTTGTTAGAGGCCTGTCTAGATGTAATGACTTCCTCATAAACTTCCTCCATGTCCACACGCCCAGCTGGCAGATGACATACTCCATCAGTCTCCTCATACCCTATGAGTTTCCTGATGAGATCTTCAGTTATTATGATCTCCTTTCCCAGAACAGAAGATAAAATGAATTTTGGATAAACAGAAGCATGTATCTAGAATTCCTTCACCAGATGAGGATAAACTGGTCCAAATAATCTGTCAAAATATTTAACCCAGCCTTGTGCATCAATTATTGAACGAAATTCAAACCCATTTTCAGCTAACGAATCAAATTCCACCATTGATTCACAGAGAACTTCAAGTTTGTCCACAGGGGTTAACAATGTCCTCTTAGGTACCGTGAATGGAGTTACACCCATATTTGCTGACGTAATTGCAGCCATAGTTGATTGAAATTGAGCTGCTGTAGAATATGAGGTTGCCATTGAAGAGGATGAAGATGATTGGGACGAAGGTTTAGGGTTTTTGTGAAGAGAGAAGAGAAGACAAAAATGCATAAAATTGTTTCTGAAGTGAAAAGTGTGAAATTGGTGTTAAATGTGGTATTTATAGAGGAAACAATTAGGGCAATCAATAGACACATATATCACGTTTTTACATAGCATTAAATGACAATTAATGAAAGAGAATAAAAATCATTTCAAACATTAATTGATTCTGACAATTTTGGGGGGAAAATCAAGATATCCACTATTCAAACCATACCTCAGATGTCTCTTCAGTAGTGTACACGCAATCTTTTCAGATTCAGAGTGACACGTGTTTGCTTGCATGTGCTTCTGAATTCTCTTGAGAAATGAAACGTTAGCCAACGTTCAGATCCTCTAAGATTGGTTAGTTCAGATACACACAAATAATAATAAATCAACTAAATAATAGATGAAATACTTCAGAGTTTTAAACATTTTACATCTGATGCTTCTGATAAATATCATTCTGGACAGAAATCCATACCAATATTTTTCAGAATAAATTTAAACTTATCTTCAGCAAGGGGTTTTGTGAAAATATCTGCCCATTGATGATCGGTATCAACAAAGGCTAAGTTTATAATACCCTTCTGAACATAGTCTCTGATGAAATGATGTTTAATTTCTATATGTTTTGCCTTAGAGTGTAAAATAGGGTTTTTAGATAAGTATATAGCAGAAGTATTATCACAGAATATAGAAATGTTACTTTCAAATATCTGATAGTCTTCTAGCTCACTTTTCATCCAGAGCATCTGCGTGCTACATCCAGCAGCAGCAATATATTCTGCCTCTGTAGTTGATAGTGCAATTGTGGGTTGCTTCTTGTTGTACCAAGAGATTAGATTTCTTCCTAGAAATTGACAACTTCCAGAAGTACTTTTTCTTTCCACTTTGTCTCCAGCATAATCAGCATCACAGAATCCAACTAATTTGAAATCATCATATTTTCTGTAACACAAATCCACATTAGAAGTACCTTTCAGATACCTTAGAATCCTCTTAACAGCTGTTAAGTGTGATTCTCTAGGATCTGATTGGAATCTTGCACACAAGCATACACTGAACAAAATGTCAGGTCTAGAAGCAGTTAAGTAGAGAAGAGATCCAATCATACCTCTGTAGAGTTTCTGATCTACTTTCTTACATACCTCTTCCTTACCAAGTGTACTAGTTGGATGCATGGGAGTCTTTGCCATCTTACTATCAGTCATGTTAAATTTCTCCAGAAGTTCTTTAACATATTTGGTCTGATGAATGTAAGTGCACTCTGGAGTTTGGTTGACTTGAATTCCCATAAAGAATCTCAATTATCCCATCATGCTCATTTCAAATTCTTCCTGCATACATGAGCAAACTCCTTTCCCAACATAACATTGGTAGATCCAAATATAATATCATCCACATATATTTGACAAATTAGAAGATGTTTCTTAAATGTTTTACAAAAGAGTGTTGTGTCCACTTTGCCTCTGATGAAAATTTTCTCCAGAAGAAAATTGCTTAACCTCTCATACCAAGCTCTGGGAGCTTGTTTTAAACCATAGAGAGATTTCTTTAGTTTAAAGACATATTCTGGAAATTTTTCACTCTCAAAACCAGGAGGTTGGTGAACATAAACTTCTTCTTCTATAATACTATTTAGAAAGGCACTTTTAACATCCATCTGATATAGAGTGATGTTATACTGTGCAGCAAAAGAAATGTGTAAACGAATAGACTCTAACCTTGCTACAGGAGCATAAGTCTCTGTATAATCAATTCCTTCTTGCTGGCTGTAACCTTGAGCAACAAGCCTTGCCTTATTTCTTTCAACTTCTCCTTTCTCATTAAGCTTGTCTCTGAAGACCCATTTAGTTCCAATTATGTTGAATCCTTTTGGTCTTGGAACTAAATCCCACACATCATTTCTTGTGAATTGATTTAGCTCTTCTTGCATGGCAATAATCCAGTCATTGTCTTGCAGAGCTTCATCCACAAAAGTTGGTTCAATTACTAACACCAACCCAAATAATGATGCTTCAGATGATCTGAGGAAAAATCATGTTATGATGGGGTCATCCTTCTTTCCAATGATTACATCCTCTGGATGAGAGGTTTTGATTCTGGAAGATGATCCTCTAACAGTTGATTCTTTAGAAATGTTCAAGTTGTTCATCTAAGAAGTTAAAGGAATTGCATCTGGCGTTGCTTCAGGTTCCTTCATTTGAGCTTTGTCTGCCTCTGTGTTGCACCCCAAAATTTGCCCAACATTTCTTTACCTAGCTTATGTTTCATTTAATTCACATTAGCATTATCATTTGCATCTCATTGACATGTATGCAGGAGATCAAGAGTTATGATTACCAATCAAGAGCTATAAAAGACTATGAAGCTAGCTAAGAAGGTTATTTAGATGTTCAAGGGTTGATATCCTTGTCAGAGAAGTTAAAAGAGCCTCATAGAGAGCGATTGAAACCAAGAGTGTGTGTCTCCTAACTTGAGAGTTGTGGAAAGCCATTAGATGATTCTGAGGCCATTAAGTGGGACTTGAGGTCTTGAGAGAGATCATGAGAAGTGTTGAAGATCACTTTGACGCCTAGACAGGTTATTGTGCAAGATTAAGAAGCCTTAGCCATGAGTGGTGCAGCTAGGGTTTGACCGGGTCAACCCTAAGTCAACTGAGGATTTGAAGGAGGTTGAGACCTAATCCAAGATCCATGTGATCATGTATTGATACATAGAGATGTTATAAGGATTATTACAAGGTTAACTCATCATGATTGGAGAGTTTGAGAAGTTTCAGGCTAGGGTTTCTAAGACTTGACAGTGTAAAATCCCCTAGCTTGACCCCTGACTTCAAGACTGTTTAACTCAAGATATGATTGTCATCTCATCTTGACCCTAACATGATTGTTGTAGAGAATGATTTTAGCTTTAATTTGAGTACTAGAAGTCCTTGATAGGGTTTATAGAACTCAAGTTATGAGTCGGACAAGTTACAGGTCATCTGAGGCATTTGAATTTGGAGCTTGAAAGTTACCCAACTTGCATGACATTTTTGCCCTAGAAGGATGATTCATATGAACTTTTGGTCAACATGAATGTTGTTCCTTATTCTCTTAGATTTCCATATAGTACTAGAAGTCCATGATTGGATTTATAGAACTCAAGTTATGGCTTTGACAAGTCAAGGGTATTTTGGGTATTTGGGCATTACAGGTAATTTTGAAGCATAAGTCAATTTCACCATCTTGCAAGCCTCAAATGGATTTTTGTTCAACATGAAAGTTGTTCAAAATGATGTTTTTAGCTTGTCTAAGTATCAAGAGTCCATTGGTATGGATTATGTCAAGCATTGGTTGAAGAAAGTTCATATAAAGGCCATTTTAATGAATTAAAAGGTGAAAATTCAAAGTAATTGGAAATAACATGTCTTCAAGTCAAATTTGTAGTCATTTTGAATGGAATTGATGTTCTAAAGAGATTGGCATTATTACATTTTTTATTTGAAGTGCTTAACATGGCCATTTGGAAGATTGCTTCACAAGTAAGAAACATATCCAACACATTCCATGGATTGAAATCAAGGGATGAGAACCACTTCACTACATTCCACAAGGGTTAAGTGAATCATTGGGGATGATTTTGGAGAGTGAACAAGGCTTGAATGCACATATCAACATTGAAATTTTGAAAGAAAATGAAAATCCAAAATCCACAAATGGGCTTGGTTTGGGCCTCCAACTTGTTGAAACAGAATATAAATATGATTTAGAACAGTTTAGGAAGCTTCTAGTGCCAAAATTCGTGGAGAAGCCATTGATGCAAAGTGAAGAAGAAAGCTTGAAATTGAGATTTGGTTTTTGAGAATCAGAAGTTTTCAGCAGGAATTGAGTATCAAGAATCATTCACCATTGATCACTGAAGGTTTCTGCACGATTTGGAAGAGAATTGAAGCTTGAATCCACTGCAATCAAAGATCAAAGCCAGGTTTTAACATCTTGAATTTTCTCTCTGTTTATGTATTTTTAATGAGTTAGAAGCATGCAGTTAGGTTCTACTCATGATCTAGATGGATTCTGGATGCTTAATTTGAACTTTAGAGACAATTTAGGGTTGACACCATTTTCGGTTGAGAGTGCTATTTTCTGATCCTGGCGTTTTTAGAATGAATGAATGGTATGGTTGAATTCCTGGTGAGATTTAGGGCAAGTTTCATCTAGAGATCGTGGCGAATGGTTGAGTGTAGAGAGACTTAGGGTTGTGCAAGGGAGGCCGGAAAAGCCACAGGCGACGGCTCTGGTTCGCGCGCAGGTTTGAGATTTGCAGAGATTTGAAATGAGGAAGATGATATCCTATCCGTTCGTGCATGATGAAGACTTTGACTCAGGCTTCCATCCAAGCGCCCTCGTCGCGCCACGTACCCTCCCCTTAAAACACAGTGTTTCGTTTGTGAGAAACTCAGGCGTTATTTCTTCACTGTGTGAACCAAGAGAGCGTAGGTTTGATACCTCACGCGTGTACTTTTTCTTTTAATTTGAGAACTGAATAAGCTGAAGTGAATAATTCAAAGCGTTGGGCTTCATGATCCTGCTGCTACGCACACCACCTACCAGGCCCAACATGATTTTAACGTGCAAATTGGTTACTTAGTGCACCCTTCCCTAGTTTTTCTCTTTGAACTGAGTTGATACTCAGATGGGCCTAGTACCCAGTTGCTATCCACACACCCCCTTTTGGCCCAACCCAGAGACTGAACTGAAGTTCATTGCTATTCACCATGCGCTTTTGTTTATTTTCCCATTCTTTTTCTTATTTTCTTTATTTTTGGCTTGTTTGATTTTAATTCATAAAAAATATGAAAATTGATCATAAAATCTTGAGATTTTTTCCTCTGAATCTTGAATGTGTCTAGAAATTTTAGAAATAGAAAAAATCATGATTAACATTTATTTTCATTTTATTAGATTTTTCTACATTTTTATTGACATAAAAATTGTAATAATTGCTTCATCTGTTTGTTGAATTTTGTTTGAGCAATTGGTATAGTTTCTTGGCTGGATTCTTGGCTTCTGATTAGGTTAGATATGCATGATCCTCTAGACTTTTTCTCACATTTTTGTGATGATTTTAGGTGCTGTTTTAGGACTAGAACTTTAGGAGCTCCCTTTTAGGGTTTAGTTGTGATACCTTGAGGTTTAGGATTTTATTAGTTGATTTAGAAGTTTAATTAGGTCCTGATTTTTTTAACTGTAGGTCATTAGCAAATGCACGTTCCCATAGAAAAATATTTATATTTTTAAAATGTGTTCTGATATTTTAGATAGAATATTCAAATTGATTGTTCATTTGGTGTTTCAATTTTGGTGATTGATTTGGAATGAACTCAAAGTGGGCTTCCTTGCATAATGGGCTTCTGGTTCTTATTGGAGGATATCATGGACATGATGAAGCTTGTGTGAAGTGTCTGGTGGAGCTTGGATTGGAGCTTTTCCTTCCTTTTTGTTAGCTTTGTGTAGCTTGTAATATTAGGGCTTTAGGAGAGAGCTTTAGAAATATATTTTTCTTCAAATAATGGTTGGTTTCATTCCCATTCCATTCCCATCCTATGATTCAAATTCTTCATGTTAAAAGTCTCATATCTCCTTAGTAGGGATGTGTGACATTTACAATGAGTAGAACTTTTGAGGATGCCTTTCTCTGATGACTGGTTGAGTGTCAGATGGGATTCCTTGGGTTTCCTGTCTGCTTCCCATTATCAAATAATTATCTTGTTGATTCTCTTCATTCTTGGTGGAGCCTATTGAAGATTGAAGCTTGAAGATGGAGTATCCCTTTCATTTTCTTGAAGATGATGGACTTGAAGAACAATTACAGACTGTGGACTGGATTGCTGTCAGAAGATTGCTTTGCTGTGAAGTTGTTGATCTGTTTCCCTGTTTGTCTGTTTTCGTTTTGTGCAACTGTATTGATGTGACTTGATTGGGGTGATGCATTCAGATTAGGTCATGTAGTTGAATAAGCCTAAGATCATCCTAAGGTTTGAGCTTCTCCCCTTGCTTGTATTGCATTAGAGGTTGAGTTTCTCCCTCTGCTTGTGTTTTTACTGTATGGCTTTGCTTGCTGGTATTTGGTAGAGCTTAGCTCCCTTGCCTATATGGTTTGTGGCCTTTGTACCTTGTTTGCTTAGAAGTTGAGCTTGGCTTCTTCTGCTTGGTTGTTGCATACATGCATTTTATTTACAGTCGTTTACTGTTTACTGTTTAAGCTGATGCTTTATCTATTTCTGTATATCATTGACATGATCCCCTATGAATCTCACTTCCTTTGATAAGGAAGTGATGATTAGAACTTTAGGCTGAAACCTATGCATGATAACTTCTAGGATTTCCCTGTTTCAAACCTTAACCATAGGATGAATCCTTGGCATGACAACTGTTAGGACTTGATAGTCTCCCCGTAGTTGTCCATCTCTCTTCTCATCTCAAAACAAATTAAAATACAGTAATAAAGGTTAACTGATGTTGTACGTTACGAGCCTTAAGCTATTTGAGAAAGGATTGTTGAAGGGTCACTCTTCAACAGTCTGGATGTTTAGTATGGTACCCTTAGGGTGACATGCGACGCATTCACTCTCAAATCATAGTCTCTAGTGCGATATTGGTTGCAAACATCCATAAAAAATAGTTCTTCCGTAAAAGACAGAAAACAAACTTCAAACCTTTTTGCCCCATGGGCCCATAATTCAAAGGAAGCTTTTCTGAAGAAAAGAGTGTCGTTAACTCCCAGTTCTACCGCAAACGGTAACGCACAAGTCTCTGACGAGCAAGCTGCATACGCCAAACTGCTGAAACTGTTTGTTAACCCTACTCGAAAAAACAGATGAATCTGAACCCTCGTAATCCGTATTATCCCGAACTATGTAAGCTCTGATCTCTCATATATGTTGAGAGTACGTAGGCACAATACTGATGTATTGGCGAGCCACCTTCCCCCATCCGTTTACTCGTAGTTAGCCGAACTACGCTGACTCTGATTTCTCATTCTCTGATGAGAATACGTAGGCATAAAGCGCGACGCTTTGCCGAGTCATTTTTTTTCTTTTCAAACCAGCCTTGATAGGTAGATAGTAAATAGACCCATCAGATAAACACAACAAGCATGGATCCCATCGAGTACGATGAACGTGAGGGGTGCTAATACCTTCCCCTTGTGTAACCGACTCCCGAACCCAGACAACGGTTGCAATGAACTTGTCTTATACCTTTTCGTCAAGTTTTTCCGATCGTTTCCTTTCCCGTTCTGAGGGATAAATAACGAAAGGTGGCGACTCTTCTGTTTTGCCGGCACCTTATTTTCGTGGTAGCGACACTCTGAGCCTTCAGAGTCTGTGAGAATTACTTCTCTATCTACAGAACTTTCAAACTGCTTTGGTTTTTCAATGCCAAGCTTATCATCAAATATAACATGAATAGATTCTTCCACAATCCTTGTTTCAGTATTGTATACTCTGTAGCCTTTAGAGCGTTCAGAATACCCAAGCATGAAACACTTATGTGCTTTAGAATCAAACTTGTTCAGATTCTCTTTAGTATTCAACATATAGCAAATACATCCAAAAGGATGGAAATATGAAATGTTGGGCTTTCTGTTTCTCCACAGTTCATAGGGAGTCTTTTCCAGAAGAGGTCTTACAGACACTCTGTTCTGAATGTAACATGTTGTGTTTATTGCTTCTGCCCAAAAATGCTTTGCCAGATTAGTCTCATTGATCATGGTTCTGGCCATTTCTTGTAGAGTTCTATTTTTCCTCTCTACAACCTCATTCTGTTGTGGAGTTCTAGGACAGGAAAAATCATGAGCAATGCCATTTTCATTAAAATATTTTTCAAAATATTTGTTTTCAAATTCACCACCATGATCACTTCCGACTTTAATAATTTTGAAATCTTTTTCATTCTGGACTTGTTTGCAGAAGTCAAAGAACACAGAATGTGACTCATCCTTGTGTTTTAGGAACTTTACCCATGTCCATCTGTTGTAGTCATCAACAATGACTAATCCATACTTCTTGCCTCTGATGGATGTAGTTTTCACTGGTCCAAACAGATCAATGTGAAGTAATTATAATGGTCTTGAGGTTGAGACAACATTTTTAGATTTAAAGGAAGATTTTGAAAACTTTCCTTTTTGACATGCTTCACAAAGAGCATCTGAGTTGAACTTCAGCTTAGGAAGTCCTCTGACCAGATTGAGTTTATTAATCTTAGATATATGTCTCATATTAATATGCTCCAATCTTCTGTGCCAGACCAATTGCTCATCATTAACAGACAAGAGGCATTTAACATTTTGAACTTTAAGTTCTGAAAGATTTATTTTGTAAATGTTGTTCTTCCTCTTTCCATTAAATAGGATTGAGTCATCCTTCTGACTAACAGCTTTACAACATTGTTGATTAAAGATTATATCATAACCATTGTCACTTAATTGACTTATGGACAATAGATTATGCTTTAATCCTTCTACAAGAAGAACATTAGATATAGAGGGAAGGTTACCATTACCAATAGTACCAGAGCCAATAATCTTTCCCTTCTGATTCCCTCCAAACTTCACTTCTCCTCCAGATTTAAGTTCCAGGCTTTGGAACATAAACCTTTCTCCGGTCATGTGACGTGAGCAGCCAGAGTCCAGGTACCATGACTGGCGTCTTGACGTTTCTGCTAAAAACATCTGCAACAGGGATAATCTTATCCTTAGGTACCCAGATCTTTTTGGGTCCTTTTTGGTTAGCTGCCTTGAAAGTTAGTCTGAACTTCTGTCTTTTTACAACAGTATTGTTCTGACTTACTTTTGGCTTAAACACGGGAACGTTCTGATCAGAACGTGTGTGTTTAATGTCATTCAAATGACCAAACTTGAAATGAGAGTACAAGGGAGTTTTCTTAATAACAAGTTTATCAACAGGCATTGGATTTAAATCCTTTCCATAGGAAGATTCATATCCAATTCCTTTCCTGTTATTTCTGCTAACCCCATAGATCATAGAAGCCATCTTGCTTCTGTCTATGCTTTTAGCAAGAAATTTCTGAAAGCTAAAGTCATATTCTTCTAAAATGTTTTTGCATTTAGACTTACTTTCAGATTCAGAGTTTTGCTGAGCTATTTCAAAATCAGCTTTCATTTTTAAATTGTTTTCTTTTAGCTCATCAATTTCTGATTTTAACAGATTATTCTCAGAGCCAAGATTGCACTTAAGCTTCTTGCATTTGAGCTTAATCTGATTATAATTTTTCAGGACTTCAGATAAGACTTTAATAAGCTTTTCCCTAGTGAGATCAGAAAGTACCTCTTCTGAGTCAGATTCAGAATCAGACTCAGATCCAGATGATTCTTCATTCTGATCTTCAATGCCTGCCATCAGAGTCATGTTGGCGCATTCATCTTCAGATTCTGATGAGGATCCAGATTCATCAGAGTCATCCCAAGTTGCCATTAGAACCTTCTTCTTTTTGTCAAACTTTCTCTTTGGCTTTTCTTTAAGAAGCTTTGGACATTCACTCTTGTAATGTCCAGGCTTTTTGCATTCAAAGCAGACAACTTCCTTCTTGCCAGATCTTTTTGGTCCAAAGGACTCCTTGCGCTGATCTGGTCTTTTGAAGTTCTTGAACTTCCTTTGCTTGTGCTTCCAGAGTCTGTTGATTCTTCTGGACAGCAAGGATAGTTCATCTTCTTCTTCAGAAGAAGATTCTTCAGAACTTTCCTCTAACACCTGCAATGCTTTTACAAATTTGTTAGATTTTAAGGCAATAGACTTACCTTTCTTTTGAGGCTCATCTTCCTCAAGTTCAATTTCATGACTCCTTAGTGAGCTAATTAGCTCCTCTAGAGTGATCTTATTCAGATCCTTGGCAAGCTTCAGAGCAGTGACCATAGGTCTCCATCTGATAGGCAAGCTTCTGATGATCTTCTTCATATAATCAGCAGTTGAGTAGCCTTTGTCCAGAACTTTTAGACCAGCTGTAAGAATCTGGAATCTAGAGAACATAGTTTCTATGGACTCAGATTCTTCCATCTTGAACGCTTCATACTTCTGTATTAATGCCAGAGCCTTGGTCTCTTTTACTTGAAGGTTTCCTTCATGAGTCATTTTTAAAGACTCAAACATGTCAAATGCAGTTTCTCTATTTGTGATCTTTTCATACTCAGTGTGAAATATTGCATTTAACAAAATTGTTTTAGCCTTGTGGTGATTTCTAAACTCCTTCTTTTGGGCTTCTGTCATAGATTTTCTGTCTACTTTCTTGCCATTCCCATCAGTGGAATGAACATACCCATCTATGACCAAGTCCCACAAATCAGCATCATAACCAAGGAAAAAACTTTCAATCCTGTCTTTCCAATAATCAAAATTTTCCCCATCAAACATAGGGGGTTTTGTACTGATTCTGTCTCTTTCTTCATATCTGTTGGATGTTGAAGCATCATCCATAATAACAAAGTATTTTTCTCACTGAATCTTTTCTGTCACTGTGAAGTGGTAGCACACACAGAACCGGAGCTCTGATGCCAACTGAAGGTGAGAAAATACTTAGAAGGGAGGGTTGAATAAGTATGAAGATAAAACTTAGAAATAAAAACTCAAGGATTTTTATCCTGGTTCGTTGAACTCAACTACTCCAGTCCACCCTATCAAGAGTGATTTGCCTTTCTCAAACAAGGACTTAATTCACTATTTAATCAACTGATTACAATAGTAAGCACTAAGAATAACTGTTCAAAGTCTTCTCAAGAACTACTGATCCTAACTGGATCTTCTTAAGGTTCTCTTACAATCAAATGTAATAATAATGCAAGTGTTAAAAATGCTTCTAATAAAGCTTTATCACAACTGTGATTTTTCTCTTAAGATGAAGAACAATGAAATAAGTTCAGCAAGAATGTATAAGTTGTATGAGAGCTTGTAATGAATTCTTTCAAGTATTTCGTCAACTGAAGAAGATGAATAGAGTCTTGCTTTTATAGGCACAGAAGTCCATGAAGTCTTTCACGTTGAGAACAGTGTACCAAAAAGGTCTGAGCCTTTTTGTCTTCACATTATATGACCTTTCCTAGAAGAAGAATACACAGAGAAATCCTTTTTGTCTGTGTTCTTGTGTCTAGCATAAATAAGGAAAGAGTCGTTTGGTTATTCCAACGGACATAACTTTGAATTCTTCTTCAACAATTTTCAGCAAGAATCATCAGAGTCTAGATTGGTCAGAGCCTTCTGATGTTCATCAGAGTTTGCTGAATCAGAGTCTTTGCAGCAAGTGTGCTTTCAGCATGTAAATATTCAGAGCAGAGTTTTGGATCAGATCCTCAGTACTGGCAGCGTTAGTACTATCAGAGTCTTCTGAAGTAACTGTGCTTGAAACTCTTCATACAAAATTCCTCATTGCTTTAGATGCTTCTGACTTCTGCTTCAGATTCTTCTAGAGGCAGCACTCAGAATCTTCTGGAGACAGCGTTCAGAATCTTCTAAGAGATACTTCTGACACTTCAGAGCCTTGCATATTTCTTATGTTCAAATCTAATTTGCTTCTAGAGTAATATTCACTTTAACATCTGCAGCAAACATTTTCAAACAAATTTTAGAGTATATAATTCTTTAATACAAAATTTCATAAGAGTTATCATCAAAACATAGAGATATTATTAAGAACCAATCTGTGTTCTAACAGTGTTATCATTTTGAAGTGTTTTTGTGAAAATATACCATTGCTGCCCCACTTTAGTTCTTTGTCAAGAACTTTTGTTTCATGGTCATGTTAGTTGCTTTTATTAATGTGTTTTCATTTGTAAATGATATGTGGATAATGTGTTACAAGTTTGTGCTTAAATATCATGCTTAACTTGATTGTGAAGATTTTGGTCATGTGGTAGTTTTAGGAGCCAATATTGAAATATTGATGAACTTGCCCTAGGCTTGTTAGTTTTAGTTCATTAGTGAGATGTGGATAACTTGTAAGTTACTCATAGGATCCCCCTACCCTTGATCATGTTTGAATCAATGTGGCTCTTGTTTTGGCTCTTATGTTATTTTGGTGTCATCTTGCTTATCATTACCATGAATTGGGTGTTGAATTGTTGTGCTTGCTATTTTTGTATCTCAAGTCTTTGGTTAATGTTTATGAAAGCTTGCATGATATTTGATTGGTTGAAATTTGAGAAGCATGAAGTTTGTTATTAGGGCCTGTTGTGAGACTTGTGTTTTTGCTGTCAAATTGGATAGACATACCATTTCGGGTTGGGAGCATTTTTTGTTTGATTTTAAGATTGGAAACTCATTTGTTTACCTATTTTGAGGATGTGTGTGGTGCTTGTATGCTCAGATTTCCATTATATGTTCAAACTGCCTTGTCATTCTTCCACTTGCATTTCAAACCTCAATAATACCAAACACATACCATTTTCTGTTTCAATTGAGCTCTACATGATCTATGTGCATAATATCATTGCCTCACTTATTTGAAACTTGTGTGTGCTAGCAAAACTTCCCAACTGTCATGAATATTACCTGCTGCATATTTAAGTTATTGTTTTTGTATGACATGAGCTTCAAAATGCTATTTTCTATTTGGTAAGGTTTTCATCCATTTCTAGAGCATATCCTCATCTATTAGCATGTTCATGGTATGTGCATAACATTGGTTCCTTCACAAACTCATTGCTTGTCAAAAATGTCTTGCTGTACCAAAACATGTTTCAAAACAACTTGTCCTTGCAACCAATATGTCAATTCCTGTGCCAGCTAAAATGAGCTTGATTTCAATGCATAAACTCATTCCTTATCATATTTATGATGTGTGTATGTTCTTATTTTGGCTTACAACTTCACAAATTTGGAAAAAAAACACCTGCTGCCACATTTCTTGCCAAGACAGTTTTTTCCACGTTTCCCATCACTATGCCAATTTTCATTCCAATTGTCCTATGCTTGTTTTGTAAGTTGAAACTTATTCCTTGTCATGATAATAATATGTGTACATTGGTAATTTGATTCGTTCTTGCTTGCTTCCTCAATTTCACTCACAATTGCATTTCATACTAGAATATGCCATGAACATTACCAAATTGTTGTTCTGTTTGTATATGCATAATCTTTGATTTGTAACTCATCCATATGCTTGATTCTAATGTGTGTATATGTTTGGTTTGATCAATGTTTGCCTGCATTTGCATTTCACCCTCAAACTGCATTTTTGAGCTAAAATTCACCATGAACATGCCAAATTCTTGTTTGCTTGCAATATGCTTAGTTTCTGAGTTGTGGCTCATTCTTGTGTGCATTTATGGGGTGTGTGTGTGTGTGTGTTTGTGTGTAATGTTTGTCAACATGAAACCATTGATTCATAACTGGACCATATTTGTGCCCTGCTGCTGCAATTACTTTGAAACATCATTGCCACACACTTCCCTTTTTCTGGTTTGATTGGTTTTGGGCCAGTTCATGAAACATTGGACCTCTGATAGTATTTGAAACTTGTATGTGCATGAATTAATCATTTTTGTATGCCTCACTTCTCTGTCATAACAGCTCTGCCTCATTATGTTTGATTTAAATGCAACTTGGTATCTATATTCTTGTTGTATGCATTTTATGACAACCTTAAGTGCTAGGCTTATTTGTTATCATATTTAAGAATTGTATGTGGCATCCCTTGCATCTCAATCTACTCCAGTTCAGTTTTGGCTTCAAATATTGCATTTATGAGTGTTTGAGCAGTTGATATATGATTTTCAATTCCATGATTTTTGTGAACAATTTTGAAGTGTGGACACACCTTACATGATGTTTTGAGTATGTTTGAAGGGTTTGCTCATTTCAGTTATGCATATTCCATGATCTAAGTTTCAAACTTGCATCTTTCATTTCCAATTTTACTTGTCATAATAGTTGAGCTTTGATGTCTATATTGCATTCTACTCCTTTCCTTTATCTGAGCATTTGAATTGATTTGTAAACTATGAGAACATCATCATTATCATGATTAGGATTGATAGGTTATGTGTTGATTTGGAATCTTCCCATTCTGTCTTGACAGTGGCAGCTTTTCTTGGCTTCTTTTTGCAATTCATGTGCCAATTACATGTTTGTTGATTTTTGCTTGAGCCTTAAGTATTCTACACTTCTGTTATGATGTATGTGTTGTGTGTGCAGTGCCATTTACTTGAATTTGAGCTCACAGTTGTTTGTAGTTTTCAAAATGCATCCCAATTGCCAAATTTGCAATTTCCATCGTGTTTTTATTTCAAGGCATTATTTCAAAATTCCAACTGCACCATCTTATTCCTTCTTTAAAAACAATCAAGTTTGATTAAAATTTCATCAAAAAAGACCAAGATTTGACATAGTTACGAATCAAAATGCATGTGGTATCTTGCCTTGTTCTTGCTTCCTTTGTTGGCCCAGGAAAATCATGAAAACTTGCCATATATGTTTTTAGGGGTGGCTAAATCAACAGATGTATAGCCACCCCAGTGGTAGAAACCTTACTCTCTCATGTGCCTTTCACTTGCCAAACTGGGGTTCGATCCTTGGATCAACCCTTTTTGTTGTTTTTATTTTCAATCATGTTTGAATTATTTTTCTTTATTCTCTTCCATTTCCTACCAGTGCGCGCGTGTGTGGCTTGTTGGTTGTTGTTGTGTGTTGGTAAACTAAAGGGCCTGGGTTCAACTCCCAGCTTGGCCCTTTCTCTTTTTTATTTGCTTGATTATTTGTTTTATTTTCATAAATCACTTCAAAACTTCCAAATTTCATAACTTGTTCATATTTTATCATTTTTGATCCATTCTTTTTGCAACATGTTTAGTTTAATGTCTAAATTCATGTGATGTAAAAAATATTCCAAATTGTTCATAATTATGATACCTTTTTTCCATGTGGAATTTTGATTCTTTGTTAAGATCGTTATCTCGCATATTGTCGAATTCCTTGAATTGTCTTGTAAGATGTTGCTTGTGATTATTTCCCATTTGTTAGTTAACATGTTAGGGCTTGTTCTCCCTTGGTTGTCACCATGATCTCATACTATTTTCTTCCTAAAATTGAGTTTAAATTGTTGTGACATGTTTGCTTATATTTGATTGTCATCAAATGCATATTGATGTTACCCATGATATACCTTGAGTTTATGACATGTTTACTTTCAAATTGTGATTTGTTTACATGGTTGTCACCTTCATCTCTTTCAATCTTTGTTAAGATATGCCCTCAATCTTTGTTAAGATATGTTTTCATCTTTGTTAAGATATACCTTCATCTTTGTTAAGATATTCGATTATCAGTTGTAACCATTGGTATTATTTGATCTTTGCTTATTGTAATATGCATGCCTACTTGATTGTAATCTTATTCATCTTGTTTAATTATTCATTGGCTTTGTTAAGTTTGTTTCCCCAAGTGATGGAACTTTTTAGTTCTCATACAAGTTGTCTCTTTCTCTCCTTCCAAAGGAAAAGTCTCTCCCTTGACCCTTGTGTCATTGGATAATTCATCACCCTCCCTTGACTTTGTGAAGTCATCTTAAGCCCTAGCTTAGTTAAGTTAGAACATATAAGCCTTAGACTTTGCTTTGAGTCTAGAAAGCCTTACCTTCTCTAGGAGTGTTCTTCAACTATAACCCTAGGATAGAGTTTGTAAACTCTATGTAAGAATCATAGTAATGATTACTTACTTCCCTCTTGAGTGTTATAACATAGATCTAGAGAGTTTTGGTTAAACTCTACACAAGCATTGTTATGTTTGTTTCCCTTTGAACCTTGATCATAATCAAGTGTTCTTCATCTCTTGTAAGGTGAACTACGATTGCTCTGATTCTATCCTAGTAAGGATACGTAGGTAGAGGACGTGACGTCTTTGCGAGCAAACTTAGAAACTATCTTTAGGTTTTAACCTACACCCTTATCCCAATCCCAAACCTTAGCAAACATTTACCAGCTTAGCATGCAAACAAACAAAAGGTTCATGTAGAGTACTACATATGTTTAGGATGTGAAATATCTACCCTATGCATAACCAACCCCCGATCACCGAATCTCTTAGCGTTGTTGTTACATCGCGCACAAGGTTCTTTCTTTCTTTAGACCTTTCCTTTGGATAAATTAAAGTCCGGTTGTGAATTTAAGAATTAAGATTCAAGTTAATCAATAGATTGATATCACGATTCTCACCGCAACAATTAGTTGTCTCTGCATGTACTTTACTCAGCAGTTGTTCTCCATTATATGTCCAAACCTAATAATTTTTAATGAAACCCTTCCTCTTCAAATGACGTTCTACTTCCTCCGGGTCACTAATTATAGGTCTACATTCACATTTAAGACAAGGACATCTTACTCCTCCTTCACGTCGACAACATTCTTGTGCAAATGCCCACGTGATAAACCCCTTAACTTCTTCCTCAAAATTTGGTGTAAGTCCACGTCTGCCTGGTACGTTCTATCGTACATCCAACTACGATAGTAATGAAAATATTTCATACTGCACATTTTTACTATCATTATATATCATTTTAATAAAATATGTAATTTTAATATGCAAAATAATATAATTCTTTTCACATTAATTTAACAAATTTAAATCTATTTTTTCTATTTCGACACCAACCTAATAAAATATGTTTACTAAAATCTATTTTAAATCTATTTCGACACAAATTTAAATCTATTTTTTCTAAAATAATATAAATTATGTTTACTAAAATATACTACATATTCTCAAAATATAATATATAATTTGTTTATTAAAAATAACACATATAAAATATAATACATATTCATTATGTTTTTTAAAAAATACATTTTAATTTTTTCTATTTACAATTTTGTTTACTAAAAATATTTTTAAAAATTCTACTTTTTCTAATATAATATATATTTTGTTTTTAAAAATTAAATACATATTTAAATACAACATTACATATTTTGTTTCTAATATATATTTTGTTTTTAATTCTAAAAATATATATTTTGTTTCTAATATAATATATCTTCTAATATTTTTAATTTTATCTTTCAACAACAACAAAAATACATATTTACATACACTAACAACAACAAATCTAAAATTTTATAATCAATAACCAAACATTTCATATATCACTATAAATCTGAAAAATAAATAAATTTAATTGCGTAGATACCTCAATGGAGCAAATTCCCAAACTTCAATGGAGCAACTTCTTAATCTTAGATCTGGAAAAAAAATCAATAATTAATAATAAGAAAAAATTAAAATAAACTGTAAAACAAAAACAAAAACAAGGAAAATATCATTTACCTCAAATTTTTTGTGAAGCTTTCGTTCAAAAATGGAGGAGTAACAAGCAGAAGGAGAAGAAGGAGAAGGAGGAAAGGAAAGAAAGAAGGAAAAGGAAGAAGAAATGAGGATGCGTGAAAACCACGTCAGAACCCATTAAAGGCTTGCTCATTTGCGAATCAAGGGAAAGATTTGAAGACAGTTGGGTTGTTCAAACGAGTAGCTGGAACTGAAGGGTTATTCAACACGTTCGAGGCACTTGATTCGACTTGAATCAAGAGCAGATAAGACATAGTATCAACATCAACAACTAGGCTTGAGTGTGTGGTGACTATTACTTCTCTTGCACAGACTTTTGCAATAGTATAATACATATCTCAATTCTATTTCTAGAATTGAGGGCAGAGGTACCATAAGCGAGGAAGAAAAGGGAACTGCCTCAACAAATTCGGTTTTGATCTCTCTTTTTCTATTTTTTTATTTCTGGATTGTTAAAGTTTGTGCACAATCAATTGTTCGTTAAAAATTCTGGTGTAGTGTAGTGCTGAAAAGTGTTTTAAAAACTCATTACAATCATTTTAATTATAATTGGAAACATTCTGCACTACCATTACTTAGAGAATTTCACTTGGGGTGTTTTGCACACCAAGTGTTTGATGAATTGATCGCACACAAACTATTTGTTCTTTTGTCTATTTGAGTTTAATTTTTACAAGCCATTGAAAATTTCACAAGCTTAAGTGATTCTAATTGTATTGATTAGCTTTCAAAATATTGATTCATTTTCTCATTAGATTCGATATTCCATCTTAGCTTATCGCATATCTGACCTTTTCAGTAACGATTCGTTTAGACAACTTAGTTCCTCGGCGGCTTCCGCACAAATTTTAAAAACCAAATTTCTTTAAAGCGCACAAATTTTAAAAACCAAATTTCTTTAAAGCGCCGACTCTGTTTAGGAATTAGTGATTTATTCAACCCCCCTTCTAGATCATTATCATCGTCTAGCAAGATCAACCAGACCGAGAAGGACTGCTTGGGGGCTGCTGAAGAGGCCTTCAACAACGTGGTGGAGCTGCTGAAGAGGCCTTCAACAACGTGGAGAAGTATATTTTGGTCTTGTTGGAGGTTCAATTCAAAAGTCAAGGTTAAGGTTTTACAAAAATACATTACAAAGGTTTATTTCATAGCAAGAATCCATTGTCCAAGTTTCTCAAAATTCTTTACACAAAGTTCATTATGAAGTTCATCCACAAGAAGTCATAAATCCAAAAATTGATTCGAGGCCCATCATCATTTTTGTTAGCATAAGCCCATGAAGGTTATTAATGTAGGAGCCCATTACATAAAAAAAATCTACAAAAAGAATTTATTTCATTATACAAGATATTCAACCATTTTTTAATTAGCTGCTGCAAAATGACACGCATTGCTTCTTCACAACATATCAAGCCATCACACACTTACGTACTACCTGTGCCATATGCATCACAATCGCACACAATATGTGACCTGCAAACAAAAAGCAACAAATGAATTCCAGCCATAAGTACATTCCAACTAGCCATCAAGCTCAATCCAGCCAAACAACACGTATAACGCAAAGCGACCGTGGCAAACCAAAACGACGCATTCTCCTCAAATCCTTATAAAACCCACATCGGCCTCCTTCACAGAGGGGGGATCTTACTTCTTATAACTCAAACATACCCATATTTCCTCTACTCTCCCCTTTAAACCTCTAACATCAATCAAATTCAAACCATCCACCCTTCTTCAGCTCAATCACGCTTCACAAGTCTTCAACCTACAACTCATAAACATACAACCCACAAAATCGACATAACCAAAATCAGAATGAAAGAAAGAGATGAAGTAAGAGTTTGAATCAAACCCAAATAGAACCGAAATTTAGAAACAAAGAAGAGGAAGAGATAGATCAAATCTGAGATTGAAATAAGAACCTGAGATGAGGTGAGAATGAGAAAGACAATCGTTGGTATTGTTGCTCTATTTCTCGATCCCCTTTTTATGGAAGTTCCGTCGTCGCGGTTACATTCCGTTTTGAGCTTCCTATTTTTTTCAATCACAACGAATGTTGCTTTTTTCTTCTTCTTGTGACGAGAACACCAGGGAGTGAGGCCGGCTACGTGTGGAGAAAGAAAAAGAGGATTGGCTTCATTATTTTTTATTCAGGGGTTTTATTTAGTTGAGTTATTGTTGATTTGGGCTGAATAAGCCCATTAAACTTAGCTTATGGACCCACCGCCCAATCTCACGGTTCACCCCCTCTTTAGTTTTTCTTCATTTTTTTTCTTTACTTTATTTTATTTTATTATTTATTTTATGGGTTTACTTGAATTTCTTATTTGTTCCTTTAAAAGAACTATTATGTGGATCTTAACATTGGCTTTGACTCTTGTTCTTGATTTGGTATTTCATTATTTCATCTTGTTATTTTATAATCATTTCGACTTTATTTTCTTCTTTTTTGGTCGATGAAGAGACCTCAAAGTTGTTGTTCGTCAAATTATTGATTTTTACCCTTTTCATTTCCGATTTTCGTTCATTTTTATCATTTTTGGTCAATGACGAGACCTCTAAAATTATTATCAGTCAAACTATTGATAGATAACAATTTATCTGAGACCACTTTATTTTCTATTTCAATTTCTTCTTCATTTTCGATTCTATTTTATTTTCCTCGATCTATGAAGTCTTTCGATTTGTAAACGTCGATTTATCAAAGTCGATAACCTTCACAATTTCAAATCTATGGAAAATGATCATTTGGGTCATTTTCTTTACTTTGAGATCGTGATAGACTACCTTCGGTTAATCAACACGAGTTTATGATTTAGACGAGATCCCGCACTTTCTTTGGTTCGTGCGACATGATTAAATTGGAGAATGATTCTCAATATCATTTCTCTATCTTGTCTTTAGCACATATATTAACTTATGCGACCTCCTATAGTTCGACTTTTATCATAAGTCAAGCTATGACGGTTTAGCGTTAAATTTCGTCCCGATTTAATTCTTAAATTGACTAACCACTAACTTTACTTTCTGTCAAATATCAACTGCTTTAAATTCAATCATTATATCCTGTTCATATTATTGTGAATATTATCTCGATTATATTGTTATATTATATTGTCATATTATTCATAATTGTCATCTTCATTCTCATTCATTCATATTCGAAAACACTTAATAAATTATCGAAATGCTAAAAGCCTAAATTGGTGGACTGTTGGATCTTTGGACATTTTCAGGAACCCTAGCATGGAGTTGTGCCCGACTTTTGCTCAAGGTTTAGTTTAGGACAGGTCGCACACACACGACTTCCTTTTGGGCTACCTGACAATGAGACCTTTTATTTCATGCAATCCCATGTAACTTACATATACCCCTCTCCTATTCCAATGTATGTTTCGTATTTCTTTGATTATTGGTTTATCTTCTAGGAGCACCCTTAGGGACTAGCGTAGATCAAACTATTTTCAAACTAATTCTTGATTCATCATCGAGTCATTTTTAAACACCCCTCATAAGTCGAGTGCTCGTCTGCATTCTCCATCAACCTATTGCACACACTTTATCGTGGTTTTGATATTGGGAGCACCCTCAGGAACTAGTATCGTTTCTCATAACCTAACCCTTGAATCGTCGTCAAGCTGATTTTGTTTTCAATTCGAACCCTCGACTCGTCGTCGAGCCATTTCTCAAACCATTTCCATTCCAACACGTTTTACACACGAGTATAAGTCAAACCCTTGATCCAATGTCAAGCGGATTTTCATAATCACCATCAACCAATTAAAAATTATCTAACTCATTTTCAAGGTGTAAAGAGAGAGATTGAGCCTTTGATCTCCCTTTAGTTGTTTGGATGTGAGTTATCTTACTTGTGTGTAAGCAAGTGACGCCTCTAAATAACATTTCCAACTCAACGACGTTCAATCATCTTCCAACCAGTCATTGTTCAAACACCATTCAAACACAACTTCATTTCAAGATGAAAAAGAGAGAGAGTCAAGCCTTTGACTCGCTTTCCCGATTACTTAGGCCCGAAGAGCCTTTCTTACGCTTCAAGTAATCGTCATTCGTACCCACTTCAAACCATTTCAACCTTGTCCCTTTTTGTGGTTGTTACCACGAACTACGAACGCTCTGATTCTTCATTCTCGTCTGAATGTCAGATACGTAGGTACAAGATTGCGATGATCTTGGCGAGCACACTTCTATCTTCCTTCGTTATTCCATCTACCTCCCCTCCATCTACCCATTTCCCCTTATCGTCGTTATGCCTTTATAGTATTATTTTGCATTTAGTATTGAGAAGAGAACAACTAAGCTTAGCCAACGCTCATCACAATTCAAATTAAGAGGTTCCCATTGAGTACAACGGACGTGAGGGAAGCTAATACCTTCCCCTTGCGTAACCGACTCCCGAACCCAGAACATCAGGTTGCGAAGGCCATGTTCCTTTCGTTTTAAGAGGTTTTCCCAATACTTTTCTCTCCTGTTTATTCGGGATAAATAAAGTTTGGTGGCAACTCTGTTGAATCGAATTTTCCGTGCCTTTCGCGCGAGGGTCATTTTCTCCGAATTATCTTATGTGATTTTTTGAGGTGCGACAATACCTCACCAATCTTTTCAAGGATTGTTGAGTATTCACCTTAAACCAAGGATTAGGGTTTTGAGCTCTCTCAGAGCATTCAAGAAAGGGATCAATCAAGATTTGACATGATCTTTAACTTTTCAAGCCTCTCAAACATCCATGAAGGATCAAGAGATCCTCCCCATCAAGAATCTAGCATAAGATTGCATGATTCTAAGTTAATCAAACCTCAAGACCATCAGTGTCACAAAATTAGGGTTTTTGTCGACCAAGGCTTCCAAAGAGATACTTTCATCTGGGCATGAGCAAATACTTTAATACATGATTCAAGAAGCTCAAAAGAACCTCATGAGTCTACTCATAAGTTCAAAATAGCCTCAGGGGTTTGCATCTATAAAAAATTAGGAATTAGGGTTTTGACCTAATTCAATCCCTAAGTTGACTTTTGAAGTAAGGCATGATCCAAGACCTCAAGATATGATTTAATGACCTAAAATACATCATATTGGTCCATTCACAAGATTGGATTGATTCAAAAAACTTGATTCATAAGCAATACAAGGATTCGAATTCATCTGGACCACAAACTAGGGTTCTTGAGAAAAAGTCAACCATACTTTTGTCTTTTGACCAAGACATGATCTCAAACCTTGGGACATGATTAAAAACACTCAAAAACACCTTTGGAATCCATCCATTAGGTTCAATTTATCCCAAGGACTTGATTTCATAAAGGATCACAAAGTTCAAGTTTCATCTAATGTAAAAAGTCAACTGTGATCAAAACCAAGTTTGACTTTTAGAATATTTTTGCAAACACGGCCTCTTTAAATCAAGAACAGTATTAAATTGTGATTTAGATAATGATAAATCAAGAAAAATCAAGAAAAGTAAGGTTACTTGCAAAAGGGTTAACCTTGAGAAGCTTGAAATTTCACTAAGTTATGGAAAGAACTTGATTTTTATCCAACTTTGCAAGGCCATAACTTGTGATCCAAGCAACCATTTTCTCCCATACAAAGCTCAAATGATAGATCTTCTTACATACAACAAGATTGAAAAGCAGAAGTACCCCCCAAAAATGCCTAGATTTTGAGATATAAAGCATTAAAGTTAGGGTTTCATGAGATTTTGAACTTTTACACAGAATTTTTTAGGAGGCATTTTCATTATGATCCAATATGAATCAAGACCAAATGTAAACTTCAAAGTTGAAGTATGATATGCAAGCTTTCCAAAGAATACAAGAACATCCATTGATTCAACTTGAGCAAGAAGTTATGGACCTCACAACATGCCTTGATACAAACTGGATTTTGACAACATTTGGCACATAACTTGCATCCCACAATTTTTAAGCCAATTTTGGACACTTTCATCATTGGATTTCTGTCCAATATCAACATAAATAATGTAGGAATATGAACCGTAACACAAGGAGTCAAGTATCTAGCCTAGCATGTGCAAATCCATCATGACATGAACCTTGAATTTCAACTTTGGCATCAAGCATTAATGTGATACATTGAGGTGGCATGGATCAAGCACAAACAAGCCAAGACTCAGTCCAAAGCCATGAATGTTCAAACCTACAAAGTTGAATTGGAGTCAATGCCTAGCTATGCTAGGAGGAGACTTTGGCTACATGAAACATGTTTCTGCACTTATATAGAATGTTTTCCCTCAATCAATTGTTATGTATCAATCGTGTATAAGATTTCATAGTGTTCTTATAAAAATTAGGGTTCATTTGTTCATCACTTGATAACTCACTCTACACTTAAAAGAAATAAAATTAATTGGTACCATTGAATTCCTTGTTCAAAAACAAACAACTTTCATGTTTACACCATGTAAAATCATTATGTGTTGAGGGAGATATAAGAGATTTTAAAAATCTGGTAAAGGTGGCACACGCGAGGAAGAAGAAGATGGCCTTGGCGCCATATTTTGAATTTTTGATTTTTTTTTAATATTTTCATTTTATTTTCAAAAATTATTTTCTATATCCAATTTTGGTTATTTTCAAATGATTTTTTGCACAAATATTGTTCATATATTTAAATAATTTATTCACACAAAAAATCAAAAAAAATCTTTTAAATTTGATATATTTTTAATATATTTAATTTTTTTTAATTATTTTAAAAATAATTTCAAATATTGATTTTTCCTATCAAATTAATTATTTTTAATCCTAATTTTTTCACACATGTCATTTAAATACCCCATTATTTTGATACACATAAAAAATCAAAAAAATAATTTATTTGATATATTTTTAATATATTAAAAGTATTATTTTTAAATTGTTTTAAATGTTTTAAAATAATTTCTTTTTTGATATTTTTTAAATCAAAATGATTTTAAATATTTATGTGGATAAAATACTTTTTCTTAAACCTTAACCCTTCTTTATAACATGATTAATGATTTTATTTGATAAATTATACATATTTTATTTGATTTTTCTTTGAAAAATATCTTTAAAATATGAAATTAGGGTTTTGTTCTGATTCAACCTTTCAAACTTACTTTCAATAACTATGGGCCTCTATTAGAGTGTAAGACCCAATCCTCTTTATAAATAAACCATTTCATGGGCCTCTGCTACAGTATAAGCCCCACTGCGCTTTTCAAAATCACGGTGCAATCACCATTTTATCTGGGCCTCTACTAGGAGTGTAAGTCTCATCCCTGTATACATAATCATTGTGTTTTCAACATTTTTATGGGTCTCTGCTAGGAGCGTAAGTCTCATCCCTTTATATATAAATAACCAATCTTTGGGCCTCTGCTAGGAGTGTAAGTCCCATCTCTCTGTACATAAATTTGTTTTCAATAACCACGGGCCTATGATAAAGTGTAAGGCCCAACACCCTTTTGTAAATAGAAAACCTTTTAGCCTCATTCATCTTGCGCTTTGTACAGGATACAAACACTCATGGGCCTTTATCTAGAGTGTAAGACCTAACACCTTTGTTTACTTAAAGATCAAGTCATCTTCAAAGTCAAAACGTTCTTCAATTTCTCAAAACCCTAACTCGGTCTTGAAGAAAACATATAATCACTCACAAAACACTTGGGCCTCTATGCAAGGAATAAGACCCACCACCTTTTTAAATTCAATTCATACTAGTTTATATGGTTATTCATATCTCTGTATATATGCTTGTACATATCTTGTTAAGTTTCTCTTAGCATTTGAATCATCCTTTGTTTAAACTAGTTCAAACAATAGGATCTTTGTCAATCAGTATAACTTAGTTCAAATAACTAGTTCCCCCTGTACATACAGCCAGCCTCCTCTTGGGGTTTGTTCAATTGATTCATCCTTGAAAAAATTCAATAAAGAGAGGATTATTTCCCGGTGAAACCTCTTTTTTAACCCCTTTAATCTTGGAACAGTTCAACAAAGAAAGGATTATTTCTCGGTGAAACCTTTCTTGAACTCTTCTTAAGACTTGGACAGTTTAAACTCCCTAGCCTCCTCTTGGGCTTTATACAAGGACCCTCAGGCTTTCTAAAAGTATAGGATAGATCCTAGACACCCCTATCCATACACCAATCTCCAGAAGAGTCAAAACCCTAAGACATTCAAACTCATCCTTTGAGTCTCCTCTGATCCTCAACAAGGCTTGACTTCCACCTTTAAAATCCCCAACAAGGGTCCGGTTACTATCAACAAATCCCCAAAAGAACCAAAGCCTTTATGGTAGCTTAATATATCCAACTCTCCTCTAGATTTCCAACAAGAGTCAGTTTCTCTTTTGATTCCTCAGAGCAGTTGGATCCTGCTCTTGGATTTAATTTTCCTCAGCAAGAGTCAGTCTCCACTTAAATTCTCTCAGCTTCCTCTTAGGCTTCATATAAGGATTTTCCCCAGTCAGCCTTAATCTTAGGCTTTGTACAAGACAGATATAATATCCCCCCATTTGAGTCAGTTTTCAATCCTTTTTTTTAGCTTCAACCTTGGACTTTGATCAAGGCACATAATTCAACATCCCCACAGATGAGACTTTGAGTCCTCTATGTAGGAGGATATTTCCTCTATACATCATATTTTAAAACAAACAATTAATATTGTTTCTAGATAATTGATGTAAGTGGCACACTTGTTGATTCAAAATTCAAGTTGGAGTCTCTCCTTTATCATGGCCAAAGCTCTCTTTAATCTAAGTGATGTAAGTGGTAAGACTCTGGAACACATCTAAACCAATTTCCCTCTCTTAGCATTCAAAGATCCATAAAGGAAAAAGTGGCATTACTCTACACTGAGTTAAAGCTTCTTCCTTCATGACATTTTAACTCTCTTATAAAGGATGGTGTGGCATTGATGGATCCCACACATCCTAGTTAAAGCAACTTCCTTTATAATCAATCCCCCAATAATTGTGATGAATAGGTGAGATATATCCCTTTAGAGATGACAAATTCTCTCAAAAACTCTTTTAGCTTCAATCTTGGGCTTTGAACAAGACAAAAATACTCTTTTTAGCTTCAATCTTGGGCTTTGAACAAGACACAAATACTCTTTTAGCTTCAATCTTGGGCTTTAAACAAGACACAAACACTTTTTAGCTTCAATCTTGGGCTTTGAACAAGACACCAAACATTTTTCCTCCCATAGAATAGGAGGAACTACGAACGCTCTGATTTCCCCAAATCTCTTTACGGGAATACGTAGGCATAAGATTGCAAAATCTTAGCGAACGCACTAATAAAAAGCCTTAGGTCCAAATACCTTTCCAAAAACAATACAAAATCCTAAAACAACAAAAATATTTCCTCAACCTCCCAAAGGAGAAACTTTCCTCACCTGACAGCAAATAGACTCAAGAAAGCAATTCAAACAGTAAAAACAGATGCAATGAAGGTTCCTATAGATTACTATAGATACTCAGGGTGTTAACGACTTCTCTTTGTATAACCAACCCCCGATTTTAGATCTCTTCACATTTGTAGGGAAAACACTTGCGCGCAGGGTTAGTTTAAGGAACCTTCTCCTTCCTTGTAAGCTACATAGCATAAATATAGAAATCAAAAGTAGCACTAGAAGCAGTAGTGGCCGCGCCATAAAAATCGACGCTACACGGTTGAGGGATCGATGTCGGGCAGAGGTTTTGCTAGTTCCAAAGTAAAATCCTGCCTTGATTTATTTTAGTATGTAGCGCTTGTACCGGGGCATGCACTTCTGGTTGCTACATGGTCAAGTGAGTTCTTCCCTGTCGAGGTGTTCTAGGTAGTAGGCCTCATTTTTTCTTTTTGCTCGAACACGATAGGGGCCCTCCCAGTTTGCGGCAAGTTTTCCTTCGCGAGAATCATTGTAATTTCTCCTCAAGACGAGGTTGTCTACTTGGAAGTCTCATCATATGACTTTGGCGTTATGCCTGATTAGGATTTTTTGTTTTAACGAGGCCTCACGGAGGGCTGCTTCTGATCGGACCTCTTCGACGACGTCACTCTTCAGGTCGCCATGAGCATCTCACGACCAGAAGATTTATATGCCCCCGGGGGGTTTGACTTCCCTCTTTACTTCGCTACATATAGCCTCTGGGAAGCCTTTCCCTCCGCCATGGTCATATCAAGAGGAGGATTCAACAAGGTGATCGTGGGGTCAGTAAAGAGGAAGTTTGAGCACCTCATCAATACGAGCTCGAACCGGAGTTCTACCCTCAACAAGATCCAGGGAGATTTGGCTCCCATCACCTTCTATCGCGAGGAACTCCTCGGTGGAGCCCCCAATTCTAGTATTCCTCTGCTCATAAGGGTGCAGATGGAAAACTTCGATGTTCGACGAATTCTAGTCGACCAGGGAAGCTTGGTCGACATTATATACTCCCAATTGTTCTCCACACTTTAGCTCGACGAGACACACCTGACACCCTATGTAGGCTTAGGTCTGCAAGGATTCAACGGTTCAGTCACAAAGCCATGGAGATACATGGAGCTGATTGTCACCTTCAGGGCAGTGGAGATGGCCAGATCCATCAAGGTCTAGTTTCTGGTAATTGATTTCCCATCCCTTTACCAGTGCATCTTCGGACGACCAACGCTGGCCAAATTGATAGTTGTACCCTCCACGGTGCACTTGAAGGTGAAGTATTACACTTCCAAAGGGATCGTCACCACCTTACACAGAGACATAGAGGCAGCAAGAAGGTGCTTCGAGGCGGCCTCAAAAGGGCTGAGCACCATCGTCACTCGACCAAAGACATCCAGCAAGCATGCCCTACCCTACATCTCTGACGAGACAAAACCTCTGCTCCGCGTCGACTCTATCGATCTCGATAGTCGTTTCTCCAAGGACGAATCAAGGGACCGGAAGAAGAAGTGGAGGGAGACTCAGTCAAACTCTAGCAGCCCTTCAACATCAACTAGCAGCGGCGAGCCTGTCCATCCTATGCGGCCAATCCCAGATGGAGAATTCGAGCTAGTACTCCTCAAAGAAGACCGCCTTAAGGGAGTGAAGATTGGGACCGACCTCCCCGACCTTGTGAGAAAGTAGCTGAAAGCTTATCTCAAAGAGAACGCAGACCTATTCGTATGGAGCGCCTCGGAGATGCCTGGACTGGATCCACAGGTGGCCTGCCACCAACTTACCATCGACCCCGTTGTAAGGGCAGTAGCTCAGCATAGGCATAAGCAGTCCCCGGAAAAAATAGAGGTTGTCAAGCAAGCTGTAAAAGACCTTCTAGGGGCAAATTTCATTTTGGAAGCCAAGTACTCCACTTGGCTGTCCAATGTTGTACTTGAGAAAAAGTCTAATGGAAAATGGAGAATGTGTGTTGATTATATTGATCTTAATAGGGTCTGCCCTAAAGACGCCCATCCCTTTCCTAACATAGACAAATTAGTTGATAATTATGTTGGTTTAAAATTATTATATTTCTTAGATGCATATTCGGGCTACAACCAAATACCTATGCCCAAAACTGATAAAAGGTACACGGCCTACATGACCGAATCGGGCAACTATTACTATAATGTAATGCCCTTCGACTTAAAAAATGTTGGCGCTACCTACCAGAGAATGATGAACAAAGTCTTCCGAGGAGAGATCGAGGTATGCTCGAGGTTTACATGGATGACATGAACGTGATATCCCATGAAGAATCCGACCATATGCTCCACCTAAAGAAGGTCTTCGACCAAGCCAGGAAGTACAAGATGCGCTTTAATCTGGGGAAGTGCACGTTCGGGGTACGGGCAGGCAAGTTTCTCAATTTCTACCTAAGAGAATGAGGAATCGAAGTCAACCCCGACAAATGTAGATCCTTCTCCGAATTCCCCACGTCGAGTTCAAAAAGTCGATCCAATCTCTGAATGTGATGCTCATCTTATTGTCCCGTTTCGTTGCAAAATCTGCTCAGCACGCGATCCCCCTTTTCTCAAACTCCTCTATAAAGAGACAACTTTTAAGTGGATGGAGGAATGCGACAAACCCCTCCTCCACCTAAAGCGAGCGCTATCTGAACCATCAGTCCTGTCGCGACCAGATAATGGGGAGATCCTTTATCTCTATCTCACTATTGCAACAGAAGTTGTCAGCGCAACCCTCATTCGTGAAACCCCAGAGGGGCAGAAGCCCATATACTTCATGTGCAAGGCACTGCAAGGACTAGAACTTAGATATCAATAGATCGAAAAAGTAGCCCTGGCCCTCATCAAAACTGCAAGGAGGCTAAGGCACTATTTTCTAGCCCACACCATCGTGGTGCGCACGGACCAGCCCGTGAGGCAACTATTGGGCCTCCCAGACATGGCCATTAGAATGCTCAAATGGTTGCTGGAGCCGTCCGAGTTCGACATCAAGTACGAGAGCAAAAAAGCCCTTAAAGCCCAGGTGTTGGCTGACTTCATGACAGAGATGACCTTGCCTACCTCCCCGACCTGCGGAGCTCGCAAGTGGACAATTTTTGTTGATGGGGCATCCAGCTCGACGGGGAGCGGGGCATGCGTCATCTTGGAAAACAAGGAAGGTATCCTCGTTGAGGTCTCGCTCGCCCTGTCTTTCCCCACCTCCAACAATCAGGAAGAGTATGAAGCTTTCCTTGCGGGTCTACGCCTCGTCGAAGACCTGAGAGTCGAGGAAGTCTTAATTTACATAGATTCACAGTTCGTGGCCCTCCAAGTACGGGGAGAGTATCAAGCCAAAAATGATAACCTCTCAGAATACCTGACATTTGTCAAAGAAAAAATGCAAAGTTCACCTCCGTGGAAGTAAAACATGTTCCCTGCAAACAAGATGTTCAGGCAGATGTCTTGTCGAAGCTAGTGAGCACAAAAAATAAATGAGGAAACAAATCGTCCATCCAGGAGATACTTCCTCGACCAAGCATCAAGAGAAATCCCCCAACCTTCTACGTAAACGTCATTGGCGACAACGACTACTGGATGACCCCGATCTATAACTATGTTGCCAAGTATGAACTACCATCCGACCTAAAGGAAGCCAGCATGGTCAGGCACAGAGTTTGTTCCTATGTCACGGTTGAAAATAAGCTTTACAGGTGAGGGTTCTCCATTCCTTTCCTCAAATGCCTCGAGGAAACATGCTCACCCTCATCCTGCACAAAATCCACGAAGGAATCAACGCCCAGCACCTCGAAGGAAGATCCCTCGCCAGGAAAGCTCTACGAGCAGGATATTATTGGCCGACCATGCAACATGACGCGGAGGAGCATGTGAAAAAATGTGACAAATGCCAACGTCATGGGGACATGCATTTGGCGCCTCCCAACGAGCTTAAAATAATGTCCTACCCGTGGTCATTCGCATGGTGGGGCTTGAACATCCTAGGACCGTTCATCGTAGGATCGAATCAGAATAAATATCTGATATTGGGCGTGGATTATTTTATAAAGTGGTTAGCAGTAGATGCTCTAGCCAAAATAATTTCCCAAAACATACTTCGTTTCTACAAGCGAAACATTCTTGCCCACTTCGGCATTCCTCGGGAAATCGTCACCGACAATGGGACACAGTTCACGGACAAAAATTTCCAAGAATTTATCGCCAAACTGGGTACCAAACAACATTTCACGTCCGTCGAGCATCTGTAGACGAACAGGCAAGCCGAAGCAGCGAATAGGGTAATCCTGCGAGGTCTCAAATAAATACTAGACGAAATCAAAAAATAGTGGGTCAAGGAGCTACACATCGTGCTATGGGCCTACCGAATCACGCCCCACTCAACGACCGGGGAAACCCCTTTCTAATTAGCATACAGAACCGAGGCGGTGATCCCTATCGAAATACACGTGCCCTTCAGGCGGACTGAAGCTCCCCTGGACGAGGAGACGAACAGCGAGGCGCTGAGGGAGGAACTCGACCTCGTTGAAGAGGTTCTATCAGGAGCAGCACTCTGCGAGGCCTCGTTAAAATAAAAAATTGCAATCAGGTATAACACCAAAGTCATACGACGGGACTTCTAAGTAGGCAACCTTGTCCTGAGGAGAAATCACAAAGATTCTCGCAAAGGCAAACTCGCCGCAAACTGGGAGGGGCCCTATCGTGTTTGAGCAAAAATAGAAACTGGAACTTACTACCTAGAACACCTCGACAAGGAAGAACTCGCTCTACCAAGAAACGCCGAAAAGCTAAAACAATACTACAGTTAAGACCACAACAGCCAGCGTGCTCCGTCAAAACGACGAGCACAGTATACCGACTAGAAGTACACGCCCCGGTACAAGCGCTGCATACTAAAATCAATCAAGGCATACTTTTACTTCAGAACAAGCAAAACCCCTGTCCGACAATGATCCCTCTACCGAACCCACCATCCATACCGTACCACGAAAGGCAGAACGCCTAGCTTGTGATGGGAAGTTCACGCCGCACAACTCAGGCCACAAACACGATCTGAGCTCCGCTCTCTTATCCGAAAACTACCTAGACCTTTCGACCAGTTGCCCTCATTTTTGAACAACTATTTTCCGAGTAAACCCCGCAATACAGTGAAAAATGATTCATGAAAACAACCCATACAAGCTAAAAATGAAAATGGCTACCCAAAAGTTTCAGAGCATCCATGTGCGTGTCGCAGTCGAGGAGCTCCTTGGTGTTAATATATCGGGTCTCTACCTTGGGCCCCCCGTCATTTTCAAGAATAATATCCCCGCCCCTGGTCACGCATTAGGCAGGGGGAAACTATCAACAAAGGCCACCAGCTTGTTATAGTTGGCCAGGTCATCTTCCTCCAACATGGTCGGCCTGGCAAGATACTCCTCGAGTTTCCCTGGTGAGATGGTCCTTGCTCTAGGTGAAACAGAATTTATGCGCCCGACACGCCTTTACCCTGTCTTGCTCGTTGCGAATGGGCTCCTCGTTTTCATCTGTAAAGACCTCCCAGAGAAATGATGAGTCTTTGGCCCTCTTCGACACTGGCTCCACTAAATAATACCTTTCCTTGAACGTCTTGATGGACTTTGAATAGGCTTTGAACAACTTCCTCCCCTGCTCTAGGGAAACCCATCTAAACTGCTCTTGCACGACCTGACATTGGAGATGGAAGACAATAAAGAAGAGGGGGAGAGTGGCTCCAATCCCTAAGTATTTGCAGGTGATCTTGAATGCTCGGATAAATGCAATCGAGTTTGGATGGAGCTAAAAGGGCACCAAGTCCAGATGACCGAAAACTGCCACCTGAAGATCTGTAAAGGGCAGTCTCAACCCCATCTTTTTAAAAGCATACTCATACATGTGAAAACACTCGACATCGTAAGCCGAGCATATCCGATCATCCTCCCCGGGGAAGTGGACCCTTCAATCTCCCTCGTCCTCCACAGTCGTGAAGGCATCTTGAGTATAGAAGGCGAAGAGTGAGACATGCTCCCGATGCTCGGGGGCAATCCATTCCTCCCCGGAACTTTCGAGAACGGTTTCCTCATATATGTTATCCCCTGAAGTGCCCTCATCAGATAGCTCATGCTCGAACATGTATCCTCGAGCATCGCGAACCGTTGGATTCCCTATTCGCCGGGCACACAGGATAACGTTTCAGGTTCCATGGGCACATGTATCCTCGAGCACCGCGAAGCGACCCCGTCTCAATAACAAATGTCAATCACGCTTACTCCTCCTCGGGATCACGGACTGCCCTTAAGTCATCACTCCTATGCTCAAGAGCAACGACTTGGGGGATCCTATTCCGGACTGATCCAATCCACTTCTGCACCCAGAACGGCCCAATAGCTTAAGCCCTGCCATGTGAGAGCAAACGAAAGCACTTTTTCTTCTGACCCTCAGCTGAGGAAGGCTGACCAGCTGACCCCAAGGGCAGCTGTCCTTCGTCACATCTTTGTCCGTCACGCACGGTTCAACCATCCAGGAACGGTCACGACGCGCTCGCCCGTGACCACACCCCTGCTCGAAGCAACGGCTAATTCCGAGCATGTATGTCCGTCACAACGGCTAGTTTCTTGCAGGTTACCTATTTTTTGGGAGCGAATATATCGGCCTGAAAATAGGGACCAATGGCCAAGTGTTGGGGGCATTATAAATACCCTCTCCTTTGAGAGAGTCAGGTATTCCAAAATCATCCTAAGATATTCTTACTTTGTACTTGCCTTCTCCTCTCCCGATTCTTACTTTGGCATCAGAGTGTCTTGGAGGTACACCCTCCTCCTCCTTGGATTCCAGCATCGAAGACGAAGTCTCTGACCCACTTCAGGTTCTGATCAACTGGAAAGATAAAAAACTATGTTATTTTAGTGGTTATCTGAAATAAATCAAGTGCGGTTATATTAGAAATCTCTTCAGTGTGAGAGAATTGGATTAACATCTAGTTAACTGGGTGAATCAACATCAATTTTATACTTTTTAACCTTGAGTGATCAAAAAAGTTTTTAAAAGCAACCAAATTTATCCTCTCACAAAAATTATAGTAACTATTAGTGTGAGAGGAAATAACACCCTCCAAAGTTTTGATATAATTGTACAAAAAGAATGGATGAAAAGGAGAATACGGATATCAATTTGCAAAGGAAAGTGGAAAAGAAATATAGAACTTATCGTAGACATTAAGAAAAAGATTGCTTAATCAAACTTTGTAATCAAAGTGGCTTTCCAAATACATTGTGTTCATACATAAACGTAGAGCAGTTAAAATGTGCTAGCCCACATAGGCCAGCCTACCAAATCTAAAAAATCTTAAAGTTTGCATCTTAAAATTAGAGTTCATATTTTTCAAAGTTTTTTTATCTCAATCCTAAAAATTCGCTATCCATTAGGTCAAACCCATTAAACCCCCACATTGTAATAAATTTTAAAAGATTATATTAATATTTATATTATTTTACTCCAAAATAACACATTAATTTTTCTCACCTCACTAGATTTTATCTCTATTCAATTAAATTTTTCTCTTTTAAATATTATACATTATTATAACCAACACTCTTTTTTCGTATTCTATTAGTTTCTCTTACGTTAAATATTCGAGTATTATTTTATACAATTTAGACATGTATTATATTTAAAAATATATTATATTATAGTATTTATAAAAAAATAATATAATTAATATACTACTTTAAAATATATTAGGTTTAAAATAACATAATTTTTAATTTTAGTTATAATAAATATTATAGCATTTTTATATTTATTTTTTATTTAAAAAATTCATTTGAGACTGAGTGGCCCAAAATCCATTTAAGGCCGAATTTGGGTAGTAATTTTTTTAAAGCCGAATAGCCTATTATAACAGCTCTACATAAATGTAGAAAGAAGCCATAGATGAATCATAATATTCATAAATGAAGCATGTAATAGCAAAAGAAGAAATTGTATTGTGTAGAAGATGAATCAGCTAACATTTTATGGAACCTAGAAGAACATTCCAATGACAATATCGTGTATCGTTTACAGATTCTTAGAAATCAAAAACATCGAAAAGAAGATAATTAAAAGATACCAACCAGCCAAGACTAGCAACATGGTTCAACTCTACTTGTCCAAAGAAGAATAAGGAAGAACAGTTTAAAAAAGAGAAGGAAAAAAAAATAACAAAAGAAAATAAAAGGAGAAGGTTTTCTTCTTTTGTGTATTACTCTATCATGAGAGGTGTGCATCATTTTTGTGGCAAACTCCATATAAACCTGATAACAAGTCTCAAAATCCCAAAGAAAGAAAACCTATATTTCACACTCAACCCTTATAGTAAAAAAAAACCTTGTAAGTTTGTGTATTTGCAAGTTATTCAACATAGCCAAACCATTTGGCCCTAACGAAATTTTAGAAGCAACGATCAAAGTATCTCAAAACGAAGAAGATTCATGCTTTCATACATTCATTCACCTTCGAAACACGAGCTAGCATCATTCGTGGCTTAATCTTCCTAAGCAGCAATTCCTGAATCAAAACATGTTCAAAAACACATTAATACACGCATTTCTATCGTCGTACTTTCTTATTCGAGTAAAAGAGCATATATCTAAACATGAATCAAGGTAAGTATGAAACCTTAAACAATGAAGAGCATTATTTTATTTTCAAATGATGATACAAAAAGAAGCGCATTCTACCTCTGTTTGATTGTCTATTAGCAACAGCATATGCCCCAACGTGACCACCACTAGAGCTTTTGCGCATTAAATCCGAAACAGCATTTTCAAGGCCAAAACTAAGAGAACCGGGATCCTCTAGTTCAGAAGTTGTTGAATTCCAAGTATGGTCTTGATAAAACGGTGCAGCGTCATAAGTACTTTTGTATGCCTCGCCGTAACCGCCATTTGAGAAAGCATATGATGAATCTGATTCAACAATGCCTTCACTACTCTTTCCATAACCTACGGCTTTTGACCCTAAAATCACATCTCCAAGCCTATAATTAAGATTGCTCTTACCATATCCAGACCCGATAGTTCCAGCTTGATTAGTACCACCGACAGAGGTACTCCAGAGTGATCCGATATTACCAAAAGAACCGATACTTGAACTTTCATTTCCATAGCCTAGAAAAGAGTCGGGGTTTGCAGGGTTATTAGCATAGTTAAGATTTCCGTTACTCCACAAACTCTGATTTGTTGAACCTATGTTTGAATTGTTGCCAACATTTGAACCAACATACCCCATGGCATTATTGTACCGGCTCGGACTTGCACTGTACGGAGAGCTCAATGCCCGTCCCATGACAAAGTTAGACAAGTTTTCATTTTCATTCAATGGTGGCTCAAAGTTGAGTCCTGACCCATAACTTGGACTGAAAAGAGTATATCCATTACGGCCGACATTAGCAGGGCTCAATCTACCGTCTATTCTAAGTCCGTGTCCTCCAATGAGGTTTGGATTATATCCCTGTGCGAAACCATTAGAAAAACTACTAACCCTATTCATAGTACCGTAACTAAATCCACCTAGCTGGCCTCTACTTGGACCGGGAGATAACTCCTTGGGGACAGCCCTCTTAACCTCAACCATTTTACCGTTAAGCTCATGGAAAGTTTTATGCAGCACTTTCTCGACCGATTCCTCAGAATCAAATGTGATGAATCCAAAACCTCTAGGTCGTTGTGTGTTATGGTCATACATCACAACAACGTCAGTAATTGTTCCAAATTGATCAAAGTAATTCTTGAAATCACTCTCAGTAACTGTGGATGCTAGACCTCCAACAAATATCTTCTTTGTGCGAATAGGAGTAGGACCCGGCGACCCGTGACTGCTGCTGTTGCTTCTGCTAAACACATTTTGATCATCTCTAGGGACAGCTTTTTTTGCTTCAACCTGCATGATGACAGCAAAACTCAATTAAACACTATCATAACGAAGTTGTAAAGCTTCTTGCAAAATGCTAGCACTTGATTACGAGTCACATGGAAAGTACATATCTGCAAGGAATATTCTGATGTAGCTGTCAGCTTACAAAAACAGATGCGTCTCGGCGCGCATTTTCCAATACAATACTACTTTTGGAATAGCTATCGTAGCGGAACAGAATTTTTCACTACACCGGTTTAAGTAATTACGATATTCATCAAGTGTTTTGCATATTGCATTAACATCTCAGGCATCGATTTTCATTCACATTTATCTAGCCATCGCTATCGTGCCAACTACCCTTTACAACAGCCTCAATGATTGTGACCTTCTAAATCTCATTCGCATATTTAAAGCTCAATTGTATCAAGAAAACCAAAACTCCAACAACTAATCAAATTTCTTTGCAAACCGATATTCTCTATTGGTAAAATTCTAAACTGTGGTTGCATCATAACACAGCAAAATGCATCCAAATAATAATAAACGCACTTTCATCGATCTTTTCAGATGGAGGGCAGTGAATCATAATTCTTTTTCAACATGAAAAGAAAGTGATACAACAATAAACATAAATCAATCATCAATTATAGGAAACTTACAGTTCTACCATCTATGACATGTTTTTCAACAACAACTCGTTCGGCAACAGAAGGATCAGCAAAAACAACAAATCCAAAACCACGCGCACGTCCCGTGGTACGATCCTTCATAATCACAGCTTCAACCACATCACCAAAGCTCTGAAAATACTGTCTGAGTCGGTCTTCATTAGTATCCCAGGAAATCCCTCCAATGAACAGCTTCCCAGGATCCATTTCCACCTGCACTTCAACCTACTCCAATCAAAATTCAAAATCCAATCACATCCAAAACACAACCTTAAAAAAAACACAAACACACACAATCCCCCTCCAACAACAATCATCAAACAAAAACATCGTAATGCTGATTAAACAACCTACGAACAAAACAAAAACATGCAACAAAAAAAAACAAATCTATATTTTTTTCCGACAACTTTAGCAGAAAACTATGGTGTTGATTATAATTCTCTACTTAGCTTAATGGATCCTTAATGGATCAACCCAGAATTCAAAATTCAAAAAAGCATAAAACTTGAAGACAAAGTCATTGGATTAAGAGAAAAAGGTTTACCAAGAGAAGACAAACCCAGATGAGAAATTAAGAAGAAATCTAAGATCTGAGAGAAAGCATAAGAAGGAGAGAGAGGGCGAGAGGCCCTCTTTTTTTCCTCTTGGTTTCTTTTTCTCTTACAAACAACAATTACCGTTGATTCAAGATGATAAATATGTATATATAATGAATGAATGAAAGATGTGTATCACATAGAGAAAGAGATATATGAATGAGAAAAAGGGTATTTGTATCACCTTATATTAAATTTAAAAAATTTTAAAAATATATATAAATTATTTTTATATTTAATTTTTGTAGAGATGAAGAGAGAGAGGTTTCTCTTTCTTTCTCATCTATCTACTAATATCTATCCTATTGTTCAAGAAATACCAAAGGATAGAAGATGGTGACACATTATTTGCCATTTCCCAAGATTGATTTTTTTAGAAGAAGAGAAAATAGGAAAAGTTTTAAAAAAAATTAAAAATTATTTAAAATAATAATTTTTAGACATTGTGAGGAAATTTCTCATCATGTTCAAATAAAGATATTTATAGAATAAGAATACATTTTATATTTATTACTTAATATATTAAAAAAATTAAATATTATTATTTTTTTAACTAATAGTGTTCTTTGTTCTATTATATAAAACTTTGATAGTCTAAGATTTCTTAATTGATTTAAAGTATGATAATTTGGATAATTGCTCACTAAAATGTTCTTAGTTTACTTTTATTTATTAAATATTTTATTTTTATATTTTTATACTTTTTTATTAATCTCAACTAATCTCTTTGATGATTAGATGGTTCACTTTTTCAAACAAATTCTATATATAAAGGTCAAATATTTGTACCAAACAAATAAAGATCAAATGTATTTAAACTATCTCAATGGTTTAATAAAAAATAACAATAATATATAATAGTGATTTTTTAAAACAGTCAAAATTGTAAATAAAAAATCTAAATATTTGAACATCAAAATTATAGTTTAATGTCATCGCTTAAAAAGTTGGCCTTTATAATCTATTTTTATATATGTGATAAAATGGAAATTAAATTTATTTTCTTTTTATTATTCTTCTCTTTAGATTTTATATTTCAAAACGACAATAATTACTAAATCTTACCCTATCAAGTGAAATAAACAAATTGATTAACTTTGGTCGAAATCTTCTATTTATAACTATACTTCCATTTAAATTACTATTGATTTTTAAAAAAAATTGTTTTGGATTAATTTTTGAAAAAATATTAAGAGAGAATTTATATGTTGCAAAATGGTAGTACTAATTATGGTAGATATGAAATGGAAACAAATAGAGAAAAAAATCTGTTAGCATTGCTTGAGTTGAAAGAAATGAGAAATTAGCTGAAATAGAAGATGGTGATGTAATATGATGAAGAAGAAGTAAATTGGAGTAATTTGGGAAATGGCATGAATTTTGAGGCGAATAGACAAAATGAAGCAACAAGTTGAATAGGCAAAAATATTGATATTAAATACGAGTGGTTGCTGTACAACAACACCTTTCCATCAACTTTCAAATTAAAAATTGAATAATTAATTATTTAAAAAGTAGGGTTATGTGCGAATGACAGAAGGGATTGCTTGTGTATCCACTCATCAAAGAATAAACAGGTATATGAAGAAAATTTAAATACATTTTTTGTATAATGCATGTGCATAATCTATTGCTTTTTTCATTTATTAAAAAATAAATAGTATTGTTCTGTTAATTGATAACCACAGCTTTTCCTCTTGTTTTTTTATTAGTGTTCTTTTTTCTTTTTTTTTTTTATGATTGATGGTTTATTTGTCTGTTTTTTAATTTATTTATACGAAAAGAGAATATAGTATTTGTAATCTAACAAACTTAAAATGGAAAGTGTTTATACGCTATGTACAATATTAAATTGTAATAAATTATGATTATAAAAATGTATAATGATAGTGAAGTTTACCATATTTTTCAAGAGGAAATGAATAACACAATTGAAAAAAAAAAATAGATTTATTAGATTTGATCTATTTATTTTGTTTAAGAGAATGTAAAATATGTTTTCTTGAATGACCTAAGTGGTCATGTCAAAGAGGTTCGATTTTATTTATGGAGTTGGTGTTGGGAGTGATGGGATAGAAATCGTTTTGACTCTCACATTTTATTAAAGTCATTCTTGTTTGAAAATCATTCACGGTAAAATTAAATGGGTCAAATTAAAATGAAATTTTATTATCAATTTACAAACGTATACTAAATTTTAAATAAGTTTATGACATGCAGTACACTTTTGAGAACAAGAGGAGGATGAGCGTAGATATGTGTGCACTAGCAAGACCATAAACTAGAATAGAATTACCATTTTCTACAGTTATTTTATTATTTTTGTTCAATTTAAAATAAGACGAAAGATTACATTGTGAGGATGTCATGTCAGTAGTAGCTCCGGTGTCTATATACCAAAACTGATTAACCTAAACAAGATTGAGGGTGTGAATAACATTTTCAATATCAGTTGGGCTAGATGCATTCACATTGAGAATAGCCTGCAGCCTAGGCCAAAGTATTCCTTCTTGTTGGACAACATTGTTGGGCATATTCCAAGAATCTCACTGCTCCCATTAATGTTATCTACAACCACCGCCTCTGAAGTAGTAGGGACCGGTTCGGCCACCCTTCCTAGAGCTCCAGATGTCGTTGTTGTAGGTGTTTTCTTATCTTTATTATGATAGTCATTAGATGGTGGTGTTGGAGTAAGCCCTAATAGCCAATCAATGTTGATTATGTTTTCTTTTGTCTCTATTATGAGTAATATTATATTGGATTGATCTATCATAAAAATACTACATTGTTTGTTATGTAAATGTCATAAGTTATTCTCATAGTGGTAATGATGTATACCACTCTTCGACCTGAAATCACTATGTACCATAGATGTATAGTCGAATACTTTATTGTCAATCAAACATTGTTTGTAATAGGATGACCATGAAGATGATTGATGGACAATATAAAAAATCATGTTGAGAGACATGAGTGATCTAGATGGGATTTGTCCCTCATATATATATATATATATATATATATATATATATATATATATATATATATATATATATATATATATATATATATATATATATATATATATATATATATATATATATATATATATATATATATATATATATATATATATATATATATATATATATATATATATATATATATATATATATATATATATATATATATATATATATATATATATATATATATATATATATATATATATATATATATATATATATATATATATATAGACATGAGTGATCTAGATGGGATTTGTCCCTCATATATATATATATATATATATATATATATATATATATATATATATATATATATATATATATATATATATATATATATATATATATATATATATATATATATATATATATATATATATATATATATATATATATATATATATATATATATATATATATATATATATATATATATATATATATATATATATATATATATATATATATATATATATATATATATATATATATATATATATATATATATATATATATATATATATATATATATATATATATATATATATATATATATATATATATATATATATATATATATATATATATATATATATATAGGCTCCTTGATCGAGTATGACTGTAAAAGGCATAGTTGTGCTCAAATAAGTCGATATAAGATATGAGTTTATTTGTTGTTATCAAGTATATTTGAATATTAAGGAATATAATATTGGACTATAGAATGGGTATAATATTGGACTATAGAATGGGACACATTGTATGCCTTGTGTTGTAAGGAAAAAAAGGGTAATTATACACATTATCATTATCATAAAAAAGTTGTGTCATATCAGATAACATTCTCATCACTTGAATAGTAGTGATGTGTTGCTAGATACTGTTTACTGTTTATAGTATTAAATATGTTATTTAATATTATTTTCAACGTTACAAGAATCCATATGGTCACACGCATATGAATGATTAAATTAAATAAGATTCAACTTAATCATGTGTTAATAGTATTTGAATTATTTAACACATTAACAAACGTATAAATTATTTAAGTAAATATAATTTAATTAAAACAATGAGAATTGAAAATTAATTGAATTAAATATGATATAATTTAACTATTTTATTTTATTTTATTTTATTAAAATAATTTAATTAAACATAAAAAAATATTTTATTTTATTTTATTAAAAAAAATTAATTAAATATAAATATGATTTTAGGCATATTTTGGAAAAGTCTAAAATAAGAGCATCGAGGTTTTAGTAACTCTATAAATAGAAGATTTTTTTCTCCTACAATCATAATTGTTGTCATTCTAAGAATAAAAAAATGTTAGCATTTCGTTCCAATTTGTACTTGTGTGGATTTCGTAGAGACAATGGTATTTTCTACGTTCCTGATCAAAGTTAAAGTATGCTTCAAGAAATAGTTTGATAATCCTAAGTATATTTAATTTATGATTAATGATTTAATTAAGCCTCGTTCATCGGAATTGTTTTGTTAAAAGGATCAAAATTTTGAAAAAGATTTCTTAAATTCCAATAGATGGAAGCCAATTTTGATGAACGTCTAAGAGTTAGGATTGAACAGGTGTAATAGAAATGGGTGTTGTAGTGTTGGCCGCAAATGTCGCCTACTTGGAGAATGAGTCAAATTTATGTGTTTTCCTTTAAAGCATGTGAATTCTTCGAGTTCCAACCTTGATTTTGCGGTTATGGATATTGGAAGGGAGTCGTGTCTTTAAATATAACTCACGAACTCTACATAAGCATTAGTGAGGTCAGAGATCATTTTAATACCAAGCAGGTATTTTAGACCAAAGATTTAACATTTTATAGTTGATCAGAGAGGAGTTAGGTACGGTTGTAATACACTTTAGTGGATGGAAAATCCTCCATATTGGTATTTCTAAATTGATTTACAAGTTGAACAACTCTTAAATGTTTGTTATCATGGAACAAAGCGGCGATGTGGTTCCAATATAGTTTCGATGGGTCATCGATCACAAATATGGAATTGAGTATGTCATGTGATATGGTTTCATACATCCATTGCAATACAACAACATCTAGATGATTCCAAAGATCATAATCGTTACCTTTGATGGAGGTTGTTGCTTGGCTTACGTGCACATTAAAAGGAGGGTGATATGGTTAAATACATTGTAGGCGTGTGCTTGCATCTTAAACATGGCGGACCATGAGAGATAGAGGTTAAAGTCATTAGTCAACGCCATTGGAATGATGGTTTTGACCTTTATAGAAAATGCAAAATGGAATTTGGTTTCAGCTGCCAATGGAGATTTGTTGATTACTGGTGAAGTGTCATCAATATTATATATGGGGAAAGTGGGTGCACCCATGGTGAAGAAGGGCAACAATAAAGGTTAGTGTTTTAGTGTTTTTGATCAAAAAAACTGGTAACATATAAGAGTGTAATTGTTTGCTTCACATTAATCTGATTTGTAAATAATATACAATTATTGTCGAATTCTATTTGGAAACTAATAATAACTAATGAATATAATTAGTAGCTAATTAATATAATTAATGGCTATTGAATATAAATATATTTAATAGTTAATGAATATAATTAATGACTAATAAATATATGCATACTCTAATAGTAAATGTAAGTTACATTTATTGTTGATTTGTGTTATTACCTCAATCATATGCACATAGTAGTATTACATTATTTTGGAAAAGAATTTTACAATTAATTGTAGTTTCTGCAGTTGCGTGTGAAAGATATTTAATTTATATCTAAAAAATTACATTATATATATATATATATATATATATATATATATATATATATATATATATATATATATATATATATATATATATATATATATATATATATATATATATATATATATATATATATATATATATATGAAAAGGCCACGAGGGTGTTTACTATATGTATTGTCCCTTTGTTTAATATGTCGCCTTCTTCTAGAAAGAGTCATTTGATGAGGGAAAGTGGAGAAATGATGTGTCTCTACTCCATAACGGTATGTAAGGTGTCCTTTGATCACATTCTCCAAAATGAAAGTGGATTAAACACCCACTCTCACATCCTCTCAATAATGATTGTTATTTCCAATGGACCTATGTCTCAGACCCAACATCGTTGTAAATATCTCAACCCTGAAGTTGAGAAGGAAATATGATTCCAAAGAGAAATCACATACATAGAGATTTTCACCCCTCTCACATAATATCTCTCTCTACCATACAACATACCTTAAAGCCTTTGACAATCCTTAATCACTAGGGGTTGCCATGCATTGTACTTTTATCAAGCAAAATTGGTGCCCACTATAGGGTCCAGTAAAATTGACATGGGACATACTCATTGTTGCTTTCACCATATTCTCATGATGTTATTTAAACAAATATTCAATATCATCGTCAACATCGTTGGAGGTTTCACCGGTGGGGAAGAATCCAAATCCTCCCAGAGAAAATACTATCAATAGGCTTTTATAGCAAACATCATACCTGCTAACACTATGAAAACCACGCAAAAAGAACGAGAATACAAAATCACCTTCTTGAATGAATATGGTGTTGGTGTTCATCCTCACAATAATGACTATGTGATATTCATGGTTTTGTCTGATAGTTGGGATGTGAAATGAGTGTTGATCGATCTTGGTAGCTCAACAAACCTCTTATTCTGGTGCGCCTTTCAGATTCTCAAACTCTGCCCCCAATAAAATTGGAGCATTCCAAGGTTCTCTGACCAGTCTTTCAGGCAAACAAATATAGGTAAATGGCCATATTACGCTTGAAACGATACTCGGATCAAAGGTAAGTGCCAAGGCGATTGAAGTGAAATATCTTGTGATAGAATCCTTGTCTCCTTAGAATGTCATACTAGGAAGACCTTGCTTCAACTTACTAGGGATAATCTTATCCACTGTTTATTTCAGCCTCATATACCCATTACTTGATAGGTGGGTCATTGTAGTTAAGAGTGACTAAGAGATCACCTAGGAATGCTATCAGAGCATCATATAAATGAAGAAGAAGTGTGTTACCCTCGGCGTCACCCCTCATCCAAATGTATGTCACAACAATGTAGCAAGTTGGGACCCTAGGTTAGGGGTAGATAATGAAATTTTTACCTCAACAAAAGACTCGAAAGAGGTCTAGATTGAGCCCTTGGACCACCAAGTCACCAATTTGGGCACCTTTCTATTCGAGTCTGAAGAAGAGGAATTGGTCGCCATGCTCAAAAGGAACATCGACTAGTTTGCTTGGGCGCCCTTCAACATGTAAGGCATATATACCATAACGGTGTGTCGTGGTCTCGCCATTGATCCTATTGTCAAGCCAATATCTCAAAGAAAACACAAGGTTGAAATGAAAAAATAACAGATATTGAAGAAGAAGTATAGAAGCTGACAAGCATCAAATTCATGATAGATGTGAAATACCCATCTTGGTTAGGTAACATGGTCTTGGTAAGGAATGCATCAAATAAATGAAACATGTGTGTAGACTTTACTAACATGAATGCCATAAATATCTTTACCTTGTACCTAATATAGATCCTCTGATTAACGGATCTTTGGGCTACAAAACATTGAGTTTCATGGACGCCTACTCTGGATACAACCAAATTAAGATAGATCTCACGGATGTGCCCAAGACAACATTCATATCCAATCATGGCAACTACTATTACAACTTCATGCCATTTGTGTTTAAAAACGCAAGTTTTACCAATCATAGACTCATGCATACGATATTCTCTAATCAAATAGGGTAAAACCTATAGGGTTACATTGACAATATTATAGCAAAGTATTTAGAGGGGAAATCACATGACATACATGGAATATATCCTAAGGTCATTCAGGATTTACAACGTGCGCTTGAATTCTGCTAACGTCGAGCCTTTTTCCTAAATCAAATTCAATTGAATACAACGTCGAGCATCTCCCCCGACACATCTAAACTATTTTCATAATCAATTCATAACACTTGATCCAATGTCGAGTTGTTGATGCAAACTTTTTTATAATAAAATTGAAATACATAATTGAGAGAGACACGTCTCTTTAGTCCCCTTAGTAGTCGAGTGCTCGGAGCACACTTGATTCTAAAAAAATATTAGTCTTTCAAATCAAAAACTTATTGACTAAGCTTAGAATAAAGGGACAAGGGAAGCATATCCATGTGAATCTCGAGTAAACACGCGCTTGGTGCACACCTCTACTCAAATGTTTACTCACCTCCCGCTAAGATCTTCTTAACCCATCAAACTTGTTGTTCACCCTTGTGCGACTTCAAAAAAAAATTAGAAAAAAGTATGCTTTATCCATTTTGATGTGAAATAAACAAAGACTTCTATCTCCAAGAGTGAGCAGCAAGTAAAATTATAATCACTCAATATGTCTAAAGGATTACTCCTTAAAAGCAATCAACCCAGTAGTTATCTTTTAGTAGAACTACATAGCCTTGAGTTCTCCATATCACATGGAGATACGTAGGAGCAGGATTTTGAAATCTTGTCATGCATCCCTTTAATAAAAAAGTATCCCTTTAATAAAAAATATTCTTTCTTTCTCGTTTCTCACTCGATAAGTAGAAGATTGCAAACTAATATCACGTTAACACTCTAACATGAAATTAACTAAATACGTTTTGTTGAGTACAACAAATGTGAAGGGTGCTAATACATTCCCCTTGCATAACCGACTTCTAAACCCGATCTGATTGCGACGACCAGTTTCCTTTTTGTTTTTTTGTGGGTTGTATTGATATTTCCCCTTTCCCTCTTTTGGAATAAATAAAGTTTGATGACGACTCTGTTTTGTTTATATTTCGAGCGTTCATTATGCGCAGGTATTTTTTTACGTCGTGACAGCTGGGGAGTACCTAAGTGAGTCCACCCTAGTTTAGTTAGCTTTTTGTTTATGTGTTAGCTTTGTTTGTTTCTTATTCTTTGGATGTAATTTTTCTATTACTGTTGCTTTATTGCATTTTATATCTGTATATATATTTATGTGTAGGCATTGAAAATTTTTACTTGAGTGAAGCTCTCTTCCCGAGCTTTTGAAAAAAATATAATAAATATAAGTTAGGAGGTAGTTGTGTAGTGTTAGCCCCGAAGGAGCACACCTTGTATGGATAACACAAATACCCCAATGAAAGTAGATCTTCTTTGTTGAGTTCGTCATAAAGTGGCTAGCTTGTTGCATGACATAACTCCGATTAAGATCAATGACTCTAAGGACCTTTTAGAACCTGATCTATCTATGGTGGTTGTGTAGTATTGATCCCCAAGGAGCATACCTTGTATGATCAATGCAAAGACCTTGATATAGGAACTATTTTATCCAAACTCTTAGAGCTAACCTGGAGAGTTGGTTTCATGGGTACACAAAACTTAAAACTACCCCGATATAGGATTCCCACTTATTTAGGTTGTTATTTTGTTACTAGTGTTACCTCATACTGTTACCTGACACTTGTCATTTCATTACATCCATATGTGGTATGGCATTGCATTTTTGAATATCAAAAACAAATTATGTATTCGCATATCATTTGCATCCAATAATGCGTCATGTATGTCATTTACCAAACAAAAAGCGTATTCTGCCTTCTATTCATAACCAACTATCTGATTACTCGACACTCACTCAGACCTTGAAGCATGTCTCACAGAGCTATGGACAAACTTCAGCAAGGTTAAGAATTGTTGAGACAGAGGAAGTCAATCAGTTTAAAATTCAGATGAGCCTGGTCATGGATATCCTACAAGCTTTTTTAAAGAAAGAGGGCAGCCCTAGGCCATGTGATACAGCAGAAATGGTTACCTCTTTACATCTTTCTAAAGTCATTGCTCATCAAAGGCAAACCTAAGTAGAAAATTTTTTTAGTTCAAAAATTTCTTATTGGAGGCCATCCCCAGCCCTTGCTTTCAAGGTCTCCTCGCCAGCTCAAGGAAGAATTAGGGTCCTCAAGCAGAAAAGAGATTTTAGATTCTAGCAAGTGGCAGCCACCCGTTGCACTAGTTCATTGTCATCAGTTAGAAGCTTACAAGCTTCCACATTAGCAACATTTGTTTGTTATACCTTTTGTTCAGAATCAGAATTACAATCGCAATCAGACAGGCCACCTCAGTTTTATCCAACCCCGATGGCATACACTAAATTGCTTCCTCAGTTGATTCGAAGATCTATGTGTTCCACAAGAAGCTTAATTCAATGGCGGTGTTCCCACCTAACTTCAAAGACAACACTATATGTGAGTACCATGATGGATTGCCAGGGCATACCACGAAAGACTGCAAAGTCTTTAAATACTGGGTATAAGAGTTGGTTGATTAAAAAATATTATTATTTGCGGATATTCTGAATATGGTGGACAACCCCCTGCCTATGAGAAAATAATAAATCTTGCATGCACTTGACCAGGTCAAGTTCTCTCCCTCAAATTTGCGGACACTTTTTCCGAATATGGTGGACAACCCCCTGCCTAGATAAATGTGAAGAGATGGAGAATAAAGAGATGGAAAAATGAATAACGTTGAGATTTGGTGGAAGAACAAAGAGATGGAAAACAAAAATATGGATAAATGAAGACTGTTGAGATTTGATAGAAACCAGGAACGAGGTGGAGAAGTTAAAGAAAGAGATGCTGACAAAAGGGTAATGAACAAAGTGGTAGAGCAATGATAAATCTTACATGTAACTATGAGAAAATAATAAATCTTACCTGCGCTTGACCGGGTCCAGTTCTCTCCCTCAAATTTCCACCAAAAACACGCCAACCAAAATATACCTGACCAAACCCACCCTTGCTAAAGTTGGATCTGAAAGTGATGAAGAAAACCTTACCTACACTTGGATGAAGAAGATGAACACTTCCCTCTATAACAAACTTGTCCAAGAAAATCAACCAAGAAAATAATAATTCAAAGAAATATCAAATGAGTGACATAAAACAAAGCATTGTCGCCACGACACTCGCTGTCAAAAAAGTGTTTTTGCCACGACAGATCTACCACAGTGAATGCTTAATATTAATAAATAAAGACATGGAGAATAAAGAGATGGAAAAATGAATAACGTTGAGATTTGGTGGAAGAACAAAGAGATGGAAAACAAAAAGATGGAGAAATGAAGACTGTTGAGATTTGATAGAAACTAGGAACGAGGTGGAGAAGTTGAAGAAAGAGATGATGACAAAAGGGGTAATGAACAAAGTGGTAGAGCAATGAACAAAGTGATGGAGCACTAAAGAAATTAGAAATTAGAAAGTAGAAGTAGAGGTATGTTCAAGAATGAGATAATGAAAATAGGGGTCATGAAAAATGCAGATTGTGAAGAGTGTGTCATTGGAAATGAAAAATAAATGTTCAGACTGCTTTAAGTGAGACTACCTGCAGGGTTGTGTTCCCAAGATAATATGAACAACTTGTTTGTCAAAATCAGATAATTGGTCACATTTGTACGTTTTATCAATTGTTCTGTATACCATATGGTTAAACAAATCCCAAACACGGGTTAGCTTTGAATCAATTGAAGGTTTTGGTTGGATTTTGTTGATTTAAGACACAATTTGCCACTAAACTGGCGACGTGAAAAGCAAAGAGCAAAGGGTGATGTTGTAATTTCTAGAACAACTAAAGTTCTTATATTAAAGATTATTATTATTATTATTATTATTATTATTATTATTATTATTATTATTATTATTATTATTATTATTATTATTATTATTATTATTATTATTATTATTATCCTTAGAAATATTATTACTAACTATTTATTATCTTTATTACTAACTATTATTATTATTGTTATTGTTATTACTATTGATTAATATTAATATTGTTATTAATATTATTTACTACTATTATTATTATTGATTTTTTTTGTTTATTATTATTATTGTTTATTATTTTTGTTAATTTTATTACTGATTATTATTGTTACTAATAATTATAATTATTGTCGCTACCGCGAAAATAAGGTGCCAGAAAAATAGAAGAGTCGCCACCTTTCGTTATTTATCTCTCAGAGCGGGAAAGGAAACGATCGGAAAAACCTGATGAAAAGGTATAAGATAAGGTCATCGCAACCATTGTCTGGATTCGAGAGTCGGTTACGCAAGGGGAAGGTAATAGCACCCCTCACGTACATCGTTCTCAATGGGATCCGCGCTTGTTGTGTTTATCTGACGGGTTTATTTACTATCTACCTATCAAGGCTGGTTTGAAAAGAAAAGAAAAATGACTCGACAATGCATCGCGCTTTATGCCTACGTATTCTCATCAGAGAATGAGAAATCAGAGTCAACGTAGTTCGGCTAACTACGGGTAACAGATGGGGGAAGGTGGCTCGCCAATACGTCAATATTGTGCCTACGTACTCTCAACAGATATGAGAGATCAGAGCTTATGTAGTTCGGGATAATACGGATAATCGGGGTTCAGATTCATCTGTTTTTCGAGTATGGTTAAAAAACAGTTCCAGCAGTTTGGTGTACGCAGCTCGACCCTTGGAGACTTAGGCGTTACCGTTTGTGGTAGAACTGAGAGTTAACGACACTCTTTTCTTCAGAAAAGCTTTCCTTTGAATTATGGGCCCACGGGGCAAAAAGGTTTGAGGTTTATTTTCTGTCTTTTACGGAAGAAGTGTTTTTTATGGTTGTTTGTAGTTTGTACAGCACTAGAGACTATGACTTAGGAGCGAATGCGTCGTATAACGTCCAAAGGACATATACTAAACACTCTAGAAGATTGAGAGGAGACCGCTCAATTATCATTTCCCAAGTAGCTTAAGGCTCGTAATTCGCTTAAACTAACTTGCCTTTATTACGTTTTTTTACTGTTGTTTTAAGATGAGAAGAGAACGCACTCTACAGGGAGACTGTCAAGTCCTAATGTTGTCATGCCAAGGATTCATCCTATGGTTGAGGTTTGAAACAGGGAACTCCTATAAGTTATCATGCATAGGTTTCAACCTAAAGTTATAATCATCACTTCCTTATCAAAGGAAGTGAGATTCCTAGGGGATCATGTCAATGGTATACAGAAACAGATAAAGCATCAGCTTAAACAGATAAACAGTAAACAGTAAAGATGCACATGCAATGCAGCAATACAAGAAGAGGGAGACTCACTCAACCTCTTAGCAATCAAGCAAAGAAAAACAGTCAAAACAGACAAGCAGAGGGAGCTCACTCAACCTCTATATGCAAATACGTCAATTAGAAAAAGAAAAACAACACACAAGCAAGGGGAGGATCACCTCAACCCTTAAGGCAAACAAGCAGAGGGAGACTCACTCAACCTCTTAATGCAGTCATGCACCTACGCTTAAACTATTCTAATCATGAACTATCCTAATGCAACACACCACTCAATTATGAATGAGGAGAAGAACTTATGGCAAATAATGGATTCATTCCATAAGTAGTCATACAAGGCTTCTAACCTAAGGAAAGAAATTGAATGTTGGGAAGCAAGGGTAAGGTCTACAGGAACTTGCCACAGGCACTCAACCAACTAAAAAGAGATTTGAGGGAATCCTAAAGGTTTGGCTCCTTCAAGAGATGTGCAACATTCCCCCCACAGGAGGGACTATGCTACCCCAAGAAGGTTCCTAAAAAGAATTGAATGAGAGAATATTAGGAGAATGGAGATGAGAAGCAAGGTAAGTTCCACAGGAACTTACCACAGACACTCAACCAACTCCACTTCCTTAGAGAGAGCTTTCATGGACTTAACCCCTTTATGATAGTGCAATGTATTCCTCCACAGGAGGAAACATGCTCACAAGAAGGATTCCAATCAAGCAAGGAAAATTGAAGAGGAAACTACCCATATAGGAAGAATCAACCACCTACTTGATCTTCTAAAGAACCACAAAGATATCCTTCTAAGGATCACCTATACTAAGGGTTCAAGGGCTCTAAAGGAGGCATCCATCTAATTACCAATCTATCAAGAAAGGATATGGGACCTAGAGTCAACTAATGGTCATTTACAAGACTAATCCATACACTTAACCTAGTTAGGATCACCTAAACTAAGGCCAATTTATAAAATGGGGAACTAATAGAAAATCATTCCTAAAAATTCCAAGGAAAATACTACATCATCCTACATGTATCAACATTCTATGGTACAAAAATCAGGGGCTAAACCTAAATCAAAAGGTTCAAACTAAATCTAAAACCTCAATGGTACACTAAAGGGATCCAACAATGAATACTCCCAACTATCTCAAAATCATATTTAGAATCATCTAAAAATCTCAACAAAAATCACAGAACATCATCAACATGTCTACAACCAGCACACAAAATTTCAATACCAAACTCAAAAGTATGAATGAGAAATAAAATCACCAAACTCAGCATACAAGCATCCAATTATTAAAAATATACTAAAATAGAAAATATGTCATTAATTGAACATGCATGAAAATAGAAATTAAAAAAAAATGAGAAAATTCTAAACATCTCAAAGTATCCACATGATTTATTTTACGAATTATTAACAACATTTCATATTTTTTCTGGAATTAAAACTAACAAGCATTAATAGGAAAAATAGAAAAAAGAAATTAACATGAAGTAAATGGAGGAGGTGGTGTAACTAGCAATATCCTATGTGTTAATTCGCTTGGCCTTGCGCTAGGGGTGGGAATAGTGTTTCACACTAAGCCCAACTGAGTTGTAAAACTCAGCTTTTTATTCACTAATTGAAACAGTGCCATGGGGTGTATTACGTGACGTTCTAATGTGCAAAACGGATTAGGCTTAGAAACAGTGGGTGGGGATAGTAGGTCACTTAAGCCCATTCAGAAACTTAAGTGATGCGCTGCGTTTTGAGGGAATGGTGAGGTGGCACGTTCGGGTGCACACGATGGAGTGACTTAGTCTATGTTTCCAGCCTCATCCAATGGTCATGAGCTTTCTTCTCCGTTTGAACTCAGTTTGGGAGGGAAGAACCATGGAGGCTCCGGTGGCGAAACCACCTTCTTCTCCGGCAAAGGGGGGAAGTTATAGGTCATCAAACCTCACTTAAATCTACACGGTTCTCTTTGTTTTTCCACAAGGATTCCAAATATGCTAACCAAATTCACAAACTCTCCACACACAGTCATATTCGAAGCCAAACGTAAAATGGTGTCATCCAAGAATAGACCTAAATCATGCAAAATTCTACCCTAAAATCATCTAGGGTTCAAGGTGATCCTAACCACATGTCACTATGGTGTTAAATGCACATAATTTAAGAGGAAATTTGAGAGGAAGAAACCTAGTTCAGAGCTTCGAATATGGTGACTTTCAGAGCTCAATTCTCTTCAAAAAGATGCAGATTTCTTCAATGGATGATGATGAACAAGTCTTGAGGTTCAATTTCTTCTGAAACTCCTTCAATCTCCAAACTCGAAAATCAAACTTCAAGCTTCTTCCAACAACTGCTCTAACTGATTCTCAACTGAAAATGGCACTAGAAGCTTCTGAGAATGATCCAAAATCTATTTATAATCTGTTTTGATCCATTGGGGGCCCATTCATGGCCCAATTTATGATTTCCAACTTTCAACTTTCTTCCAAAATTTCACTTATGGCAGCCACGAATTTGCCCTGCTCTTGCTCTCAATCCACTTCAGATCACTTACTTGAGAGTTATGGAGTGTAAATGAATGATTTTTTAGCCTTGATTTCAACCAAATATGGATGTTTAAAGTGTAACTTCACCATTAAGTAATCCACCAAAATGCCATGAAATGAGTATCAAATCAAAATTCTAAAAATGCCAAAGTGTTTAGAATATCATTTCCAATCAAAATGAGTACCAATTTGGTTTGAAATCATCCAATTACCAATTGTTTTGAATTTTTCCCTTTTAATTCATTAAAATGGCCTTTTTTGAGAAATTTCTTCAACCAATGCTTGCTCTAATCCATATCAATGGACTCTTGATACTTGGCTGAGCTAAAACCATCATTTCGAGCAACTTTCAAGTTGAACAAAACTCCATTTGAAGCTTGCAAGATAGTGAAATGGACCCATAATTCAAAATGACCTGTAATGTCCAAATACCCAAAATACCCTTGACTTGTCAAAGCCATAACTTGAGTTCTACAAATCCAATCATGGACTTCTAGTACTCTTTAGAAAGATAAGAGAATAAGGAACAAGATTCATATTGACCAAAAGTTCATAGGAATCGTCCGTCTAGGACAAACGTGTCATGCAAGTTGGGTAACTTTCAAGCTCCAAATTCACATGTCTCAGATGACCTGTAACTTGTTTGGCTCATAACTTGAGTTATATAAATCCTATCAAGGACTTATAGTACTCAAATTAAAGCTAAGATCATGAACTACAACAATCATGTTGGGGTCAAGATGAGATGAAGATCCCATCTTGAGTTAAATGGTCTTGAAGTCAGGGGTCAAGCGAGGGGATTTTACACTGTCAAGCCTTAGAAACCCTAGTCTAAAACTTCTCAAACTCTTCAATCATGATGAGTTAACATTGGAATAATCCTTAGAACATCTCAAGGTATCAATACATGATCACATGGTTCTTGGATTAGGTCTCAACCTTCTTCAAATCATCAGTTGACTTGGGGTTGACCCAGTCAAACCCTAGCTGCACCAATCATGGCTGAGGCTTCTTAATCTTGCATAAGGACTTGTCTAAGCTCTCAAATGAACTTTCAAGATTTCTCATGAGCTCATTCAAGACCTCAAGTCCAACTTCATGGCCTCAGAATCATCTGATGATCTTCCACAACTCTCAAGTTAGGAGACATACACTCTTGGCTTCAACCCTTTCTCTGAGGATCTTTTAACTTCTCTGACAAGGATATCAACCCTTGATCTCTTGAATAACCTTCTTAGATAGCTTCATAGTCTTGTATAGCTCTTGATTGGTGATCATACCTCTTGATCTCCTGCGCACATGTCAATGCAATGCAAATGATAATGCTAACATGAATGAAATGAAACACAAGCTAGGTAAAGAAAAGTTGGGCAAATTTTGGGGTACAACAGCTGCCCCTATTCAAACGGCTTGGACCTGAATGGGTGAGCAGCGAACGACTCTCAAACAATCAAGGTAAAAGGCGGTTGAATACCAACAAACCCGGAAATTTGCCAACTGCCCAAGTACACGGTACTCTGATAGGGACAAATCTTCGAAAACTGAAATAATAGTTGGACGACAACTAGCTGGAGAAATACTGATCTGAATCTCCGTCAGGATGATTCTCTAATTCAATGTAGATCTTCATCCTCAAATCATCAAGGGATCACCGGTGATACGGTAACTGGTGATTTGCCAACCGCATAGGTAAACGATACTCTGATTGGTAGGAACATCTTCAAAACTGAGCAGCAGTTGCACGACAACTCTGCTGGGGAATCGGTCACACGGTAACCAGAAATTTACCAACCTCACAAGTAAACGATACTCTGGTGGGTAGGACACACTTTGAATCTGAAATGGCAGTTGCACGGCTACTGGCCCAAATCTTCGTCAGGATGATCATCAGATTTCACTGCAGCTTCTCCCTCAAATCATCAAGGGATCACCAGTTACATGGTAACGGGTGATGCACAGATGGTATTACCGTCAGGCATTCTGCGGCATGGCAGCAGAAGAATTCCTCGGGACTCATCAGGTCATCAAGAACTTTTGGCAATCTCTATGATTATTCCATCGGGCATTCAAAGAAATTCTCGGGCATCAGCCAGACTTCAATCATCAAGTCTTCAAGGAAGTTTCAACTTCTCTGTTTCAAAACTCACTGGGGATGACATATCAATGCTGGGGATTCTGGAGAACTATCAAGTAACTCTGCTTCGGGGATCCAAAAATCATTTTGGATGAATCAACTCTGCTGAGGACTTCAAGAATCATCTTGGACAAATAGCTCCGTCGGGGACTTCACGAATCATCCTGAACCAATAACTCTGCCGGAGATTTCAGGAATCATCCTGAGCAAACACTCTGCTGACTTCCCTGGGGATTTTAAGAATCATCTTAAGCAATCAACTTCGCTGGGGAATTCAAGAATCATCTTGAGCAAACCATTCCACGGAGGAACACCTGCAAAACAAGAACAGTAATGACCTAGCTCATGTTTCATATGCATATGCTTGATAATGGCGCAATGCTCCACACGGTGGAAATGCTACGCATTTAGGGAGAATGCTATGCAATCATGCAAAATGCTACGACCCCATCAGCAAAATAAATGCTGAAGGGAAAACTTCTTGTCAAGGAGAAAGAATCAATCTAGCGGAGAGGAAGGAATCATCCTGCCGAGGAGAAGAAGTCACACCAATCTCAATTGGACTAAACCTTGGGGTACGAACTCCAGGCGACTGCTGCAGAGGAACAAAGTTCTACGAGAACCTGTACTCGCTCAACTGGGTATACAAACCACCAACTGCTGAGGAAGCAATGTCAATCACAGAAATAAACTGCACGGCCTTCACAGGAAAAACTTTCCTGGAGATAACGACTCCGATGGGGGAAATACAGCATCAGTTATTCAGTACTCTCTACTGGGGAAAACCAATCATGGCCTGGACGGCTTCCAAGGACTCGGCTCTCTTGAGGGACTGCAAACTCGGCTGAGGATAGGCAACCAGACGCTGGAATCACTCCTACCTGCCGGGGAGAGTACAACTCCATGGGGAACTTCAATTCCGCTGGAGACTTTAGTCTGGAACTATCGGAAGTTGAACATTTGCGGATAATTTTCTACGAGAAAACTACAAATTGACTCAGTGCTGGGAATGAACACACGCTTCAGTGCATGACTCAGCTGGGGAGAGGATTATCCTGCCTAGGATATATCTGGTTAGAGAGAATCTATCTCTGCTCGAGGAGACACCTCAATGCTCACGGTCCCGTGTTCAGACTCCGTGGGGAGACGCTGCTGAACTCGCTGGGGAAGAAGGAATCATCCTGCTTGGAAAACATCTTGTGCACTGCCTGGAATATGCCGTACCTGCAACAACACGAACAAACAGACAAGATACCCTTCACAAAGGGACCTATCAAGGTTATCATCCTGTGACAATGTTCAGGTAATTCAATGTTTCAACAATTTTCGGCCTAGGCCAACAAGTTTATGTATGCGCATTTTATCAAAAACATTGGGCGTTCTTTTTCACAAACAAAACAGATAAAAACTAAACAAACAACAGAAATGCTGAATAGTATACGTTTTATTGATAACGAACCCCTGAATGGGCAAAAATGTTTTACAACAGATGCAAGCTCCTGAAATGAGGAAGCTGCACAAGCATAATAACATAAATATACATCAGTATATACACAAATGTCGGCAATGTGGCGTAGATGAACACCATGAGTTGATCCCTCTATGACCCACTCGACTTCGATACTTCCCCGACGCTTTAGCTTCAGAAGAGATTGATTTAGATAAACGGCCCTCAGGTCTTCCAAGCCACCAAACAATGAAAGTCCACACGCGAAATGCAGTCATTTGCTTTTCCAATCCCTAACTTTTGCCTGAACCGTCCTTTCGGGTTTTCGATTCACCGGGATACCCTTTTTTGCCAAAGTCGCCCTTTCAGGTTTTCGACTTTGCGGGTGTACATTTTTCATTTATATCCCTAATTTTTGCCTGAACCTTTTCCTTTTTCTGGTTTGCCGGGATGCCCAATTTTTGCCTGGATATTCTTTTTCTTTCCAGCGGGTCATTTTTTAAGAAAAGTATTTTTTAACTGCGTCCGCGTTCATAGGGGATGCAAAATCTTCGCCATCCATCGTGGATAACAACAAGGCTCCTCCCGAGAAGACCTTGCTGACGACGTACGGACCTTCGTAATTGGGAGTCCACTTGCCCCTGTGATCGGAGTGTGGTGGAAGAATCTTCTTCAGGACGAGAACACCTGTCTGAAAGCTTCTAGGACGCACCTTCTTATCGTAAGCTTTCTTCATTCGGCTCTAGTACAGACGACCATATGCAATCGATGCTAGTCTCTTCTCATCCATCAGGTTGAGTTGGTTCAGTCTGTTCTTGATCCATTCTGCCTCATCGAGTTTCACGTCAACCAAAACTCTCAAAGAAGGAATCTCAACTTCCAACGGTAGGATAACTTCCATACCGTACACTAGTGAGAAAGGAGTTGCCCCGGTTGATGTGCGTACCGTCGTACGATAAACGTGCAAAGAAAATGGCAACATCTCATGCCAATCTTTGTAGGTTACAACCATCTTCTGAACTATCTTCTTAATGTTTTTATTGGCTGCCTCAACCGCACCATTCATCTTCGGTGGGTAAGGCGATGAGTTGTGATGTTCAATCTTGAAGCTCTGGCATAACTCCTTCATCATCTTGTTATTCAGATGCGAACCATTATCAATAATGATCCACTCGGGAATTCCGTATCGACAGATGATGTCCTTCTTTATGAATCTAGCCACCACCTGCTTGGTCATGTTAGCATACAAGGCAGCCTGCACCCACTTGGTGAAGTAGTCGATGGCTACCAAAATGAAGCGATGACCGTTAGACGCAGTGGGCTCGATCTTGCCTATCATATCAATTCCCCACATGGAGAACGGCCACGGGGATGACATGACATTCAACGGGCACGGCGGCACATGAATTTGAAGCAACCCGACTCCATCGTCAGCCAGTAATATCCTGCTCGCAGAATCTTTCTCGTCATAGCATGTCCGCCAGAGTGCGTACCAAATGTGCCTTCATGGACTTCTTCCATGAGCAAACTCGCCTCTTTCTCATCTACACATCTGAGTAGCACGAGATCGTGGTTTCTCTTATACATAACTCAATCAGGATTGAGATAGAAATTTCCAGATAGCCTCCTTATAATCTTCTTATCCTGGGTTGACGCTCCCGCAGGATACTCCTTATTCATAAGGAAGGTCTGGATATCATGGAACCATGGCTTGCCATCAGAGGCTTCCTCGATTGCAAAAACGAATGCAGGCCTATCAAGACGAGAAATGACAATTCTCGGAGCTTCATTCCAAAAATTGACTTTATACATCGAAGCCAACGTGGCTAAGGCATCAGCCATCTGATTTTCAGCTCTGGGCACATGATGGAGTTCCACTCGATCGAAGAACGGAAGTAGCCTTCTGGCATAATTCATGTACGACACATAATTCGACTGACGAGTCTCCCACTCCCCTTTAATTTGGTTAACGACAAGTGCCGAGTCACCATATACATCCAGGTTTTTGATTCTCAAATCAATAGCTTCCTCTAAGCCCATGATGCATGCTTCGTATTCTGCTTCATTGTTGGTGACCGGAAATGTCAATCTAGCAGTGAACGGGATGTGGGATCCCTGGGGAGTCGTGATGATTTCCCCAATGCCACTTCCGTAAGAATTAACCGTCCCGTCAAATATCAATTTCCACTGGGACTTCCTATCTGGCCCCTCATCGGGCAACGATTCATCACAATCTTTTACTTTGAGAAACATGATATCCTCACCAGGGAATTCAAATTTCATCGGCTGGTAATCTTTGATAGGCTGCTCGGCAAGGTATTCAGACAATACGCTTCCCTTAATGGCCTTTTAGGAAACGTACTGAATGTCATATTCTGTCAGCACCATTTGCCATCTGGCAATCCTGCCTGAAAGCGCTTGCTTCTCAAAGACGTACTTGATCGGATCCATCTTCGAAATTAGCATGGTCGTGTGGTTGAGCATATACTGTCGTAAACGTTTGGCAGCCCACGCGAGTGCGCAACATGTTTTCTCCAGCATTGAGTAACGGGGCTCACAATCTATAAACTTTTTACTCAAGTAATAAATGGCATGCTCCTTTCTGCCAGTCTCATCATGCTAACCGAGAATGCAACCCATGCTATTCTCAAGAACTGTCAAGTACATGATTAAGGGTCTTCTGGCCACTGATGGTATCAAGATTGGAGGTTCCTGCAGATACTATTTTATCTTGTCAAATGCCTTCTGGAAATCCTCGTTCCAGATAATCGCCTGATCTTTTTTCAGTAGTTTGAACATCGGTTCACACGTGGCCGTGAGCTGAGATATAAACCTTGTAATGTAGTTTATTCTTCCCAGGAACCCCACGCACTTCTTTTTCAGTTTTTGGCGCTGGCATGTCTTGTATTACTTTTATCTTTGCAGGATCAATCTGAATGCCTTTTTCACTCATAATAAACCCCAGTAGTTGTTGCACCCCAAAATTTGCCCAACACTTCTTTACCTAGCTTGTGTTTCATTTCATTCACATTAGCATTATCATTTGCATTTCATTGACATGTATGCGGGAGATCAAGAGGTATGATTACCAATCAAGAGCTATACAAGGCTATCTAAGAAGGTTATTCAAGTGCTCAAGGGTTGATATCTTTATCAGAGAAGTTAAAAGATCCTCAGAGAGAGTGGTTGAAGCCAAGTGTGTAGGTCTTCTAACTTGAGAGTTGTGGGAAGCCATTAGATGATTCTGAAACCATGAAGATGGACTTGAGGTCTTGAGAGAGCTCATGATAAGGTTTGAAGATCACTTTGAGGCCTAGACAGGTCATTGTGCAAGAATAAGAAGACTCAGCCATGAGTGGTGCAATTAGGGTTTGACTGGGTCAACCCTAAGTCAACTGAGGATTTGAAGAAGGTTGAGACATAATTCAAAAGCCATGTGATCATGGATTGATACATTGATATGTTATAAGTATGATTCCAAGGTCAACTCATCATGATTGAAGAGTTTGAGAAGTTTCAAGCTAGGGTTTCTAAGGCTTGACAGTGTAAAATCCCCTAGTTTGACCCCTATCTTCAAGGTAATTTAGCTCAAGATGTGATTGTCATCTAATCTTACCCCCAACATGATTGTTGTAGAGCATGATCTTAGCTTTAATTTGAGTGCTAGAAGTCCTTGATAGGATTTGTAGAACTCAAGTTATGGTTTTGACAAGTTACAAGTCATCTGAGGAATGTGAATTTGGAGCTTGAAAGTTACCCAACTTGCATGGCACTTTTGCCCTAGAAGGATGATTCCTATGAACTTTTGGTCAACATTAATGGTGTTCCTTATCCTCTTAGCTTTCTAGAGAGTACTAGAAGTCCTTGATAGGATTTGTAGAACTCAAGTTATGGCTTTGACAAGTCAAGGGTATTTTGGTCATTTGGAGATTACAGGTCATTTCAATCATAAGGCCATAACTCCTATTTGCAAGCTTCAAATGGGAAAATGTTCAACATCAAACTTGTTAAAAATGATGTTTTAAGGCTATCTAAGTGGTCATGATAGGTTGGAATTTCTTGTAGCTCAAAATTGCAAAGTTGACTTAAAAAAGGAAGAATTAAAGTTCATTAAAAGGACCAAATTTGTGATTTTTCATTCCAAGGCCAAGATAAGGCATGTAATATGTCATTTTGATCAGAAATGACCTTTTAAAGACATTGGCAATATTTCTTTTCTCATTTGAGGTCAAAATCATGGAGTTGTATTTTGTTACTTAAGGCTTAAGGTACATATGCCAAACTTCTCATAAGATCAAACCAAGGTGCAAACACATTCCAAACACACTCAAAATCTCATATGGAGAGAATTTGGATGAGAATGAGGGCAAATGCAAGCTGCTGCAAGAGCTGTTATGACCATGGCATGAGATTGAATTTCAAGTGAGATGAGATATTTAACTTCTCATTAGAGTGATCCAGAACTTTCTAGATCATTCATTCATGTCCTATATATGATCATGAAGTGATCCAAGGCCAAGGTTGGTGAGAATTGAGAGAGGAGAGCGAGGTTGCATTTTGAATTTGCACATTGCAAATCAAACTCGGTTACAGCCATTGAAGCCATTTCAATCCAAGATATTGATCCCAATAGCTTGCTCTAGAGTTGGTGATTGATCCCAGATCAAATTCAAGGCAAAACTGTGGAAGAATCGTGATTTAGCCATTGGAGTTTGAAGCTTGCAACTTAGAATCGGGTTCAAGAATTCAAGGCATTTCAACTCTTTTCTTTGCATACAGAAGGTTCCTTGGAGGCTAGTGAAGGAGTCTGGAAGTTCTTGAGGGTTGATTTGAAGATTCAACCACTCTGTTCACCAAGAATTTACAGGTATGTAATTCTTATTCCACAGCTTAATTTGAGTAGGATCAAGAGGATTTGTTAGGTTAAATGCATTGTAGATTGATGTAGGAAGGTTTCTGGATCATTAATTTGGAAATTAGTGACCAATTAGGGTTTATGCAATTTTCGGTTGAGATCGTGTTTTTGCAAACCTTGAGTTTTTAGCATGAACTAGTGGCATGAATGAATTTTTGAGGAAATTTGGGACAAGATTCATCAAGAAATCATGGCCAATGGTGGATTCTAGAGAGAGTTAGGGTTGGGAGTGGCTGATCGGAGAAGTCACCGGCGGTGACTCTAGCGCGCGCAGGTGAAGGGATCTTCAGACATTCAAAATGAAGAAGACGACCTCATAGCCATTGGATTAGAGGTGGACCTTTGACCTGGGAAGGATCCAACGGCCACGAGTGATCTAAATTTTATGAAGGACTCTGAGTTACGAAACGATGCGTTTCATTTAATTGTTGGTTTTGGGCTTAGTGCAACTTTGATATCCCCACCCCCCTTATGGCCCAGTCTGGATAATGAACTGAATTCATATGCTATTCACACCATGCGCTTATTCATTTCTCATTGTTTTCATTTTATTTTATTTTCATTCATGGTTATTGGAAAATTGATAAATAATTGAAAAATGAATTAATTAATTCCATTCTTTTTTCCATGGATTCATGATTGAATCTAGTTTTTTTTAGATAAAAAATATTATCATTTCATGCATTTTTGATTTTGTTGGCATTTGTTGAATTTTAATTGATATTAAAATAATCATGGTTGATGCTTGATCTTGTTGAATTTGGTTTGATCATTTGATGATGATTTTTGCCTTGATTTTTTGTGTGTAGCTAGCATAGATATGCATGTTCCCCCTAGATTTTTCTCACATTTTTGTGATGAATGTAAGTGGTAGTTTTAGGTTGAAACTTTAGGAGCTCCATTTTAGGGTTTATGGTTGATACCTTATGATTTAGGTTTTATTTCTAGGACTTGGTGGATGATTCAACCTCTGATTTTTGTATGGTAGATTCATGATTGAATTAGGGTCCCTTAAGAATTTTTGTAGGAATTTACAATGTAGTTTGCCATTTTTGTTTGGTTTTAGTTTAGGTGCTAACTTTAGATGATTCTAATGCACTAATTCAACTAGAATGACTTCTTTAGTTCCCTTAGATTAGGGTTTTGTCTCTATTGTTCTTGGATGATGTTGAAGACAAGCTTGGGCTACCATGGAATGCTTGAAGAAGCTTGGATGTGAAGATCTTCCCTTCTTTTGGTGTAGTGTTGGTTAGGTGTTAAGATTAGGGTTTATAGGTAGAGCTTCTAGATAGTTTCTCTTCCTTCACAAACATGGAAGATGTTGATCACTTCCATTCTTCCCTATGATGTAAGGTCCCCTTGTAAAGGCCTCATCCCTCCTTTGGTAGGATGTGTGGCTCTTTACAAGTTGGTAGAACCTTTGAGGGTCCCTTTCTCTGATGATAGGATGCTTAGTGGTGACCTTTGGTCTTCACTCTGCTGTCAATCATCCAAACTTTACTCTTGTTAGATGAATCTTTCTCCCTTGCTAGAGGATGGGGTTTCTTGCTTGAAAATATTGAAGGATAGGAGTTGATATTTCTCTGTGGTTGAAGACTGCCATTGAAGCTGAAGCTTGTAGATCAGGAGGAACAAGTTGACACTTGTGAAGAAGATCAAATTGAAATTGAGTGAAGAGCTGAGGCTTGAAGAAGAAAGAATAAGTTGATACTTATGTTGATACATTGAGAGCCTGAAAGACAAGTTGATACTTCAATGGGGATTGAAGCCTGGAGGTGGAGTTTACCAAAGAGCTGAAGCTTGAGGAAGAAGAAAAAATAAGTTGATACTTGTGTTGGATGTGTTGAAAGATTGAAGAGGCAAGTTGATACTTGTTGTTGAAGATGAAAGAATTGAAGAGCAGTTGCAGACTGAGGACTGAGTTTCTGTCAGAGGACTGCTTTGCTGTGAAGCTGTGGAAGCTGTTGATCTACTTTCTTTCCTGTCTGTTTGCTTTCTGTGCAAATGTATTGATGTGACTTGATTGATTTGCTTGATGCATTAGAATAAGTCCATATCTAGACTGATGTAAGCTAGGAGCATGATTGCATTAGAGGTTGAGTTGCTCCCTCTGCTTGTATTTTTACTGTATGGCTTTGCTTGCTGGTATTTGGTAGAGCTCTGCTCCCTTGCCTATGTGGATTGTGATTTACTTGATGGCATTTTATTTTACTTCTGCTGTATAATTGCAGTGACTCATATTTTGCTTGATGGCATTTTATTTTCTGTATGATTACAGTTATTCATATCTGGCTTGAGGTTGAGATGAGCTTGTGGAGGTTGATGTCCCACACACATTTCCTCCCTCACTTGCATTGCATGCATTTTACAGTCGTTTACTGTTTACTGTTAAGCTGATGCTTTATCTGTTTATGTTCATCATTGACATGATCCCCTAGGAATCTCACCTTCTTTGATAAGGAAGTGATGATTAGAACTTTAGGTTGAAACCTATGCATGATAACTTCTAGGAGTTCCCTGTTTCAAACCTCAACCATAGGATGAATCCTTGGCATGACAACATTAGGACTTGATAGTCTCCCATTAGTTGAGCCCGTTCTCTCTTCTCATCTCAAAACAAAGTAAAACACAGTAATAAGGGTTAACTGACGTCGTACGTTACGAGCCTTAAGCTATCTGAGAAAGGATTGTTGGAGAGTTTCTTTTCAACAGTCTGAATGTTTAGTATGGCACCCTTTGGGTGACATGCGACACATTCACTCTCAGGTCATAGTCTCTAGTGTGATATTAGTTGCAAACATCCATAAAAAATAGTTCTTCCGTAAAAGACAGAAAACAAACTTCAAACCTTTTTTGCCCCGTGGGCCCATAAGTCAAAGGAAGCTTTTTTGAAGAAAAGAGTGTCGTTAACTCCCAGTTCTACCGCAAACGGTAACGCTTAAGTCTCCAAGGGTCGAGCTGCGTACGCCAAACTACTGGAACTGTTTGTTAACCCTACTCGATAAAATAGATGAATCTGAACCCCCGTAATCCGTATTATCCCGAACTACGTAAGCTCTGATCTCTCATATCTGTTGAGAGTATGTAGGCACAATACTGATGTATTGGCGAGCCACCTTCCCCGCACCCGTAGTTAGTCGAACTACGTTGACTCTGATTTCTCATTCTCTGATGAGAATACGTAGGCATAAAGCGCGACGCTTTGCCGAGTCATTTTCTTTTCTTTTCAGACCAGCCTTGATAGGTAGATAGTAAACAAACCCGTCCAGTAAAACACAACAAGCGTGGATCCCATCGAGTACGATGGACGTGAGGGGTGCTAATACCTTCCCCTTGTGTAACCGACTCCCAGACCCAGACAACGGTTGCGATGACCTTGTCTTATACCCTTTCGTCAGGTTTTTCCGATCGTTTCCTTTCCCATTCTGAGGGATAAATAACGAAAGGTGGCGACTCTTCTATTTTGCCGACACCTTATTTTCGCGGTAGCGACAGTAGTTTTCCAGATCCTACTCCAAAAGTACACTTGTTAGGATTTAGCCTCAACCTGAACTTCCTAAGCCTCTCAAAAAGCTTCAGTAAATTGACCAGATGTCCCTCCTTTGTTTGGGACTCCGCAATCATGTCATCAACATAGACTTCAATCTCATGGTGAATCATGTCATGAAACAAAGTGACCATTGCTCGTTGGTAAGTGGCCCCTGCGTTCTTCAGACCGAAAGGCATTACCTTGTAGCAGAACGTCCCCCAAGGTGTAATAAACGTAGTTTTCTCCATGTCCTCCGACACCATCTTGATCTGATTACAGCCGGAGAAGCCATCCATGAACGAAAACACGGAAAATTGTGTTGTATTGTTGACCAACACATCAATATGAGGGAGCGGGAAATCATCTTTTGGGCTCGCCCTATTCAGATCTCGATAATCGACGCACATCCGCACCTTACCGTCCTTCTTCGATACAAGTACTATGTTGGCGACCCACGGATGGTAAGTAGTGACCGCTAAGAAGCCAGCATCCAGCTGCTTCTGCACTTCTTCTTTGATCTTAACGGCCATATCTGGTCGTGTCCTTCTAAGCTCCTGCTTAACGGGAGGACAATCTTCTCGCAGTGGTAGATGATGGACCACTATGTCAGTATCGAGTCCGGGCATGTCTTCGTATGACCAAGCAAAGATGTCACTATACTCTCGAAGCATCTCGACCAATCTCTGCTTGACATCACTCTGTAATGCAGCCCCTATCCTAACATTCGTGACAAGTTCCTCAGAACCCAGATTCACAATCTCAATCTCTTCCTCGTGAGGCAGAATGACTTTCTCTTCTTGTTTTAACAAACGGGCCAACACTTCGGGAAGGTCTTCGTCTTCATCAATCTCTTCTTCAGCTTGATATATCGGGCAATCAAAGTCGAAGTGAGTCGTAGAAGGTTCATAGTCGATGTCATCTGCGATGTAAATCCTGCAATAACAAGGGTTAAGCTTAAAACAAGGATATGCAGGTTAGCACAAACCCCATTGCCATTTTGTTGTTTTTCAAAACAAATATAAAACAGGAATAACAGAGATCACAACATTTGAATGCGAAGGAAAACGCCTTTTGATTTATTGGTAAAATGCATGTACATAATCAAACAAGGCCCTGACAATAAAACCACTATGCCCCGGGTAGGACATAGGGTTGTACAATAATTGGAGAAAGTAAATCATTACTCTTTGCCTGTCACTTGGATGGTATCCCTGATGGACCAGTTGTTGAGGCTCTCGCCTGGTTTGCATGGCTGGATCCAAGAGTCTAGGTTGCAATCGCTGTCTTCGCCGTCTTCAGACACTGCGTTGACATTCTCAAATATCACCCCACCTCTTGTGAACTGGATCAGCCCTTTGACGCACGGCGCACTGCGAGAGGAGGAAGCATCAGCAGAAGGAGAATACCCTAACCCAAACTTATCCTGCTTATTAGGGATTTCCAGAACTTGCCCCCAGCCTGGGGCAGAGCCAGCTTGAACAACAGCTCGAGCTTCCTTGAAGGAAGAGAGAGTCATCTCTGGTTTCTCAATCATTACTGGAGTCACATCTTTGACCTTAACAGCTTCAAATTCCTGACACAAAGTTTCGTGGATCTCGCCATCCACCTCAACATATTTGAAAGACGACAAAATGGCTCACCATTATGTCTTCTTCACCGCAAACAGTTACAATGCTGCCCCCCACAACATACTTCAGCTTCTGGTGCAATATGGAGGTCATTGCGCCAACAGAATGGATCCATGGCCGGCCTAACAGACAGCTATAGGCTGGCATGATATCCATGATGTAGAAGACTACGTCAGAAGTTTCCGGCCCAACTTGGATGGGTAGAGTTACCTCTCCAAAGACATGAAGCTTAGTTCCGTCGAAAGCTTTCACAACCAGATCACTGGGTATACAAATGAGTCCCCTCGTATCCAGCTTCATCAGAGCTTTCTTCGGGAGAACATTGAGAGATGATCATGTGTCCATCAACACATGGGACATAACTGTCCCCCTACACTCTATCGAGATATGCAGGGCCCTATTGTGGTTTCTTCCCTTCGGCGTCAGCTCTAGGTCAGTAAACCTTAATCCGTTCCCAGCATTTACGTGAGCCACTACCCTTCCAGTTGGTTGATCGAGATCTCCTGCGGTACGTACGTGGCATTCAGAACCTTCAGCAGTGCGTTGCGATGTTCCTCAGAACATAACAACAAATTCAGAATAGAGATTTTCGACGGCGTTTGATGAAGATGATCAACGATCTTATAATCACTTTTCTTGATCAACCTCATGAATTCTTCAGCTTCTTTTACAAGTAAGTACTTCTCTATCCCACAAGGGGTTTCCTCAACGACCTTACTCTTACCTCTATCAACTTTTTCAGCCTTGTCAGTTTTGTCAGCCACAACCTCAGGTGGAGCGAATACTCTTCCGCTGCGTGTTATTCCGCCGGTTCCCACCAGGTTGTCCACAGACTGCCCAGATGGCTCCAACTCCAATTTATGTCTGTTACAGTAGACGTCTGCCCCATAGTGCCACGGGACAGCGTTAGTACTTTCAAATGGTATAGGCCCCACCTTTGTGATGGTAATCGTAGGCGGCCTGGACGCATAAATGGTTATCGTCTTACGAGGGATGGTGATAGTGGCAACTTCGTCATCCTGCTTCAGCATTACCTCTCCAGCCCCATTCTCAGCCTTCCGATTAAACTGCAAGATTCCTTCGGTCATCAAACTCTGAATCCCGGCTATCAACTGTTCACAGCTGTCTGAACGAATCGCACAATCCATACATAACTCTCCACAGCCCGGAAAGATGCCTCTTTTCATCAGCTTGGCTTTAACGAAACCAAGCGGTGTCTTCAGGTCCTTGACATCAGTCAATAAATCTGAGTCTTCTTCTTCAATAATGGCATTCACCCCATCTCCCCCATGGTTCGACATAGGGTTCTTCGTGACGTTCGGCACATTATCAGAAAAGTTGATGATTTTAGAGTCAACCATATCTTGCACCTTGTGCTTGAATGCCTTACAGTTTTCTATCGAGTGGCCAGGTGCCCCCGAGTGAAAATCACATCTTGCATTCGCATCATAGTCCTGTGGAGGTGTCCCTGTCAAAGGAGCCAGGGTTCTCTTCTGAACTAGTTGTAACTGAAGCAAAGTTTGTAATAGCTGAGCATATGACATAGGCGGTGTCTCAAGATGACGATTTGCCAGAGGTGTTTTGTTCTGGTACCTCCTGTACCCTTGTTGATTTTGCTGCTGCTGCTGCTGCTGAGGTTGTTGAACAACAGGGATAGTTATGCTAGCAACCTGCTGGTGCTAGCCTTTACCTTTCCTCCGAGCGTTAGACACTGCGCTCGTCTTGCCTTCACGCCTCTTACCACTGTATGTTTTCTTTCCTCCTCCAGCTGAGGATAGATCGACACCCTGAATTTTCCTGAGTTTGATTCCATTTTCAACATGCTCTCCAGTGATGATGAGATCGGAGAAACTTCCTGACATACCACTGACTAGTTTCTCATAATAAACCCCCGGAAGAGTGGCTACAAACATCTCAACAAGCTCTCGTTCAACCATCAGCGACTAAACCCTAGCTGCCAGTTCACACCATCTCTGGGCGTACTCTTTAAATCCCTCGTTGTTCTTCTGAGACAAGTTCTGCAGTTGAACTCGGTTAGGAGCCAAGTCATTGTTATACTGATAATGGCGTACAAAGGCTTCAGCAAGTTCTTTCCATGTATGTACACTGGTGGATTCCAAACCCATATACCACTCCAAGGATGGGCAGGACAGGCTGTCCTGGAAGAAGTGCATCAGCAACTTCTCATCTTCAGAGTGGGCGGACATCTTTTGGTAGTACGACCTTAGATGGACACGAGGGCAAGTGGTGCCCTTGTATTTCTTAAAGTCGGGTACCTTGAACTTGGGAGGCACCTTGAAATCTGAAATCAATCCCAGCTTAGTCATGTCGACACCCATAGTATTCAAGTTCTCAAAATTTTTCATTTTGTCCTCGAGTGCTTTAAACCTCAGACGGGCTTCAGAGTTCAACTCCCCCTTAGCTTCCTTCTGCGAGAACAAGTCTTCTTGGCGATCCTCTAGCCATGGTTGATTGCCATTACCAGCAGCAAACCCAGCAATACCATACATGTTACCAGCCCCAGCGTTCCCCGCATTACCAGCTCCACCAATGTTGCCATGGCCTATCCCAGCATTGCTATTGGCTTCAAAGTTACCGTTACCGACGCCAGTCGTATTTCCATTAAGTCCGATGTTAGTGACCACATTTTCGTTACCACTTCCATTCCCTTCAGTCACAGGGATGCCACCTTGAGGGGTCTCAACAAGTGGAGGGTTTGTAGTATTCCCACCATGAAGCACACCGTTGCTGTCAACCCTCGAGATCAGAGGCTGAACCAGAGTTCTGAGCTGGTCTTGGCCGTTAGCGACCACTTGCATGAGCTCCATGAAGTGGTACATCCTCTCTCTTAGTTCTTGGATGTCAGTCTGCACTTGTTCCATTGGTCTAGCTTAATTTGCTCTGATCGAGTATCGGTGGATCGGTCTTCGGTCAATCCTGAAATAACCTGCATACACAAAGGGTTAGAAAAACGGCAAGGTACCTGTCATGCAAATGATTCATGCCAATGCAAACACGTATCCATGCATTAGGAGGAAGTCCCCCTCGATTCTAGCTTCCGAGACAAATAAAGTCTACTGTCCAATCATGGAAAGAAAACCCTCATATATATATCAGAGAAAACCCACGAGGGTGGCATACAACAGTAACTGAATACAACTGAAGCAACAATCGTGACCCCAACCAACAGGCCTGGTGGTGGTCAGCATATCAATGCATAAAATGTACAAAAGAAATACAGAGAAATCAAGTGCGGCTACGGGCACGGAAATCCTCTAGTAACTTCTTTGTAGCGGGATGATCAGGCTGGGTGAGCAGACCCTGGATCAGCAGATCCCTCTGCCTGATGGAATCTGGGAGGTTCTCGGCAACGTCCCCATAAACACCTTCTTCAGAACGGTTTTCCGCCCTACTCCTCTTAGCATCAACCCGGGGTTGACAATCCATCAGGTTTGCCTTGGTCTCAACCAACCTATACTGGATATCTCGTCGCAGTGAGGCTTCAACCTCTATCTTCTTGTCCTTGGCCTTAATCTGAGCTTCTAACTGGGCTATCTGCTGCTTCAGTTTTTCTTCTCGCTCCTTGTGGCTAGTCAAAGTGTTGTTCCACAACTTCTCGTACTAGGTCAACTTCTGGTATGCCTTATCCAGTTCCTGCTTCTTGGTGGTCAATACCCCATGCACTGCCTTCAGGTCCAACCCAAGACGTTCCCTAGAATCAGTCTCTTTGGTCAAATTAGAGCCCAGGTGGTTAATCGACTCTCTCTGCTTCTTGCAGGTGTGTACGGCTTCGTTCTTTTCTCTTCGGAGTTGAGCGATCTCGTTTTCCAGCTCTTTGTTGGCTTTGACTAGCTCTTCATTCTTAGCTTGAAGCTGCTCATACTTCTGGATTTCAATCACGGTAGGCTCTGTAGGGAAGTCCTGCTTGACAGGAGGGAAAGGCATCAGCACTTTTCCGGCTCTGCTAAGAATCCAGTCCACATAAGGAGGATAAGCCTGATTATTGCTCTTCCCTAACGAGGTCTTTCCTTTTTGGTGAACGTTATTCCATGCATGTTCAAATCTAACCAGATCATCTCCTTCCAGTGCGCTAGTGAGGTACAGAGATTCCTGTACCTCCTCGTCCTTAGGAGGGCCCCTCAAGGCATACCCGAACTGTCTGATAGCGATAGACGAATTATAATTGATGCAGCCTTTCCTACCCACCAAAGGGACATTAGGAAAGTTCCCACAACTGTAAATGATTTCTCTCCCCATGCGATCTCTATCAAACCAATCAATGTCTTCGGCAGACAAACTTATCAGTCGCTCAGACCACTCTTTCGTCTCTGCAGTCTTTATAAAAGGGCCATCCTTAGGTAAATGAGTGATAAACCATCTGTAAAACAGTGAAGCACAGCAGGATACACTTTTGCCTCTTCTATTCTCGTTCTTATAGTGCACCGAATGATACACATCTCCGAGCAAGGTAGGGATGGGGTTCCTTGAAACGAAAATATGAAGAGCGTCCACATCCACAAAATCTGGAATATTGGGGAATAACATGATACCATATATGCACAGTGCCAAAATAGCTTTGAATGCCACCCAGCATTCCTTCTTGGCGAAGTGTCGGGCTTTCTTAGCTAGAAAAGGTAATGGGAATCCCCAGGCTCCATTTCTCCTGACTGTCTTTCCTTTCAATTCAGAAACCTCAATATGCAGAGCTGTAGCAATACTAGCCAGATCTGGCTCCTGATCAATAGGCCAAAAGGGTATCTGGGCAAGAATGGGCACCTCCAATATGGCAGAAAACTCTTCTAAAGTAGGGGCCAACACATAGCTTGGAAATGTGAAGCAACGCAATGGTGGATCATAAAACTGAAGCAGAGTCTGGAGTCCGTTCAATTCATACACATATGGCTTGCACACAATGTTGAGCAGCTTCCCATAGGTTCCTCTGAAGTCTCTCATTGCTTCCTTACCAGGCAAAGAAATCAAACCCCTCAGAGTAGTAATGTCTGGAGTAGGGAACTTATAAGCCAAAGTTCTTCTCACATTGGGCTCCATGATGGACAAAGAACGGACAAGATTGCTAGAATCGAGAGAGAAATGCACACCTGCAAAACAGATACGGGTTAAATGTCATGCAGTATGAAAATGTAAATGCGAATGAAAAATGCAGCAGGAGCTCAAGAGTGTTGTGCTGTGAAGTGGCAGGCCATAATTTTGCTTCAGCAAGAATATACCATAATAAAGGCCTACTGAAACCCACAATACTGATTCATTGTCAAGAAAACTAGGTTGTCTGAAGGTTATGGTTTCCTGCAATAACCCGACCCTGCTCACAGGTATGGACCCAATCACGGAAAAGGTTTGGCATCCTATGCGTTCATCAGCGTCACAGACTTTCAAGAAACGATGATACGATACCCAGAAAGTGTGGCATCATCATCTCTTGAAGTGGCCTCACTCAGATGAATCACAAATGATCGGTTCCCAGAGTCGACAATCCTTAGATATGAAATCCTTTCGACGACCCACTGGGATGGAAATGGAAATCATTTCAGAGAATCTCGCCTGAGTGCAGATTGCGTGGGAACTAGTGCATGCCTAACATGCAGGTTCACCACTAATCTGCTTCTAAAACTATGTACATACTCAAGCCTGGGTCTGGCTTATCACTCATCAGAGCCACTCCCACAACAGCACAAATAATCATATCATACTGAAAATAAAATGCGGGAAATAAAATGCGATAAATAAAACACAACCCAACAAGTAAACACGCAAACGCTAGGATTGACTTGCGCAGGGGACGTTGGATCCCCAGCAGAGTCGCCAGCTGTCACTACCACGAAAATAAGGTGCCGGAAAAACAGAAGAGTCGCCACCTTTCGTTATTTATCCCTCAGAGCGGGAAAGGAAACGATCGGAAAAACCTGACGAAAAGGTATAAGACAAGGTCATCGCAACCATTGTCTGGATTCAGGAGTCGGTTACGCAAGGGGAAGGTATTAGCACCCCTCACGTCCATCGTACTCGATGGGATCTATGCTTGTTGTGTTTATCTGACGGGTTTATTTACTATCTACCTATCAAGGCTGGTTTGAAAAGAAAAGAAAAATGACTCGGCAAAGTGTCGCGCTTTATGCCTACGTATTCTCATCAGAGAATGAGAAATCAGAGTCAACGTAGTTCGGCTAACTACGGGTAATGCATGGGGGAATGTGGCTCGCCAATACGTCAGTATTGTGCCTACATACTCTCAATAGATATGAGAGATCAGAGCTTACGTAGTTCGGGATAATACGGATAACTGGGGTTCAGATTCATATGTTTTTCGAGTAGGGTTAACAAACAGTTCCAGCAGTTTGGTGTACGCAGCTCGACCCTTGGAGACTTAGGCGTTACCGTTTGCGGTAGAACTGGGAGTTAACGACACTCTTTTCTTCAGAAAAGCTTTCCTTTGAATTATGGGCCCACGGGGCAAAAAGGTTTGAGGTTTGTTTTCTGTCTTTTACGGAAGAAGTGTTTTTTATGGTTGTCTGTAGTTTGTATAGCACTAGAGACTATGACTTAGGAGCGAATGTGTTGTATAGCGTCCAAAGGACATATACTAAACACTCTAGACGATTGAGAGGAGACCGCTCAATTATCATTTCCCAAGTAGCTTAAGGCTCGTAACACGCTTATACTAACTTGTCTTTATTACGTTTTTTACTGTTGTTTTAAGATGAGAAGAGAATGCACTCTACGGGGAGACTGTCAAGTCCTAATGTTGTCGTGCCAAGGATTCATCCTATGGTTGAGGTTTGAAACAGAGAACTCCTAGAAGTTATCATGCATAGGTTTCAACCTAAAGTTATAATCATCACTTCCTTATCAAAGGAAGTGAGATTCCTAGGGGATCATGTCAATGGTATACAGAAACAGATAAAGCATCAGCTTAAACAGATAAACAGTAAACAGTAAAGATGCACATGCAATGCAGCAATACAAGCAGAGGGAGACTCACTCAACCTCTTAGCAATCAAGCAAAGAAAAACAGTCAAAACAGGCAAGCAGAGGGAGCTCACTCAACCTCTATATGCAAATACGTCAATTAGAAAAAGAAAAACAACACACAAGCAAGGGGAGGATCACCTCAACCCTTAAGGCAAACAAGCAGAGGGAGACTCACTCAACCTCTTAATGCAGTCATGCACCTACGCTTAAACTATTCTAATCATGAACTATCCTAATGCAACACACCACTCAATCATGAATGAGGAGAAGAACTTATGGCAAATAATGGATTCATTCCATAAGTAGTCATACAAGGCTTCTAACCTAAGGAAAGAAATTGAATGTTGGGAAGCAAGGGTAAGGTCCACAGGAACTTGCCACAGGCACTCAACCAACTAAAAAGAGATTTGAGGGAATCCTAAAGGTTTGGCTCCTTCAAGAGATGTGCAACATTCCCCCCACAGGAGGGACTATGCTACCCCAAGAAGGTTCCTAAAAAGAATTGAATGAGAGAATATTAGGAGAATGGAGATGAAAAGCAAGGTAAGTTCCACAGGAACTTACCACAGACACTAAACCAACTCCACTTCCTTAGAGAAAGCTTTCATGGAGTCAACCCCTTTATGATAGTGCAATGTATTCCTCCACAGGAGGAAACATGCTCACAAGGAGGTTCCAATCAAGCAAGGAAAATTGAAGAGGAAACTACCCCTATAGGAAGAATCAACCACCTACTTGATCTTCTAAAGAACCACAAAGATATCCTTCTAAGGATCACCTATACTAAGGGTTCAAGGGCTCTAAAGGAGGCATCCATCTAATTACCAATCTATCAAGAAAGGATATGGAACCTAGAGTCAACTAATGGTCATTTACAAGACTAATCCATACACTTAACCTAGTTAGGATCACCTAAACTAAGGCCAATTTGTAAAATGGGGAACTAATAGAAAATAATTCCTAAAAATACCAAGGAAAATAATACATCATCCTACATGTATCAACATTCTATGGTACAAAAATCAGGGGCTAAACCTAAATCAAAAGGTTCAAACTAAATCTAAAACCTCAAGGGTACACTAAAGGGATCCAACAATGAATACTCCTAAACAACTATCTCAAAATAATATTTAGAATCATCTAAAATTCTCAACAAAAATCACAGAACATCATCAACATGTCTACAACCAGGACACAAAATTTTAATACCAAACTCAAAAGTATGAATGAGAAATAAAATCACCAAACTCAGCATACAATCATCCAATTATTAAAAACATACTAAAATAGAAAATATGCCATTAATTGAAAATGCATCAAAATATAAATTAAAAAAATGAGAAAATTCTAAACATCTCAAAGTATCCACATGATTTATTTCAGGAATTATTAACAACATTTCATATTTTTTCTGGAATTAAAACTAACAAGCATTAATAGGAAAAATAGAAAAAAGAAATTAACATGAACTAAATGGAGGAGGTGGTGTAACTAGAAATATCCTATGTGTTAATTCGCTTGGGCCTTGCGCTAGGGGGTGGGAATAGCGCTTCACACTAAGCCCAATTGAGTTGTAAAACTCAGCTTTTTATCCACTAATTGAAACAATGCCAGGGGGTGTATTACGTAACGTTCTAATGTCCAAAACGGATTGGGCTTAGAAACGGGGGGTGGGGATAGTAGGTCACTTAAGCCCATTCAGAAACTTAAGTGATGCGTTGTGTTTTGAGGGAATGGTGAGGTGGCGTGTTCTAGTGCACACGATGGAGTGACTTAGTCTATATTTTCAGCCTGATCCAATGGTCATGAGCTTTCTTCTCCATTTGAACTCAGTTTGGGAGGGAAGAACCACGACGACTCCGGTGGCAAAACCACCTTCTTCTCCGGCGAAGGGGGGAAGTTACAGATCATCAAACCTCACTTAAATCTACATGGTTCTCTTCTTTTTTCCACAAGGATTCCAAATATGCTAACCAAATTCACTAACTCTCCACACACAGTCATATTCGAAGCCAAACGTAAAACGGTATCATCCAAGAATTGACCTAAATCGTGCAAAATTCTACCCTAAAATCATCTAGGGTTCAAGGTGATCCTAACCACATGTCACTATGGTGTTAAATGCACATAGTTTAAGAGGAAATTTGAGAGGAATAAACCTAGTTCAGAGCTTCGAATATGGTGACTTTCAGAGCTCAATTCTCTTCCAAAAGATGCAGATTCCTTCAATGGATGATGATGAACAAGTCTTGAGGTTCAATTTCTTCTGAAACTCCTTCAAGCTCCAAACTCGAAAATCAAACTTCAAGCTTCTTCCAACAACTGCTCTAACTGATTCTCAACTAAAAATGGCACTAGAAGCTTCTGAAAATGATCCAAAATCTATTTATAATCTGTTTTGATCCATTGGAGGCCCATTCATGGCCCAATTTATGATTTCCAACTTTCAACTTTCTTCCAAAATTTCACTTATGGAAGCCACAAATTTTCCCTGCTCTTGCTCTCAATCTACTTCAGATCACTTACTTGAGAGTTATGGAGTGTAAATGAATGATTTTTTAGCCTTGATTTCAACCAAAGATGGATGTTTGAAGTGTAACTTCATCATGAAGTAATCCACAAAAATGCCATGAAATGAGTATCAACTCAAAATTCTAACAATGCCAAAGTGTTTTGAATATCATTTCCAATCCAAATGAGTACCAATTTGGTTTGAAATCATCCAATTACCAATTGTTTTGAATTTTTCCCTTTTAATTCATTAAAATGGCCTTTTTTGAGAAATTTCTTCAACCAATGCTTGCTCTAATCCATATAAATGGACTCTTGATACTTGGCTGAGATAAAAACATCATTTTAAGAAACTTTCAAGTTGAACAAAACTCCATTTGAAGCTTGTAAGATAGTGAAATGGACCCATAATTCAAAATGACCTGTAATGTCCAAATATCCAAAATACCCTTGACTTGTCAAAGCCATAACTTGAGTTCTACAAATCCAATCATGGACTTCTAGTACTCTTTAGAAAGCTAAGAGAATAAGGAACAACATTCATGTTGACCAAAAGTTCATAGGAATCGTCCTTGTAGGGCAAAAGTGTCATGCAAGTTGGGTAACTTTCAAGCTCCAAATTCACATGTCTCAGATGACCTATAACTTGTCTGGCTCATAACTTGAGTTCTATAAATTCTATCAAGGACTTCTAGTACTCAAATTAAAGCTAATATCATGACCTATGACAATCATGTTAGGGTCAAGATGAGATGAAGAACCCATCTTGAGTTAAATGGTCTTGAAGTCAGGGGTCAAGCCAAGGGATTTTACACTATAAAGCCTTAGAAACCCTATCCTAAAACTTCTCAAACTCTTCAATCATGATGAGTTAACATTGGAATCATCCTTAGAACATCTCAAGGTATCAATCCATGACACATGGCTCTTGGATTAGGTCTCAACCTTCTTCAAATCATCAGTTGACTTGGTGTTGACCCAGTCAAACCCTAGCTGCACTAATCATGGCTGAGGCTTCTTAATCTTGCATAAGGACTTGTCTAAGCTCTCAAGTGAACTTTCAACATTTCTCATGAGCTCATTCAATACCTCAAGTCCAACTTCATGGCCTCAGAATCATCTGATGATCTTCCACAACTCTCAAGTTAGGAGACATACACTCTTGGCTTCAACCCTTTCTCTGAGGATCTTTTAACTTCTCTGACAAGGATATCAACCCTTGATCACTTGAATAACCTTCTTAGCTAGCTTCATAGTCTTTTATAGCTCTTGATTGGTGATTATACCTCTTGATCTCCTGCACACATGTCAATGCAATGCAAATGATAATGCTAACATGAATGAAATGAAACACAAGCTAGGTAAAGAAAAGTTGGGCAAATTTTGGGGTACAACAATTATTAATTATTATTATTGATTATTATTATTGATTATCATTGTTTACTAATTATTACTATTTTTGTTAAATATTGTTACTAATTATTATTGTCTTTACTAATTGTCATCACTATTACTATTATTTATTATTATTGTTATTGTTATTTATTTATTTAATTGATTTTAAAAAAAATTATTAAACATAAATTTCGACTTAATTGTCCCATCGATTTTTCACAGATGTATTGCAGTTTCAAAATTAAAATTCAATTTAATTTTAGAAACTGCTTAAACACATAGAGTTTTGTTGACCGGTCTCAGATAGAGTTGATTCCTACATGAACCGATCTACGATTGCTTATCATAGCGCTAAATTCTTTAGTTTGTTAGTTATTTTATTTACCTTTAAAAATATCTTTTGAAAGCATCAATTCTATAACTCTAACTTTGGGTTGTGTGTTTACAAGTTGATCAAGTTCTGGATTATGTACTCAATGCTTCTGATTCCTACTCATTCAAGGCTTTACTAATATAAAGCTTCTGGAGCTATTATAAACTGAAGACCTATGCTCAAACAACTCTAAATTGTGTCACCAGACTATGAAGACTAGGTTTTGATTAACTGGATCAAGACTTGTAAGACCAAGATTTTGAAGATTTTCTCAACCAAATTCTTATTCTTCTTTTATGCATGCTTCGTCATCTATTTATTAGAAGCCTCTGATTATCGAAGATGATATCAAAAAGATTTTACGTGATAAATATAGTACACAGTACAAAATCAAATATTTCTTCCACTACATTGATTTTATGGGCCAAGGACTGCACTATTGTACCATTTTGTCTCCCATTTTCATAGACCGTTATGCAAGGATACAACTGCATTTTGGTATTCCAAGTATACCCTTCAGTAGATCTCTTCATTTCCTATATAAAGAAAACTTGGAAGAATGGAAAAGTGTTACACTCTAAGAGATTATCATATACGTGAACAGTGCACTTTGTGAATTTTTTTAGAGAAAATAAACACTCACACAATGAGTTGTTGTTCATGTTCTTCATATAATATATTTTGTGTGATATACTTATAATTCATTTGTGTATTTTGTTTTCTTAGAAGCATTTTGTAAACACACTGTGTATTTCAATCATTGTGATAATATTTCCTTGAGTGACTAGGGTTTAGCCAGTATTACTCAAGAAGAAATTGATTGTTGGTTTTTGTGTTCAAATCAAGTTTGATTATAGTGGATTAAGTCCTTGTTGATAAGGCAAAATCACCTTGACATGTGGACTGGAGGTAGCGTAGTTAACAGCGTACCAGGATAAAAATAATTGTTTCATTATTTTTGTTTTTTGTTTTTTGTTTTTTGTGTTGGGTAGAAAATGATTTCATTTTTAGAAACATAATTCACCCCCCCCCCCCCCCCCCCCCCCAATTTTCTTGTGTTTCTCCTTACCTTTAAAAGGTATCAAAGCTCCAGTTCTGGTATTGGTTGCTTATCAAACATTTCACTATGTTAGATAAATATCAAGTTTGTGAAACACAATAGCTGTTATCCCTCCACCAGCTGCACCTGCTGATAGAGATCACTATAGTGCGAAACCCCAAGTTTTTGATCAAGAAAAATTTGATTATTGGAAAGATAGAATAAAAAGTTTTTTTCTTGGTCATGATGTAGATCTATGGGATATGGTAGTTGATGGCTACACATATCTTGTCAATGGAAGTGGTAACAAAATAGAAAGAAGAATGATGACTGGCCAATAAAAGAAAGATTACAAGAATCATCATAAAAGCAAGAACCATCTTGTTGAATGCCATTTCTTACACTGAATATGAAAAGGTTACAAACAGAGACATAACAAAGTTTATATTTGATTCTCTAAGAATGACTCGTGAAGGAAATGCTCAAGTAAAAGAAACTAAGGCATATGCCTTGATACAAAAGTATGAAGCCTTCAAGATGGAAGATAATGAAACTGTTGAGAACATGTTCTCAAGGTTTCAGACTCTAGTTGCAGGACTGAAGATTCTAGACAAAGGTTGCTCAATTTTAGATCATTTTAAGAAAATCATCAGAAGCTTACCCAAGAGATGGAGGCCTATGGTAACTGTGCTGGAACTATCTAAGGATTTGAACAACACAACTCTTGAAGAACTTGTGAGTTCTTTGAGAAGTCATGGGATAGAGCTTGAAGAGGATGAGCCTCAAAGAAAAGTTAAATCTATGGCTCTAAAATCTATGGGAAAGTCTGAAAAGACTAAACCCTTTCAAGTTGAAGAAAAAGAGGATTCTGAAGAAGATGATGAATTGTCCCTTCTCTAAAAATGTGTTAATCAACTCTGAAAGAAAAGACAAATCAAGTATAGAGGCTCCAAAAGGACAGGTGGTCACTCTGAGTCTACTTTGAGTGCAAGGAGTCAAGTCAATACAAGAATGAGTGTCTCAAACCGAAGAAAGACATACCAAAGAAGAAAAAATTCAGAGGAAAGAAGAAAGGTATGATCACTACCTAGGATGACTGTGAATCCTCAAAATATGACTCTGAGGAACAACAAGATAATGTGGTGTTGATGGAAAGCATAAAAGCATCTGATGAAAAGATTCAATTTGAATCAGAATCTAAGTCAGACTATGAAGAAACATTCTTAGCAGCTCAGTTGAAACACCAGTCATGGTACCTAGACTCTGGATGCTCATGACACATGATGGGGAGAAGGCATATGTTCCAAGACTTGGAACTTAAGCCATGTGGCTTCTTGGATTTCGGAGGTGATCAGAAAGGGAAGATCACAAGCTCTAGAATAGTTGGTAACAATTCTCTCCCTTCTATTACTAATTTTCTATTTGTTGAAGGATTAATTCATAACTTATTCTCCATAAGTAAATTAAGGGCCAATGTTTATGATATAATCTTTAACCAAAAGTCTAGTAAATCTGTTAGTCAGAAGGATGGATGTATCCTTTTCAATGGCTAAAGGATTAATAACATTTATAAAATTAGACTTTCTGTTCTTAAAAATCAGAATGTAAAATGTCTTATGTTTGTTAATGAAGAACAATGGGTTTGGCATAGATGTTTGGGCCATGTTAGCATGAGGATGATTTCTCATCTAAATAATCTTAATTTGGTCAAAGGTCTCCCAAATATGAAGTTCTCTTCAGATACTCTTTATGAAGCATGTTAGAAAGGTAAGTTTTCAAAAGCTTGTTTCAAAGCAAAGAATGTTATTTCTACCTCTAGGCCTTTGGAACTTCTGTGCATTGACCTTTAGGACTTAGTCTTTCATACCATACTCTAGAAGCATGTTTCAGATCATATAAAGATTTCTTAAGTTTGAAAACAAAATTTTGATTTTTATGATTTTCAAAACCAAGGGGTTGGTGTACATACACTTATTTAGTTATGAAACCATTTAGAAATGCACTCTTAACATCCATCTGATATAAGATGATGTTATGATTAACAACAAAATAAATTAAGAGACGAATAAACTCTAACATGGTAACTGATGCAATGGTCTCAATATAGTTAATCCCCTTTTGCTGATTATTACCTTGTGCTACCAGTCTGGCCTTGTTTCTTACCACTTCTTTTTTTCATTTAGCTTGTTTTTGAAAACCCATTTTGTCCCAATTGTTAGTTCCATGATTCTATGATTGGCTAAATTTTGGTAAAACATGATTCTGCACTGATGTTAAGCAAGATGTTATAACATCTTCATCTACTGTCATGATAGTACTGCTATCATATGTTTCAAACAAGATGTCGAGACAGATGTCATGACATCTTTGTCTGGTACAACAGGCGCTGCTATTTTATATCTCTTGACAGAGGTGTTTTGGTTTGATGAGATCCTCATGGATATACCTCATCAGTATGTGCAGGTCAAAGAGATTTATTAGGAACAAAGTGCAGATTTAATTGGATTTCATAAAAAGGATCTTTGAGACTTTTTAGGAAACTATAAAATATTTGTTTCTATTTTTATGAAGAAGATTCTGTAGAAGATTTATTATGAGAAGATTTGATTGACAGGAATTTTGGTAAAACTAGGTGTAATCACAAGATGTCCTACAGAATATCGGGACATCTGTCTGTCATGAATATGTTTGTGTGTCCATATCTTTTTGTGAAAGCTTGCTGCACTATTCTGGTGTAGAACCTGCGTGTTTTTTGTGGTTTTCTAAAGGCGTTTCAGATACACTTTTATGGATCAGATTGGATTTGATACAGATTTATTATCATAAGATTGATTGAAGATTGGAAGAATGATATGATTATATTTGATTGATCAAATCAAATCTGTTGCAATTTATGAAGATTGAAATCTTCTCTTCCTGCTGTTACTTTTGGCACAGCCCAAGCCCAGTCTGCATTACTATTTAAGGAGGCGAAAACCCTAGTGAAGAAAAGCATTCACAACAAGAATATCTTGGGGGGAAAATAAGGGTTTAGGATTTTGAGAGTCTCTTGTGTGTGTGAATTTGTAAGTCACCCTTTGTATCTTTTGATGCATCGTGGTAGACATATTTGTGTGTTAGTTTTGTGAGCCATTCACTCATTAATTAATGTGTGAATTGGACTAGGTTGTTAATTGTAATTTGTCCACTCAAAGCTTGTAAGCAAGAGTGTATTGTCCTTGATTGAAGTTGTTAAGTAAGATCAAGTATTGTCTTTGAAGAGTGTCTTCTAAAGCTTATTCATTTATTGTCATCACTGATGTGATTGAGGGGGAGTGGGAGGTGTATCTTGTCTAGTGGGTTCTAGGCAGAAGTTGCACTGGGTAGGGATTAAGTGAGGGGTTGTAAACTGGGAGTTTAGCTCTGAATTAATACTGCTGATAGTGGATTTCCTTCTTGGCTTGGTAGCCCCCCAATGTAGGTGATGTTGCACTGAACTGGGTTAATAATTCATTGTGTTATTTATCTTTCTGTATTTAATATTCTGCTTAATTTAAATGGTTAGATAAATTGTTCTGTTAGTCTGCAGATGTTACAACAAATGTCATGACACTGTTAATTTTTAAAGTAATATAAAATGCTCATGTTCTTTCCTTGTTCTGTTTTAGTAGAGACCAATGTTCTTAACATCTCTTAGGACATCTGAGATCTGCATACCAGAATTTCACCAATGACATGAATTCCTTTGGGTATAGGTACAATATTCCATCCATTATTTTTGGAGAATTCTTTTAATTCTTATTACATTTCTAGAATCTACTCACTGTCCAGAAGTGCTTCATCAATATATGTAGGTTCTATGAGGGATACCAAACCCATAAGCATCTCTTTAGAAGGTTTGAACAAGGATTTGGTTCTGTCTGGTTCAGTTTTATCTCCCAGAATCAATTCTTCAAAATGTGCGATTTTTTGTTTATGCTTTATCATAGGTGTCTGAGTAATTTCTGGTTGAATAGTTTCTGGGTCTTTTGCCTCAAATTCTTTAGCTTGTGATTCTTGACCTTCAGAGCCTGCTCCAGATATGCAAAATTTTCATCTATCTTGGACTTTTCAGATTCAAGCTTATCATCAAATCTAACATGAATTGATTCTTTAACAATTTGTGTTTCAGTGTTAGATACAATATAGTCTTTAGAGCATTCAAAGTATCCTAACATTATATATTTATGTGCCTTAGAATTAAACTTATTTAGATTTTCTTTAGTGTTCAGAATAAACCAATCACAAACAAAAGGATGAAAATATGAAATATTGGGTTTTCTATTCTTCCACAATTCATTAGGAGTCTTACACATAATAGGTCTTATAGAAATCTTGTTCTGAATATAACATGATATGCTAACTGCCTCTGTGTAGAAGTGCTTAGCCACATTTGTCTCATTGATCATGGTTCTAACCATCTCTTGCAAAGTCCTATTCTTCCTTTCTACAACTCCATTTTGTTGAGGAGTTCTTGGACATGAGAAATCATGGGAAATTCCATTTTCATTAAACAATTTCTCAAATTCACCACCATGATCACTTCTAACTTTAAGTATTTTCAAGTCTTTCTTGTTTTACACTTGTGAGCAGAAGGTAGAGAATACAGAATGTGACTCGTCCTTGTGTCTTAAGAATTTAACCCATGCCCATCTGATGTAGTCATCAACAATGACTAATCTATATTTCTTGCCATTGATAGAAGCAGTTTTTATTGGTCTAAATATGTCAACGTGCAAAAGATCCAAAGGCATAGAGGTAGAAATAACATTATTTTCTTTGAAAGAAGTTTTTGAAAACTTTCCTTTCTGACATGCTTCATTAGGAGCATATGAAGAGAACTTCAGATTAGGAAGGCCTCTGGCTAAATTAAGCTTATTTAGCTAAGAAATCCTTCTTATGATAACATGACTTAATCGTCTATGCCAGATCCATTGCTCTTCATTAACACACGTGAGACATTTTACATTCTGATTTTTAAGACTCGAAAGTCTAATTTTCTAAATGTTATTTTTTCTCTTGCCATTGAAAAGAATGGATTCTTCCAACAGACTAATAGCTTTACAAGACTTTTGATTAAAGATTATATCATAATCATTGTCACTTAATTTACTTATGGATAATAAGTTATGCATAATCCATCAACCAATAAAACATTAGTAATAGAAGGGAGAAAACCATTACCAACTGTTCTGGAGCCTATAATCTTCCCTTTCTAATTACCTCTGAAACCCACGAAGCCACCTGGCTTAAGTTCCAGATCTCAGAACACATGCTTTCTTCCCGTCATGTGTCGTAAGCACCCAGAGTCCAGGTACCATGATTGGTGTTTTAATTGTGCTGCTAAGGATGTCTACAACATATATTATCTTGTCCTTAGGTGCCCACATCTTTTTGAGTCCTTTCTGTTTATTTCTCTCAGAGTTTTTAGCAAACTTGGGTCTTTGTGAAAAATAATCATCTGTGTATATGCATGAGAGAAATTGGAATAAAAAGCTTTTGGTTTTGCCTTTTGTTTTAAAATAGGTTTTTCTTTAGGTACATAACCAATTCCTCTTATTTCATTTCTGCTAACTCCATAGATCATTGAAGCCATCTTGATTCTATTTATGTTTCTAGCCAGAAATGTATGAAAAGGTTTCCCATCTTTCTTTATGACATTCTCAAAATTCATAGGAGTTTCTGAAAGGAATTCTTCCTTAAGTTTAGAACTTTTGCTTTGAAGGGCAGAGTTTTCATTTTTTAAAATAAAATTTCTTCATTGAGAGTGGAAAAATCTTTCTTAAGCTTACTATGTGCTTCAGATTCAGATGCATTGGATTATTTTAGATCCTTGTATTTGTTCTGAAGCTTCTGATAATTTTCCATAAGTTTAGATAAATAAGATTCTAATTCAGAATGAGATAAATCAGGAAATACCTCTTCAGAATCTGACTCAGATTCTAGTTTTGACTACATCTTAATTTCAGATGCTTATATACATGTCATCAACTCCATATTAGCTTGCTCTTCCTCAGAGTCATTTCCTGAGGATTCAGAGTCATCCCAGGTAGCCATCAACCATTTCTTCTTCCCTCTGAAGTCTTTCTTCTTTGGTCTGTCTTTCTTCAGCTTGGGACATTTATTTTTATAGTGATCTGCCTTCTTGCACTCAAAAAAGGTAATGTCTTTGGTAGCACCTGACTTCTTCTGTCCAGATGTAGACTTAAAATGAGCATTTTTCCTTCTTGATCCTCTGAACTTACTTTTTCTTTTCTTCCAGAGTTGATTAAACCTTTTGGAGAGAAGAGACAACTCATCTTCTTCTTTAGAATCTTCTTCAAATTATTCTTCTTCTTTGGCTTGAAAGACTTTAGTCTTTTCAGATTTTCCCATAGATTCCAAAGCCACAAATTTAGTTTTTCTTTGAGGCTCATCCTCTTCAAGCTCTATCTCATGACTTCTCAAAGAACTTACAAGTTCTTCAAGAATAATGTTGTCTATATCTTTAAACAATTTCAGCGCAGTTACCATAGGTCTCCATTTCTTGGGTAAGCTTTTGATAATCTCCTTAACATGATCTGCAATAAAGTAATCTTTCTCTAGAATCTTTAGTCCTGCAACTAAAGTCTAAAACCTTAAGAACATATTCTTTGTCACGGTTGGAAATTTTTTGAGTCTCAATCATCCTTTATTTGTTCCTAAGGAACAGGAAAATAATGATAAAACCTAAGGTTAAGGGTCAGATACTAGGTTCGGGAGTCGATTAAGTGAGAGGAAGGTACTAGGCACACCTCACCTCCATTGTATTCAATGGAATTCTCCTCTAAGTCTAGTCTTAGCGTGTGCTTGTCTAAGATGTTTGCTTTATTATCTATTATTGGTTAATTATTTATTTATTTACAGGGATTTATTTTATTATTGAGAAAAGAAGATTTAATTACTAAAAGACCAAAAATGGTTTTTTCTATAATTGTACTCGCTAGAGTGCCACAATTCTATGCTTACGTAACCTCATGTTAGATGAAGTATCAGAGCACCGTAGTTCTTGTAAAAAAATATTTATATGTTAGTTGTTTTTATTCCTTGAAAAGTTCTGAACACATAGGGGAGGAGAAATATTTGATTTTGAAAAATGACTCAATGCACTAGGGTAGAAGACTAAAGATTTGAGTGATTTGAAGTTGATTTTACCCCTTGGTTATATTAAAATAATAATAATAATTTTAATTTAAGAAAATAAACTCATAATAATATTATATGATTAATAATTATTAAAAAGTTAATAAAACAAAATATCATATCCCTTATTCCGGATTTTTTATCTCTAAAATCCTAAAATTTTCCTAGAATTTTATTCCATTATTATCCTTAAAATTATCCCAAAGGGTTAACTCTAATTTCTCAAATTAATTCATATTCTTTAATTAATTTTATTTTGTGTACTTTTTTATTATTTATATTAAATAGGAAGTATTATATTAATTTAAGAGGACTTAACTACATCTAATTATCCTTAATTATTTCTAGCAAAGTTAATCTTAACCCACTCAAGAAATCAATTGAACTATTTAATTATGTAAATATATTTTTTTGCATTTTTTTTACTGATGTAAATTGGTTATGTTATTATGTTATTAGTGTTAAGTTTTAATTCTTGACTCGATTCGAAATTGGTTTCAAAATGGTTATTTGTTTTTGAAAAAGGTTGTATTTGGATAATCATAAACAGGTTGTGATCAGTTTTAAAACAAATGTTACGCACTTGATTAGTTTTGATATAATAATTTAATTATGAATTAATTTAAAACAAGTATTAACTATGGATTAATTTAAAATAAATTTAGTTATAGGTTAGTTTAAAACAAATATTAACTACGGGTTAATTTAAAACCAATTAGTCATAGATTAATTTCAGAATTTTCTAAATCAGTGTAAAAAAGTGTGTAAAAAAACAAAAAATAAATAAAACTTGTGTATTATTATTATTTAAAATAGTTAGTTAAAAATTAATTTTTTAATAAAAACAACCCCAAATATATGAATAATACTAAAAAACGTGAATTAAGTGAAACCAATCGGGATCAGGTAAACCACAACAGACAGAGAGATCACATTATCATACTCTACCACAAACAAAAACGGATATCCAACAATTTTTATAAAGGAAACCAACCTATGGGGAGGAGATTGTACTCGGTGAAAAGATATGATTCTCCTTTTCATTCCTCCTTACTTTTCAAGTGTTTGATCCTGACCTTCTCACAACTCTTCCTCTTTGTTCGCGCCTTTCTTTTGAAAAGATCGATGATGATGATGTTGGAGGCTTTAGGGTTTCGGTGTTGTTGCTCTTCAATGTGAAGAGCAGTAACTTTTAGGGTAGGATTTGTAAATTGTGGATGTAAAAATATGAAAAACGAACCCAAGACCTTCCTCCCTTGTAACTCCTTACACATACTCTTCTACCAATTGTGTCATTTTATTTATTCAAATTAAAGTAGCACTAGAAAGCATATGAAGAGTGGGCAAAAATTGGGATACGACAGCTGCCTCTATTTAACCAACTTTAAAATGAGATGATGATGACGATGAGTCTTTATCATCGCATGGTGGAAGATGATTAAATATTAAGAGCGATCCTAATTTTGTCCATGGAATTAGTAGACTCTAGATTAACAGGGATTCATAAACCCTTGACGCTATGTTGGTATCCAAACCAACCTTCAATGTAACTCTGATAGAACCTCGTTGATTAATTTCAACCTATTCGGGTGAAACTTGAATACGATTTCTCTGATCATCCGATCATGTTATCGAAATCAGGTAAGACTTTGACGATCCTCTGATCGTTGTTTGATAATTCCTGGTAGAAACCCTAACAAATTTCCTGGTAAAAATCTTGATGAATCCTTGATATAACTTTTGATGGAATCCTTGATGATAAAACCCTTGGTAAATTCCTGACAAAACCCTTGATAAACCCCTTTTAATCTGTTTTAACCCCTCCAGGTGAAACTTGTATACAATTCCTATGTTCATCCGATCATGTTACTGGAATCGGGTAGGACTCTAGTGATACCCTAATCAATCTAGACGGGACCCCTGATGAAACCCCTTGATAAAACACAAGTGAAATCCCCTTGATAAAATTCTGGCAAAACTCCTTGATGGAACCTTTTGATGAAACTCCAGATAGAACCCCTTAATGAAACCCCTGATAAAACCCTTTTGATAAATCCCTTGATAAAACCATTGTGTATTTGATGGAATGTATCTCGTGTGTGGGATGGGATAGGTTACTAAGCTGGGGATGTGAAAGGTGAAGACCTACTCACTGGTTAATAACGATCATCCAGGATAACCGGCTACTGGATAGATTCCTTTGAAGGCTCACAACAAGTGATGTTACTGAGGAAGTCCCTTATTAAATGGTGGTTGTGGAAGTTTTACTTACTGGGTACGACCAATAAGCATTCCTGCTTGAGAAATGTATTGGTATAGCTGGGATTGGACTTCTAAGAGTGGTCACGAATGCTATATTATGTCATGTATGTTCATGTGAATGCATGTTTGAATTAATATGTGTGTTTATGCATGATGCATTATTTGGGTCAATGCCTCTTTTATGATATGTGCATGAAATGTATGTCGTTGTAGAAATTGGTGTTTTCTTAATGTTTCAACTCTCCAACCTTTCCAAACTATGATGTAGCCATGGAGTGGGCTATGATGCTCTAGGTATCTTGGAATGTGTTATTGAAAGGAAGAAACTTTCATGTTGGTTAGATTGTGACTGTTGATTTAGGGACCCTGTGTCTTGCTTGTAATGTTGGAAGAATATGATCCTTTTAATGTTTCGAAATCGAAGAAAAAGATGTTTCCAAAAGCTTTTTATTAGGCTCGATGTTTTAATGCATTATTTATAAATAATTGACACTTCGTAATTGTAACGCCCGTTTTATTTTGATTAAACTTAATTATGACTTTGCTATGTCTCGTTGCGTCGTAGTTGTAGTTGAGTATGTGTTTGGATCGAAGGAAGGAATTGAATCGGTCGAATTGTCGGGAAAAAGTGTAAAATTCCGTAGCGGTTTTAGGAAACTTCGAAAAATCATATCTCTTGATCCGTAAGTCGGATTTGACCCCCGTTCAAAGCATTGGAAAGCTAAAGAGATGTTCTATCTAGAAAAAAATTGAATTTTTCTGATATGACGATCGTCATGGACTTGCCACGACCGTGACGCTCGTCATGGACTTGCCACGACCGTCATAGTAACGAAATTCAGTTAAATGCAGAATTTGAACGTGGCTGAGAGTGGGTAGCAAAAATACATTCCCGCAGACTCTTTTACCCTCAATTACACCATTTGGGGAAAGGAAAGACTGAAAAGAGAAGTTACGCATTGAGGAAAGTTGAGAGCAAAGAATCAACCACCGGCGAATTTGGAGGATTTCTGCAGAAAAGTCACCGTAGAGCGGAAGCGGAACCGGAGAGCGTGGAATTGACCTCAATTCTAAGGTAAGGGTGGGGTTCAATTCTATAACTGTGGGTATGATCGAATTCATGTGGAGAATCGAGTCATAGGTATAGTTTCCGTTAATCGATAAATGTTAAGGAAAAGGTTTCCCTAATGGGACAAGATTTCTATGTAGGAATAAATGTGTTATGTAGTTATTAGTGCGATGCTCTAAGGTTTTCCTTATGGGCAAATACGTAGAACGAATAGGCTATATGGTTATTCATACAACGCTCTAATGGTTTTCCCTAATGGGCCAAAAAGGACAGTTACCTGGTTGTGATTGATTTGTAATTAATTATGTAAGAAAATGTCGTAATGTTGTTATTACGATAAGATGCTGAATCCTTAATTGTTGAACTGATGTTGATGTTATACCTGTATAGGAATAGCCGTTTTGTATGAACACTTTGAGTTCCTATTTTTTGGTACGATGTTGTAATGTTCCTTTACATGAACAGTCGTAAATGTTGAAATTATGTTGCTATTGTTCCCGTATGTGAACGGGTAGAAAGTGATGGTTGTATGAGTGGTATGATGTTATGATGCTCTGTTATGGACATTCTGGTTGTAGGCATAATGCCTTGTTATATGGTTGCTATGGTTGTGTTGTAGTCCATAATAGATGCATTTCATGGCATAGCATTTGGCCTGGATTGGCGACGATTGTGCCTGTATTGGCGTTATTTGGAGTGTTGGCTCCTAGATGGGTTCGGGGTGTTGGCCCTGTCCCGAGTTTTGGAGTGTTGGCTCCTAATGGGTTTTGGGGTGTTGGATCTTATCCCGAGTTTTGGGGCGTTGGCTCCTAAATGGTACCACATGCATGTGCACAGTTGAGTCGCATGAAGTCGCATAATTACGCTAGTTGTATGTTAATGTTGTTTATGTGAGATATGGATTACTCGCAGTTGTTGTTGATGATGTTTATGATTTCGAAACCTATAATGCTGTGATGAGTTTCCGGCATGTTTTCTATCATGCTTTATGTTATATTATTGATATCTCACCCCTTTCCGTTGTATGTTACCTCCTCTGGTGGTAATTTGCAGGTAGTCAGGAATAGAGCGTAGTTCCCGTTAAGGTGTCGTTGGTCGCTCTGATACGTAGCACTCTTGGGGGGATGGACGATTGCTGTTATTATTTTAGTCGATGTTATTGTTGATTGAACTTGTTACGATGTTTTATTAAATTGTTTTAAGAGAACATGTTGTATACTTTATCGAACTTCCACCGGAAGTAATGACGAGTTATTTTATGATTAAATGGTTAAGTAATACATTGGTGATTGGTCATCCAATTTTGTGCTACGTATGATATTTGCAAGTTGTTGCATAATGATTGTTGTCTGTCAGGTTGAAGTGTAACATCTTTGATATGAGGAATTTTGTCCGTGTGACGACCGTCATGCAGTCAATGTTTGCGCTGTTGTGCTTTGTTTGCTATATGAATTGTTGTTTTTCCTGTTATCCGCAAGTTTAGATTTGGGGTGTTACATTAGTGGTATCAGAGCAGGTCGGTCCGTCCGGCCAAGTTGTCTAGTGTCGTCGAGTCATTCGTCGTGCCTAACACTAGAGTCTCGTTAATTATGAAATCTTACTGTTGGTTGTTGCAGCTTAAGTGAAATGGCTGGGAGGAATGATGCTGCAATTGCTGCTGCTCTGCAAGCTTTAGCTAATGCTATGGAACATCAGCCGAATCCTGCTGGAGATGCTGGGTCTCGCAGTTTGGCAACGTTTCAATGGGAGAATTCGCCTACCTTCAAGGGTAAGCATGATCCTGATGGTGCATTGGAGTGGTTAAAGGAAATGGAGCGAATATTTCATGTGATGGATTGTACTTCAGCACAGAAGGTCCGTTATGGGACTCATATGCTAGCAGTCGAAGCTGATGACTGGTGGCTAGAGACCCGCCCAGTGTTGGAAGCTGCAGGTGAAGAAGTTACTTGGACTGTATTCCGTAGGGAATTTCTGAAGAAGTATTACCCGGAAGATGTCCGTGGTAAGAAAGAGATTGAATTCCTTGAACTGAAGCAAGGAGACAGATCTGTTACTGAGTATGAGGCAAAGTTCAAGGAGTTGGCTAAGTTTTACCTGCACTACAGCGCAGAGACTGATGAATTCTCTAAATGTATCAAGTTTGAGAACGAATTGAAGTCTGAAATCAAGAAAGCAATCGGGTATCAGAAGATCCGTGTCTTTGATTCATTGGTTGAAAGTTGTAGGATTTATGAAGAGGATAGCAATGCTCATTACAAGTTGGTGAGTGAGAGGAGAGGCAAATCACAGCAGAGTCGTGGTAAGCCTTATGATCCTCCAGCTGGCAAAGGGAAACAGAAAGTAGCTGACGGCCGGAAAGCTAGTAGGGGAGATGCTCCTGCTGGTATTGTTTGCTATAAGTGCGGAAAGCCATGTCACAAGAGTAATGTATGTAATTATGGATCATTGAAATGTTACCGTTGCGGAGAGTTGGGACATGCTGTTGGTGAGTGCAAACGCAAAGGAATGGTTTGTTTCAACTGCGGTGAAGAGGGACACCTGCGAGACAAGTGTCAGAAGCCTAAGAAGGAACAGAATGGCAGAAGAGTGTTCGCGCTATCTGGGACTCAGACATCCAGTGATGACAAATTGATTGAAGGTACTTGTTTCATTAATGGTAGTCCTTTACTTGCTATTATTGACACTGGTGCGTCTCATTGCTTTATTGCTGCAGATTGTGTTGAACGTTTGGGTCTTATGTTGTCACACATGAGTGAAGAGATGGTAGTTGAGACCCCAGCTAAGGGATCGATAACTACGTCTCTTGTGTGTTTGAAATGTCCTCTGTCGATGTTTGATAGAGATTTCCTGGTTGACTTAGTCTGTTTGCCACTAAGTGGGATAGACATAATTTTGGGTATGAACTGGTTAGAGTATAACTGCGTTCATATTAATTGCTTTGATAAGTCGGTGAGATTCTCTACTCCTGAGGAGGAGGGAGCGCGTTGGGTAACTACCAAACAGATGAAGCAGATATTGCTAGAAGATGCTCAGGTGTTTGCGTTGGTGGCATCATTATCCATTGAGAATCAAGCGATAATCGATAAATTGGAAGTTGTTTGTGATTTCCCTGAGGTGTTTCCAGATGAAATTCCTGAAGTTCCTCCGGAACGGGAAATTGAATTTTCTATTGATCTTGTACCCGGTAGCAGACCTGTGTCTATGGCACCGTACAGGATGTCTGCATCTGAATTGGCAGAGTTGAAGAAACAGTTGGAAGACTTACTTGAGAAGAAGTTCGTTAGACCAAGTGTATCACCGTGGGGAGCTCCGGTATTGTTAGTGAAGAAGAAGGATGGCAGTATGAGGTTGTGTATTGACTACCGGCAACTGAACAAAGTTACGATTAAGAAGAAATACCCGCTTCTGAGAATTGATGACTTGATGGATCAATTGGTTGGAGCGCGAGTGTTTAGTAAAATTGATTTGAGGTCGGGGTATCACCATATTAAGGTAAAAGATGACGATGTTCAGAAAACTGCGTTCAGAACCAGGTATGGACACTATGAGTTTACGGTAATGCCTTTTGGCGTTACTAATGCGCCGGGAGTTTTCATGGAATACATGAACCGTATCTTCCATGAGTATTTGGATCGGTTCGTGGTAGTATTCATTGATGATATCCTAATTTATTCGAAGTCGAAGGAGGAGCATGTTGAGCACTTTAGATTAGTGCTGCAAGTGTTGAAAGAAAGGAAGTTGTTTACGAAACTGTCGAAATGTGACTTTTGGTTGGAGGAAGTTAGCTTTTTGGGTCATGTTATATCAGGTGATGGAATTGTCGTAGATCCATCTAAGGTTGATGCCGTGTTGAAATGGGAAACTCTGAAGTCGGCAGCGGAGATTAGAAGCTTTTTGGGACTTGCTGGTTATTATAGAAGGTTTATTGAAGGTTTTTCTAAGTTGTCCCTTCCGTTAACTAAGTTGACTTGTAAAGGGAAGACTTTTGTATGGGATGCTCAATGCGAAGCAGGTTTTACGGAGTTAAAGAAAAGGTTGACGTCTGCTCCGGTGTTGATCTTGCCTAACGCAGAAGAACCGTTTGTTGTATATTGTGATGCTTCTAAGTTTGGTTTAGGAGGAGTACTCATGCAGAATAATAAAGTAGTTGCGTATGCCTCAAGACAGCTGAGAATCCATGAGAAGAATTATCCCATGCACGATTTAGAACTTGCTGCCGTTGTTTTTGTGCTGAAGATTTGGAGACATTATCTGTATGGCTCGAGATTCGAAGTGTTCAGCGACCATAAGAGTTTGAAATACTTGTTTGACCAAAAAGAGCTGAACATGAGGCAACGAAGGTGGCTAGAGTTGTTAAAGGATTATGATTTTGGGTTACATTACCATCCGGGAAAAGCTAATGTTGTAGCTGGTGCCTTAAGCCGCAAGACTTTGCATATGTCAGCAATGATGGCTAAAGAATTAGAGTTGATTGAGAAATTCAGAGATCTGAGTTTAGTTTGTGAAGTAACACCGAAGAGTGTAAAGTTGGGCATGTTAAAGATTAATAATGATTTTCTGGACAGCATTAGAGAAGCTCAGAAATTAGATGTGAAGTTGGTGGATTTAATGCCTGGAGTAGATCATGCGGAAGATAATGATTATCAGTTGGATGCACAAGGAGTGTTGAGATTTCGTGGTCGTATTTGCATTCATAATAATGCAGATATGAAGAAAGCAATCCTGGAAGAGAGTCACAGAAGTAAGTTGAGTATTCATCCAGGAGCGACGAATATGTATAATGATTTGAAGAATCTGTTTTGGTGGCCTGGTGTGAAGCGTGATGTAGCACGTTTTGTGTATGCATGTTTGACTTGTCAGAAGTCGAAAGTTGAGCATCAAAAACCTGCTGGGTTGATGCAATCGTTAGAAATTCCAGAATGGAAATGGGACAACATTTCAATGGACTTTGTAACGGGTTTGCCGAACACTTTGAGAGGATGTGATTCTATTTGGGTGATTGTTGATAGGCTTACAAAGTCATCTCACTTTATTCCTATTAACATCACTTTTCCAGTATCAAAGTTGGCAGAGATTTATGTTAGAGTGGTTGTTAAGTTGCATGGTGTTCCGTTGTGTATTGTGTCGGATAGAGATCCACGGTTTACTTCTGAGTTTTGGAAGAGTCTGCAAGAGGCTTTGGGTTCTAAGTTGAGGTTGAGTTCAGCATACCGTCCTCAAACAGATGGTCAGACTGAACGGACTATTCAGTCTTTAGAAGATTTGCTGAGAGCATGTGTACTTGAGGAAGGTGGTTCGTGGGATACATACCTTCCATTGATAGAGTTTACTTATAATAATAGTTATCACTCTAGTATCGGAATGGCACCATTCGAAGCTTTGTATGGTCGACGGTGTAGGACTCCGTTGTGTTGGTATCAATCAGGAGAAAGTGTGGTACTCGGACCGGAGATTGTTCGAGAGACTACCGAGAAGGTGAAGTTAATTCGAGAAAAGATGAAAGCCTCACAGAGTAGGCAGAAAAGTTATCATGATAAGTGCAGGAAGGATTTAGAATTTGAAGTTGGAGATCATGTATTTTTGAGAGTCACGCCTGTGACCGGTGTTGGTAGAGCTTTGAAATCTAAGAAGCTTAATCCTCGTTTCATTGGTCTGTATCAGATATTGGACAGAGTTGGAAAGGTGGCATATCGAGTGGCGTTGCCGCCAAATTTGTCAAATATACACGATGTATTTCATGTGTCACAGCTCCGCAAGTATATTTCAGATCTGTCGCATGTCATTCCCATGGACGATGTGCAAGTACGTGAGAATCTTACTGTGGAGACGAAGCTTGCGAGAATTGACGATCGGGAGGTGAAGACATTATGAGGTAAGGAGATTGCTTTGGTGCAAGTGGTATGGTTGGGAGCTGCTGGCGAAAACTTGACGTGGGAACTAGAGAGCAAGATGCGGGAGTCTTATCCCGAGCTGTTTGATTAAGGTAAATTCGAGGACGAAATTCTTGTAAGTAGGGGGAGAGTTGTAACGCCCGTTTTATTTTGATTAAATTAAATTATCACTTTGTTATGTCTCGTTGCGTCGTAGTCGTAGTTGAGTATGTGTTTGGAACGAAGGAAGGAATTGAATCGGTCAAATTGTCGGGAAAAAGTGTAAAATTCCGTAGCGGTTTTAGGAAACTTCGAAAAATCATATCTCTTGATCCGTAAGTCGGATTTGACCCCCGTTCAAAGCGTTGGAAAGCTAAAGAGATGTTCTATCTAGAAAAAAATTGAATTTTTCTGATATGACGATCGTCATGGACTTGCCACGACCGTCACAACCGTGACGCTCGTCATGGACTTGCCACGACCGTCATAGTAACGAAATTCAGTTAAATGCAGAATTTGGACGTGGCTGAGAGTGGGTAGCAAAAATACATTCCCGTAGACTCTTTTACCCTCAATTACACCATTTGGGGAAAGGAAATACTGAAAAGAGAAGTTACGCATTGAGGAAAGTTGAGAGCAAAGAATCAACCACCGACGAATTTGGAGGATTTCTGCAGAAAAGTCACCGTAGAGCGGAAGCGGAACCGGAGAGCGTGGAATTGATCTCAATTCTAAGGTAAGGGTGGGGTTCAATTCTATAACTATGGGTATGATCGAATTCATGTGGGTGTCATACCCTAAATTTGTCCTACCCTTTTGTAAATATTTTCGCATTTATTGTTTCACGTTATTTAGACACGTGTCCGCTTGCCATTGGAAGATTTTCCAACTTTTATTATTTTGACCATTTAAGATGTGACACGTGGCCTAAGAACCTTTTTGTGGATATTATTTTAAAAAAAAATTTTCTTTTAAGTATTACTAACATTATTTTTTTTTAGTAGTTATCTTTCATCTTTATAAATTCTACTTTGTTTTCATATATTTTAATATCTATTAGTTGTTAATTTTAATATTGAAATTATTAGGTTATATCATTAGTATTTATTTTAACTATTATTTTAAAATAGTGAAGAGAAATTTGAAAAAAGGAGAAATCTGGAGTTGGGTAGGCCCATTTGTGGGAAGCCCGTTAGGGTTTGTTCTTTGGTTGCATTTAAAAGAGAGGATATTGTTCATAGGAAAAACGGCCAACTCACTGTTCACGTATCTCCCTCAAGTTCTCCGCCGCCCAACAAAAAAATCCCCAATCCGTTTTCCATCTTCCTTGACCCTTCACCAGTCATCATCATCACCCTTCGTATCCAAATCCACCGCCGTTAACAAAGCTCACCCGCCGTAAACCTTCCCACAACAACCTAAAAAAATGAACCAGCAAAATTTCAACATCAGAAATGGAAGAAGAAGGATGAACAGACTGAAAAACTCAACACAACTCGTTTTCAAACTAGAACGGCGGCGAGCTTGTACCTGAACGACCTCAGTAGCTATGTTCTTTGTCATTTTTAGGTAAGGTATTCTGCTCTCACTTAGTTCCGGCTGTGTTATCGTGTTCGCAATCGTCCACAATTCACGTTTTCGGATGGGAGTCGTGTGAGGTAGAAGTTAGTTTTGTTTTAAGTAGGAGCAAACGATTGGAGATGTATGATGCCTTCACCGGCGACAAGCTCCGGTGGCGGGTTGGATCTACCACTGTTTGAGTTCCGTTCGCGTGAAAAGAGAGTATTTGTGTTTGGGAATTTGGAGTCAATCTCTCCATTTATTTTCGTTCAACCACAAGCAGCTTCAGTCAAGTATTTTCGTTCAACCACAAGCAGCTTCAGCCAAGGTTTTCGGTTTTGATTTGGACTCATGAATCCTGTCGCGACATCGCAAATAGTTGGATCCAGTAGCATTTAAATTCTACAAGGGAAAGGTACAACAGCAGTTCATCAATAACAAACTTGAAGTAAGAACCGCAGTTACCGACGTCAACGCCGACACACTCAACTTTTCAGCCCGCAACTCACTTCTCCAGCAACAACAACTCGACTCTGCGGCAGGACAATCTATTCTCGAGCTTTAACAAACTCAAGCCACAACTGCAGCAATAGTAACCTCCAACATTCATCATAGTTTAGCTCTGCAACAACAAATCGTAATAGGGGTAAATTTTTCAAACTGAGTTTGCTACTGATATGTTGAGTCTTGCCATGTTCATTCAGCTTTTGGATTCATAATTAACAAACCTGAAATTTGAGTTTTACCCTCCCGCATCAGTATTAATATTAGCTTGTAGTTTGATAAATGTTAATTGTAATAGTTATCGTTTCATAACATCTGGAGATTCATAATTTGTTATGTCGCATTACGTCGTGTTTGCGGTTGTAGTTTTATGCGTGAACAGGATATAAACTTCATGTTGCTGCTCTCTGAGTTATCATTTTCAATTACGGCGTCCAGTTTTCATCGTTGCGGATATTCCTTGCTACCGCTGTATGCCGTAATTTTTATTTATTTTGCTGCCTCTGTTGTTAGCTTTAGTTTTGCGACTGATTAATTGTGGCTGATTTTTCTTCATGTCAGCAATTCGACGATTACGGTAATTTATTTATTTTTAGAATCATTTTTTTGGCGATTACGCAGGTTGCTGTTTGTTTTTGAGCTTAATTTAGGTTTGGTTTCATTGAGATATGGTTGTTTCTTGTGGTTTCTTGTGGTTTAGTATCGCACGTGTTCTATGGTTGCCGTAATAGTCGCTTCACCTGAAGTTGTTTCGGTTGTTTTCATATTTAAATACAAGAGTTATGTTGTTGTTGTTAGCACATAATTCTCTGCATCAATGAATTGGCTTCAGTAAGTTTCTGAATACATTCCATTTTCATGTACATACTGTTATATAAATTAGTAATAGTTAGTAATTTTCATACTGTTATATAAATTAGTAATAGTTAGTAATTTTCATACTGTTATATAAATTAGTAATAGTTAGTAATTTTCATTTTGTTATATAAATTAGTAATAGTTAGTTTTTGAATTTTAGTTAGTAAATTAACTACTGTTATAAATTAGTAAGTTTACTACTGTTGTGAATTAATAAGAAAATTAATTTTTTTTGGTTAGTGAATGAGTTGGTGATGAATTTGCTAGATATGAAAGATTTACTTTATTATGTTAATATTGTTATCACATTTGAATGAGCTAATTGTTAGTCATGAAGCTCATATACGTGGTCGTTGGGTACAAATCGGTTTTATAGCATATTATGACAAATTCAACTCGATTCATCTTATATGTTCGCTTTTTTGTTGAATTTCATCCCCATTTTATAATGTATCCCAACCCCCTCAAAATGTAATAAATTTAGCACCTTTATCTTGTTCATGCCTTAATGCTTCAAAATCACTTTCAAAATTTGACTATATTTCTTAAATCCTGTTTCAATATATTTTCAACACAAATCATTTTCTTAATCAACAAATAAAATTAAACTCTTAAGGTCTAGCGCCTCTTGGGTTTTTTGAGTAATCATTATCGGGGCGTACGCCTTGGATAATATTGTTTTTCTTATCATTTTTTAAAAAAATATGCTTTTAATTATTCGAGCAAAAATATATTATAGGAGTCTAGCACTCTGTGTAATATATTCATTGTTTATTCAAACAATATTTCTTAAATTAAATCAAAACCATCCTAAAAAAAAAATATAATTTTCCTAAGTTTCCATTCAAATTATTTTCTAATCAAATCATGAGAAACTAAGTTCTTGAAGTCTAGCACTTCTTGAATTTTTGGATAGTCATTACTAAGGTGTACACCTTAAGTAGTGTATTATTCGACCTCTCATTTTAAAAATTACATTTTTCTAACGAAGAAATATCATGAGAATCTAGCATTCTTTGTGATATTTCCTTTGTTCATCCAAACTTTTTTTCAAATGAAAAAGGTGTTGTCGAGATCTAGCATCACGATGATACCCCAATTAATTGGTTGTGAGGCCCGCGTCTCATTTATCAAATAATTGTCATTTCTCTAATTTTCAAATCCAATATCGTCCTCACATCTCGTACCTTAAACTATTTTCGTACGTCATTTCACTTCAAATCTTTTCTAAACTATTTTCGTTCCGATTTAAACTTCGAAAGAAGGAGGTTCTTGGAGTCTAGCATTCCTTGAATCTTCGAGTGAATAATTCTCGAGGCACGCCCTTTGGGTTGTTATTCACTCAACCTTTCGACCTTTTTTCAAACTCAATCATTCTCAACGTTCTCGAATGCTCGTACGCATTCGCGACCCACATTTCGCACACATTCACAATTCCTCGTGGTCTCGATATTAGGAGCACCCTCAGGGACTAATATCGTTTCTCACAACCTGAACCCTTGACACGTCGTCAAGCCGGTTCCATCTTCAATTAAATCTTCGACACGTCGTCGAACCAGTTCAGAACAACTTCCTTTTGGCCTCGCATGCCATTCTCCGATTCGATCCTTTCACAAACTTTTTTTTAACTTACGAAAGAGGGGTATTCTTAGAATCTAGCATTCTTTGAATATTCGAACGAGTAACTCTTGGGCGCGCCCCCGAGTTGTTATTAGTTCATTCTTTCGTTTTCAAAACATCCAACTCTTATCTTCAACTTATTCGACCCAATTTCCGAAAGAACTGAGTTCTTGGGATCTCGCATTCCTTGAATTCTTGAGTGACAAGCTCTTGAGGCACGCCCTTAGGTTGTTTGTCAATCACTCTTTCGTCTCAAACTCAAACTTCAACCCTTTTCAAACCTTTTCTTTTCGTGGTTGTTACCACGAACTACGGACGCTCTGATTCCTTATTCATTCTTGAATATAAGATACGTAGGCACAAGATTGCGATGATCTTGGCGAGCACACTTCTATCCATCTCCCATTTCCCTCCATCATTTCCCGTAGTCGAACTACGACGCTCTGATTTCTCATTCTCGTCCGAATGAGCATACGTAGGCACAAGGGCCCCAATCCTTGGCGAGCACCCTATCTTCTAACCACCCACCTGTCCTTAACGTCTTTAACCTTTTACCCTACCAATTCTACCTTTAACAACGAGAAGAAAACAAGTAAACCTAAACAACACTCCCCGCAATTACCTTAAGAGGTTCCCGTCGAGTACGACGGACGTGAGGGGTGCTAATACCTTCCCCTCACGTAACCGACTCCCGAACCCGGAACTTGGTTGCGACAGCCCTGTTCCTATCCTTTTCGTTTTCAAGAGGTTTTCTCGATATTTTCCTCTCCCGTTTATTCGGGAAAAATAAAGTTCGGTGGCGACTCTGTCGAACCGGCATTTCCGCGCCTTTTGCGCGAGGGTCGTATTCTCCGAAATATCTCCGGGATTTTTCGAGGTGCGACAGGTGGCGACTTCACTGGGGACGCATTGCTCCATGCAAAGAGAGAGTCGAGCCTATCTTTTGGTTTGTGAGGAGTGTTTGTTTTTTATTTGTTTTCTTTTTGTTTTTGTTCTCTTATAGTTTTTTATTTGTGCTTTGTCGCCTGTTGGTTCTTGGGATAACATCATGAGTAAGGCTCTACACCCGAGCTTTGGTAAAAGCAGAGAGAACACATAGTTTAGAATTGGTAGTCGAGTAGTGTTAGTCTCCGAGGACTCGCTCCTCGTGGGCCTAGCATGAAAGCTCCTCCAGAGGAGACCTATTCGTAGATCTCGTTGTAACGCAGTTGGCCTGTCGCACGACTTGATTAATGAAGGGTCCGTGATTCTGGGAACCTTTTGTTAGCACCAGTTCCGATATTGGTGGTCGTGTAGTGTTAGTCTCCAAGGACTCGCTCCTTGTGCGCCTAGCATGAGGACCCCGCTCAGGAGAGACCTTATCGTCATTATCGTCGTAATGCAGCCAACCTGTTGCGTGACGCTAATACGACTAGTGTCCGTGATCCTGGGAACCAAATATAGAAACCATCCCGTGAGTGGGATTATGGGTAGAATGTTTAGACCTTCCCGTATAGGTTGTACCTGTCAGTTTTCTTTGAGCAGGAACTATGGTTACTTATCTATTACAGTTACCAGCTTCAGGAGTTGTTTGATTGTGATCTTAGGATCCTGGATCTTGTATCTTGCATTGCATCTTGCATATCATTTGCATTGCATTTCATATGTCGTGCATTTTGCATTTCCAGTCCTCCAACAGAATCTTATGTCTCCGTTCCTTCTTCTCCAGTAAATCAAGCTGATTCCCCGACACCAGTACGCAACTAGAGCCAATACCAGACGAATGATGGAGCAGATTCAACAGGAGCAAGTCGCCTTCAGGGAAGAGTTGGATTCCATGAAAGGAAAGATCGACCAGATCCTCGAAGCCATCCTCACAGCCAGGAGAGAGGAAGAACAGCGTGAAGCCGCCGCTGTCGTCAACCACAATGGACAAGGGTCTACTGCCATTCCTTTGGTTCAAATTCCAAGCTCTCATGGGATGCCGTTGAACTTCAACAATGCAGTCGAAGGAAACACTTCTCAACCGATCCCAGCGCCTGGAGTTACCGTCGGAGTTATCCCGCATGCCCAGCCTGCTGCTGTGCAGATCCCAGCTCCTCATATCGAAGATACTCTGATGGATCAGTATGACGATGTTCAGAACTATCATGCTGCCATTCCCATCGCTAGTCCTGTTGCTGCTCAGGATTCAGAAGCCATGAAGATGTGCCGAGATCTAGCCGAGAAACTCCGAGCCATGGAGGGGCACAATTCAAATTCCTTCAGTGCTTTGGAGTTATGCTTGGTGCCTGATGTTGTCATTCCTCCAAAATTCAAGGTGCCCGAATTTTCGAAGTACAAGGGTCTCAGTTGCCCAAACATTCATCTGAAGATGTACTGTCGCAAGATGGCTGCCTATGCCAGAGACGAGAAGCTCATGATCCATTGCTTCCAGGACAGCCTGTCTGGGGCATCACTCGAATGGTATATGCAGCTAGAACGTAATAGTGTGCGCACTTGGGCCGAGCTAGTTGATGCATTTGTCAAGCAGTACAAGTACAACACTGACCTTGCTCCTAATCGTACTCAGCTTCAGAGTATGACTCAGAAGGACAATGAATCTTTCAAGGAGTACGCGCAACGATGGAGAGAGCTAGCTGCAAGGGTGCATCCACCTCTTGTTGACCGAGAATTGATTGACATCTTCATGGGCACCTTGCAGGGCCAGTACTACGAAAAGCTGATCGGTAGTGTCTCCGCTGGATTTTCTGACTTGGTGATCGTCGGTGAAAGAATTGAAGAAGGGCTGAAGAGTGGGAAGATCCCAGGAGGTTCTAACAGCCAGGCTAATGCCAAGAGGCCTTTCAATGGATACAAGAAGAAGGAAGGCGAAACAAATGCCATCTTTGTGCAGAAAGGGCAAGCTTCTCAACAAGCTCCTCCTATGCCTTATCAAGTTCCCTACTATCAGTATCCATATGTTGCTGCTGCGCAATATGCTCCAATGCCTTATCAGCCAGCTGTTCATGCAGCGCAAGCTCAGATGCCACGGCAACAGGCTCCTCAGCAACAAGCCTACAACCAGCAAGGATATCAGTATCCTCCTCAGCAACAGCAGATGCAAGCAACTCAGCAACGACAAGGTGCTCGCCCACAGCGTCCACAGAGAACATGGAGGCCAGATAGAGTCTTTGATCGTCTACCAATGCCGTATGCCAAAATCTTTGCTCAGTTGATGGAGAAGAAAGCTATCGTTCCGAGAGATTTAGCTCCTCCAACTATCATTCCTGCCGATTACGATGCAAATGCCCATTGTGAGTTTCACAAGGGCGCTCCAGGTCACACCATTGAGGACTGCAGGGCTTTCAAGCATATAATTCAAGACATGATCGACAGGGATGCTATCAACTTCAATGGGAAGTCTCCAAACATCATCAACAATCCGATGCCACCAGTCAACTAGCGCCAACGTCAGATTGATTCCAGTCAAGTTCATTCCCCGAAGAAGGCAGTCATGTTGCCATTTCATTATTCGCGGCTTCTTATGTTTTGTCTTTGTTTATTTAAAGTATTGTATGCTTTGAACAATTGCCATTCGTATTTGGTTTTCATTAATGTATCGTTTATGCATGTTTTGAATTAGTTATGTCGTATTCACTCATTTTTCACTTATCACCGACACATTTATTCACTCCACTCTATTCACTGTTGCTTAGCATGATTTGAGGGAGGATGATGAAAACGAGATACCCATAATTGCAAATCATATGCTTTCAGACCGAATCTCGTCAATGATGTACAGGCATTGCTTCAATTCCCCAAACACCGGAGATATAAGGAGTTAATCCCTAGTGAACCACTTCGAGCCAAGAAGTAGCAGTTTCCTTCGGATCTATAAACCTTTTACACTCAACCTGGGGCAGGGTAGTGTTCAGTTAATCCAATTCCGTATTCGAATCAATATCTAAAAGACGGTTGTCCATCAAAGACCCATGTTATGACAATCACAAAAAGATCAAAAGCCAGCTAAGTCAGACACCTTAGGGGGGGACTTAGGCAAAATCAAGGCAATCCCGATGGATCTGACAAACGAAGTCAATCCATGCAAAAGTTAGGGATCAAAACAAAAGCAAAAGAGGACCCCGAAACCCTCAACAAAAAATAATAAAATAAGATTCAGTGGCCACCTAAGTCAAAAGGGACACTGGCATCCATCAAAAAACCAAAATAAGGTGACTGCCGCGTCGAGCAAACCTTGAACCATCAAGCTTACACCGTCCAGACAAGTATAGGATTAACTGAGCGTAGGACTGGAGATCATTACGAAGAAGGGGTGGGTACAAATCATACTTTGAGCCTAATAACCTTTGTTTCATAACCGTGAACCAGACCACGTTGCAACCCTTGAAAGACCTAATTGAGGCGAGGTTTATTCTGAAAGCATATTATCGCAAGGTTGCGTAACCTGACTCCTCACATGATTTCTAATCATCAGCATTGGTGTCATTTTGCTTGCTATATCTTTTCGCACCAATCAAATTAGCACAACGTATGGGCTAGCAGTCCATTCGTCTCACTATCACGACACTTCAATAAAACAATGCTTTCTTCAAAACATTGAACTTTGCATTAATTATTACCATTTGTGAATGTACAATTATATCTGCAAATCAGTGCTAGGTATTCAAAGACACTCCAGCAAGGGGCAAGTCATCCGAGTTCAACTCCCATATGTCAGAACTAGTTAATCTGGGGCAGACTATTACCATGTTCAGACTGGGGCGAGACCAGGTCGTCCTGACCAACAAGCAGAGTTGCAATCTTCTCTGAAGGAAATTCACAGTCATCCAAATATCCCAGACTTGGGACATCCAGAGCATCTTCCGCTTCAATCATGGCGTCTTCAACAAACTGCGTGTCGAGGAAGTCAATCCCTCCCACCACCCGAAGTTCAATCCGCACCGGCAACTACCCGAAGTCCACCATGCTGGCATCTCCACCTTGCGTTTCCAATTACCCGTCTAGATCATACGCATTGCATTCATCATCATAAGCATCTTGCATCATATGCATACCCAATCATATCATACTTCCCCGGCTCTTGCATCTCCGCTCGTTAGCATTTGCATTTGCACTTCCATTCATTATGGAACATCATTATCATCCGGCATTCATGCAAGTCAAGGTCCAGGATCAATCTCGAAGATTTCCAAGACCGTTGATAGCCCAGTCAGGGGCATCTCCTGCAAGATGGTGGGTTTACCCCACGACTTTCAGGAGGTTCAAAGCAATCACCAGCCCAGGCAGGGGCAATCTTCCGCAATTGGGTGTTTCTCCCAAAAATTCAAAGACATTCAAAGCAAGATTCAGCCCAGTCAGGGGCATCTTCTTCAATATCATGGGCGTCTCCCGTAAAGAATTTCAACCTCGTGGTTGATCAAATATGCAAATCAACATTCAGCCTAATCAGGGGCATACCATTCAAGCCCGTGGGCGTTCCCCACGAAGTTGTTCAGCCTTTTGTTGGGCAAATCCAAGAAGTTCAGTGCAAGATCCAGCCCGAGCAGGGGCATCTTCAGCAAAACCGTGAGCGTTCCTCATGAAGTTGTTCAACCTTTTGTTGAGTAAGACAAAACATCAAGACAAATTCGGCCCAGTCAGGGGCATCCTCTTCAGAACTCATGGGCATAACCATGAAATCATTTCAGTAAATTATGATTTCCAAGCAAAGACGGTGGGCGTACCCCGTCAACTCATTTCAAATTCAATTTTCCTCTTTGGGGTTTCCCTAGTGAGATGTACTCAGCAAGCGTGACCGTTGTCAATTGCCTTACTATCATCCCTTTGGTGATAGTCGAACTTCGTCAGTTCAACCTAGCCTGCATCCTTTTGATGTTGGTAAACTTCAAATCTGTGTTGTCCTATCATCCTCTTGGTGATAACAACTTATTTTATTTGTGTTTTCGCTCTATCATCCTTTTGGTGGTAGGTCTGGTACTTCGTTGGTATCAGATTGTGCGATGTTTCTTTTATTGTTTTCGCTCTACCATCCTTTTGGTGGTAGGTCTGGTACTTCGTCGGTATCAGATTGTGCGATGTTGTCTTTTATGTTTTCGCTCTACCATCCTTTTGGTGGTAGGTCTGGTACTTCGTCGGTATCATATTGTGCGATGTTTTCTTTTGTGTTTTCGCTCTACCATCCTTTTGGTGGTAGGTCTGGTACTTCGTCGGTATCAGATTGTGCGATGTTTCTTTTATTGTTTTCGCTCTACCATCCTTTTGGTGGTAGGTCTGGTACTTCGTCGGTATCAGATTGTGCGATGTTGTCTTTTTTGTTTTCGCTCTACCATCCTTTTGGTGGTAGGTCTGGTACTTCGTCGGTATCAGATTGTGCGATGTTGTCTTTTTTGTTTTCGCTCTACCATCCTTTTGGTGGTAGGTCTGGTACTTCGTCGGTATCAGATTGTGCGATGTTTCTTTTATTGTTTTCGCTCTACCATCCTTTTGGTGGTAGGTCTGGTATTTCGTCGATATCAGATTGTGCGATGTTTTATTTGTGTTTTCGCTCTACCATCCTTTTGGTGGTAGGTCTGATACTTCGTCGGTATCAGATTGCGCGATATTTTATTTGCATTTTCGCTCCGTCTTCCTTTTGATGGAGGGGTCTATCATGGTCATTAGTGATAGATTGTGCATTTTGCGTTGTGTTCCACTCCGTCTTCCTTTTGATGGAGGGGTCTATCATGGTCATTAGTGATAGATTGTGCGAATTTTGTTTATCTCGCTCCGTCATCCTTTTGGTGGGGGGTCTAGCATGGTCATTAGTGTTAGATTGTGCGATATTGTTTGGCGTGTGTCTCGCTCCATCATCCTTTTGGTGTTGGGTCTATCATGGTCATTAGTGATAGATTGTGCGATTTGTTTTGTGTTTCGCTCCGTCATCCTTTGATGAGGGGTCTGTCATAGTCATTAATGATAGATTATGCGATAGTGCTTTGCTTTACCATCCTTTTGGTGGTAATAGCTGTGTGTGTTTCATCTCCATCATCCTTTTGGTGATGACGATCAGTGCCAGCTTACTCAGAGGTTTACCTCGTCCGGCATTTTCAACTCTCAAGCATCTCTCTTTCTTTCGGACAAATTCAGGGTCTTTTTATATCTAATAGACTTCTACCTCAGGAATGTGAACGCCAATGCAGTTCATTTTCCTAGGTTTAAGCCCATTAGATAGGGGCATCTGTCATACCCTAAATTTGTCCTACCCTTTTGTAAATATTTTCGCATTTATTGTTTCACGTTATTTAGACACGTGTCCGCTTGCCATTGGAAGATTTTCCAACTTTTATTATTTTGACCATTTAAGATGTGACACGTGGCCTAAGAACCTTTTTGTGGATATTATTTTAAAAAAAAATTTTCTTTTAAGTATTACTAACATTATTTTTTTTTAGTAGTTATCTTTCATCTTTATAAATTCTACTTTGTTTTCATATATTTTAATATCTATTAGTTGTTAATTTTAATATTGAAATTATTAGGTTATATCATTAGTATTTATTTTAACTATTATTTTAAAATAGTGAAGAGAAATTTGAAAAAAGGAGAAATCTGGAGTTGGGTAGGCCCATTTGTGGGAAGCCCGTTAGGGTTTGTTCTTTGGTTGCATTTAAAAGAGAGGATATTGTTCATAGGAAAAACGGCCAACTCACTGTTCACGTATCTCCCTCAAGTTCTCCGCCGCCCAACAAAAAAATCCCCAATCCGTTTTCCATCTTCCTTGACCCTTCACCAGTCATCATCATCACCCTTCGTATCCAAATCCACCGCCGTTAACAAAGCTCACCCGCCGTAAACCTTCCCACAACAACCTAAAAAAATGAACCAGCAAAATTTCAACATCAGAAATGGAAGAAGAAGGATGAACAGACTGAAAAACTCAACACAACTCGTTTTCAAACTAGAACGGCGGCGAGCTTGTACCTGAACGACCTCAGTAGCTATGTTCTTTGTCATTTTTAGGTAAGGTATTCTGCTCTCACTTAGTTCCGGCTGTGTTATCGTGTTCGCAATCGTCCACAATTCACGTTTTCGGATGGGAGTCGTGTGAGGTAGAAGTTAGTTTTGTTTTAAGTAGGAGCAAACGATTGGAGATGTATGATGCCTTCACCGGCGACAAGCTCCGGTGGCGGGTTGGATCTACCACTGTTTGAGTTCCGTTCGCGTGAAAAGAGAGTATTTGTGTTTGGGAATTTGGAGTCAATCTCTCCATTTATTTTCGTTCAACCACAAGCAGCTTCAGTCAAGTATTTTCGTTCAACCACAAGCAGCTTCAGCCAAGGTTTTCGGTTTTGATTTGGACTCATGAATCCTGTCGCGACATCGCAAATAGTTGGATCCAGTAGCATTTAAATTCTACAAGGGAAAGGTACAACAGCAGTTCATCAATAACAAACTTGAAGTAAGAACCGCAGTTACCGACGTCAACGCCGACACACTCAACTTTTCAGCCCGCAACTCACTTCTCCAGCAACAACAACTCGACTCTGCGGCAGGACAATCTATTCTCGAGCTTTAACAAACTCAAGCCACAACTGCAGCAATAGTAACCTCCAACATTCATCATAGTTTAGCTCTGCAACAACAAATCGTAATAGGGGTAAATTTTTCAAACTGAGTTTGCTACTGATATGTTGAGTCTTGCCATGTTCATTCAGCTTTTGGATTCATAATTAACAAACCTGAAATTTGAGTTTTACCCTCCCGCATCAGTATTAATATTAGCTTGTAGTTTGATAAATGTTAATTGTAATAGTTATCGTTTCATAACATCTGGAGATTCATAATTTGTTATGTCGCATTACGTCGTGTTTGCGGTTGTAGTTTTATGCGTGAACAGGATATAAACTTCATGTTGCTGCTCTCTGAGTTATCATTTTCAATTACGGCGTCCAGTTTTCATCGTTGCGGATATTCCTTGCTACCGCTGTATGCCGTAATTTTTATTTATTTTGCTGCCTCTGTTGTTAGCTTTAGTTTTGCGACTGATTAATTGTGGCTGATTTTTCTTCATGTCAGCAATTCGACGATTACGGTAATTTATTTATTTTTAGAATCATTTTTTTGGCGATTACGCAGGTTGCTGTTTGTTTTTGAGCTTAATTTAGGTTTGGTTTCATTGAGATATGGTTGTTTCTTGTGGTTTCTTGTGGTTTAGTATCGCACGTGTTCTATGGTTGCCGTAATAGTCGCTTCACCTGAAGTTGTTTCGGTTGTTTTCATATTTAAATACAAGAGTTATGTTGTTGTTGTTAGCACATAATTCTCTGCATCAATGAATTGGCTTCAGTAAGTTTCTGAATACATTCCATTTTCATGTACATACTGTTATATAAATTAGTAATAGTTAGTAATTTTCATACTGTTATATAAATTAGTAATAGTTAGTAATTTTCATACTGTTATATAAATTAGTAATAGTTAGTAATTTTCATTTTGTTATATAAATTAGTAATAGTTAGTTTTTGAATTTTAGTTAGTAAATTAACTACTGTTATAAATTAGTAAGTTTACTACTGTTGTGAATTAATAAGAAAATTAATTTTTTTTGGTTAGTGAATGAGTTGGTGATGAATTTGCTAGATATGAAAGATTTACTTTATTATGTTAATATTGTTATCACATTTGAATGAGCTAATTGTTAGTCATGAAGCTCATATACGTGGTCGTTGGGTACAAATCGGTTTTATAGCATATTATGACAAATTCAACTCGATTCATCTTATATGTTCGCTTTTTTGTTGAATTTCATCCCCATTTTATAATGTATCCCAACCCCCTCAAAATGTAATAAATTTAGCACCTTTATCTTGTTCATGCCTTAATGCTTCAAAATCACTTTCAAAATTTGACTATATTTCTTAAATCCTGTTTCAATATATTTTCAACACAAATCATTTTCTTAATCAACAAATAAAATTAAACTCTTAAGGTCTAGCGCCTCTTGGGTTTTTTGAGTAATCATTATCGGGGCGTACGCCTTGGATAATATTGTTTTTCTTATCATTTTTTAAAAAAATATGCTTTTAATTATTCGAGCAAAAATATATTATAGGAGTCTAGCACTCTGTGTAATATATTCATTGTTTATTCAAACAATATTTCTTAAATTAAATCAAAACCATCCTAAAAAAAAAATATAATTTTCCTAAGTTTCCATTCAAATTATTTTCTAATCAAATCATGAGAAACTAAGTTCTTGAAGTCTAGCACTTCTTGAATTTTTGGATAGTCATTACTAAGGTGTACACCTTAAGTAGTGTATTATTCGACCTCTCATTTTAAAAATTACATTTTTCTAACGAAGAAATATCATGAGAATCTAGCATTCTTTGTGATATTTCCTTTGTTCATCCAAACTTTTTTTCAAATGAAAAAGGTGTTGTCGAGATCTAGCATCACGATGATACCCCAATTAATTGGTTGTGAGGCCCGCGTCTCATTTATCAAATAATTGTCATTTCTCTAATTTTCAAATCCAATATCGTCCTCACATCTCGTACCTTAAACTATTTTCGTACGTCATTTCACTTCAAATCTTTTCTAAACTATTTTCGTTCCGATTTAAACTTCGAAAGAAGGAGGTTCTTGGAGTCTAGCATTCCTTGAATCTTCGAGTGAATAATTCTCGAGGCACGCCCTTTGGGTTGTTATTCACTCAACCTTTCGACCTTTTTTCAAACTCAATCATTCTCAACGTTCTCGAATGCTCGTACGCATTCGCGACCCACATTTCGCACACATTCACAATTCCTCGTGGTCTCGATATTAGGAGCACCCTCAGGGACTAATATCGTTTCTCACAACCTGAACCCTTGACACGTCGTCAAGCCGGTTCCATCTTCAATTAAATCTTCGACACGTCGTCGAACCAGTTCAGAACAACTTCCTTTTGGCCTCGCATGCCATTCTCCGATTCGATCCTTTCACAAACTTTTTTTTAACTTACGAAAGAGGGGTATTCTTAGAATCTAGCATTCTTTGAATATTCGAACGAGTAACTCTTGGGCGCGCCCCCGAGTTGTTATTAGTTCATTCTTTCGTTTTCAAAACATCCAACTCTTATCTTCAACTTATTCGACCCAATTTCCGAAAGAACTGAGTTCTTGGGATCTCGCATTCCTTGAATTCTTGAGTGACAAGCTCTTGAGGCACGCCCTTAGGTTGTTTGTCAATCACTCTTTCGTCTCAAACTCAAACTTCAACCCTTTTCAAACCTTTTCTTTTCGTGGTTGTTACCACGAACTACGGACGCTCTGATTCCTTATTCATTCTTGAATATAAGATACGTAGGCACAAGATTGCGATGATCTTGGCGAGCACACTTCTATCCATCTCCCATTTCCCTCCATCATTTCCCGTAGTCGAACTACGACGCTCTGATTTCTCATTCTCGTCCGAATGAGCATACGTAGGCACAAGGGCCCCAATCCTTGGCGAGCACCCTATCTTCTAACCACCCACCTCTCCTTAACGTCTTTAACCTTTTACCCTACCAATTCTACCTTTAACAACGAGAAGAAAACAAGTAAACCTAAACAACACTCCCCGCAATTACCTTAAGAGGTTCCCGTCGAGTACGACGGACGTGAGGGGTGCTAATACCTTCCCCTCACGTAACCGACTCCCGAACCCGGAACTTGGTTGCGACAGCCCTGTTCCTATCCTTTTCGTTTTCAAGAGGTTTTCTCGATATTTTCCTCTCCCGTTTATTCGGGAAAAATAAAGTTCGGTGGCGACTCTGTCGAACCGGCATTTCCGCGCCTTTTGCGCGAGGGTCGTATTCTCCGAAATATCTCCGGGATTTTTCGAGGTGCGACAGTGGGGAATCGATTCATAGGTATAGTTTTCGTTAATCGATAAATGTTAAGGAAAAGGTTTCCCTAATGGGACAAGATTTCTATGTAGGAATAAATGTGTTATGTAGTTATTAGTGCGATGCTCTAAGGTTTTCCTTATGGGCAAATACGTAGAACGAATAGGCTATACGGTTATTCGTACAACGCTCTAATGGTTTTCCCTAATGGGCCAAAAAGGACAGTTACCTGGTTGTGATTGATTTGTAATTAATTATGTAAGAAAATGTCGTAATGTTGTTATTACGATAAGATGCTGAATCCTTAATTGTTGAACTGATGTTGATGTTATACCTGTATAGGAATAGCCGTTTTGTATGAACACTTTAAGTTCCTATTTGTTGGTACGATGTTGTAATGTTCCTTTACATGAACAGTCGTAAATGTTGAAATTATGTTGCTATTGTTCCCGTATGTGAACGGGTAGAAAGTGATGGTTGTATGAGTGGTATGATGTTATGATGCTCTGTTATGGACATTCTGGTTGTAGGCGTAATGCCTTGTTATATGGTTGCTATGGTTGTGTTGTAGTCCATAATAGATGCATTTCATGGCATAGCATTTGGCCTGGATTGGCGACGGTTGTGCCTGTATTGGCGTCATTTGGAGTGTTGGCTCTTAGATGGGTTCGGGGTGTTGGCCCTGTCCCGAGTTTTGGAGTGTTGGCTCCTAAATGGGTTTTAGGGTGTTGGCTCCTATCCCGAGTTTTGGGGTGTTGGCTTCTAAATGGTACCACATGCATGTGCACAGTTGAGTCACATGAATTCGCATAATTATGCTAGTTGTATGTTAATGTTGTTTATGTGAGATATGGATTACTCGCAGTTGTTGTCGATGATGTTTATGATTTCGAAACATATAATGTTGTGATGAGTTTCCGGCATGTTTTCTATCATGCTTTATGTTATATTATTGATATCTAACCCTTTTCCGTTGTATGTTACCTCCTCTGGTGGTAATTTGCAGGTAGTCAGGAATAGAGCGTAGTTCCCGTTAAGGTGTCGTTGGTCGCTCTGATACGTAGCACTCTTGGGGGGATGGACGATTGCTGTTATTATTTTAGTCGATGTTATTGTTGATTGAACTTGTTACGATGTTTTATTAAATTGTTTTAAGAGAACATGTTGTATACTTTATCGAACTTCCACCGGAAGTAATTGTTGCACCCTAAAATTTGACCAACCGATTCTCCTATCTGGCTCGTGGTTTAAATTCATGTTCGCATATCAGATGCATGATATTTGTGTACAGACAGAGGATATCAGAGTTACAGTTTGGGTTTTGTCTATCAGATATTCCAGATCCAGTCTAGGTCATCAGGGTTTTATTTCGGGAAATTGTGCGCTTCTCGGGATTTTCAGCTTGCATGGTGGTTTTCGGGATATTCTGATGCCAGGGGTTTATTGTTTGATTCGATCTGGTCTCGCGCGCTCTTTTATGGTGGTCATTTGCATTTGTCTGCATTTTTTAGGGTTTAATAGCCTCTTGCGGATTTTTAATAGGCTTTTTAGATTTTTTAGGATTTAAATAGATTTGTTAACTTTTTTTAAATAGTTTAAATCTTTTTCTAGAGCTTTATAGATTTTTTTTCCAAAATTTAAATAGGTTAATTGGTTTAATAGTTTTTTAAATCATTTTTAAAAATTATTTTTAATTGTTTTTAGATAATATAAAAAAGGTATAGTTTTTTTCTTTCATTAATAATAGAGTTTTAATCTTTTAATAGATTTTTCTTTTATTAGTTTTAAATAGGAGTCATTAGAGTTTTAATGATTTTTTTAGATAATAGGGATTAGTAGAGTTTTATTAATTTTACTTTAATATAGGTTTAATCAGATTTTTAATCATTTTTTAGGCTTAATTAGGATTAATTAGGATTTAATATTTTGTTTAGATTTTAATTAGGGTTAATTGAGTTTTCACTTAGTTAATTGTTTTTAGAATTAGGTAGGTTTAATTTCTGATTAGTGATTAATTAGGGTTAGTTTTTTAATTCAGTTTTTGGGTTTAATTGATCTTTTTTCGTGGGCCCAGAAAGCAGACTTTTTGAAGCCCAATCAAGTCCATCAGATTCAGTTTTTTGTTCAATTTTTGTCCAGAACAGGCCAGGTGTCAAACATATAAAAGGCCACGCGTGCAAAGGAGGTCCCACCACCTCACACCTCAGAACTCCCTCATTCTGCCACACGTGGATCCCACTACCTCTCCCTCTCTCTCCGCACCGCACACGCGTCCCACGTCTCAGCAGCCACCCACACGTGGCGTCGTGCATGCACCCACTCAGTCCTCTCCCGTGACACTTGTCACACCATCATCCCACACCGGAATACCCGCCGCCGGCCATGCAGCAACCGTGACCAGCCACCTCCGATCATTCCAACGGTCTCCGGCCGCCGTCACGTCACCAGAAACTGCAGAAATTCCCAGAAAGCCCAGAAACTCAGGACCTTCATCTTCTTCCTTTTCTTTCCTCCGATCCCCAGCCACACGCCTTCGCCGGAGAATTCATACCCGCCGGAATCTTCATACAAAGAACAGCACCGTTCGTCCGTTTTTCTCAAGAGCTTCAAGGATCTTTCCGTTCCAGTGACGATCCACTCATCAGTGTTCATCAATCTTGTGGGATCTTCATCAGCTTGTGTCGTTCGTCCAAAATCCCCAGAATTCTCAAAGAGCCTTCGCTTCAATTTTCTTGCCAGGATCTCCAGATCACTCTTAGATCTTCAAGAACACCAGATTCTCGGACTACTCCTTGAGAAATCTTCAGCAAACGGATCGACTTCTGCAACCTCCTACCACGATCTAGGCCGCTTCGACGTCAAGATCAGCCAACTTCAAGCGAATCTTCTTCGTGCTTCATTTTTCCAGAAACGTCCTCGTCTCCAGGTTCGTTTCTTCTCACCCCCTTTGCCGTTGTTTTTCATTGATTTTAGGGTTTATCATTTTAGGGTTTGAGTTTCGTGGGTGATATTGTTGAGATGAGGAAGAAAGTGTTCTGAGTAGGGTTGTGTGTTTCTGAGATTTGGTTGATGATTCGTGAGAGTTGGGAGAGGAATTGCAGAGAGGATGGAGGTTGGGGAAGCGGCTAGGGTTTGGTTTGGGTGAACAGTGGTCAGAGAATTAGGGAAGGAGAATGGTTTTGTGGTTTGGTTGTTGGGTTAGGTCTGAGCTGGGCTAGGCCCAAATTGGTTTTGCTGAAGTGCACACTATGCTTGCTCGTTCCCCCCACCCCCCCTTTTTTTTTGTGAAAGCTGAATGTGATTGGATTGGGCTTAGACCCTGAGTTGCTAGGCGCACCCCCACCAGCGGCCCAAACCAAAAGTGAACTTAAAACCAATGCTATTTACACCGCTTGCATAACCTTTTTCTGTTAATTTTTCAATTAGTTTTTCTGATTCATAGTGGGCTTAAGGCATTCGCTAATGGCACCCCCCCATCCATGGCCCATCTGGAAATGAACTGGGCGCCTCTTCTTTTCTCACCCCCCAGCCATTTTATTTCAATTTCTTTTATTTTGGTTTTCTTTTATAATTTCCTACTTTTATAAAATTCATAAAATAGAAAAATTAATATTTTTTAATGCTTGTTTTTTCTACATGTTCATAAATTTGTCTAGAAAAATATCAATAAATAAAATTGGCATTTTATTTTCTTTTAATATTTTTAGAATATTATTTTTTTAAATAGCTTTTTATATGGTTTAGTTTGATGCTTCATTTTATAGAATTTCTTTTAGGACCTTCCCTTAGTCTTTTTAATTCATTCTTTTTGGTGTGATTAGATATTGAATCATAGTTCCCCATAGGATTTAATTCATGATTTTTTGATTAAAATTTGATTAGTTTAATTAGGTTAGCATTAGGGTATCATAATTAGGGTTTAGATTATGCATAGGTAAGGTAATTCATTTTCTGTGGAGAGTTTTGACTTGTTTTTTGGGTATAGGCACATGGGGATGTTATGGGTAGATGTTATGGACCCTTGTGAATAATTGTTAGATTTTTCCCTCTTGCTTTAGTATTTTTAGGTATTTTCTGAAGTTGACTGATGGTTTTGACTGTTCTGTGGTTATTTGTCTGTCTCTGGGGTTTATTTTTGGGAATTTGTTGTGGGGCTTAGTTTGTTTTGAAGATCTTGTTGAAGAGCATGATGAAGGAGAAGATTGAAGATCAAGACTCAGAGACTCAGAGGTTGGAGCTTGTTCTCTGTTTGTGAGGTTTGAGATCCTGAAGTTTGAGGGAAGTTCATGGTACTTTCCTGAGGAAGGCACTATGAATGACTTTCATTCTTTCTTCTCACCTCTTTCTTAAGTATCCAAGGATGTTGGAGCCAACATGTGAGTTTAATTTCTCCTGAGGAGGAATGTAAACTGATCACAGTTGTTGAGCCACATGGGATACAACTCCGAAGTGGAAGCCTCCTAGTACTTTCCTAAGGAAGGTCCTATGGGTCTATTCACTTAGTTCCATTAGTTCATCTTGGATTTCTTAAGTATCCAATGATGTTGGAGCCAACATGTGAGTTTAATTTCTCCTGAGGAGGAATGTAAACTAATCACAGTTGTTGAGCCACATGGGATACAACTCCTAAGTGGAAGCCTCCTAGTACTTTCCTGAGGAAGGTCCTATGGGTCTATTCACTTAGTTCCATTAGTTCATCTAGGATTTCTTAAGTATCCAGTGATGTTGGAGCCAACATGTGAGTTTAATTTCTCCTGAGGAGGAATGTAAACTAATCACAGTTGTTGAGCCACATAGGATATGACTCCTGAGTATAAGCCTCCTAGTGCTTTCCTGAGGAGGGCACTATGGGTCTGTCTACTTAGCTCCCTTTCTTTGGTAAGCTTGTTTTGGAGCTTGAAGACTGGGATTGATTTCTCTTGTTTAGGGTTTTGCTTTAGGGCTTTGCTTAGATTTGATCAGGATTCTGTTTTAGGGTTAGGGTTAGAGATTAGATGTAGATGATTTCCTTCCTAAGCATGTGGTTTGTCTGCCTGATGGCACTTCATTTCTTTTATCTGTATGATTGCAGTTTACTGTTTATTGCTTGATAGCATGTCGTTTAGTTTCAGTATGATTACTGTTATTTCATGACTGGCTTGAGGTTGAGATGAGCTTGTGGAGGCTGAAGCCCCACACACATTTCCTCCCTCACTTGCATTGCATGCATTTTACTGTTAAGCTGATGCTTTGTCTGTTTTGGTGTATCATTGACATGATCCCTTAGGACTCTCATTTCCTTTGATAAGGATTTGATGATAGATTCTTAGGTTGAAACCTATGCATGACAACTTCTAGGAGTTCCCTGTTCAAACCTCAACCATAGGATGAATCCATGGCATGATAACAGTAGGACTTGATAGTCTCCCTCCTAGTTGGGCCTGTTCTCTTCTCATCTCAAAACAGTTTAAGATACAGTAATCATGAATGATTTCTTTCGTACGGTACGAGCCTTAAGCTATCTAAGGTTGGATGTTTAGTATGGTACCCTTTGGGTGACATGCGATGCATTCACTCTCAGGTCATAGTCTCTAGTGCGGTTGAAATCGCAAACACAATAAAAAAACACTTCTTTCAGGAAATAACCCGTAGTTTCCCGAACTACGTTTGCTCTGATCTTCCATACAGTGTGGAAGTACGTAGGCATAGGATGCGATATCCTAGCGAGCAACCTTTCCCCCGTAATCCTTCGTAGGCCGAACTACGTTGACTCTGATTTCTCATTCTCTGATGAGAATACGTAGGCATAAAGTGCGACGCTTTGCCGAGTCATTTTCCTTTTCTTTTTTAGCCAGCCTTGATAGGTAGATAGATTAAAACCAACCCGTCCAAGTAAACTAACAAGCGTGGATCCCGTCGAGTACGACGGACGTGAGGGGTGCTAATACCTTCCCCTTGCGTAACCGACTCCCGAACCCAGACAATGGTTGCGATGACCTTGTCTTACCCTTTTTTCGTCAGGTTTTTCCGATCGTTTCCTTTCCCGCTCCGAGGGATAAATAACGAAAGGTGGCGACTCTTCTATTGTGCCGACACCTTATTTTTCGCGCAAGCGACAGTAATGACGAGTTGTTTTATGATTAAATGGTTAAGTAATACATTGGTGATTGGTCATCCAATTTCGTGCTACGTATGATATTTGCAAGTTGTTGCATAATGATTGTTGTCTGTCAGGTTGAAGTGTAACATCTCTGATATGAGGAATTTTGTCCGTGTGACGACCGTCATGCAGTCAATGTTTGCGCTGCTGTGCTTTGTTTGCTATATGAATTGTTGTTTTTCCTGTTATCCGCAAGTTTAGATTTGGGGTGTTACAGTAATTAAATGGAACATGAAAAGCAAAGAATTGGATTCGAAAAACAACTTTTTTGAGAAATTTGGCCCGTAAATGGGTGATAGTACATAAAGAAGTAATTCTCGTAAGGCGAGATTACCAAAAATCTAGAAAGATGTAAGATAGAAATGAAAATATATTTATTCGTGTCCCTATTAAATTTAACACAAGATTTTATCCCTATGTCTTCGAGGTCACGGTACTTCGCTTCTGAAGACGATGGCTAGATTGATTGCTCTCGTCTGAATTCCAGTTGTAGTATGGCTTAAGTGCCTATAGTCATATGTCTTTTGGATATCCCTAATTTTTTCCTGGACCATTCTTTTTGAGTCTTAGTCCACCGGGATGATATACCCTTTTTTGACTAAGCTGCTCTTTGGGGTCTTCGACTCATCGGGTTTTATTTTTTTATTTAAGTCCTAAATTTTTTTCCTGGATTTCTCTCTCGAGTTTTCAATCCATCAGGACGCCCTAATTTTTTCCTAAGTCGGATTTTCAGGTTTTTGACTTAGCAGGCTTTCTATCCTTTTTTTCTAGTCATAGTATTTCTTGATTGTGTCGGAGTTCACTGGTCATGGTAATTCTACTCCATCCATGGTTGTGAGAATCAGGGCTCCGCCAGAAAGGCCCACTTTACGACGTATGGCCCTCCGTAGTTTGGGGTCCATTTTCCGCGGGGATCTTTATGGATGGGTAATATCTTTCTTATCACTAATTATCCTTCCTCGAATAGACGAGGATAAAATTTCTTGTCGAACTCTCTCTTGAGTCTCCGCTGATATAATTGTCTGTGACATATTGCAGCCATGCGCTTCTCTTCTATGAGGTTCAATTGATTGAATCTTGTTTGTACCCATTCTTCCTTGTCTAGTTTGGTCTCCAGTAAGACTCTTAATGAAGGGATATCGACTTCAACGGGGAGTGCCACTTCTATGCCATATACCAAAGAGAAAGGAGTTGCTCATGTCGACTTCCAAAATGAAGTTTTATAACCATGTAGTGCGAAATGGAGCATCTCATGCCAATATTTGTAGGTTTTTACCATTTTCTGGATAATCTTTTGGATATTCTTGTTGGATGCTCCTACGGTGTCTTTCATCTTTGGTCCATAAGGTGACAAGTTATGGTGTTCAATTTTGAAACTCTCGCATAACTCATCCATTACTTTGATGTTTAAATTAACCTGTTATGCGTGATAATCTTATTAGGAACCCCGTAGCGGAAAATCATCTCTTTCTTGATGAATCGCGTGATCACTTGTCTCGTCACATTGGCGTAGGAAGTAGCTTCTACCCACTTGGTAAAGTAATCAATGGTAACTAGAATGAATCAGTGTTCATTCGCAGCTTTCGGCTCGATTATCCAAATTATGTCTATACCCCACATAGAGAAAGGTCACGGAGCAGTCAGGACGTCTATGGAGTGGGTGGCACATGAACTTTATCCGCATATATCTGGCACTTATCGCACTTCTTGACATATTTGAAACAATCAGACTCCATAGTCAACCAGTAATACCCTGCTCTAAGAATTTTCTTAGCCATTGTGTATCCATTGGCACGGGTGCCAAAGGACTCTTCATGAATTTCTTTGATAAGCATGTCTGCTTTGTATCCTCCAAGCATCTGAGTAAGATCATGTCATGATTCCTTTTGTAAAGTACATCTCCATTGAGGAAGAATGTGGCTGCCAATCTCCTGAGCGTTTTCTTATTTCCACTTGAGGCATTTGCAAGATACTCTTGCTTCTAGAGGATTTGTTTGATGTCATGAAACCAATGTTTATTATCTGCTTACACCTCCACTGCTACATAATGGGATGACTCATCTAATCGGTGAATTCTTATAGTTGGTGCCTTATTGTACCACTTAACTTTGAACATGGATGCCAAAGTGGTCAAGGCATCTGCTAGTTGGTTTTCTTCCTGAGGGATATAATGAAATGTGATATCATCAAAGTAGGTGATCATCTTTCAGGCGTGGTATCAATACCTGATTAGCTTAGGATTATGTGTCCCCCATTCTCCTTTGATTTAATTGATGATGAGTACTGAGCCTCCATATACTTCTAAGTTCTTGATTCTTAAGTTAATAGCTTCGTCGATTCCTAGGATACATGCTTCATATTCTGCAATGTTATTAGTGCATGTGAAACATAACCTAGTTGCGAGTGGAACATGGAAACCCGTTGGAGAAGTTATAATACCTTCGATTATGTGACCTTTTGCATTTGAGTCACTGTTAATTATAAGTTTCCATCATGGTCATGGTTCAGGTCCTTCGCCAGGGCCTAGGGTCTCACAATCCCTTATGACTATAACGTCTTTATTAGGGAAGTCGAACTGCATAGGTTGATTAGCAAGGTGAACTTCTAGTACACTCCCCTTGATAGCTTTTTGAGTGATATATTGGATGTCGTATTCGGTTAGTAACATCTTCCATCGGGCTATTATCCCAGTTACTACCGGATTTTCGAAGATGTATGTGATAGGATCCATTCTAGATATCAACAAAGTGGTATGGCACACCATATATTGTCTTAAGCGTCGAGCGACCCATACAAGAGCACACCAGGTTTTCTCTAAGAGCGAGTATTTGGACTCATAATTAGTGAATTTCTTGCTCAAGTAATAGATTGCATGTTTTTTCTCCCTGTTTCATTGTGTTTCTCTAGTACACAGTCCATTGAATTGTCAATTATTGTTAGGTATATTATAAGTGGTCTTCCTGGAACTAGTGGTACCAATATAGGTGGCTCTTGCAAATATTCCTTGGTCTTGTCGAAAGCCTTTCGGCAACCTTCGTTCCACTCGATGGCTTGACCTTTTCTAAGTAATTTGAAAATTGGTTCACAAGTGGCCGTAATATGTGAGATGAACCTAGAAATGTAGTTCAATCTCTCTAGCAATCCTCAAATTTCTTTTTCTCTCCTTGGAGCTGTCATATCTTAGATGTCTCTTACTTTGTTGGGGTCGAATTTTATTCCTCTCTGGCTGACTATGAACCCTAGTAGTTTTCCAAATCTGACTCAGAAAGTGCATTTTGCTAGATTTAGTCATAACTTAAACTTCCTCAGATGATCAAATAGTTTTTGTAAATTGACTATGTGATCTTCTTCAGTTTATGATTTGGCAATCATATTGTCAATATAGACCTTTATTTATTTATAAATCATATCATGGAAGAGAGTTATCATTGCCCTTTGGTATGTTTCCCCGGTGTTCTTCAATCCAAAAGGCATTACCTTTTAACAGAAGATGCCCTAGGGAGTGATAAATGTGGTTTTCTCCATGTTTGAGGGAGGCATCTTGATCTGGTTGTAAACGGAGAATCCGTTCATAAATGAGAATACCAAAAACTGAGCGGTGTTGTCCACCAACAAATTAATGTGTGGTAGTGGAAAGTCGTCTTTAGGACTTGATGTGTTAAGATCTCAGTAATCAACACACATTCTGAATTTACCATTTTTCTTCGGGACTGGTACAATGTTAGCTACTCATTCTAGATACTTTTTGGTGGCTAAGAATCATGCGTCGAATTTCTTTCTGACCTTTTGCCTGATTTTGAGAGCCATGTCGGAGAATACGACCCTCGACAACTTGACTTCCAGACTTTCTGGTTTGAGCGGTAACTTGTGCTCGACAATGTTTGTGTCTAGTCCTGGCATATCTTGGTATGACCAAGAAAACACATTTGCCTACTCGCATAATAACTTGATCAATCTTTTCTTTATATCCTCATTTAGGGAAGCGCCGACTTTGACCTCTTTCGTATCTTCTTCAGCTCCAAGATCGATCATATCCACTGATTCTTAATGAGGTTGAATTGCTTTGTACTCTTGTTTTAATTGTCGGGCTAACTCTTCCAGAAGCTCGCAATCTTCCTCCTTACCTTCTTCCATTTGGTTAATCGGGAATTCGAAGTTGTAAGAGATTATAATAGTGTCATTTTCAATAGGTTCATTTATTAATCTGCACGAGGAAGATTTTCATTATTATTATTTACTTTTTTTTTAATGAAGTGCTTAGGAATGAGAGTGTTTATGAAAGGAAATTGCCATTTTTGAAAAGACTCGAAATGAAAGAAATAGGAATTCAATTTAAAACAAAATGTAATTTATTGAAATAAGTCATTGAAATAAAGGGGGACCCTATATAAAGCTTATCCATTTGCCTTGGACAGAGCAAAATATTTATTATTATTTTTTTGAAAACAATAAATTACTTTGAAATAAAAATCATCTCAGGAATCTCGATGGCCTTTCAATTATTGAGAGTTGTATCGGGTAGGTAGTGACACACCAAGTTAGGAATCCCTCCCACTTCTTCTTGAATTGCATTCAGATGATCTTCACTTCTTAACCCAACACTGTGGAAAGTTTCCTGAAGAGTATGAAGCTTCTTTTGACGAGTCTTCTAAATCACTTCATTTGTCCAAATTGTAACCCAGTCCGAATTGATCCTTCTTCTCAGGTATTTCTAGCGACTTGCCCTATCCCATTGTATCTCCATTCTTGATTAAATATGTAATTCCCCCCCATGATAATACTGGCTTATCCTTCTGTGGAGTGACTTTTTTACGACCAACCTCTGTGATTTCAAAGGCTTGGAAGGGTATTTCAATAGTTTATCCATCTACCTCTATGCATCTAAGTGTTGAAGGATGGCTGATAAACATGTCTTTCTCGCCTTCAACAATGATTAGCTTGTCCCTGATTATAAACATTAGTTTTTAGTGAAGTGTAAAAGGGACGACGTCTATAACGTGGATCCAAGGTCATCCTAAAAGACAATTGTAAAAGGGATTGATGTCCATTACTGGGAAAGTAACCATGAAAGTATGTGGTCCAACCATTACGGGTATATCAACTTCCCCAATTACCATTCTTGTTGAACCGTCGAAAGCCCTAACAACCAATGAGCTAGCCTTCATAAAGGCTCTCATGAAGGTTAGCTTCATGAGACTATTCTTGAGCATGACATTTAAATACGAGGCTATGTCCACTAGTAATCTCGAGAGGATGATATCTTGGCATTTGACTTATATATGCAAATCCTTATTATGGGCATGCCCTTTCGAGGGTAATTCATCACTGTTAAACCCTAAGCAACTGTTGGCAGCGATATTAGCGAGTACTCCATCAAATTGGTCCACTGTTATGTCCTTGGTCACATGTGCCTTATTTAGGATCTCCAATAGAGCTTCCCTATGAGCGTCAGAACTTAGTAATAGGGATAGTATGGATATCTTAGAAGGTGTTTGGCTTAGTTGGTCCACCACCTTATAGTCACTTTTTCTAACGAGCCTCAGGAACTCTTCAGTATCCTTTTAGGATACAAACTTCTTAGAATATATTTCCTCTGATTTTATGGTCTCTTTCCCTTTTGAATTTTTTTATTATTTTATTCTTTGTTGGTTGTTCAAGGGAGGACACTCTTCCACTACAGATCATGCCTCCGATGCCAACTATATTAGTAATTATTAGTGCTAGTACTAGGGGCTTCTCTCCCACGTATGTCTTAGGGCTATACTTCTAGGGTACATCCTTAGTACTTCATAAGGAAATGGTGCAGGAACATGGAAGACAATGGAATCTTTTGACTTTAGTGGCATTGGAATTTGAAATGGTATTGGAACTGGTATTTGAATTGGCGTATGAGAAGACACTGAAACAGGTATTTGAAATGGTTTTGGAGCTTCCCTTCTTTAATAAGGAATCTCAAAAGGTACATGCCTCTAAGATTCTATAGCTGAAATTTCATTTACCTTCCTTGAGTATCTAATTTTGACCAAGCCTTGGTCCATCATTTGTTGAAGACACCTTCTCATTTTTTCACATTTATCGAGATACAACCAGTATGTAACTTTTCAAACGACTCGTAGCCAATCAATATTTCCTGTATCTTAGTCATAGAAGTTTTTACTTTGTTCACCCTTTTGATCAGGACGTCATCTTCTAACCCTTCAATGACATTGATAATTGAACCAGTGTGCCCCGGTAATGGATTATCTTTCACATTTGGATTTTTAGGAGTGAAGGAAATAATTTTGCGACCGAGCAACTTTTGTACTTTAAATTTGAGGGTCAGACACTTCTCAGTAGTATGGCCTAGTGAAACAGCATGGAAGTCACATCTAACATTGGCATCGTAGCCTCGAGGAAGAGATGTTGATGAAGGTGCTAGAGGTTTAATCTCCACCAATCCTTTATGAATTAGATAAGGCAAGATCTGAGTATATGATGTGGGTATGGGTTTGAAATCCTTCCATGGCCTCTTTTGATCCCTTATGGGATACCTATTCTATTGTTGTTGATCTGTGGAGAGAAGCCCCAGGCTGTTGGGTTTGAGGTGGAGCATGTGCCTATGGTGGATACTAGTTAGACGATGTCGCCGCTATATAAGGATTGTAAGGTATATTAGAATACCTATCAGTTGTAACAGTGTTGGTATCACCCTTCTTTGAATTATTGTCGGAGTACCTCTTATTGTTATGTTGACTGAAGGATGATTTTCCAATTTTGCCGCTTGTCAGGCCATTCTCAATCCTCTTCCCAATGATTACTAAGTCAATAAATTTGGTTGATATTGATCCAATAATTTTTGTATAGTATGGGCCTTGTAGGGTACCCATGAACATGTCAACTAGTTCACTTTCCAAAAGTGGAGGTTACACGCGAGAAGCTAGTTCCCTCCATCTTTGAGCATACTCCTTGAAGGATTCATTACCCTTTTAAGACATGTGTTTGCAGTTGTATGTGATTAAGCTCTATGTCTATAATGTACTTGTAATTTCATAGGAAGGCATTATTAAGGTCCTTCCAAGTTTTGACTTGAGTCCTCTGTAATTGCATGTACCAATCTAAGGATGCCCCACTTAGACTGTCGTGAAAGGTATGCATCATTAGCTCTCATTTTCTGCATAAGAAGCCATCTTTTGAACAAACACTTGGAGGTGACACCTTTGTACTTTCAAATTATAGTGCTTTGAACTTTGGAGGTATGACCATATCAGGTACTAAGCACATCTCTACAGCACTGACTCCAAAGATATTGAAGTCTTCAACAACCCCCAACCTTTCTTCCAGTATTTTATACTTGTCGTCAGCCTTTGGTCCTTCCACAACAGCAACTAGTTTGTTTTCAGGGATCTTCTATCTTGAATCTTCACCCTTATATTGAAGGTTCCACTTTACATAGTTTTCATAGGGAACATGTATTTGCGTAGGATGGGATGCCCCATTAGGGATAGGTGGAGGAACAGATCCTCTAGGAGGTTGGGCACCCGCTTTTACTTTGGCAGCCTTGTCTTCAACACGTTCATTATCTGTGACAAATCCTAATAGAGGATTGTTGTCCCCATACTGAGGGGTGAGAGTGGGAATAGTCATTATGTTTTTAAACTCAGTTTCTCTTGTTGTCATGTTTTGAATGGCACAAGTCAGTTTATCGATTTTATCTTTTATCTCCTCCATATTCCCTTTGATAGCATTTATGTCTCCTATAAGAATGGCTTGATTTTGTTCCAATTGCTCCATACCCTTCTTTCAGTAAGCTCAAGTTTGATAAGGAGGTCGAAGAGTCAAGTTGTCGCCTTTGATGATTTTGAGAAGATATGGGAGAAGATGATTTTTGTTTCTTTTTATATGCATATGGATATATGTCTGAATGCATGAGTATGTATGAAAATTTTTTTTTTTTAAAGGAATCATAATCATTCATGGATTTTAAGCAAGTCGAGAATATTGGAAATTCAAATACTTTATTCATTTCATAATTTTAAGGGAAATAAGAAGAAAAAACCCCAAACTGATTCATAATTATTTGAAAGGGAAAACACACTAATTAAAAACCATTACAATAAAGATTTCTAATGACGTTCCTTAGCTCTAGCCCTAAACTCGTCCACCATGTGACGACACAACTTAAGGAAGTCATAGATCTCCTTCTTAGGCTTGAATATGTCCATCATGTCTTTATCAGCCTTTGAACTTTTGGGAATCTCATCAATTAGGTCATTGGATAATATAACCAGTTTCAGGTACTTCTCCCTATGATGTTCATCCTTCTTTTGAAGTTCTATCATAATAGCCTTGTCTACCTCGATCATGTCAACCATTTCTTGATTATGCCCCTCTATGTAAATGACCTATTCTCGTGTCTCCTCATAAGCTTCTCCAAGGAGATTCATCCATATTTTAAGATATATCATATCCTCATAGGCTCTCCTCCATTGAGAAGGACGTCTGATAAGTAGTCCTTCAACCGCTCTTCTTTGGAGTAGTTAATCCACAACTTGACCTCTACCTTCTTGAAGAGCATAGATTAAACTTTGGTTCTCAGCTTTCAAATGTAGGATACGAGTCTCTAATTCTTCCTTTTCGTTCCTTTGTTCTTGGGTATAGTTCATTTTCCCTCTATGAAATTCCATTTTTCCCTCAGCATTCTTGCTATTAGATGATTAAGATTATTGTGGATTGAATGCAAAAGGATTTTAATGATATGGTTATATAAATGTTTTTTATTTTTTAAGCTTTAAGGCTTTAAGGTTTAGATAAGGATAATATGCAAGCATGACCTAGCTAGGGTAGGCTTCTTATATAGTCTAGTTCTAGGTTAAAACTACCTAATCCCCTCACTTGCAGGATCTAAAGTTTTTGGATAATAACCTTAGAGTTATGGATTATACCCTTGTTTTACCATGAGAAGGTGCAAGCCTTCCTACAACAATCCTTCGGGATAAGTCTCATCTAGGCGGGACCTTACTAAAGACCCTTGCAGTTTGATAACATAAGGTCATCATGAGTGGAATGAGTTTTAAAAGAGGTCCCTAGAGTCATGGACCAAATTCAAGGTTTCATCATGAAGAAGTGCTAGCCAACTCATGACAACCCCTTTGAATTGATCTACTCTAGGCAGAATCATCATTAAAGATCCCATGGGATAAGAATCCACAGTGGCCAAAACAGGACGACCCCTACTTGTTGTTATTTTTTCAAGTTTGGGTTTTAGCTTCACACATATACATATCCCAACCAACATGATGTATGAATACATATCAGGAAGATAAGAATAAATAAATAAATAAATAAATAAGTAAATAAAAGGCAAGAAATAAAAAGAAATAAATAAGCAAAAAAGCACAAAACTCTAAAGTTAAAGGTTAGGATGGACTCTTTCAGGGAAGTATAGGAACTTCCTAGCAGAGTCGTCAACTGTCGCTGCTGAAAAATTTATGAGTCATCGTCATCCTTTATTCGTTCACAAGAAACAGGAAAATAATGATAAAACCTAATGTTAAGGGTGAGAGAATAGGTTTGACAATCGGTTAAGTGAGAGGAATGTACTAGGCACCTCTCACCTCCATTGTACTCAATGGGATCCTCTTATAAGACTAGGGTTATTGTGTGCTTGTCTAGGATGTTTGCTTTATTATCTATTGTTGGTTAATTATTTATTTATTTACAGGGATTTGTTTTATTATTGAGAAAAAAGATGCAATTACCAAAAGACTAAAACATATTTTTATAATTGTACTCGCTAGAGTGTCACGACTCTATGCCTACGTACCCTTGTGTTAGATGAAGGATCAGAGTACTGTAGTTCTTGTAAAAAAAATGTTTGTGTGTTAGTTGTGTTTATCCCTTTAAAAATTTTCAACGCATCGAGGACGGAGAAGTATATGATTTTGAAAAATACCTCAATGCATAAGGACTGAGGATTTAAGATTTGAGTGAGTTGAAGTTGATTTTATCCCTAGGTTAATTTCAAAAATATAATAATTATTTTAATTTAAAAAAATAAACCCATAATAATATTATATGATTATTAAATATTAAAAGGTTAATAAAACAAAATATCATATCCCTTATTCCTGATTTTTTATCCCTAAAACCTTAACATTTTCCTAAAATTTTATCCCATAGTTATCCTCAAAATTATTCCAAAAGGTTAACCCTAATTTTCCAAATTAATTAATATTCCTTAATTAATTTTACTTTTTATTCTTTTTTATTATTTATATTAAAGAGGAAGTGTTATATTAATTTAACATGACATAATTACATCTTTTTATCTTTAATTAATTCATAGCAAAATTAACTGTAACCCACTCCAAATATAAATTGAACTATTTAATTATGTAAATATATTTTTTTTGTATTTTCTTTACAGATGTATATTGGTTATGTTATTAGTTCTAAATTTTAATTCTTGATTCAATTCGAAATTGGTTTCAAATGGTTTTTGATTTTTGAAAAAGGTTGTATTTGGATAATATAAACGGGTTGTGATCAGTTTTAAAACAAATGTTAGATACTTGATTAGTTTTGATATGATTTTTTAATTGTCAATTAATTTAAAACAAATATTAACCATGAATGAATTTAAAATCAATTTAGTTATAGGTTAGTTTTTAAAAAAATATTAACCACGAGTTAATTTAAAATCAAATTTGTCATAGATTAATTTCATATTTTCCTAAAAAAAATAATAAAACTTATGTATTATTATTATTATTATTTTTTATTATAATTTTTTTTTATAAAAATAGTTAGTTAAAAATTTAATTTTTTTAATAAAAACAACTCCAAATATATGAATAATACTAAAAAACGCGAATTAAGTGAAACAAATCGGAAGCAAGTAAACCACAACAAACAAAGAGATCACAATAACATACTCTACCACAAACAAAAATGAATATCCAATTATTTCTATAAAGGAACCAACCAAGGGGAGGAGATTGTCCCCAATGAAAAGATATGATTCACCTTTGTATTCCTCCTTGTTTTTCACGTGTTCGATCCTGACCTTCTTGTAACTTCTCCTCTTTGTTCACGCCTTCTTTTGAAAAGATCGATGATGATGATGATGATGTTGGAGGTTTTAGGGTTTCCATGTTGTTGTTTTTCAGTGTGAAGAGCAACAACTTTTAGGGTAGGATTTGTAAATTGTGAATGTAAAAATATGAAAAACTCTGTGTTATTTATAGATGAAAATTAGGTCAAAAATTGAATGAAATAAAACTATTTTAGGAAAGATTTCATTTGACCTGATTTTATCCATTTCTTAAAGGCCAAGTCAATGAATTTGGATGGATTCATGGCTTTGCGAATTTAAATAAAAATTTATTTTAAATGAAAATAAACTAAAAAAAGATTTTGATTTTTTTGTGATTTTTTTCATTAAAAACATAAAAAAAATTTATAATAATTATTAAAAATAAATTAATAAAAAATTCAAAAATAATAAATAAGTAAGAAATTTTTTAAATATAAAATAATGTTTAATGAAGGTAAAAACATAAAAAGAGAGAAAACCCTAAAAGTGAGGATGGTTGGATTCAAACACAAGAACTTCCTCCCTTGTAAAACCTTACACATGTTCTTCTATTAATTATGTCATTTTATTTATTCAAAATAAAGTGACACTAGAAATCATGTGAAGAGTGGGTAAAATTTGGGGTACAACATTCTCAACTGTTTCATCATATGACATTTTAACGGCTTCATATTTCTGTATCAAGGGAAGCGTCTTGGTTTCTTTCACTTAAGCATTTCCTTCACGAGTCATCTTCAATTGGTGAAATATAGACTTATATGTGTCTCTATTTGTAATCTTATCATGCTTAGCATATGATATAACATTAAACAAAATGGTTCAAGCTTCATGATGATTCTTGTAATCTTTCTTTTGTTGCTCAATTATCACTCTTCTTTCTAATTTGTTCCCATTGTTATCAACATGATAAGTGTAGCCATCAACTACCATATTCCACAGATCCACATCATGGACAAGAAATAAAATTTCAATTCTATTTTTTCAATAGTCAAATTTTTCTTCATAAAAAACTTGAGGTTTGGTAGTGATCTATATCAGCCGATGCAACTGGTGGAGGGACGCTTACCCTTGTGTTTTACAAAATAGATCTTTATCTGACACGGTGAAATGTTTGATAAACAATCAATACCAGAACCGTAGCTCTGATACCAATTAAAGGTAACAGAAACACAACAAAGAGAAAACTAAGAACAAAAATAATGAAATCATTTATTTTTATTCTGGTTCGCTGTTAACAAAGCTACCTCCAGTCCACCTGCCAAGGTAATTTTTTCTTATTATAAGGACTTAATCTACTATAACCAAACTTGATTACAACCACAAATACTAATTTTCAATGTCTTATTGAGTAATTCTGACTATACCTTAGTCACTCAAGGAAATACAACTCAAAAGTTAAGATATAAAGTATGTTACAAAATGCTTTTAAGAAAGAAGATTACACAAATGAAATACAAAAAATTACACACAAAATATTTTCTATGAAAGTGTATAAACAAAAGTTCCTTGTGTGTTTGTTTTTCCGTCTCTCAAAAACATTCATTGTTTGCAATGTTTACGTGATAGCTCTTTGTGTCGAGATGTTGTATATATTGTTTCATTCTTTCCATTCTTCCAAGACTCCTGTATATAGGCAATGAAAAGGCCCCTTGGAGGATAGAAACGGAATCCATAAATTTAGTTGTATCCTTGAATAATAGTTTGTGAAAATAGGAGACACAATGGTACAGTAGTACAATCTTTTTCATACAAAATTAGTGTAGTGGAAGGAATATTTGATCTTGTACCGTGTACTATTTTCTCACGTAAATGTTTTTGATCTTATCTTCAAATATTCAGGGGCTTTAGATAGAGAATTGATAAAGCGTGCATATAAGAAGAATAAAAGTCTATATGAGAGAGTTTTCAGAATCTTGGTCTTCATAGTTTTTATCCAGCTCTTTAGAACCTGGTCTTTAGAATCTGTTGATCGCATGACTTTAGAGCTTAACAATGTCAGAGGATTTTCTTGTCAAAGTCATAAAGCTTTGGATCCAAAATGTTTAGAAGCATTAAGAATCTTATAGAACACATATCTTAGAGTCAGAATGCACAGGGTTCAAAGTCTGATGACGTCACACGTCACTTCTTCAGATTCATAACTTGTATCTGGAATAACTAAATTGTCGCACCTCGAAAAATCACGGAGATATTTCGGAGAATACGACCCTCGCGCGAAAGGCGCGGAAATGCGGTTCGACAGAGTCGCCACCGAACTTTATTTTTTCCCGAATAAACGGGAGAGGAAAATATCGAGAAAACCTCTTAAAAACGAAAGGATAGGAACAGGGCTGTCGCAACCAAGTTCCGGGTCCGGGAGTCGGTTACGTGAGGGGAAGGTATTAGCACCCCTCACGTCCGTCGTACTCGACGGGAACCTCTTAAGGTAATGCGGGGAGTGTTGTTTTAGGTTTACTTGTTTTCTTCTCGTTGATAAAGGTAGAATTGGTAGGTTAAAAGGTTAAAGACGCAAAGGAGGGATGGGTGGTTAGAGGATAGGGTGCTCGCCAAGGATTGGGGCCCTTGTGCCTACGTATGCTCATTCGGACGAGAATGAGAAATCAGAGCGTCGTAGTTCGACTACGGGAAAAGGTGGGGGGAAAACGGAAGATGGATGGAAGTGTGCTCGCCAAGATCATCGCAATCTTGTGCCTACGTATCTTATATTCAAGAATGAATAAAGAATCAGAGCGTCCGTAGTTCGTGGTAACAACCACGAAGAGATGAGGTTTGAATTGGTTTGACGTTGAGTTGAGAGACGAAAGAGTGACTGACAAACAACCTAAGGGCGTGCCTCAAGAGCTTGTCACTCAAGAATTCAAGGAATGCGGGATCCCAAGAACTCAGTTCTTTCGGAAGTTGGGTTGAATGAGTTGGAGATAAGAGTTGGATATTTTGAAAACGAAAGAATGAACTAATAACAACTCGGGGGCGCGCCCAAGAGTTACTCGTTCGAATATTCAAAGAATGCTAGATTCTAAGAACATCCCTCTTTCGTAAGTTTAAAAAAACGCTTGTGAAAAGACTGAATCGAAAATGGAATGTGAGATAAAAAGAAAGTTGTTTTGAAATGGCTCGACGACGTGTCGAGGATTTGTTTGAAAATAAGAACCGACTTGACGACGTGTCAAGGGTTAAGATTGTGAGAAACGATATTAGTCCCTAAGGGTGCCCCTAATATCGAAACCACGGGGAATTGAGAATGAAAAAGGGCTGCAAATGCGGACGAGCATTCGACTCAAGAGAATATTGAGAATGATTGAGTTTGAAAAAGTCGAAAGATTGAGTGAATTAACAACCCAAAGGGCGTGCCTCGAGAGCTATTCACTCGAAAATTCAAGGAATGCTAGACTCCAAGAACCTCCTTCTTTCGAAATGTGAATCGGAAAGAAAAAAAATTTGAAAAAGATTGGAAGTGAAATGAGGTATGAAAATAATTTGAGGTACGAGATGTGAGGACATGAGATTGGACTTGAAAATGAGAGAAATGACAATTATTTGATAAATGAGACGCGGGCCTCACAACTAATTAATTGGGGTATTATCGAAATGCTAGATCTCGACGACACCTTTTTCATTTGGAGAATGCTTGAATGAACAAAGGAAATATCACAAAGAATGCCAAATTCTCATGACATTTCTTTGTTAGAAAAATATAATTTTTTGAAAATGAGAGGTCGAATAATACACTACTTAAGGTGTACACCTTAGTAATGACTATCCAAAAATTCAAGAAGTGCTAGACTTCAAGAACTTAGTTTCTCACGATTTGATTAGAAAATAATTTAGTAATAAAAATTAAATTGAGTAATGACCAAAATTATTTATAAATGAATTTGAAAAGAAGATATTTTAATTAAACCATTTTGAAATAAGAATTGGAGAATAATATTTTAAAAATAGATTTGAAAATAAATTTAAACAAAGAAAAAAAAATAGTTTTGAAAATAATCTACAACATAATAAAATAGTAGTGTATCAGTATCCAGGGGGGGGGGGGGGGTACACATGAAAATCCCCATGATGGACCCTAAGGCCCAATCTCAAAAAACATAGAGGAGTGTAATAAAAAAAAACAGGGGGTTGGGTCCGAATGAAGCGGATGGGTCAACGGCCCATTAAGCCCATGTCTGTGAACTAACATCTTTCCACTTTGCCCCAAACAGTAACCCTAGATTCCCTTGGCCGCCGTTGAACTTTCTTCTTCCTCTCCCCTTCCTCGTTCACTCTTCGCCTGCTTTTCTCCTGTTCAAACAATCAAAACAAATATCATAAACAAAAAGCTCAATAGTTCGTCGATTATGATGGAGATTAGAAGACGTTCGGTTGGAGCTTCGTTCATGGCGGGTGACGCAATCTCGGATGGTGGAAGTTTGGTGCGAGGTTCAGATTAGGGCTAGCGGTGGTCCACGAAAGGAGAGAAGCTTATCGTTTTTGCATGTTGAAGATTTGTAAGTCTGAAGGTGTGAAGGTTGTTAGTTGAGAAGACGAAGATCTGGGTTTGGAAAGGGATTTGTGTTGGTATATCTGGATCCGAATATTTTATTGCAGTTTTTGATGTTTGTGAAAAGAAAATCTGGAAAAAAGTGTGTTTGAATCGAATGGATGTTCATCCGTTTATTCAGAAAAATGATGAACAGGACGAACAAGTTTAAGTGTTCATGAAGTTTAGTGGTGAGTTTGGAAAGCTTGAGTTGTCAATGACGGTGGTGGGTCCTTCAAATTTGTGTGTTGAATGAGTGACGTGGTATCCTTGCATAGGCTTTTTCTCAAGAGATATTCTTCACGTGCCGCATATTTGAACCTAATCCAAAAGCCTGTGTTTGGCAACTCTGTATAGAAAATGACAACCTTTTTGCTATTGTCTTGTGGTATTCTGTGAATGAACGACATATGTGCTTTATGTTTTATTGAAGTGCTGTTGCTGATTGTGTTTTTTCGTTTCTTTTCATGCAGGTAAAAACAAGTTTTATGGCTTGTTATATTGTTCTTCTTTTGCAGATAATGGTTGGAATTGTGAAAAGCAGGATGGTGGGTCGTACTATTGGCAACTGTTGCGTTTTTAGCAGAAATTTTGCAGGAGTAGAGCAGCAGTGTAGCAGGTCCTGTGTTGTGCCTTGTAGCATGCTTTTGAGGTGGGGGCTGTACGTATACTGGTTTGTGGTAGCAGGCAGTACGGGTGGAATGTAGCAGGCTGGTGTGTGGAGTTGATGTGTGTAATTGTGTGGGTAATGGTAATATGGCGAAAGGGCTCTACAATCCATGTATTCACATTGACTGCAAGTTGCCTGTAACGTCATATTTAATTTTGGTGATTTAGTTTGTATGAAAATTGTAAATGGACTTGTATGAACTTAAGGCTTTTGGGACATGTACTCATTGTAGAATCCCTTTTGATTGAATTGTAATTACAACTCATTAACTTTGGATGGGCTTTAAAGAACTGCAACGGGCCCTCTGATGTCTATGAGAACAAAACAATTAATTTTGAAACATTCTTATCAGCTGCAAATTAATCCATGTTAATTTTAATACCTGGGACCTAGTTCTGTATAACATTCAGCAAGAAAAGTGAAGCTATTTCCACCAAGCAAGGAACACCAAATAATTCAAACATGAGGCGTACATTAAGCAATACCACTTCTTCTCCAGCAAGAGATACCATCATGCTATCATCCCTCATAGTTACTGTAACAACACTTGCAGCGCTTTGAAGTGAATTTTGTGGATCACGGTTAATTTAAAATTCATGCTGTCATATCTTCCCTTAAACCTTATTTAAGCCTTGGCCCTGATAATTCTTTGGAATTTGAAATCCTATGCTTGATCCATTAAAATCATAAATAGGTTCTACCACTCTTGAATTTCCATTTGAGATAACTAAGGCTTAAGTAATTTCTTGATTTGAATTTAATCTAACTTAAAGTTTTTTTTTCACAATTCTCTGAACATGTTGAATTGATGAGCACTGAAATTTACGCAAACCCTGATCTTGGCCATTTGATGATTTGCAAAGCGTGACACAAATAATCTGAGAATGAAGCCATATTATCCTGACTTGTTGGACCGAGATCAAAATAAAATTCTCTTACACCCTGAATGGATATCCTTAAGTGAAAATAAAAACATATTTTTGGGCCTTTTTTTTTAATAAAATAAATGGGTGGATATACATAATGGAGGCTACACACAGGTAGGACAAATTTGGGGTATGACAGATGCCCCTATCTAATTGGCTTTGACTGAGTAAGATGAATTGCTGCAGCGTTCATTTTTCCGAGGTAGAAGTCAATTAGATATGAAGAATACCTTAAATTTGTCCGAAAAGAAAGGAGATGTTTGAGAATTGAAATACTGGATAAATGTGAACCTCGAAATAAACGGTAAATGATAGGCAAAAGGTCGTCATCACCAAAAGGATGATGGAAAGAAATGAACCCGGCTACTACCCCCCAAAGGACGGTAGAGCAATACCATCCCACAATCTGACATTAATGGCTACGACAGATTCCCCACCAAAAGGATGGCGAAGCGAGACACAACACACATCGCACAATCTATCATTAATGACCATGATAGACCCCCACCAAAAGGATGGTGAAGCGAAACACACACCAAACATATCGCACAATCTATCATTAATGACCATGATAGACCCCCCACCAAAAGGATGACGGAGCGAAACACAAATAAACACATCGCACAATCTATCATTAATGACCATGATAGACCCCCCACCAAAAGGATGACGGAGCGAGACACAAAACAAATCGCACAATCTATCATTAATGACCATGATAGACCCCCCACCAAAAGGATGACGGAGCGAGACACAAAACAAATCTCTCAATCTATCATTAATGACCATGATAGACCCCCCACCAAAAGGATGACGGAGCGAAACACAAAACAAATCGCACAATCTATCATTAATGACCATGATAGACCCCCCACCAAAAGGATGACGGAGCGAGATAAACAAAATTCGCACAATCTATCACTAATGACCATGATAGACCCCCCACCAAAAGGATGACGGAGCGAGATAAACAAAATTCGCACAATCTATCACTAATGACCATGATAGACCCCCCACCAAAAGGATGACGGAGCGAAAACACAAAACAAATCGCACAATCTATCATTAATGACCATGATAGACTCCCCACCAAAAGGATGACGGAGCTGAGATAAACAAAATTCGCACAATCTATCATTAATGACCATGATAGACCCCCCACCAAAAGGATGACGGAGCGAGATAAATAAATGATCACACAATCTGACATCAACGAAATGTCAGACCTACCACCAAAAGGATGGTAGAGCGAAAACATAAAAGAAAGCATCGCGCAATCTGATACCGACGAAGTACCAGACCTACCACCAAAAGGATGATAGAGCGAAAACACAAATAAAATATCGCACAACCTGATACCGACGAAGCATCAGACCCACCACCAAAAGGATGATAGAGAGAGAACAAATAAAACATCGCACGACCTGATACCGACGAAGTATCAGACCTACCACCAAAAGGATGATAGAGCGAAAACACAAATAAAACATCGCGCAATCTGATACCGACGAAGTACCAGACCTACCACCAAAAGGATGGTAGAGCGAAAACACAAATAAAACATCGCGCCATCTGATACCGACGAAGTATCAGACCTACCACCAAAAGGATGATAGAGCGAAAACATGAAAGAAAACATCGCGCAATCTGATACCGACGAAGTACCAGACCTACCACCAAAAGGATGGTAGAGCGAAAACGATAAAGGAAAAATATCGCGCAATCTGATACCGACGAAGTACCAGACCTACCACCAAAAGGATGGTAGAGCGAAAACAAAAACAAAGGTTGCTATCACCAAAAGGATAATAGGACAACACAGATTTGAAGTTTACCAACACCAAAAGGATGCAGGCTAGGTTGAACTGACGAAGTTCGACTATCCCCAAAAGGATGATAGTAAGGCAATTGACAACGGTCACGCTTGCTGGGTACAACTCATTGGGGAACCCCTGAGAGGAAGATTGAATTTGAAATGAGTCGACGGGGTACGCCCACCGTCTTTGCTTGGAAATCATAATTTGCTGAAATGATTTCATGGTTATGCCCATGAGTTCTGAAGAGGATGCCCCTGACTGGGCTAAATTTTTCTTGATGTCTTGTTTTGGTCAACAAAAGGTTGAACAACTTCATGAGGGACGCTCACAGTCTTGCTGAAGATGCCCCTGTTTGGGTTGGATCTTGCACTGAACTTCTTGGATTTGCCCAACAAAAGGTTGAACAACTTCGTGGGAAACGCCCACGGTCTTGAATGGTATGCCCCTGATTAGGATGAATGTTGATTTGCATACCTGATCAACCACGAGGTTGAAATTCTTCACGGGAGACGCCCATGGTATTGAAAAAGATGCCCCTGACTGGGCTGAATCTTGCTTTGAATAACTTCAAATTTTGTGGGAGAAACCCACAATTGCAGAAGATTGCCCCTGACTGGGTTGATGACTGCTTTGAAGCTCTTGAAAATCGTGGGATAAACCCACCATCTTGCGGACGACGCCCCTTGACTGGGCGATCGATGGTCTTGGAAATCTTCGGGACTGATCCTGGACCTTGACTTGCATATATGAATACTGGATGATAAGTGATATTCTATATGAGTGGATGTGCAAATGCTGACGAGCGGAGATGCAAGAGTTGGGGAAGTATGGTATGATTGGTATGTATGTGACGCAAAAATGCTTATGATGATGAATGCAATGCGTATGATGCATATGATGCAGACGGGTAATGTGAGCGGAAATGCCAGCGTGGTGGCCTCTGGTAGTTGCCAATGCGGATTGGACTTCGGGTGGTGGGAGGGATTAACTTCCTCGACACGTAGTTTTGCTGAAGACACAGGAGAAGATACTCTGGATGCCTCAAGTCTGGGTAGTTGGTCCTTTGTTGTGAATTTTCTTCAGAGAAGATTGCAACTCTGCTTGTTGGTCAGGACGACCTGGTCTTGCCCCAATCTGAACTTGTTAATGGTTTGCCCCTGCTCGAGCTGTTGAATGATCTGCCCCAGCCTGTGGGCTTTGAAATAATCTTGCTTCGTGTACGCTAGTGAAAGTCAAGTTCCTCCCTGATTGCCCCTTGCTGGAGTTTCTTTGAATACCTAGCACTGATTTGCAATTAAAATTGTACATTCACAAATGGTAATAATTAATGCAAAGTTCGATGCAAGTTTGAAAAAGTGTCTTTATTTGGAAGTGTCATGATAGTGAGACAAATGGACTGCTAGCCCAGATGTTATGCTAATTTTGGTTGGTGTGTGAGATATAACAAGGATAATGACACCAATGCTGATGATTAGAAATCACGTGAGGAGTCAGGTTACGCAACCTTGCGATAATATGCTTTCAGAATAAAACTCGCCTCAATTAGGTCTTTCAAGGGTTGTAACGTGGTCTGGTTCACGGTTTATGAAACAAAGGTATTAGGCTCAAAGTATGATTTGTACCCACCCCTTCTTCTTAATGATCTCCAGTCCTACGCTCAGTTAATCCTACACTTGACTCGACGGTGTAAGCTTTGAAGGTTCACGATTTGCTTGACGTGGCAGTCACCTTATTTTGGTTTCTTGATGGATGGCAGTGCCCCTTTGATTTGGGTGGCCACTGAATCCTTTTTGTTTTTGTTGAGGGTTTCGGGGTCCTCTTTTGCTTTTGTTTTTGATCCCTAACTTTTGCATGGATTGACTTCGTTTGTCAGATCCATCGGGATTGCCTTGATTTTGCCTAAGTCCCCTCTAAGGTGTCTGACTTAGCTGGCTCTTGATTTTTTGATTTTGCTGTGACTGCCATAGTATGGGTCTTTGATGGACATCCGTCGTCGGGATTTTGCGGAGTTGAATTAACTGAATACTACCCTGCCCCAGGTTGAGTGTAAAGGTTTGAATATCCGAAGGAAACTGCTACTTCTAGGCTCAAAGTGGTTCACTAGGGATTAACTCCTTATATCTCCGGTGTTTTGGGGAATTGAAGCAATGCCTGTATATCATTGACGAGATTCGGTCTGAAAGCATACGATTTGCAATTATGGGTATCTCGTTTTCATCATCCTCCCTCAAATCATGCTAAACAACAGTGAATAGAGTGGAGCGAATAAATGTGTCGGTGATAAGTAAAAAGAGTGAACACGACATAACTAGATCAAAACATGCATAAACAATACATTAATGAAAACCAAATACGAATGGCAATTGTTCAAAGCATACAATACTTAAATAAACAAAGACAAAACATAAGAAGCTGCGAATAATGAAATGGCAACATGGCTGCCTTCTTCGGAGAATGAACTTGACTGGAATTGATCTGCCATTGGCGCTAGTTGACTGGTGGCATCGGATTGTTGATGATGTTTGGAGACTTCCCATTGAAGTTGATAGCATCCCTGTCGATCATGTCTTGAATTATGTGCTTGAAAGCCCTGCAGTCCTCAATGGTGTGACCTGGAGCGCCCTTATGAAACTCACAATGAGCACTTGCATCGTAATCGGCAGGGAGGATGGTTGGAGGAGCTAAATCTCTTGGAACAACAGCCTTCTTCTCCATCAACTGAGCAAAGATTTTGGCATATGGCATTGGTAGACGATCAAAGACCCTATCTGGCCTCCATGTTCTCTGCGGACGCTGTGGGCGAGCACCTTGTCGTTGCTGAGTAGCTTGCATCTGCTGTTGCTGAGGAGGATATTGATATCCTTGCTGGTTGTAGGCTTGTTGCTGAGGAGCCTGTTGCCTTGGCATCTGAGCTTGCGCTGCGTGGACAGCTGGCTGATAAGGCATTGGAGCATATTGCGCAGCAGCAACATATGGATACTGATAGTAGGGAACTTGATAAGGCATAGGAGGAGCTTGTTGAGAAGCTTGCCCTTTCTGCACAAAGATGGCATTTGTTTCGCCCTCTTTCTTCTTGTATCCATTAAAAGGCCTCTTGGCATTAGCCTGACTGTTAGAACCTCCTGGGATCTTCCCACTCTTCAGTCCTTCTTCAATTCTCTCACCGACGATCACCAAGTCAGAAAATCCAGCGGAGACACTACCGATCAGCTTTTCGTAGTACTGGCCTTGCAAGGTACCCATGAAGATGTCAATCAGTTCACGGTCAACAAGAGGTGGATGCACCCTTGCGGCTAGCTCTCTCCATCGTTGCGCGTACTCCTTGAAGGATTCGTTGTCCTTCTGAGTCATACTCTGAAGCTGAGTACGATTAGGAGCAAGGTCAGTGTTGTACTTGTATTGCTTGACAAATGCATCAGCTAGCTCGGCCCAAGTACGCACACTATTACGCTCCAGCTGCATATACCATTCAAGTGATGCCCCAGACAGGCTGTCCTGGAAGCAATGGATCATGAGCTTCTCGTCTCTGGCATAGGCAGCCATCTTGCGACAGTACATCTTCAGATGAATGTTTGGGCAACTGAGACCTCTGTACTTCGAAAATTCGGGAACTTTGAACTTGGGAGGAATGACAACATCAGGCACCAAGCATAATTCCAAAGCACTGAAAGAATTTGAATTGTGCCCTTCCATGGCTCGGAGTTTCTCGGCTAGATCTCGGCACATCTTCATGGCTTCAGAATCCTGAGCGGCAACAGGACTGGTGATGGGGATAGCAGCATGATAGTTCTGAACATCATCATACTGATCCATCAGAGTATCTTCGACATGAGGAACCGGGATTTGCACAGCAGCAGGCTGGGCGTGCGGGATAACTCCAACGGTAACTCCAGGCGCTGGGATCGGCTGAGAAGTGTTTCCCTCGGCTGTGTTGTTGAAGTTCAACGGCATCCCATGAGAACTTGGAATTTGAACCAAAGGGATGGCAGTAGACCCTTGTCCATTGTGGTTGATGACAGCGGCGGCTTCACGCTGTTCTTCCTCTCTCCTGGATGTGAGGATGGCTTCGAGGATCTGGTCGATCTTTCCTTTCATGGAATCCAACTCTTCCCTAAAGGCGACTTGCTCCTGTTGAATCTGCTCCATCACTCGTCTGGTATTGGCTCTAGTTGCGTACTGGTGTCGAGGAATCAGCTTGATTTACTGGAGAAGAAGGAACGGAGACATAAGATTCCGTTGAAGGACTGGAAATGCAAAATGCACAACATATGAAATGCAATGCAAATGATATGCAAGATGCAATGCAAGATACAAGATCCAGGATCCCAAGATCACAATCAAACAACTCCTGAAGCTGGTAACTGCAACAGATAAGTAACCACAATTCCTGCTCAAAGAAAACATTGACAGGTACGACCTATACGGGAAGGTCTAGACATTCTACCCATAGACCCTCTCACGGGATGGTTTCTATGTTTGGTTCCCAGGATCACGGACACCAGTCGTATTAGCGTCACGCAACAGGCTGGCTGCATTACGACGATAATGACGATAAGGTCTCTCCTGAGCGGAGTCCTCGTGCTAGACACACAAGGAGCGAGTCCTTGGAGACTAACACTACACGACCACCAATATCAGAACTGGTGCTAACAAAGGTTCCCAGAATCACGGACCCTTCATTAATCAAGTCGTGCGACAGGCTAGCTGTGTTACAACGAGATCTACGAATAGGTCTCCTCTGGAGGAGCTTTCATGCTAGGCCCACAAGGAGCGAGTCCTCGGAGACTAACACTACTCGACTACCAATTCTAAACTATGTGTTTTCTCTGCTTTTACCAAAGCTCGGGTGTAGAGCCTTACTCATGATGTCATCCCAGGAACCAACAGGCGACAAAGCACCAATAAAATCTACAAGAGAACAAATACAAAAAGAAAACAAATAAAAAACAAACACTCCTCACAAACCAAAAGATGGGCTCGACTCTCTCTTTGCATGGAGCAATGTCCCCAGCAGAGTCGCCACCTGTCGCACCTCGAAAAATCACGGAGATATTTCGGAGAATACGACCCTCGCGCGAAAGGCGCGGAAATGCGGTTCGACAGAGTCGCCACCGAACTTTATTTTTTCCCGAATAAACGGGAGAGGAAAATATCGAGAAAACCTCTTAAAAACGAAAGGATAGGAACAGGGCTGTCGCAACCAAGTTCCGGGTTCGGGAGTCGGTTACGTGAGGGGAAGGTATTAGCACCCCTCACGTCCGCCGTACTCGACGGGAACCTCTTAAGGTAATGCGGGGAGTGTTGTTTTAGGTTTACTTGTTTTCTTCTCGTTGATAAAGGTAGAATTGGTAGGTTAAAAGGTTAAAGACGCAAAGGAGGGATGGGTGGTTAGAGGATAGGGTGCTCGCCAAGGATTGGGGCCCTTGTGCCTACGTATGCTCATTCGGACGAGAATGAGAAATCAGAGCGTCGTAGTTCGACTACGGGAAAAGGTGGGGGGAAAACGGAAGATGGATGGAAGTGTGCTCGCCAAGATCATCGCAATCTTGTGCCTACGTATCTTATATTCAAGAATGAATAAAGAATCAGAGCGTCCGTAGTTCGTGGTAACAACCACGAAGAGATGAGGTTTGAATTGGTTTGACGTTGAGTTGAGAGACGAAAGAGTGACTGACAAACAACCTAAGGGCGTGCCTCAAGAGCTTGTCACTCAAGAATTCAAGGAATGCGGGATCCCAAGAACTCAGTTCTTTCGGAAGTTGGGTTGAATGAGTTGGAGATAAGAGTTGGATATTTTGAAAACGAAAGAATGAACTAATAACAACTCGGGGGCGCGCCCAAGAGTTACTCGTTCGAATATTCAAAGAATGCTAGATTCTAAGAACATCCCTCTTTCGTAAGTTTAAAAAAACGCTTGTGAAAAGACTGAATCGAAAATGGAATGTGAGATAAAAAGAAAGTTGTTTTGAAATGGCTCGACGACGTGTCGAGGATTTGTTTGAAAATAAGAACCGACTTGACGACGTGTCAAGGGTTAAGATTGTGAGAAACGATATTAGTCCCTAAGGGTGCCCCTAATATCGAAACCACGGGGAATTGAGAATGAAAAAGGGCTGCAAATGCGGACGAGCATTCGACTCAAGAGAATATTGAGAATGATTGAGTTTGAAAAAGTCGAAAGATTGAGTGAATTAACAACCCAAAGGGCGTGCCTCGAGAGCTATTCACTCGAAAATTCAAGGAATGCTAGACTCCAAGAACCTCCTTCTTTCGAAATGTGAATCGGAAAGAAAAAAAATTTGAAAAAGATTGGAAGTGAAATGAGGTATGAAAATAATTTGAGGTACGAGATGTGAGGACATGAGATTGGACTTGAAAATGAGAGAAATGACAATTATTTGATAAATGAGACGCGGGCCTCACAACCAATTAATTGGGGTATTATCGAAATGCTAGATCTCGACGACACCTTTTTCATTTGGAGAATGCTTGAATGAACAAAGGAAATATCACAAAGAATGCCAAATTCTCATGACATTTCTTTGTTAGAAAAATATAATTTTTTGAAAATGAGAGGTCGAATAATACACTACTTAAGGTGTACACCTTAGTAATGACTATCCAAAAATTCAAGAAGTGCTAGACTTCAAGAACTTAATTTCTCACGATTTGATTAGAAAATAATTTAGTAATAAAAATTAAATTGAGTAATGACCAAAATTATTTATAAATGAATTTGAAAAGAAGATATTTTAATTAAACCATTTTGAAATAAGAATTGGAGAATAATATTTTAAAAATAGATTTGAAAATAAATTTAAACAAAGAAAAAAAAATAGTTTTGAAAATAATCTACAACATAATAAAATAGTAGTGTATCAGTATCTAGGGGGGGGTACACATGAAAATCCCCATGATGGACCCTAAGGCCCAATCTCAAAAAACATAGAGGAGTGTAATAAAAAAAAACAGGGGGTTGGGTCCGAATGAAGCGGATGGGTCAACGGCCCATTAAGCCCATGTCTGTGAACTAACATCTTTCCACTTTGCCCCAAACAGTAACCCTAGATTCCCTTGGCCGCCGTTGAACTTTCTTCTTCCTCTCCCCTTCCTCGTTCACTCTTCGCCTGCTTTTCTCCTGTTCAAACAATCAAAACAAATATCATAAACAAAAAGCTCAATAGTTCGTCGATTATGATGGAGATTAGAAGACGTTCGGTTGGAGCTTCGTTCATGGCGGGTGACGCAATCTCGGATGGTGGAAGTTTGGTGCGAGGTTCAGATTAAGGCTAGCGGTGGTCCACGAAAGGAGAGAAGCTTATCGTTTTTGCATGTTGAAGATTTGTAAGTCTGAAGGTGTGAAGGTTGTTAGTTGAGAAGACGAAGATCTGGGTTTGGAAAGGGATTTGTGTTGGTATATCTGGATCCGAATATTTTATTGCAGTTTTTGATGTTTGTGAAAAGAAAATCTGGAAAAAAGTGTGTTTGAATCGAATGGATGTTCATCCGTTTATTCAGAAAAATGATGAACAGGACGAACAAGTTTAAGTGTTCATGAAGTTTAGTGGTGAGTTTGGAAAGCTTGAGTTGTCGATGACGGTGGTGGGTCCTTCAAATTTGTGTGTTGAATGAGTGACGTGGTATCCTTGCATAGGCTTTTTCTCAAGAGATATTCTTCACGTGCCGCATATTTGAACCTAATCCAAAAGCCTGTGTTTGGCAACTCTGTATAGAAAATGACAACCTTTTTGCTATTGTCTTGTGGTATTCTGTGAATGAACGGCATATGTGCTTTATGTTTTATTGAAGTGCTGTTGCTGATTGTGTTTTTTCGTTTCTTTTCATGCAGGTAAAAACAAGTTTTATGGCTTGTTATATTGTTCTTCTTTTGCAGATAATGGTTGGAATTGTGAAAAGCAGGATGGTGGGTCGTACTATTGGCAACTGTTGCGTTTTTAGCAGAAATTTTGCAGGAGTAGAGCAGCAGTGTAGCAGGTCCTGTGTTGTGCCTTGTAGCATGCTTTTGAGGTGGGGGCTGTACGTATACTGGTTTGTGGTAGCAGGCAGTACGGGTGGAATGTAGCAGGCTGGTGTGTGGAGTTGATGTGTGTAATTGTGTGGGTAATGGTAATATGGCGAAAGGGCTCTACAATCCATGTATTCACATTGACTGCAAGTTGCCTGTAACGTCATATTTAATTTTGGTGATTTAGTTTGTATGAAAATTGTAAATGGACTTGTATGAACTTAAGGCTTTTGGGACATGTACTCATTGTAGAATCCCTTTTGATTGAATTGTAATTACAACTCATTAACTTTGGATGGGCTTTAAAGAACTGCAACGGGCCCTCTGATGTCTATGAGAACAAAACAATTAATTTTGAAACATTCTTATCAGCTGCAAATTAATCCATGTTAATTTTAATACCTGGGACCTAGTTCTGTATAACATTCAGCAAGAAAAGTGAAGCTATTTCCACCAAGCAAGGAACACCAAATAATTCAAACATGAGGCGTACATTAAGCAATACCACTTCTTCTCCAGCAAGAGATACCATCATGCTATCATCCCTCATAGTTACTGTAACAACACTTGCAGCGCTTTGAAGTGAATTTTGTGGATCACGGTTAATTTAAAATTCATGCTGTCATATCTTCCCTTAAACCTTATTTAAGCCTTGGCCCTGATAATTCTTTGGAATTTGAAATCCTATGCTTGATCCATTAAAATCATAAATAGGTTCTACCACTCTTGAATTTCCATTTGAGATAACTAAGGCTTAAGTAATTTCTTGATTTGAATTTAATCTAACTTAAAGTTTTTTTTTCACAATTCTCTGAACATGTTGAATTGATGAGCACTGAAATTTACGCAAACCCTGATCTTGGCCATTTGATGATTTGCAAAGCGTGACACAAATAATCTGAGAATGAAGCCATATTATCCTGACTTGTTGGACCGAGATCAAAATAAAATTCTCTTACACCCTGAATGGATATCCTTAAGTGAAAATAAAAACATATTTTTGGGCCTTTTTTTTAATAAAATAAATGGGTGGATATACATAATGGAGGCTACACACAGGTAGGACAAATTTGGGGTATGACATAAATGAAACTTGAGTTTAGTATTCATACCATCAGAATAACTAAATGAAACTCAATTTTAAAATCTAAATGTAACTTAAATGTGAATTTGGACTACACTTCAACACCATCACTTAATCCATATTCAAGACTAAAATCAAAAACGCCAATTCCATCCTCCAAATGGATAAAATGTTTTGTCTTGATATCTTTAGTCAGCATATCTGCAAGTTGCTTCTGAGTGCTACAGTGAACAACTTCAAGCACTCCATTTTGAACCTAATTTCGCAGAAAATAAAACTTCCTGTCAATGTGATTGCTCTTTCCATGAAACATTGGATTATTGGTAAGGCTTATAGCTGATTTGTTGTAAATCATGAATCTCTGAGGCTTTTTCACTTTGATCTTCAGATCCTGTAATAAGTTCATAATTCAAACAGCTTGACACATAGAAAAAGCACCTACAATGTACTCATATTCATAGATTGATAATGCATCCACTTTTTTTTATTTGGAGCACCAAGAAATGGGGCCTCCCAGATACTTGAAGAAATATCCAGAATTACTTCTTATGTAAACTTTGTCTCTACACCGGTAACAGTTTGAATAAAATATTAACACTAAATCAGATTTAGCACCAGAAAGGAACAAAACTCCATACCTTAGATTCCCTTTAATATATCTCAGTATCTTGACAGTAGCTTGACAATGTGACTGTTAGAATAGATTTGTTCTTGACATATTCTATTTTAGTTTTGATGATAACAAAAATATTAAAAGAACAATGGTTTATTTAATGTGTGTTTTATTTTCTACATGTTCATATTCTTGTACATAAATAATTAGAATCTATTTTACTTAGACACACTTAGGAGTTGCTTCATTGCTAGCTTTTGATGGCAGAGTCTGAAGAACAATTGCTAGCATGGCTTGGCGCAGACTCTGAGCTGAAGGCCTCAACATTCAGACGAGTTAGTACACTTGGTAATTATATATCAGCATCTGGTACCATTCAGAGTTGGTGGTAAAGATGTGGATTTTTCATATTGTAGAAAGCAAGTTGTATTGTCTTATTAGCTTGTTATCTATAGTATACAATATTGCAAGGCTCAAGAAAGTTTGCCATGCTCTACGGACGTCAGCTTCCAATGGCTCTATCAGTATAAAACCTCTTGAAGTCTCAAAGGTTAAACGTGTCACACACTGGGTTTAAAATTTGATGTGCATCCATCTTCAACATCTCTTGTACTATGGAGTAAAAGCAAATACACTTGATCCAGTCACTTCCTCAATAGCTAGTTTCTGAAAAGGCTATATATGGCTGAAGATTCAAGTTTGAATCTTAACAAGGATTCTTCTAATGAAGGAGTAGCAAGATCAAGCAATTATCAACTCTAATTTAATATGCCTATTTTCTATTTTATATTGTAATTGTAAAAGCCTTAATATTTCTTATTTTTGTATATCTTAGAAATCTTAAGAGCTTTAGGTCTTTGTTATGGTAATTTCCCATACCTCTGATACTTGTATCATGTACACCTTGTTCTCTATTCTGTTGAGCCTTCAGTAGTTTAGATTAAGTCTCCTGCTATGTGCATGAGCAAAAAGACTTGTCTAATTGGGATTCAAGCAACAAGTCTTAAGCTAAGATGCTTAAGCCCCGTAAGTCTTATTACTTAAGTGATTGAGCTGTGAAAGTCTTATTCAGCTAGCCTGATTAAGTAAGGGGAAGTCTCCATCTAAGGGGCGTGAGCAAGAAGTCTCAAGTGCAGCTTGAGCAAGGGAAGTCTCATTATGGATGACCAGAAGAGCAGGTGGCTCGTCCAGAGGATGTGAGCAAAGGGAAGTCTTAGACATGTGCTATAAGCAAAGGGGAATTCTCAACCAGAAGACAGAGGAGTAGGTGGTTCATGTCGCAACTGCGAAAAACACCCGACGGAAAACAGAAGAGTCGCCACCTTTCGTTATTTATCCCAGAGAGGGAAAGGAAACGATCGGAAAAACCTAACGAAAAAGGGAAAAGACGAGGTCATCGCAACCAAGTCCTGGGTTCGGGAGTCGGTTACGCAAGGGGAAGGTATTAGCACCCCTCACGTCCGTTGTACTCGACGGGATCCACGCTTGTTGTCTAACTAAGGGTGTGTTTAAACTATCTACGCTAAAGGTATAGGACAAAAGAAAATAAAAGAGACTCGGCAGAGCATTGCCATTCTGTGCCTACATATTCCCTCGTGCAATGGAAAAGTCAGAGTCAATGTAGTTCGGATAACTACGGGCGAAAGGCGGGGGAAGGTTGCTCGCCAAGACATCGTGTCTTGTGCCTACGTATTCTCATCTGGTATAAGAAATCAGAGCAAACGTAGTTCAGGCTAACGAGAACACCGGTTGGTTCAACATGTTTTACCTGAGTAGGGTTAAACCTCCATTCCAACAGTTAGGGACAATGTCTGTTTACGGTAGAACCAAAGCTTAACAACACTCTTTTTTATAAAAAAAAGTTTCCAATTAATCCCGAAGGAAAAGAGGTTTGAAATTTGTTTGTGTTTTTTAGTGAAGTGAATTAATTCGGTTTGTGATTCACGTTGCACTAAAGACTATGACCTATGAGTGAATGCGTCGCATATCACCCAAAGGGTGTACACTAAACACTCTAGGCCATTGAGAGAAAGCCCTCAAATCACCAATTCCCAAGTAGCTTAAGGCTCACAGTGCACAATGTTCATCGTATTTATTAGATGAGTTAGAATGATTTTGAGATAAGAAAGAGAGACACACGGAAGGTCTAAGGGAAACTTGGCCCTAACATTGTCATACAAAGTGGTCCTAAGGTTTAGATCAAAGGGGAACATCTACCCTAATGTTAGCATGCTTGGATTGAACACCTAATGTCTCTCCTACTCCCATCCTAAACGGAGGGACTAGGAACCCTATGGGGATCATGGCAAAAAGCACAAGAAAGCACCAGATAGAATCAATCACAAGTAAGAGATGCAAACATGGAATGCAACACACAAGAAAAGGGAGGAAAAAGTGTGGGGTAAACACCACCACAATCACATCTCGACCTTTATTAATGCAAGAAATAAAGATGCAAAGCACAAGAGAAAATGCAAATGCAAGAACATCATCACTATGAACAACAACACACAAGTGTGCATCCAAGTGGAAAATAAACACAAGTCGACAAAGTCTCGATTAAACAACCAAAACAGCGACAAATTGTCCAAAACATTTCACTTCTAATGCATCATATTGAACTACGATGATTCGATGCGAAACAGTACTTAAACAAGCAAGAAAATCAGCAAAACAGACCTACTGGCACAGTGTTAATCGGTTAACCATATGCGTTAACCGATTAACCACTGAAAAATGTTTGAAAATATGGAAATTTGTTCATATTAATGGTTAACCATATGCATTAACCGATTAACACCTTGAAAACGTTAAATTTTTGGAATATTTGAAATGGTTAATCGGTTAACCGTATGTGTTAACCGATTAACATTGTGCCAACATCAGAAAAACAGCAACAGAACAACATGTTCAGCAAATAAGCACTTATCCGATCAACCGGATAATTGCATAATCACTTAATCACGAAATTAAACCAGCAAATCATGATTCAAACAGCATGTAAATATATTAACACAACCAAATCATGGATCAAACAGATCAAATTAACCAAAAGTTGATCAAATATGAAAATCCACATGATTATGCAAATAAGCTAAAAACAGATTCGGATCCAACCTTCGGAGCGGAGATTTGCTCCAGTTAGTGTTGATTCAACTGCAATTGAACAGATCCAATGCTAGAAGTCCGAAATACTTCAAGATCCACACCAATTCTTGTAGTAGCAATGAAGATCCTTCAAGATCAATCCAAAATAAGCCAAATGATCACTTCCAAAATCAATTCCAAATTCATATCCAATTTTGCACGAAAATTGGATGAAGAAATCAATTCAATGGAGAGAATGGATGAAGGTTTAGCTCTTAGAAATCAAGGATTCCAATGAAGAATCAATGATCTCAATGAGAAGAGCTTTGGTGAGGGTTTTGGAGATTGGAAAATTGAGAGAGAATGAGATTAATTCTGAAAATGAGAGTGAATTATGAGTGATTAGATGTGTGAGGTTTGGAGTGGGTCACTTAAATATCACTTAGGCTTGGATCCAAATGAAAGGTTTGGAATATGGTTTGGAAATTTTGTTTTGGAATGAGGAATGGGCGTTTGGAGGGAAAATGAAATTAACTACAATTCAAATATGTTCTAGATCCTTCCCAAAGTGAAAATCAAATTTGCACATGACCAAAATTGGACCCCAAAATGGCTTGTATTGAAAATTCACGTGCAGAGGCAAAACCTGCACTGGTTAATCGATTAACCGTATAGGTTAATCAGTTAACACCTTCAAAACTTCATATTTGACCTGATTTTGACTTGGTTAATCAATTAACCATATTGGTTAATCGGTTAACACCTTCAAAATTTGAATTTTGGCGCCATTTGGAGGGAAATCTACCCGTTTCACCGTTTCTTGCTGTTTTAAGCTTTGTTCAACTTCTGAAACTTGCTTTTGAGTATCATAACCATGAAAATGCTTGCGATAGCCTGAATACTGCTTTCTGAGCCGAAAAATACCCTGCTAAAAAAAATAAAATCGGTCGCCCGACCGCTGGGACAACGAACACCAGATACCAACTAAAGATACCAACCAAGAGTTGGGATAAAGCAAGGTACGTCAACCAAAAGTTGAGATAACAACCAAAGGATACCAACCAAAAGTTGAGATAACAACCAACGGATACCAACCAAGAGTTGGGATTAAACAACCAAGGAATACCAACCAAGAGTTGGGATGAAACAACCAAGGAATACCAACCAAGAGTTGGGATAACAAACCCTGGATACCAACCAAGAGTTGGGATACAACCAAATATAACAACCAAGAGTTAGAATACAACCCTGCTAGGGAACAAAAGAGTAACCAAATAGCTTGATGGCAACTTCATTGGGGAAACACTAGACTAACCAGATGACTCTTCACGGGATAAACATCCATCACAAGACAGTGATCGGACAATACCATCCAAAAGATGGGATAAGGGCTGCTCTCTGGGGATAAAATCACACGCTGCCAACCAAGAGTTGGAATCACCTCAACACTAACCGAAATTTACATGGCGAGACGACTTCGCTGGGGAGGTACACTGACCAAAAGTCGGAATCCACGACCGGGAAATAAAGGTTATCAACCAATAGTCGGAATAACTTCAAAAAGACGACCAAACCGGATATCACGACCCTACTGGGGAGTTAAAACTATCAACCAAAAGTTGGAAAACAAACAGACATCCAAGACCGACCCTACTGGGGAATCAAAGACTACCATTCAAAAGTTGGAAAACAAAAACCAAACATCATCAACCAAAAGTTGGGACAATGACTCCGTTGAGGAATAGAGAAGGACTACCAACCAAAAGTTGGAACAACAACCCATCCAGCAACAGACCACCAACCAAGAGTTGGGATAACAACTGTAGGGAATAACATCCAACCAAAAGTTGGGAAACAAAGTTACTAACCAAAAGTTAGAATCACCATGAAAAGATCACCATTGACCAAAAATCGGAACAAGAGCTACTAACCAAGAGTTAGAATTGCTGGGGAAATCCTCATCGACCAAAAGTCAGAACCAAAGCTACTAACCAAGAGTTAGGATAACAGTTACTAACCAAGAGTTAGGATAACCAGGAAAATAAATCCTCATCGACCAAAAGTCAGAACAAGAGCTACTAACCAAGAGTTAGAATAACAGCTACTAACCAAGAGTTAGAATAACAGCTAACAAGATTTCCAACCAAGAGTTGGAACAAAGACTCCACGAGGGGAAACCAGAGATTATCAACCAACAGTTGGGATCACATTCTAGGTCAACCAAGAGTTGGAACACCAAACACAATAATTTGAACTACGCTGGAGAGTACCAACCAAGAGTTGGAATCCCCGACTTTGTTGAGGAAAATAAGGATTAACCACCAAAAGTTGGAATAACATCCAAATGCCACTGGGTCACCAACCAAGAGTTGAAATAAAGCAAAGATGATCAACCAAAAGTTAGAATAAGGAATCTGTAGAGGAAATCGAACAACTCTGTTGGGGAAAAGAACAACAGGCTTGACCGAGGAAGACGACACTCGCAAGTGACTTACCTGGGGAGAGTGAAGACATTTAACCAAACGACTCAGTTGGGAAGAACCAACCCAAAGATCCATCCTGACGCGGATAACACGAAAACCCCTTGAATTAAACAATCTCTGCTGAGAAGATATCTGGTCTTAAAGATACCAAACCTGGCTTATGCTTCAGATGCATATGTTTGAAAATGGCGTAATGCTCCATACGAAATGGAAATGCTACGCATTTGGGAGGATGTTATGCACAATGCAAACGCAAAGGAACCACCTTAGCAAAATAAATGCTAAAGAGAGGAAACCAAACTCTGCCGCGGAGAAACAGGACGCCGAGTATGATCAGACTCATACTAGGGAGCAAACAAGCTCTGGATGACCTCCTTTTAAAGCACCTTCTCAGATACAACTGTTCTAAAGAGAACAACAAATCACCCTGCTGGGAATCAAACTCTGGTGAATAAAATGCCCTGGATAGCTTCCCAGGAAATAACTCTTATGGGGAATAAACACCCTCAACCGAGGAGCCGCTCAGAATACGAACCTATCGGGAAGGAAAGTAAATCGTTGGGAAATAGCTCTACTCTGCTCGAAAAGAAATCCCACCCTGTCGGAGAATATCAAACACTTCTACTGAGAGCTCCACTCTACTGGGGAATGGATCATGCTTCGCCTAAACATCTGTCACATCGAGGAAATCAACATTGAACTCTGTTTGGGGAAGAAACCTCGAATACCGATACTACCGGTGAGCACCAGAAAGTCAACTCCGCTGGGGAGAGGGCGTCGATAACGTTGCCTTTGTTGGAGAATAAAATGCTGAGAACAAACCCACCCTGTCGGGGGTTAGCCTTTGCAGGGAGTCAACACCCTATTCCGTTGGAGATTCACTACACACCTCCGCTGGCGATACTTGACCTGATAGGGAAACTCTGCGGGTACGACAAAAATCTCTGCTAGGGGAGAAACAAATCTGCATTATAATTTCAATACCATGGAGGAACACATCTGCTGGGGAGATCCGCCATCCTACGATGAAACAAAAGAATATGCACATGCGAAATGGTTACCTCAGTTACCACTCATGACACTTACCACGCAAGCAAAATCATTTGCTTTCGTTATTCTCTGTAAAGCCTTCTGTTTGTTCCTGCAATGTTTATCAAAATATCGGACGTTTTTGCAAACAAAACAGTAAAAGTAAAACAAGAAAAGGAAAGCTCTTTGACTGAAGTGAATACTTTATTAATAAAAGGCTTGTAAATAGGCAAATTACAATTTGGATGCAATTCCTGAAAAGAGGCAATTGTGAAAAAGCAAAAGAAATATATACAAATGTCGGCAATGTGGAAACAGACAACCACCATGTGTCGATTCGGCTATGACATGTATGTCTTCGATGTTCCCCGTGTTTTGCCTTCTGAAAAGACTGACTGGACTGATTCCTTTTCCGTCGGGATAACTGCTCTTAAGCTCACAGATCGAACGCTGACCGCAGTCATTTTCTTTCAAATCCCTAACTTTTGCCTGGATCGCCCTTTCGGTTTTTCAATCCACTGGGATACCCATTTTTGCCAAAGTTGCCCTTTCAGGTTTTCAACTTTGCGGGCTTACATCTTTCCTTCTTATTTTCCCTAATTTTTGCTCGAACCTTCTCTTTTTATGGTTCGCCGGGATGCCCCATTTTTGCCTGGACTTTTCTTTTTCTGTCCAGCGGGTCTCTTTAAGCAAAGTATTTTTTAACCACGTCTGCATTCACAAGGGATGAAAAATCTTCACCATCCATGGTAGATAGCAATAAGGCTTCGCCAGAGAAAACCTTTCTTACTACATATGGAACTTCATAGTTAGAAGTCCACTTTCCCCTATGATCTGTCTGAGGAGGAAGGATCCTTTTCAACACCAAATTACACGTCTAGAAGCACTGGGGACGCACTTTCTGATCAAAGGCTTTCTTCATCCTACTCTGTACACCCGACCATGAGCAATAGGCGTCAATCTCTTCTAATCAATCAAACTCAGCTGATTCAACCTGGTTCGTACCCACTCAGCTTCGTCAAGCTTTACATCCGACAATACCCTTAAAGAAGGAATCTCAACTTCTAATGGCAGGAGCCGTGCCATACACCAGTAAGAAAGGAGTTGCTCCGGTTGATGTACGCATTGAAGTACGATAACCGTGAAGAGAAAAAGGCAACATCTCGTGCCAGTCTTTATATGTTACTACCATCTTCTGCACAATCTTCTTGATATTCTTGTTAGCTGCCTCAACAGCGCCATTCATCTTTGGACGATATGGAGAAGAATTGTGATGCTCAATCTTGAAACTCTGACACAGTTCCTTCATCATTTTATTATTCAAATTTGAACCATTATTAGTAATGATTCTCTCAGGAATTCCATAACGACAAATGATGTCCTTCTTTATGAATCGGGCGACCACCTGTTTCGTGACATTAGCGTAGGATGCTGCTTCTACCCACTTCGTAAAGTAATCAATCGCAACCAGAATGAAGCGATGTCCATTAGAATCAGTCGGCTCAATCTTTCCGATCACATTGATTCCCCACATAGAAAAAGGCCAAGGAGTCGCTAAGACATTCACAGGAGCCGGTGGCACATGCACTTTATCCGCATAAATCTGGTATTTATGGCATTTTCTGTCGTATTTGAAACAATTGGATTCCATAGTCATCCAATAATACCCAGCTTTCAACAATTTTCTAGCCATTGCATGCCCATTGGCATGAGTACCGAAAGAAGCCTCGTGAACTTCCTCCATCAACAGGTTTGTTTCAAGTTCATCAACACAGCGCAGCAAGACCATGTCGAAATTTCTCCTGTAGAGCACATCGTCTTTGTTCAGATAAAAGTTACCGGCTAACCTCCTCAAGGTCCTCTTATCTCTGCTGGATGCCCCAGATGGGTACTCATGAGTCTTGATAAAATGCTTGATATCAAAATTCCAAGGCTTGCCATCCGATGTTTTCTCAATTGCAAACATGAAAGTAGGTCTATCAAGATGCATAATGGTGATGGCTGGAGTTCCATTCAAGAAGTTCACTTTATACATCGAAGATAGTGTCGCCAAGGCATCTTCCATCTGATTCTCGACTCTTGGCATATGATGGAACTCGACTCTATCAAAGAACGACAACAATCTCCTTGCATAATCCCTGTAAGGCACCAGGTTGGCCTGACGAGTTTCCCACTCTCCTTTGATTTGGTTAACAACTAACGCTGAGTCACCGTGCACATCCAGATTCTTTATCCTTATATTAATGGCCTCTTCTAAACCCAATATGCACACCTCATACTCAGCTTCATTATTGGTGCAGGAGAAAGTCAATCGGGCAATGAACGGTATATGAGAACTGTGAGGAGTAGTAATAATAGCCCCGATTCCATTGCCATATGAATTAACCGCTCCGTCGAAAACCAGTTTCCACTGAGATCCAGTCTCAGGATCCTCGTCAGATAAAGGCTCATCACAGTCTTTCATCTTCAAAAACATGACGTCTTCATCTAATAAATCAAACTTCATCGGCCGATAATCCTCAATTGGTTATTCCGCTAGATATTCCGACAAGACGCTTCCCTTAATGGCTTTCTGGGAAACGTACTGAATATCGTACTCTGTTAAAACCATTTGCCATCGGGCAATCCTTTTGGAGAGTGCTTGTTTTTCAAAGACGTACTTAACCGGATCCATCTTCGAAATCAACAAGGTTGTGTGGTTTAACATGTACTGTCTCAAACGCTTAGCGGCCCAAGCGAGTGCACAACATCTTTTTTCCAGCATCGAGTATCTTGACTCATAATCAGTGAATTTCTTACTCAGGTAGTATATGGCATGTTCTTTTCTACCTGACTCGTCTTGTTGACCGAGCACACATCCCATTGAATTCTCAAGAACCGTGAGGTACATGATCAGTGGTCTCTGTAACAACCCAATTTTCAATAATTAATTATTTATATTAATTAATTGATTTATTTGGATGATTTTAATTATTGGAATTATTGGTAGATATTTGAGAGGAGAAATATGATGGAAGGAAATAAAATAGAAAGGCATATAAGGAAAAATGGAAGGAAAAGAAAAGAATAGAAACATAAGAGAAAGAGAAGAGAAAGAAAGAGGAAGAAGAGAAAAGAGAAGGAAAAGAGGGGAAAACTTGGAAAGCTCAAGAACAACTTCTAGCTTCAATTTAATCAAGGTAAAGGTGTGAAATCTTATTATTTTATCAATGTGTATGGTTATGTATGTGTTTGTTGAAGTTGTTTGGATTGTTGGAGAGTTTTTGCTCATTTTCCATTTTAGGGCAGAAATGAGTGTAATCGATAGAAACCGATGTTTTCGCGGATGAAACTTGAAATAAATTGCGTAGTTTAGTCGGGTAATGTTTAGCCGTGATTATTGGATTTCGTTTGATTGAATTTGATTGAATTTGTGAGTTTTGACATTTTTGGACAATTGGAGGTTAAGATTTTGGATGAAAATCGGAAGTCGTAGAATTTGCGTTTTATGATCCTAAATTGTTACTATATGATTGGTAGTGATGAGTGTTGCACCCCAAAATTTGACCAACCGGGTCTCGCATTTGGCTCGATGTTTCGACGCATAACCGCATTCGCATCTGCATATTGCATACACTGCATTGTTCATTTGTTTTGATTTTATCAGGGATCACAGCTCCCGTCTCGTGTTTCAGGTGTTTTTGATCAGTAGAATCGATTTTTGGGATATTTCGGTGCCCGTTTATTTTTACCGATTATTTTCGTGTCGTTCGGTGCTCATTTTGTCCCTCTGGGAATTATGGTGATTTTTCTGGATTTTATTAGCATTTGTTAGGGTTTTAAATAGCTTTTAAATCATTTTTTAGGATTTAATAGAATTTTTTGATATTTTTAATTCTTTTTAAATCATATATAGAATTTTATAAAAATAACTAGCTTTTTTTAATCATTTTAGGATAAATAGGATAATATAGATTGTCTTTTAAAAATATAGGGTAATATAGTTTTTAGAAATTTTAATAGTTTTTAAAGCATTTTTCATTTTAGAATAATATAGGATTTTCTAGAATATTAATATGATTTTTTAAATAGTTTTAATATAGTTTTAATTCTTTTTTCAGAATATTAGATTTAAATAGATTTTTCTTCTTTTATAGATTTAAATAAATAATAGTCTTTTAGAATTTATTAGAGATTTTTTATTAGGATTTTATTAATTAGGGGTTAATTGGATTTAGTGTTTGATTAGGGTTTAATTAGAGTAATGCAGGTTTTTTGAAGTTTTTAGTCATTTTTCGTTTTGGGCTTTTTCAGCCAAGGCCCATTCGTTTTATTGTCCAGAAAATATCCAGGTTTGTCCAAAGAGTGATCCAGAGTATTCCTGCAGTTTCCAGCTACGTCCAGAAGATTCTGGAACGATCCAGAATAGCTTCAGCTATAAATACCCAGAGCTAACACGTGTCCACGGAGGAGAGGCCCCACCTTTTCACATTTCAGCACGCCACGTAGCCCCTTCAGGCCTTCTCTCTCAGCCACGCTGCATCACACGTGGGCTGCATGCAACACTCCCCTATACCACGCGTCCTTTTCCCACGCCTCGCCTGAAAAGTCTCGCCGGCCGGCCTGCATGGCCGGCGGCCACCACCAGCCGTCGCCGGAAACATCAACAATTCCAGATTCCGACCACTTTTCATCTTCATCTCCTTAATCCTCATCCATCTCCGTCCAACCTCAGAACCACCATTCAACCAGCCACATTCATCACCAAACCCAGAAAACGATCACCAGAAACCTCCATCGTTTCCTCCGTTCACCACCATTGAACAATAGATCCACAACAAGAACGCCTCAACATTCTTCATCATTTTTTCAGAAGATCTTCATCACCTTCAACGAATTTCCAGACGAACATCTTCAAGATCTTCAACCGCAACAACTTCAAGAACAGCGCTGTTTCCAGAAAAGCCTCAACAAGAACATACAACACCAGAAGCGTCATCTCCTTTCCAGATTTCGTTCTGGATCCACAATCACACTCTCGTTTTTTTTCAGATCTAACAGCGCACACATCCTCAAGATCTCCAGATGTTTGTTCATCACCTTCATCAAGAAATCATCAAAGATTCCCCAGAAATCTTGAAACGGTCATCATCTTCAGAAATTCCTCATCAAACTTCAACGTTCTTTTTCCAATCCTTCAAATCGCGAGAGTTAGAAGTTTGGTGTTTGTTGTGAGCGAGCGTGGTGTTGAGAAGAAGGTTGGGATGAATGTCTCAGAAGAAACAGAGTTAACGAGGGAGAAGAATCTGAGGGTGTTGAGAGGGCGTGGTGTTTGTTCATTGTTGGGAGGAGGAGAGGAGGATGGAGAACGAGAGAAACGGAGGCTGTGACGGCGGCGGCGGAGAAGGTATAGACAGATTAGGGTTTTTTTTCTGAACATGAGAGTGGAGAGAGAGGAGGGAAGAAGATTGGGCTCAGGGCCCAGTTCAGTTTTTTTGTGGCACACTCGCCCCTCCGTTTTTGGACAAACGTGGGCCTGAGCCCAACACTACTTGCCAGTACACACCCCAGAATTACTCACACTCCCCCTGCGTTTTTTTGAAGAAAGTTGGGCTGGGCCCAATCGACACAGTTTTTTTATTTCATTTTTTCTGTTATACTCCCCTTATACCAGTACACTCCCCAGTCCCCTTCTTTGTATTTTTTTCCTTTTTGTGAAAAAGAAGAGAAAAAGAAATATCATAAGAAAAAATAGAAAAAAGAGAAAAAGAAATATAGTGGGAAAAATAGAAAAAGAAAAAAAGAAGTATATTTGAAATATTGAAAAAAAAATAATAAAGAAATATATTTGAGATATGAAAAAAAGAAATAGAAAAAAGAGTGAGAATAAATATTTGGAAAAAGAAAAGAAGAAATATATTTGGAAAAAGAAAAGAGTTTATATTTGAAAAAAAAGGAGAAAAGAAATATATTTGAGAAAATATTCAAAAAAAGATATTTTGAGAAAAGAAAAATAGGAGAAAAGAAAAGGAGAAAAAAAGAAAAAATATTAAAGTTTCGATTTAATATTTTTCAAGCATTTCTTTTAGGGGATATTTTCATAGACTTTATTTTCCGACTTTTAGGATAGAATTAGAGGCCTATTTGTTAGGGGGCTATTTTCATTCGACTTTTCAAGATAGAATAGGATAGCGTTCCTAGGAGATTTATTCCAATATTCAACCCATTGTAATCATTTTTCAGAGATGAATAAAACGAGATTTGAGCTGTGGTACGATAGTAGCCGAACTACAGCTGCTCTGATTCTTCGTACCAAACGAAGATATGTAGGCATAGGATGCGATATCCTAGCGAGCACACTAACGACTAACTTTTGTTCTCTCGCGGCTGTGCGATCGAGACTTTCCCGCTGACGATTAATTGAGTACCCTTTTTCTCTCTTGCCCAAGCGCATTTGAGACTCAGCCATAGTTTTGACCATAGGTTCCCGACCCTGTGAAGCCAGTTGTTTTTCTCACTGCTGTGTGAGAATGTTTGTTTAGCCGTAGTTAGTCTGAACTACGTAAAGCTCTGATCTTCCGCCCAATGGAAGTACGTAGGCACAAGACGCGAGGTCTTGGCGAGCCAATTTTCCCCGTAGTCCCGAACTACGTTGACTCTGACTTTCTCTCTTGAGAATACGTAGGCATAGAGTGCGACGCTCTATCGAGTCAATTCCCTTCCGTTTAGATTTAGCAGCCGTAGATAAGATTGTTTTGCATCCAGTAGACAAACCAAGCAAGCGTGGATCCCGTCGAGTACGACGGACGTGAGGGGTGCTAATACCTTCCCCTTGCGTAACCGACTCCCGAACCCAGGCTATGGTTGCGATGACCATACCTTTTCCCCGTTTTTTTGCGAGGTTTACTTCGAGCGTTTCCTTTCCCGCTCTGAGGGATAAATAACGCACGGTGGCGACTCTTCTGTCAGCCGGCGCCGATTTTCGCAGTAGCGACAGCTGGCGACTCTGCTGGGGACTCCAACGGTTCCCTTCGCCTGAGTTTTTTCCTGGCTGTTTGGGGCAATCCCCAACAGCTGGCGACTCTGCTGGGGATCCAACGTCCCCTGGCTGCTAAGGACTGCGATAGTTCTTATGCATGTGGGATCCAACGTCCCCTAAGAGAGAGTCAATCCTAGCGCTTGTTTGCTTGTCTATTTGGGGCTTATTTATCGATATTATCTATTGCTGTTGGGCTGTTACGGGTATTCTATGATTGAGATAAGCCGGACCTGGGCTCGAGTATGAGTATACACCTAGATATAGTTGCGGAGAAGTAGTAGACGAACCTGTCTGCTGAGCAGGCACAGTTCCCTACGAAAATTCGCACTCGGACGAGATTCTTGCAGAGGTGCTTCTTTCCGGTCCTGAGGATCTGAGGGGAGTCCAGACGTGAGGATTGTCGACTCTGGGAACCGATCAATTGGAAGTTAGCTAAGTGAGGCCTCTTCATGAGATGACGATGCCACTCCTTCTGGGAATCGTATTATTCCTCATGAAAGTCTGTGACGCTGACGACCGCATAGGATGCCGTACCTTGTCAGATATAGGTCCATACCTGTGAGTGGGGGGGTTTTTTGTGCAGGAAACTTGACTTCCAACCTACCCGTTATTCTGGTCTTCTTTTCAGAGAACGTTTCCGTCAGCAGCGCAGCAGTATTCAGATTTTGTGTGGGGGCTGTGGTCCCATTGTTTGCTGCATTTTGCATATCATAGGCATATCAGTGTTGCATTGCATATCATCCTCCAGCTAGCCAGAGTTCTGATCCAGCCTTTGTTTCCTGAAGGTGATTACCCGGAGTTTGGATCGAGAAGCTGTTGATTGTCAGAAGACCTGCCTAGGGGTTGATTAGATTTGAGCAGAATCAAGTGTCGAAGTCAGCTGAAGATTATTGGTAGCCATGTCTGAAGGCAATTTCCAGTCTCCTAACACCTTGACAGGGTTCACTATGGCGTCCAACCCTCTGTATGATTCCACGGAAGACTTCCCGCAAGTGAACAATGTTGCTGTAGACCAAGTCGTACAGCCTTCTGTTGAGAACCAAGATCGGCATGAGCAGTTTGTTGCCCAGAATGAGCGTCCTCCTCCTGTCAACAATCAAGGTGTTGCTTTCCCTGTGATGAATTACCGAAGAGATATTCCAGCAGCTGGTATGGTAGATCCAAGAGCCCTTGACGAAGGTAGAAGAGTCCGAGTGTTGGAAGAGCAAATGAAAGCTTTGAAGGCCAAAGATGCTGTTAACCTGGATGCTGTAGGCATGTGTTTGGTTCCTGACCTGGTGCTGCCTTACAAGTTCAAAGCACCGAAATTTGAGAAGTACACGGGAGATAGCTGTCCGAAGCTGCATTTGATGATGTTCTGTCGAAGAATGACTGCGTTTGTGCGAAATGACAAGTTGATGATCCATTGCTTTCAAGATAGTCTGACTGGGGCATCTTTGAGGTGGTATATGCAGTTAGAGAGGAATCAGATTCAGTCATGGATGGATTTAGCCAGAGCTTTTCTGAAGCAGTACGATTACAACCTAGACATTGCTCCTTATCGCATGCATTTGCAAGAGTTGTCTCAAGAGATCAATGAACCTATCAGGAGATATGCTCAGAGATGGAGAGAATTTGCTGCTAGGGTGCGTCCCCCGCTGTTAGACCAAGAGCTGGCAAGCATGTTTGTGGATTCCCTACAATACCCGTACTTCAAAAGATTGCTCGGAGTTCCGGCAAGTTTCTCTGACGTGGTAGCATTAGGAGAACGCCTTGAGTACTCCATAAGAATGGGGAAAATTCAGATTACTCCATATGATCAAGCTGGTGAAACTGAATACCCTTGTGACTATCAGAGTGAAGAAGAAGTGGTGATCAACTCAGCCAAAGATTGAATATCCTCGAAGCGAATCAGTGAATTTTGTTGGTTCATCATCTTATCAGAGATCAGTACCTCCCGTGGCTTATTATACCGAACAGACGGCCGTGTCTGGGGCACCATATCAGGAATCTTATGTCGCTTCCATTGCAAATCAGCGAACTCGTGGCCGAGGTTATCAGAATCAGCGTCAGAATCAAAGCAGACCTCGCAACAACTTGGAACGAAGGAAAGCTCCTTTTCACCCAGTGCCGATGCCGTATAGCCAGTTGCTACCGTCTTTGATCCAGAAGTCGTTAGTGGAGCCGAAAGCTCTTAAGCCAGTTCCAGAACCTTACCCTCCTGGGTACAATCCCCACGTTCAGTGTGGTTATCATGGTGGCTCTCCGGGGCATTCAACCGAAGATTGTAAAGCATTTCACGCGAAGGTACAGCAGTTGATTGATCAGGATCGCATTTCCTTTCGAGAAGGGTTTCTGTTTGTTCATCCCTAACCGCTCAGCTGGCTAAGCTCGTAGACTCAGAAGGGTGTTCCCCAGCAAAAGCCAGTGGTTCAGACAGGCAGGCGCCTCAGCATTGGCAGTCCTTAGACTTTACATCATTTGCATTTGTAGTTTCTTTTTCTGTTAGTTACTACCTGCTTTTAACATTGTATGTTCGAATGGTGAAAATAATAAAATGATTATGCATTTTTCTGAATTAGTCATGTCGCTGTCGCTCATTTACTGCATTGCACTGACACTTGCATTTTATCCAATCCATTTTTTCGCTGTGACTAGCAAAGTTAGGAGGGAGGATGATGAAACTGAAACTCATAACCAAGGATTGTATGCTTTCAGATAAGACCGTACCGATGACGTACAAGGCATTGTTTCAAATTCCCCAAACACTGGAGATATAAGGAGTTAGTCCATTGTTAACCACTTCGAGCCAGGAAGTAGAAGTTTTTTCGGACTTATAAACCCTCACATCTTAACCCGGGGCAGGGTAGTTGTCAGTTAGCTTGACCGAGCATTCAAGTCTTACAGAGGAGTGTTGTCTTTCAAGGACCAATCAGTGTATACCTTTCAAGAGGTCAAACCTCACCAATCAGGAGTGAGACAGTTACAATCCTTTCGGAGCAATCAAGACAACCAGTGTCGCACGACTTTGTTCCAAAAGAAAGAAATGAGAAAGCCCGCTAAGTAAAAAGAAAGAAGAGCTGGAAAGCTAATACTTAGGCAAAAATCAGGGCATCCCGCTGGACTTCAAAAGAACTCGAAAAAAATCGAAAAGAACTCAAAAAGAGTCAGTCCAGGCAAAAATTAGGGAATCAAAAGAACGAAAAAGAGGGGACATAAAAAGAAAATTTTCCCCAGCAAATCACAAAGTCGTGTACACAGACACCGAAAGCGAAGAAGGAGTAACTATCACTCTAGAAGAAAAGCTTGTGAATTCCTTAACTGTGGTTCTTACCATTCAACATACTTCTTGAAGAGGCGAGTGCTTGTGCCAGGTTAACTGAACCTTAGGATCGGAGATCATCACGTAGAAGGGGTGGGTACAAATCAAAATTTGAGCCGAATATCCTTTGTTTCACGAACCGTGAACCCGACCACGATACAACCCTTAAAAGACCTAATTGAGGTAGGGTAAATTTGAAGCGCATTACGATAAGGTTGAGTAACCTGACTCCTTCTTTACTTGCTAGTCATATCTTGTTGTATTTTCACTGACCATGTACGCACTGCGTTTGAACTTTGGTTCATTCGTCACTCACAATCATATGCATGTAAATGAGTGACAGCTCAAATTTTTTCAAAATCTGCATGACCATTGCATTAAGATTACCATTCGTAGACAGGCAATTCTAATTGCAGGTTAGTAGTTGGCATGAAAGAAATTCCAGCAGAAAGTAATCAAATAGGACTGAGTAATCCAGCAGTCTGAACTAGAATGGTGAATGTTGTGGAGCCTTGTGAATCAGGGGCATTATCTTCCAGTAAGTCAGTATCAGTCAGTCTGAGGACAAGTCCCGAAGCTCCAGTTGAGCAGGGGCAGTTGTTTGAGGAGCAATTGATCAGAAATGAGTCTTCTCAAGACCCAATCAGGGGCAATTATGCAAAACGCTGAGATTTGAAAGCAGATGCTTCCAATGGATAATCAGATCAGGTTAAGTCGCTAGAACGCTCATTCAGGGGCAAGTCATCGCAAAGAATGTTGAAATCAACTGGGTTGTTAGGTGCTTAATTGGAGATTGAATTCTGTTGTTGTACAGATACCGGGGCAAGTATTCTCGAAGTCTTCTCGTAGCAAGCTGTTCAGAGCAGGTATTCCCAGGAGTTAGATTGGGGCAAGGAGAATTGTACTGGGGCAAGTTGTGCAAGCCAGTCTTTTATCCCCCAGCTGAGTGTACCAGGGGCAAGTCATTCAAACCAGCTTGTTTATCCCCAGCCAGAGTTGAGTATCGGGGAATCATGTCAATACTCTTATCGAAAACCTTTCGAATAAGAAGATCTTGTTGTCGTTGGACCATTATCCTGCAGTTTAAGCCTGTTGCGTGTCAGTAACCAGTCGTTTCCAAAGTCCAGTTCTCGCCTGGCAAATTGGTAACCAGTTCTCGTCTGGCCCACCTTCCGTAAGCATCAGTTCCCGTCCTGGTGCAGTTTATTGTAAGCAGCAGTTCCCGTCCTGGTGCAGTTTATTGGTAACCAATTCTCGTTTGGTCACCGTTTCTTCAAGTGTTGTATCAGTTCTCGCCTGGTACATGTCATCGCGTAATCAGTTCTCATGTGTTTTAACCTATGTGGTATACCAGTTCTCGCCTGGTGTACGTTAGCTTTCAGCCAGTTCTCGCCTGGTTTGTCTATACCTTAGTCTGTTATCCAGTCAGTCCCATCTGATGCACAAAAACACAAAAATCAATTTTCCTAACCTATTTTCCTATCAGTTCTCGCCTGATATGCTAGTTCTCGTCTAGTATTTTCCATTCCACTGTGTACATAGTCCATGTTTATTCTAAACCAGAAAAAAGCAAAAAACCTAAAGGTATCTGACACAATATTTCCCAATGACCTGCATGTCGTCATGTTCCCCGATACGAAGCTCGACGGATACCAGTGTTCCGAGTAATGTTTGAATTCCTCGCAGATATTGTCAAATCAGAATTGTTACTCTTCAGCAGATGAAAGTTGCCTATTATCCCGGAAAAGTCGAGATTGCCTTTTACCCCGTATCAGAGTAGGATCAGGAGTATCTTCAGCAGATTAAAATTGATATCCTTGATGGTAGGAGCATTTCCAGCAGTGTGCTGCGCGTAATCAACCTCAGTTTGGGTCAATCCCCGCAGAGCGCAATCAGTTGCCAATGGTTTGAAGAAAGCATCCCCGAGCAGAGTTCTCTTTCTTTCCCCAGTGAAATCGTCAAGCAGGGTTGCCTTTTCATTTCTCCAGCAGGGCAGTTATCCTCAGCGGATTTGATTTCCCGTTTCCAGCATTTATTTTGCTGAGATGGTTCTGTGACTTCAGGTCATCCCCAGTAGAGTTGACGTTATCTTCGGCATTTATTTTGCCAAGTGGTTTTCAGACCTGGTGTTCTCTGGCAGCTCGAGCTTGCATTTACATTTGCAGATATAGTCATTGCATTTACAAGTATATAGCATATCCATGACCGTCTGGGCATCGCATTTTCAAACAGAACGCATAGCATTTACATGTCACATAAGGCATTGCATCATTATCAAGCATACGCATGTCGAAACATAGACCAAGATGGTTACCTACTGGATTTCGAATTTGTTCACCTGCAGAGTTGTGTGATTCAGCTTCTTATCTTCCCCAGCGGAGTGATTCTTCATATTTGGGTGTTACGTCAGCATCGGAAAAAAAAAAAACAACAACAACAACAACAAAGATTGACACATATCAGACTTCTGAAGCTGCCCCCTTTGTCAAAACAGGTGCCAGGCAGTTCCATTCAGAATTTCCCCAGGAGAATTGTCCTCAAGTTCGCAATGAACTGTGAGTTGACCAGACTTGATCCCACGAGAGAGATGGGAATCAAGGTGTTTGCTTTATGAAGCATTATTTCAATACTTGTGGCGTCACACAGGTGTTGAAAAGAAGAAGAAAATTGTATCAGAAAATTGACCAGATGTTGCCGTTACAACCAAACTTCAGTTTATTGGAAGCTATTCCTCAAGCAGTTTTGCAGTATATTCTTACGGTTGGCAAATTTCAGGGTTCCATTTGTATTCAACCGTCATCTACCTTGAATGTCTGAAGGCTAAGCGCTCTTCATCCACTCAGGTCGAAGCCGCTTGAATAGGGGCAGCTGTTGCACCCCAAAATTTGACCAACCGGGTCTCGCATTTGGCTCGATGTTTCGACGCATAACCGCATTCGCATCTGCATATTGCATACACTGCATTGTTCATTTGTTTTGATTTTATCAGGGATCACAGCTCCCGTCTCGTGTTTCAGGTGTTTTTGATCAGTAGAATCGATTTTTGGGATATTTCGGTGCCCGTTTATTTTTACCGATTATTTTCGTGTCGTTCGGTGCTCATTTTGTCCCTCTGGGAATTATGGTGATTTTTCTGGATTTTATTAGCATTTGTTAGGGTTTTAAATAGCTTTTAAATCATTTTTTAGGATTTAATAGAATTTTTTGATATTTTTAATTCTTTTTAAATCATATATAGAATTTTATAAAAATAACTAGCTTTTTTTAATCATTTTAGGATAAATAGGATAATATAGATTGTCTTTTAAAAATATAGGGTAATATAGTTTTTAGAAATTTTAATAGTTTTTAAAGCATTTTTCATTTTAGAATAATATAGGATTTTCTAGAATATTAATATGATTTTTTAAATAGTTTTAATATAGTTTTAATTCTTTTTTCAGAATATTAGATTTAAATAGATTTTTCTTCTTTTATAGATTTAAATAAATAATAGTCTTTTAGAATTTATTAGAGATTTTTTATTAGGATTTTATTAATTAGGGGTTAATTGGATTTAGTGTTTGATTAGGGTTTAATTAGAGTAATGCAGGTTTTTTGAAGTTTTTAGTCATTTTTCGTTTTGGGCTTTTTCAGCCAAGGCCCATTCGTTTTATTGTCCAGAAAATATCCAGGTTTGTCCAAAGAGTGATCCAGAGTATTCCTGCAGTTTCCAGCTACGTCCAGAAGATTCTGGAACGATCCAGAATAGCTTCAGCTATAAATACCCAGAGCTAACACGTGTCCACGGAGGAGAGGCCCCACCTTTTCACATTTCAGCACGCCACGTAGCCCCTTCAGGCCTTCTCTCTCAGCCACGCTGCATCACACGTGGGCTGCATGCAACACTCCCCTATACCACGCGTCCTTTTCCCACGCCTCGCCTGAAAAGTCTCGCCGGCCGGCCTGCATGGCCGGCGGCCACCACCAGCCGTCGCCGGAAACATCAACAATTCCAGATTCCGACCACTTTTCATCTTCATCTCCTTAATCCTCATCCATCTCCGTCCAACCTCAGAACCACCATTCAACCAGCCACATTCATCACCAAACCCAGAAAACGATCACCAGAAACCTCCATCGTTTCCTCCGTTCACCACCATTGAACAATAGATCCACAACAAGAACGCCTCAACATTCTTCATCATTTTTTCAGAAGATCTTCATCACCTTCAACGAATTTCCAGACGAACATCTTCAAGATCTTCAACCGCAACAACTTCAAGAACAGCGCTGTTTCCAGAAAAGCCTCAACAAGAACATACAACACCAGAAGCGTCATCTCCTTTCCAGATTTCGTTCTGGATCCACAATCACACTCTCGTTTTTTTTCAGATCTAACAGCGCACACATCCTCAAGATCTCCAGATGTTTGTTCATCACCTTCATCAAGAAATCATCAAAGATTCCCCAGAAATCTTGAAACGGTCATCATCTTCAGAAATTCCTCATCAAACTTCAACGTTCTTTTTCCAATCCTTCAAATCGCGAGAGTTAGAAGTTTGGTGTTTGTTGTGAGCGAGCGTGGTGTTGAGAAGAAGGTTGGGATGAATGTCTCAGAAGAAACAGAGTTAACGAGGGAGAAGAATCTGAGGGTGTTGAGAGGGCGTGGTGTTTGTTCATTGTTGGGAGGAGGAGAGGAGGATGGAGAACGAGAGAAACGGAGGCTGTGACGGCGGCGGCGGAGAAGGTATAGATAGATTAGGGTTTTTTTTTCTGAACATGAGAGTGGAGAGAGAGGAGGGAAGAAGATTGGGCTCAGGGCCCAGTTCAGTTTTTTTGTGGCACACTCGCCCCTCCGTTTTTGGACAAACGTGGGCCTGAGCCCAACACTACTTGCCAGTACACACCCCAGAATTACTCACACTCCCCCTGCGTTTTTTTGAAGAAAGTTGGGCTGGGCCCAATCGACACAGTTTTTTTATTTCATTTTTTCTGTTATACTCCCCTTATACCAGTACACTCCCCAGTCCCCTTCTTTGTATTTTTTTCCTTTTTGTGAAAAAGAAGAGAAAAAGAAATATCATAAGAAAAAATAGAAAAAAGAGAAAAAGAAATATAGTGGGAAAAATAGAAAAAGAAAAAAAGAAGTATATTTGAAATATTGAAAAAAAAATAATAAAGAAATATATTTGAGATATGAAAAAAAGAAATAGAAAAAAGAGTGAGAATAAATATTTGGAAAAAGAAAAGAATAAATATATTTGGAAAAAGAAAAGAGTTTATATTTGAAAAAAAAGGAGAAAAGAAATATATTTGAGAAAATATTCAAAAAAAGATATTTTGAGAAAAGAAAAATAGGAGAAAAGAAAAGGAGAAAAAAAGAAAAAATATTAAAGTTTCGATTTAATATTTTTCAAGCATTTCTTTTAGGGGATATTTTCATAGACTTTATTTTCCGACTTTTAGGATAGAATTAGAGGCCCATTTGTTAGGGGGCTATTTTCATTCGACTTTTCAAGATAGAATAGGATAGCGTTCCTAGGAGATTTATTCCAATATTCAACCCATTGTAATCATTTTTCAGAGATGAATAAAACGAGATTTGAGCTGTGGTCCGATAGTAGCCGAACTACAGCTGCTCTGATTCTTCGTACCAGACGAAGATATGTAGGCATAGGATGCGATATCCTAGCGAGCACACTAACGACTAACTTTTGTTCTCTCGCGGCTGTGCGATCGAGACTTTCCCGCTGACGATTAATTGAGTACCCTTTTTCTCTCTTGCCCAAGCGCATTTGAGACTCAGCCATAGTTTTGACCATAGGTTCCCGACCCTGTGAAGCCAGTTGTTTTTCTCACTGCTGTGTGAGAATGTTTGTTTAGCCGTAGTTAGTCTGAACTACGTAAAGCTCTGATCTTCCGCCCAATGGAAGTACGTAGGCACAAGACGCGAGGTCTTGGCGAGCCAATTTTCCCCGTAGTCCCGAACTACGTTGACTCTGACTTTCTCTCTTGAGAATACGTAGGCATAGAGTGCGACGCTCTATCGAGTCAATTCCCTTCCGTTTAGATTTAGCAGCCGTAGATAAGATTGTTTTGCATCCAGTAGACAAACCAAGCAAGCGTGGATCCCGTCGAGTACGACGGACGTGAGGGGTGCTAATACCTTCCCCTTGCGTAACCGACTCCCGAACCCAGGCTATGGTTGCGATGACCATACCTTTTCCCCGTTTTTTTGCGAGGTTTACTTCGAGCGTTTCCTTTCCCGCTCTGAGGGATAAATAACGCACGGTGGCGACTCTTCTGTCAGCCGGCGCCGATTTTCGCAGTAGCGACAATGAGTAGGTATTTAATCGGGAGAAAATAATTAAATCAGTCGGGTTTTTGGAGGTTTTGGGCACAAACCCGTAGCTTGTTTTTCCAAATTTTTCAGGTGTTAACCGGTTAACACTTTGGCTTAACCGATTAACGGTATTAAAATGGCCTGAAAAACTGAGTTTTTGGAGCCGTTAGCCGGTTAACACTTTTTGCTAACCGATTAACAGAGTGTTAATGCGCCAGGATTTTGCAGGAACCTCCAATACTCATGCCTCCAGTTGCATGGAGACTGTAACACCCCCTTCTATACCCTAAAATAAACAATAAATCATTTAAGCACATATTAAAATTTCATCAGAGTATAATTGAAAACATGGTATAAAAGGAGCATGTCACACAATACGTGAAATAAAACATACAACACATGCTCAATAGAGATATGCAATAGTGGGGTAGCTTCAACAGAGGAACTTAGTCCTTACACCCGCATCTCAATATTTAGAATTAAAAGCGGAAAATCTAAACATTGAATCATTTTAAACACGTAATCATATAAATACATATCATCTAGTTTGATTCACCATATCATTCATGTTTACATAAACATTTGTCAGCAGATACATATACAAATGTATCCCAAAAGAATACTATACAATCCTAACTACCCGGTGCTACATATCAGAGCTAACCGACCAAAAGAATGAAGCTATACTTCACAAAAGACCTCCAGCAAACCTAATCTGCAATGCCTCATAGAGCATTATAAAACAGCAGAAGGGTGAGAAATATTATCATAATAATCAATGCATATAATTATATATATCACAATACACATATATAAACAATTATGGAATAATCACCAAGCATATTTATCATGCACACATCCATAATTCTCGTCAATCCACATAACATACACATGCGCATACATTCACGCAACATTTATCTCTATGCCATGTGACTCAATGCAACTCAATGCAACTCATGCCATGTGGTACCAACACTTGTTATCATTTTTCGATTTTACATTTAAACCAGGTCCGTTCCCTAGACCGATAACAACAAAAGCTCATTCCTCAAGCATTCAAACCCCGCTCTAGGTTTGGGACAAGTCACTAGCCTCCATGAAACTAGCAAGCATTGCCTCTTGACTAAATGATGCGTATGCAATCAACAATCATATGCACTTAAGACCGTTCCCGCATCTTAATCCCATGCATACTCAATAATTCATCACACAAGAATTATAACATGATTGCACACTCACACATCATATCAAAGTATTCATACTTTCAACATCATCACAATTATCAAGCAATGCACACATATTCACAATATGTTCACATGTATTATTCACAATATTGCATCCAATCAATATACATTCACAGCAATTATGCCAAACGACAACCAGACGCTCTAATTATTTAAGCCTCACCTACTTAACATAATTAATCTCGATTAATCGGTAAAATCGGCTAAAAGTCGGCTAAAAATAATATTTCTTTTCATCAAGGAGTCCAATGAAGAATCAATGATCTCAATGAGAAGAGCTTTGGTGAGGGTTTTGGAGATTGGAAAATTGAGAGAGAATGAGATCAATTCTGAAAATGAGAGTGAATTATGAGTGATTAGATGTGTGAGGTTTAGAGTGGATCACTTAAATATCACTTAGGCTTGGATCCAAATGAAAGGTTTAGAATATGGTTTGGAAAATTTAATTTGGAATGAGGAATGGGTGTTTGAAGGGAAAATGAAATTAACCACAATTCAAATATGTTCTAGATCCTTCCTAAAGTGAAAATCAGATTTGCACATGACCAAAATTGGACCCCAAAATGGCTTGCATTTAAAATTCACGTGCAGAGGCAAAATTAGCACTAGTTAATTGATTAACCGTATAGGTTAATCGGTTAACACCTTCAAAACTTCAGATTTGACCTGATTTTGACTTGGTTAATTGATTAACCATATTGGTTAATCGGTTAACACCTTCAAAATTTGAATTTTGGCGCCTTTTGGAGGGAAATCTGCCCGGTTGCCTGTTTCTTGCTGTTTTGAGCTTTGTTCAACTTCTGAAACTTGCTTTTAAGTATCATAACCATGAAAATGCTTGTGATAGCCTGAATACTGCTTTCTGAGCCGAAAATACCCTACTAAATAAAATAAAATCGGTCGCCCGACCGTTGGGCAAAATAAATGCCAGAGCCTCTGATGCTTGTTGTTCAGGTTCATGCACTGAGATGAAAATTGAGGCACGGGAAAACCTTGATCCCCTGTCTCCAAGACGAATGCTATGCAAATGCAGAAATGCGAAAATGCAAAGAAGCAAAAGTCAGATGCTGCTAAAACGAAAAGCATATTTTGGGGTACTACAACTGCCCCTATTCAAACAACTTGGACCTGAAGGGAGGAAAAGCATCTGCTTTCAAACATTCAAGGTACAAGGTGATTGAATACAAAAGAACCCAGAAATTTGCATCCTGCGGGAATGCAAAACAACGATTACCAACCAAGAGTTGGAAAACGACACGCTGGGGGATAACAATCCAATATGAACAGAACTTCATCCAAAAGATACCAACCAAGAGTTGGGACACCACGCCCAGGATACCAACCAAGAGTTGGGACAACGAACACCAGATACCAACTAAAGATGCCAACCAAGAGTTGGGATAAAGCAAGGTAGGTCAACCAAAAGTTGAGATAACGACCAAAGGATACCAACCAAAAGTTGAGATCACAACTAACGGATACCAACCAAGAGTTGGGATGAAACAACCAAGGAATACCAACTAAGAGTTGGGATAACAAACCCTGGATACCAACCAAGAGTTGGGATACAACCAAAGATACCAACCAAGAGTTAGGATACAACCCTGCTAGGGAACAAAAGAGTAACCAAACAGCTTGATGGCAACTTCACTGGGGAAAGAGTAGACTAACCAGACGACTCTGCACGGGATAAACATCCATTACAAGACAGTGATCGGACAATACCATCCAAAAGATGGGATAAGGGTTTCTCTCTGGGGATAAAATCACACGCTGCCAACCAAGAGTTGGAATCACCACAACACTAACCGAAATTTACATGGCGAGACGACTTCGCTGGGGAGGTACACTGACCAAAAGTTGGAATCCACGACCGAAAAACAAAGGTTACCAACCAAGAGTCGGAATAACGTCAACAAGACGACCAAACCGGATATCACGACCCTACTGGGGAGTTAAAAATATCAACTAAAAGTTGGAAAACGAACAGACGTCCAAGACCGACCCTACTAGGGAATCAAAGATTACCAACCAAAAGTTTGAAAACAAAAACCAAACCTCATCAACCAAAAGTTGGAACAACGACTCCGTTGAGGAATAAAGAAGGACTACCAACCAAAAGTTGGAACAACAACCCATCCAGCAACAGACCACCAACTAAGAGTTGTGATAACAACTGCAGGGAATAACATCCAACCAAAAGTTGGGAAGCAAAGTTACTAACCAAGAGTTAGAATCACCATGAAAAGATCACCATCGACCAAAAATCGGATCAAGAGCTACTAACCAAGAGTTACTAGACTACTCTTTGTTTGGGGAGAAACCAGTATAAATATTATGTGTTTTCTGCTGTCATTTTATTTACTTATGTTATATCTACTGCCAAACAAATTAACTAAGAAATTGAACATTAATTTTAATTCTGAAACTTTGATCAGAAGCTAAATTAAAATAGAATGTGAAACACAATTCAACCCTCTTTCTTGTGTACTTTTCACACCTTCAACTGGTATCACATCATGGTATGTGCTTAACACTTAATAGTAGTGCAAATAATGATCCAATAAGAAAAGTATATTCCTTCTTCAAGAAGGAATCAAGTGTCACATGAAAAATATCATACAGATTTTCATACCATATTCAAATGGATGTTTCCCCTGAATTTAAATGATGGAAAAGATAAACATATTTTTAACTTATTAGACTTGATAAAGGGTTGCTGAAGGTCTATAGGATATCCTTGAAAGAGGTATTGTTAGATGCCCAATATTGCTTATTTAAGCTATTAGATGTGGGCATCTTTCACTCTGTTTTGTCGAGAAAGTGTCAAAATCGCCCTTGCTTTTGTTTAAGTTACAATATTTGGTGAAATGAGCTTGGTACCTTTAATTTGTATGTTAATATGCAGAAATCAGGCATGAAAAAGTAGAATTGGAACACACAAGAAAGATGAAAAAGGAATCAAGAAAGAAGGCAAGCAAAAGTAAGCTCGTTAGGCGAAGCTCTGGCGAGAGAGGTAGAGAGTTGTTCGCTAGGCGAGCTCGTAGCGAGCTACTAGCGAACACTCCCAGACTTGGACAGAATCAAATTGATCATATTTTGCTAGGAGCGAGGCAAGTAGCGAACTACTCGCTAGGCGAGCTGCTAGCGAGTGCTTCAAGAACCAAAAAGCCCTGAACTCGCTGGAGCGAAGGAGGTCGCGAAGGGCTCGCTAGGCGAACCATTCTGCTCGCCTAGCGAGCAAGACAGGATAGAACATTTTTTCCTATAAGTAGCAAGTGCTACTTTTTGTAAAATATATTTTTTCTGTTTCTTTTCCACCACTTTGTTTTGTTTTGCTCCAAGAGAGATATTTGTGACCTAGAAACCCAATAACACATTATTCTTCATCTCTTAACAAGATCTTCCAAAAAGAAGGTGGATTCCCATCCAAACTCAATTCTTCGACTCGGATGTTGATCAACCTTCTCCCGAAACTTCTTGTGCAAGCTACCATGAAAATGAGTAGCTAAGTCCTTTATTTTGTCAAGGTTAGATGTAGATGATCATAAGCTTTGTATGTAAATGGGATGATATTCATTTGTAAACTCTTTGATGATGAATATATGGTGAAAACTTTATTTTATTGTTAACTCTTTGTGTTGGTTTATTATTGAAAGGTATTTTCCAACTCTTTACCTAGGTTTTCATCCATCTATGTTCTTGAGCTAGAGATAGTCTTGAATGTGGTTGTTTATTTAAATATCAAAACCTAAAAGTTGTCATTTTGATAGATTGTGTGAGAAATCAACAATGGATCAAAATGGGAAAAATCACAATGTGTGTTAAAAATAAACACATTGAGAGGATATTGTGAATGTGATTATCATCTAACGGAGTTTATGAGTTTTGTTGATCGAACGTATACATGCAAAGTGATCGTCGAACCCTAACTTTGACAATATTTCTCAAATTGTAAAACCAAAACTTTTACCGCACTTTATTACTTCTTTTTATGCAAGCTACCATGACGAAAAACCAAAACCCCCCTTGTTACTATAAGTTAAGAACTTAACAACTGTCGAACGACGACAATATCACAGATTCCCTGTGGAGACGATAACAAACCCTGATACTTTACCATTGTCTTAACAAAATGGCGCCGTTTCCGGGGAATTTGAATTGATATTGCGAGCATCACAATAGTTGTTGAATTTTTAACTTGTGAATTTTTGACTTGTGCTTGTTAATTTGTTTGGTTTAGTGTGCAACTTTCGTTTTATGCGAGGGCAGATTCTTGAGGACCAAATTCCTTTTGATCCCGAGATCGAAAGAACTGCAAGGAGACTGAATAGCAGAACAAGATGAAGGAGGCAACAAGCTAGACAACGACAAGAACAAGGAGAAGGTTATTCTACAACACCACCACCACCTTTCATAACTATCATGGATCCACCACCACCACCGCCCATTTCCACACCATGTATCAACAGTCCGAGAAACACTGCTCAGTTAGCCAACCATACGGGAAGGCAAACCGAGATGAAGACAGGAACTCTTAATTTTCTATACGGATGTCCATTCACCGGAATGGACCATGAAGATCCCTTTACTTTTATCACCAAATTTTACGAGATAGCATTGACGGTCGGAGTTGATCAAGCTCAAGAGATACCATTGTTCAAAAGACTTTTTCCTCATGCTTTGCTCAGCAAAGCCAAAGATTGGTACTTGGATCAAACACCTGCAGTCATGACGGATTGGAACGTGTTGGAAGAGAAGTTCATTGAAAGACTTTTCTCCCACAACCGGTTCATAGAATCCAAAATGGCTATCTCCGTGTTTTTGTAAGGAGCCAACGAATCATTGAACGAGGCATGGGAAAGATTTAAATCCATGCTTCGAAAATGCAAAGGTCGTGGTTTTGATGAATTGACGAAATCCACATTTTCAAAAACGGCCTTCAACCAAATTGTAAGACTTTATTGGATGCCACTGCGGGTGGTTCTTTGTTGTCTAAAAGTGTCGATGAAGCTACGGATATCATTAACCGTATGGCTCTAAATAACCTCCAAAGTCAAAGTAGAGGCAACACTTTGGAGAAACCGGGAGTGCTTGAACTTGGGACAAACGATGTTATTCTTGCCCAAAATAAACTCATTTCACAACAAGTTGAACTCTTAACTCAACAAATAAAAAAGTTGAAAGAGCCTTCAAAAGCTAAACAAATAGCTTGTTGTGAGCTTTGTAAAGGTGAACATGATACCAGATTTTGTCCACCTCCCGGGTTCGAAGAGGTGAATTACATGGCGAACCAACGAGACTACCAACCGAGGCAACAACAACAACAACCGTATCAACAACATCCTCAAAACCAACAACAACAACAACAACAACACTATCAACCAAATCAAGGGTACCAACCAAGGGGTAACTATCACCATAACCAAGGTTATGAGGGTTGTAATTCTAGCCGTCAAAATCCTTATCAACCTCAACAACCGCCGGTCGTGACTTCAAAGTTAGAAGAGACATTGACACAATTCATACAATTGTCGATGGCTAATAAAAAGAGCAACGATGCGGCAATCAAAAATCTCAAAACTTAAGTCGGTCAACTTGCTAAACAACTAGAGGAACAATAACCCGAACCATCTTTTTCGACGAACACGCAAACAAATCCAAAGGAGCATTGTAAAGCGATAACGACGAGAAGTGGGAGGGAGTTGACTAGTGAGATTGAAAAAAGAGATGAGAGTGAAAAAAGAGAGAATGAGAAAAAAGATGAGGAGAACAAAATAGAGGATAGAATTGATGGTGAAGTTGGGGAGTGGAGTGAGGAAGAAGTTGACAAGAATAAAAAATGGTTGAAGTTGAAAAGAATGGTGAAGTAGAAAATAAAGAATTGTGTGGAAGTTTAAAAAAATGAGAGTGATGAAGCGAAGGTGGAGGGAGTAAAAAATAAAAGAGAAAGGAATTCTAGAGTTTCGAAAGGAAAGGAGGTAGTGGGCGCTACTCCTATCCAAAACCTTCTGTATCCGCACGCTCCATCTAGAAGGGAGAATGAACGGCATTACGCCCGGTTCATGGATATTTTTAAACAACTTCAAGTGAATATTCTGTTTGCTGAAGCATTAGAGCAAATGCCTAAGTATGCGAAATTCATGAAAGACATACTTACTAAAAAGTGGAGGTACACGGAACCAGAGACAATTGTCCTAGATGCTAGTCGTAGTGCAATAATTCAATGGAAGCTTCCGAGAAAAGAGGTTGACCCGGGACGAGTTACTTTGCCGGTTGCAATTGGTGATGTCTATGTCGGAAAAGGGATAATTGATTTGCGGTCAAGCATTAATCTAATACCATTGTCCATTGTGAAAAGGCTTGGCAACATTGAAATGAAGTCCATCCGGATGACTTTGCAATTGGCCGATAAGTCGATTACCCATCCTCATGAGTTAGCCCAAGATGTATTGGTCAAAGTTGATAAATTCTTCTTTCCGGTTGATTTTGTTGTTATTGATATGGAAGAGGGTGATGATGCTCCGTTTATTCTTGGCCGACCGTTCAAGAAAACCGCACGCATGATGATTGACGTTGACGACAGTTTGATGAAAGTGAGGATCCAAAATGAAGAAGTCGCTTTTGATCTATTCGAAGCCATGAAGCATTTAAAGGATAGTCGTGATAGCTTTCGAATTAATGTGATCGAAGAGGAAACTTTAGAAGATTCTAAACATATTCATGAGATATCTCCTATGGAGTTAGCTCTTGATGACTCCTTTGAAGTTTTCAAAATTGAAGAAGAGCAAGCTCATGAGAAATGTTTAAGGGAACTTGATAGTCTAGAAGAGTTACATCCATGGGAAGTCGAAGAGGAAGTGTTGAAGAAGGAGGTCAATGAAGAAAAATCACCAATTGAATTGAAAATGCTACCTTCTAATTTGAAGTATGCATTCCTCGATGAGACCGAAGCAAAGCCGGTTATCATAAGCAATCTTTTGTCAAAGAATGAAGAATCCCGTTTGATCGATGTTTTGAAAAAAAATCAAGAAGCCATTGGTTGGACTATTTCCGATCTCAAAGGAATTAGTCCTTCCTATTGCATGCATAAGATCTTAACGGAAGAGGATTTTAAGCCGGTAGCTCAACCTCAACGCCGCTTATATCCTACTATGAAGGAAGTTGTTCGAAAAGAAGTTGTTAAGCTTTTGGATGCGGGAATGATATACCCGATTTCGGATAGCCCATGGGTGAGTCCCGTGCATGTGGTTCCGAAGAAAGGTGGCATGACCGTAATTCGAAACGAAAAAATGAGTTGATCCCAAAAAAGGTGGGAACGGGGTGGAGGATGTGCATTGATTATAGGCGGTTGAATACCGCAACTCGAAAAGATCACTTCCCACTCCCGTTCATGGATCAAATGTTAGAGAGACTCTTAGGGCAACAATACTATTGTGTTCTAGATGGCTATTCCGGGTATAACCAAATTGCGGTTGACCCGGCCGATCACGAAAAGACGGCTTTTACATGTCCGTTTACCGAAAAATGCCCTTCGGGTTGTGCAATGCACCGACGACTTTCCAACAATGTGTGCAAGCTGTTTTTGCCGACCTGATCGAGAAAACAATGGAAGTGTTCATGGACGACTTCTCCGTGTTTGGAAGTTCATTTGGTCTATGTTTGGACAATCTGGAAACGGTTCTGGAAAGATGTGTGGAAATAAATCTCGTTCTTAATTGGGAGAAATGCCACTTCATGGTGACCGAGGGGATAGTGCTCGGACATAAAGTCTCTTCAAAAGGGCTTGAAGTTGATCGAGCTAAAGTTGAAGTGATTGCAAAGTTGCCTCCTCCGGTAAATGTGAAAGGAATCTGAAGCTTTCTTGGGCACGCCGGTTTCTACCGGTGCTTTATCAAAGACTTCTCAAAGGTAGCTAGGCCTTTGAGTAACTTGATTGCTAAGGATCAGGTATTTCTCTTAACTGAAGATTGTTTACATGCTTTTAAAATTTTGAAGGAAAAACTGGTTACTGCTTCAATTATAGTCGCTCCAAATTGAAATTTAAATTTTGAGCTCATGTGTGATGCGAGCGACTATGCAATTGGAGCGGTATTGGGACAAAGAAAGGATAAAAAATTTCATGCGATAAACTACGCGAGTAAATTTCTTAATGAGGCTCAAGTTAATTATGCCACAACTGTAAAAGAATTACTCGCGATAGTGTATGCGCTTGAAAAGTTTAGATCCTATCTTATTGGGTCCAAGGTCATAGTGTATACCGACCACTCGGCGATTAAATATCTGCTCACCAAACCGGATTCGAAGCAAAGTCTCATCCGTTGGATCCTCTTGTTACAAGAATTTGATATTGAAATTAAAGACAAGAAAGGATCGGAAAATTTGGTGGCGGATCATTTATCCCGCTTAATTAATGTGGAGGTTACAGCTTTTGAGAAGGAAATTCGGGAGGAGTTTCCCAATGAAAAACTTTTTAAAGTTCAAGTTAGGTCGTGGTTTGCGGACTTTGTGAACCACAAGGCTACTGGTTTGGTGCCTCACGACCTAACTCCGAACCAAAAAAGGAAATTTCTCTCGGACGCTAAATACTATGTGTGGGATGACCCGTATTTGTTTAAACTGGGTGGTGACAACCTGTTGAGGAGGTGTGTTACGAGCGATGAGTCGCAAAGTATTCTTTGGCATTGTCACAACTCACCTTACGGTGGACATTACGATGGGGCTAGAACGGCTACTAAAGACCTTCAGTCAGGATTTTATTGGCCAACTTTTTCAAAGACGCAAACGCCCATGCGCAAAGTTGTGACAGTTGTCAAAGGAGTGGTGGGATCGGTAAGAGAGACGAAATGCCTCTCTAAAATATCCAAGAAGTCGAAGTATTTGATTGTTGGGGCATCGACATTGTTGGACCATTCCCACTATATTATGGAAATGAATATTTGCTGGTTGCGGTTGATTATGTTTCTAAGTGGGTTGAGGCGATTGCCTCACCTCGGGCGGATGCTAAAACGGTAATAAATTTTTTGAAGAAAAACATCTTTTCTTGTTTTGGAACTGTTGCACCCTAAAATTTGACCAACCGGTTCCCTATCTGGTTTATGTTTCGATACATTTTGCATTCGCATTCGCATACGGCATACGTTGCATTTCTATCAATCGAGATTGATTTTTATCAGGATTAGAGCCCCTGGCGTTTCAGGCAGTACAGGCTGTCGCTTGCGCGAAAATAAGGTGCCGGCATAACAGAAGAGTCGCCACCTTTCGTTATTTATCCCTCAGAGCGGGAAAGGAAACGATCGGAAAAACCTGACGAATAAGGGTAAGACAAGGTCATCGCAACCATTGTCTGGGTTCGGGAGTCGGTTACGCAAGGGGAAGGTATTAGCACCCCTCACGTCCGTCGTACTCGACGGGATCCTCGCTTGTTTGTTTACTTGGACGGGTTGGTTATAATCTATCTACCTATCAAGGCTGGCTGAAAAAGAAAATAAAAATGACTCGGCAAAGCATCGCGCTTTATGCCTACGTATTCCCGTCTGGAACGAGAAATCAGAGTCAACGTAGTTCGGCTAACTACGGGTGATGATGGGGAAGGTTGCTCGCTAGGATATCGCATCCTATGCCTACGTACTTTCATCTGGTATGAAAGATCAGAGCAAACGTAGTTCGGGAAACTACGGGTTATCTCCTAAAAGAAGTGTTTTTTATTATGTTTGCGATTTCAACCGCACCAGAGACTATGACCTGAGAGTGAATGCGTCGCATGTCACCCAAAGGGTACCATACTAAACATCCAGACTGTGGAAAAGAAACTCTCCCACAATCCTTTCTCAGATAGCTTAAGGCTCGTAACGTACGAAAGAAATCATTCATGATTACTGTATCTTAAACTGTTTCGAGATGAGAAGAGAACAGGCCCAACTAGGAGGGAGACTATCAAGTCCTATTGTTGTCATGCCATGGATTCATCCTATGGTTGAGGTTTGAACAGGGAACTCCTAGATGTTGTCATGCATAGGTTTCAACCTAAAAGTCTATCATCAAATCCTCATCAGAGGAAATGAGAGTCCTAAGGGATCATGTCAATGATACACCAAAACAGACGAAAGCATCAGCTTTAACAGTAAAATGCATGCAATGCAAGTGAGGGAGGAAATGTGTGTGGGGCTTCAGCCTCCACAAGCTCATCTCAACCTCAAGCCAGTCATGAAATAACAGTAATCATACTGAAAATAAACAACATGCTATCAAGCACAAACAGTAAACTGTAATCATACAGACAGGAGAAATGAAATGCTATCAAGCAAAATAAACACATGGGCAAGGGAGCTGGGCTCTACCGAATACCCGCAAGCAAAGCCAAGCAATAACAATACAATCAGATGCACTCATGCTCTTAGACTGAACTTATTCTAAATGGGCTTAGTCTAATGCAACAGACAAATCAGACAAAACACACAATACATCAAAGAAAACAGAAGAAAGCCTCAGCTCCTCCAGCAGCAACCTAGTCTTCAGACTTTAGAGATCACTTGCTTTCCAGGTATCAACCCTACAACATGAGTATCAACTCATCTTCTCCCTTGAGCTTCAGCTCCTTTGATCAGCTCTACCTTCAGGCTTCACTATTTTCAGGGATCTTCAGGCATCAATTTGATCTTCACAGAGTCTTCAGACTTCAATAATCTTCAAGGAATCATCCTCTTCAAGGCCTCAGCTTCTATCTTCAATGGCTCCAATGCTCCAGCAACCAAGAATCAGTCAACAAGATGAGGTGAGGATGTTACAGTACTCACTGACTTCCAAAGGATGCCATTGAGGACTTAACATCAAAGGAAAGGCTCTCTCAAAGTTCTACCTTGTAGGGCAAGGTCACTAATCCCTCCAAAGGAGAGAGGTGAATACCCTTAAGGGACTCTGTGTCACAGAGAAGAAAGGAGGTGAACAAGACACTCCTTGTTTATTGAACAAAATATTCTATCTAGGGCTCTGCCTATACACTTATAAACCTATAAACAAAACAACAAAAGCTATGCTAAACTCCTCTGCAAGGTCTTCAAAGCTTCCATGATGATCCACAAGGCCTTCAACTCAATCTTCAAAGCTCACACACTCAAAAGAGGGGGAAGGAAAGCACAACAATACAACTTATGCCTTTAAGCAACACACATACTATCCATACATTCAAAAATCAATGAAAAATACTAAAACACCATGCAATATTCTAGTAAAATTCTAGGGGATTCTATACATACTTACCCTTAACCCATATATTCCCCATACACTAATTTGGCCTATAAACCCCAAAACAATTTTGTTCAAGTTCAAGTATACTACTTAAAACCCTAATTAGAGCACCTAAATGTCTAACAATCAAACTACATCAAATTTAATTTCTAAAATCAAGGGATAAATCCTACATGAAACTAGGGTTCAATATCTAATCACACAAAAAAGAATGAATTAAAAAACCTAAGGGAAGGTCCTAAAACAATTCTTGCAAGATAAGGCGCAAACTAAAAGAAATAAAATACCCTATTTAAAAGAAAATACCACCATTAATTCCATATTAAAAATAAAATTTCATTTTTATTTTTATATTTTTCTACACAAAATTATCTAATCATAGAAAAAAGAATGACCAAAAAATCATCATTTATCAATTTTTAATGAATTTTTAAAGTTCATAAAAAAAAATGTAAAACAATATGAAAATATAAAAAAGGGAAATGAGGGAGGGGTGTGAATAGCTACACGCGCCAGTTAAGTTTCAAATGGGCTGAATCAGGGGGGGGTGTGGATAGGAGAGAAAACTTTAAGCCCAGACGCGCCTCACTTAACCAAACGGCTGCGTTTTGCTTTGAACTGAGTTTCCAATTCAATCGTGGCCCTCCAATCTCACTCTCGGTCAAAGGTCAAGCCATGATCTGATGGCTCTCATCCATCTTCCTCAAATACCTCAGGCAGCCCTCAATGTTACAGGCGGTGGTTCACGGTGGAAACCACCGTCTTCTCCGGTGGACCCCCAAACTCAAGTCACCAATCAAACCCCAAACTATATCAATTCAACTCGGTTTTCCATGGAGATCCTCAATCCAACCTCAGAATACCCTAAATCATCCTCTAAATCAAAACACCATGGGATTTTCAGAAACTACACAAATCTTGATCATCATGGTTCTCAAAATTAAAGGCATGGATTTAATCCTCATCTATCACTGATCGGTTTCCACTATCCAAACACGATTGAAACATCAAGAATCCTCATAACTAACTCTCAACAGAAATTGCACATCACTCTTGATCATCACCAAATACCATGAAACTATCCAGAAACGATCCTTGTTCATGCTAGAACCTAACCACATGCAAGATTCTACCTAATTCAGCCTAGATCAAAGCATAATTTAAAGGTTACATACCTGTGAAGAAGTGATCAACAGAAGGTCTTCAAGGCGCAAAATCCACTCTGAATTGATTCAAACACCTTCAGTGATGAGCAAGGATCACTCTCCAATCAGAAATTTGGCTTGAAACTCTCTCCAATTCAGAAACCGATTCTGAGTTCTTCCTCCAAAAATCAGTTATGGCTTCACTCTCACAGCATGAAATCACCAACCCTTTGCATCTGGGATCACTCTACTATCTTTATAGAACATGTCCATGGGCTTTTGATCCACTCTAAGAGCCCAAAACAGTTGATCCAACTTTCTGATTTTTCCTTTGAAGTGTAATGCACCAGTCACGGTTTCCTTGTTACAGTCAGCTTGAACTAGTTGCTTTCAACCATATGAACCATTTCCAATGTGTTTGGATAGGTAGGAAGGCTTGATTTTGCTTGTGCAAGGTTTTTCAACATTGCCTTATAATGCAAGTAATAGGTTTACAAAGAAAGTCCCTTTTTTAGGCCTCAAATGAAAAATCTATTTGAACCAAAGTTCTCAAAATAATGTTTCCAATCAAAATGATATATTGGATGACCTATTTTGGATTCCTAGATCCTCCAAACCAATTTTCAAATTCAACTTTTCAAACTTATATGCCATTTTAGTTCATTTTTTGACCAATCATGTAACTTCATGCTATGAGCTTTTCCAACAATTTGTGACCTTCTTTCTAGACTTAAAATCACATTTTGAACAACTTTCATGTTTTGAGTTTTTCCATTTGAGGCTTGGAAGTAGGAGTTTTAGGCATTGGCTGAAATGACCTATAACTGACAAATGACCAAAATACCCCTGTCTTGTTCAAACCATAAGTTGAGTTCCACAAATCCTATCAAGGACTTCTACCACTCAAATTAAAGCTAAGAAGATGCCCTTCAACATTCATGTTGACCAAGAAATCATAGGAATCATCCTACTAGGGCAAAAGTTGTCTGCAAGTTGGGTGACTTTCAAGGACCCAGATTCACATACCTCAGATGACCTGTAATTTGTCAAAACCATAACTTGAGCTCTGTAACTCCTATCAAGGACTTCCACCACTCAAATTAAAGCTTAGAACAAGCTCTACAACATTCATGTTGTGGGGAAGATGAGATATCAATCACATTTAGAGCTAAAACTGCCTGGAAGATAGGGATCAAATTAGGGTTTTTTCACTGACAATCCTTGGAAACCCTGACTTGAAACTTCTCAAACTCCTCAATCATGATGAGTTGGTCTAGGAATAATCTTTATAACATCTCTATGCATCATCCCATGATCTCATGGCCCTTGGATTGGGTCTCAACCTTCTCCAAATTTTCAGTTATCCTAGGGTTGACCCAGTCAAAACCCTAATTCTGTCATTCATGATTGAATCTTCTGAACTCTTGCATAGTGACTTCTCTGGGCTTCATGATGGCTATTAAGACATCTCATAGGCTTTCTCCAAACATCAAGTTCATTCTCCAAGTCTCAGAATCATCTGAGGGGCACCCACAACTCTCAAGCTATGAAGCACACAACCCTGGTTCCAACCAATTCCTCTGAAGATCTCTTGAACTTTCTGATGAAGGTATCAACTCTCAAACACTAGATGGATAAATAATTGTTGGTCAAATTTTGGGGTGCAACAGCTGCCCCTATTCAAACGGCTTGAACCTGACTGGGTGAGAAGCGAACGGCTCTCAACCAATCGAGGTGCGAGACGATTGAATACCGGTAAACCCGAAAATTTGCCAACTGCACGAGCACACGGTACTCTGCGGGGAACAAATCTTCGAATACTGCAACACTAGCTGCTCAACAACTAGTTGGAGAGATACTGATCTGACATCGCCGTCAGTTATCCACATTAACTTCTTTTGATATTGCCTTCAGACAACCACATCACCCAACATCGCCGCTGGAAGACTAAACCACCTGACATTATCGTCAAACAAGATTCTGAGGAACGCCCAACATCGCCGCTGGAACACCAAATCATCTGACATCGCCGCCAAATCCAAACATAACTCGGGGAAACAAGCGTCCAACATCGCCACCGGAGACCTAAACCTGAATCACCAAAATATCCAACATCGCCGCTGGAGAAAATACAACAATGGACAAAATACCCCGCCTCGCCGCTGGAGAGAATACAACACTGAACAAAATACCCCGCATCGCCGCTGGAGAAAATACATCTCTAAACAAAGTACCCCGCATCGCCGCTGGAGAACTAAAAGATCTGCGTCACCTAACATCGCCGTCGGAAGACTGGATCACCTTGACACGCCCAACATCGCCGCTGGAAAACTGAATCTGACATCGCCGTCGGAAACAAACATCCTCTTAGAGACACTCGACATCGCCGTCGTACAAACATCATCTTTACTGGGGATTTAAAGAGTCTGACCTCGCCGTCGAATCCAAACGTTCAACCTCGCCGCCGAACAAACATCCAACCTCGCCGCCGGACAAATGATGATCTGACCTTGCCGTCAAATCCAAACGTTCAACCTCGCCGCCGAACAAACATCCAACCTCGCCGCTGGACCAAATGATGATCTGACCTCGCCGTCAAATCTAAACGTTCAACCTCGCCGCCGAACAAACATCCAAC